>OZ020609.1:93629671-94829671 GCA_963971545.1 Philophylla caesio
AAGAGGTTTCGATAAAGCCCGATTTTATTTAAAATCAAAATTTATGTTACTTGTATGATGAAAAATAAGTGCAGCAAAAATCGACCGCTAGGCGGCGCCAGAGACGAGATATATATAAGAGATCTAGCAGGTTCGAATAAAGATTATTCAATAACTACGTAAAACGCATAAATTCTGTAAATAAATATTGGTCATGATGAGGAAAATGAAATCCCTCAACTTTCGCCACCACCATTGTTTACTCCCTTGTTTGATATATGGCCTTGGACTGGAGATATATAGAAAAATACATTCCAATTCAAACTGTGTGTAAATTATCTACAATTAAGTATCTCTACGAAAATTTTACCCAATAGATGGAGCTTGGGTAGGTATATTTCGGAAATCCCACTTAATTTATTCAAATTTTGAAACCTATACGAACAAAATGATAAAAATAAAACTTGGCTCGAGTTAAAAAGAAAATCAGTTCTTATACTTTTTTGACACTTTAGTTCAGAATGGCTATAAACTACGATAACAATTTAATTAAAGAGAAATAATTATTTTTGTTGAAGTCGGTAGTTAGATTCTGCTTGTTTTAACAAAAAATTGTGGGACAAACTTTGTCCTGGCTACCGGAAAATTTTGCCCATTTACTTTTCAAAAAGTATTACAGCTTTCAAACAATACTGGTATTATATCTAAGGTAATATATTCCATCACAGAATAAGGCAAATATTCTTCCAACTTTAGCCAAAATATGGACGGTCCCGTGTGCAGAGCTCTAAGCAAGTGGGAAGATCTTCTAATCACCACCAACCTAGCCTAGAGCAGACAAAGCACAGTTGAAACAACTCACGACTTCTGAGTTACTTCGGCCAATTTTGTTTTTGTCCTCCTACCCACCCACTACCATGCTTGAGCTTTCAGGCCTACCACAAATTCATTCATCCATCTAACCTTGGTGGAGCACTGGGACGCATTATCTTTGAACATAAATGTAAGTCCACCATGAGATTCGGCGGATTGCGATAGTTGGCTTGAAGACAGCGGCTCAAGAATGAATTTGAGAGTGTGTCTTGCACTTGGTTTCGAGCGAGACTCGAATAGGATATATTTTTTTTTTGGGGATGATCACGACAAAGGATAATGATTTGTGAGTATATGCCAGGCATATTTAGATCATTAAGTAATTGGAAAGTTGCCGCTATCTGGTTGGTTGATGTTCTCTGCTAGACAAGGACATATTTGCAATCTTAGAAATATGATAGGAAGGGCGCAGGGAATAAACACTAGTAGATCCTGGGAATTTAAATGATAATCAAAGTGTCTATATAGAACATCGGGGAAACTAAGCTATAAAGTAAAGCTTAATGTAATCAATATCATCGATTTCCTTTTGCCTGAATGACTGCTCTATTTTATTTAGTACGTTTTCTTGCCATTCACTTTGATCTCCTAGAAAAACGCCTAGCAGCAATCTTAGGACAGGAAATCATGCAAATTTCATGAGGATATCTACATTATATTTTCGCACTTCCTATAAATTCTTAAAAGTTGTCTTTCTTCCAAATGTTGTTATTAATTGATTTCAGAAACCACAAATTTTAACAAACGAAAAAGTGTTGTGACAACAAATCTGGCATTTAAAAAATCAACCAAGGCTATGATTTAAAATGGGCTGAGTATACGAGTAAAGTAAAGCATGCACAAGTGCTTATTTATATTTAAATTAATGCACACGCACATCAGATGCTCTTCACGCTGATACATGTGTGAAAATTATAAAAACTACACCAAAAATAGCGTCACTACAGCAAACAGCGATTGATTCATGCGTCAACGCCAGCAATTCTTTGCGAATCACAAACTCTTTCTTCTACTGCGCCATTACGCGATTTCTCGAGCGCTTCAGTCGAAGCAAAGTGATTTGCTGCGCACTAAGTTATTTACGCGACTATAAATCGAATTATGCCACAGCAAATAGCGCTAGGCACTTGTCGAGCGCGCCACTGGCGAGGTCAGAGGCCACAGACGAAAAGTCTTTGTCATTTTCGTGCAGATGTGACATGAGCCCAAATGTGACACATTGACAAGAAATACGAGCTAGCAGTAGCAAAGTGAAGTGTACGGAAATGAAATGGAGTGCCAGCAGGGAAATGCCAAGAGTTGCGCATGAAAAGTATTTTTTTTTTACCGAGTAGAAGAAAACAGTTGAAGGAGCTTAAAGAAATTAAGTGTGCGCGCGCGTTAATTAAGAACACTGCTTTTCCTTGTTCTATGACAGCGAAAGTTCAGCGCCGCTGACCTTTGTTACTGAACGCGCTGGTCGGAGACAAAGCGATACCAAGGAATAAAAATGTGCCAACATCTTGCGTATTTTCACCCATTTCAAATTACGCATTAAATATGTTATGGTTTTTAGTTTTGGGGTCTGAGAAATTCTTTTCTTATACTACATTACTTTTCTCTTCAAACGTCCGCTACACTTACCCATATATCCGAGCGGTCCAAAAGGCAACAGCGGAAACTTTGCGTGCGCGCCCAACATTTGCATCTCCTCGCGTGCCGCCGCCATGAGTAGAAAATTTGGTGACATACCCAACATGGGCAGATGCTCCAACGCTTTCTGTGACATGCCGTTTGTGGGAAAACCACGCGCCGAAAGATCCATAGCAGCTGCAGCCGCCATAGCGGCCGCGTGGTTCGGCAGCTCAGTACTGTCGCCACGTTCGCTCCGTTCGCTCACGTCGTGGACCCGTTCATCGGCATATTCATCGACTAGACGACGATCGAAGGGCGTAAATGAGCTGGTATTCTCGCGTGAGTCATCCGTGCTGTCCATGGTCATGAAGTCGTCGTAATCGCCTTGTGACGACCCTGAACGCTGACCCGAGTAATCGGAGGTTGTGGAGAAGTCGAAGTTATCCGAGGTACCCATTGACTTATTGGAGTTCTGATCCTCAATAGCCGCATCCATGTGCGCTTTCATGCGCGCATTATGCTCTGCCACAGCCTCAGCTGCGCTGGCAGTGCCAGGCAGCGCGCCAAGCGGTAACGAAAATGCGCCCAGCATGCCACCATTTAAACCCAAACCAGACAAACCGGCCAAAGCGCCACTGCCGTCGTCTATGGTGTGTATGCGTATGTGTTGCTGCAGTATCACGCCATTCGAGAACTTCTGATGGCAGACGGGGCACTTGAATTGGCTGCGCATTGGCGGCTTGATCTTGTGTATGCTCATATGCGCCTTGAGATTGCCTTTGGTCGCGAAGGCACGTCCACAGATTTTACAACGAAACGGTCGCTCGCCGGTGTGTGTGCGTATGTGCATTTGCAGTGAGCTGCGGCAGGACATCACCTTGTGACAGAATATACACTGATTCGGATCAGTCAACTTATTTTCGATATTATCGACGAGCTGCTGCAGTTTCGAAGTCTCTGAGGTGGTATCTATCTCGATAAGATCCTCCCACGATTTGTCGATAATGCGTTCCATCTGCGCCAACGAATACTCGGAGGAGATGTGCGGCTCGAGACCGCTGTTGCTGGAGTTGCGACTCAGCGATGAGCGGCGCAGTGACGACGCGGATTTTGGCGCGAATTCGCCACCATCCATTAACCGTTCACGTTCGAGTTCACGTTCACGCTCTTCACGCGTATGCGACTTGCGTGACTCACTAGCACCGGAGTGTGGTGTATTAGCGCGGGAGTTTCGCTTACGCGAGCTGCTGCTGCGCTTTGGCGGTGGAGTTGGTTGTGGCGGGTGATGATTGCTGGATCGCACCGGCTTTTCAAGTTTGTTCTCTGTGTCTGGTCGTATGACCGGTGGCATCTTTGGTGACATAATTGGTTCCTTGTTTGCGTGGCTTTCGTGCATCACAGGTGAGCAATGTGGCTTACTCAGATCTTGTGGTGTCTCTGCAGGTGAGTGTATCTCTTCTGGTCGTATCAGTGGCCTAGGCATTGGTTGTGGTGGCAACTTCTCTGGTTTCTCCTTCGGTTCGCTCAGCGCCGCCGCCTCCTCAACGCCCACACTCTTGGCATCGTTTGCTACAGGCAATCGTATAGGTGCCACACTCGACATTATAGCTCCACCAATTGGTGCACCGTACGCTTGAAATGGTTCACCGCCAGGTCCAGGTGTCAAAAGCATTGGCGGAAAGATTTGTGTATGCCGTTGGTAGTGCACTTTGAGATTACCTTTTGTTGTGAATTTACTGCCGCAGACGTTACAATGAAATGGTCGCTCACCTGTGTGTGAACGCAAATGGATCTGCAGCGCCGAAAAGGAGCCGAAAATCTTGCCACAGTACTTACAACGGTGTTTGAATATCTCACCTCTGCCCTGTGCATCCTTCTGCGCGTACTCGTACTCGTCCTGCAGATGTGACGCGTGTAAACTCTGCGAGGCTGAGTCAAGCACCTCCTCTGTGCGGCGCTGCAACATCTCCAAACAGTTGGGCTCATTGGGCGCAGGTGGTGGATCATGATTGGTGATAATGCTAGAGGCCAGCGAAGAGCTAATGTCGCACATCAAGGGCTGGTAGTTGTGGTTGATCTTCGTGGTTGCGGTAGTGGACAGCGGTGAGACGCCAGCATCAATACATAGGTTACCCCTGCCCAACGCTTCCGTCCTGGCGCTATTTCTCTCCGCCACGCCTACACTCACTATTGCACTTGTCGATTCTTCAGTCTTTGTGTTCTCATGATTTGACGTAGATGCGGGTCGCGATGGTCGCAACGCACCGGCAGCTTCCATTTCGCGATCTGGACTTGAATTATGAATCGCCAGTCGCAGCTCCGCTTTTGTTACGTCTTTATCGAGCTTCGTCTCTTCCATCACCGCCATCGTTGCTTGTGGTGACAGCAGCTGTCGCTTCTTAGGCTCACTATGCTGGTCCAACTCATCGACTTGCTGCTCCTCCAGCTGCTCAGAATCCGCTGATAAATCACCCGTACGCTTCAGCTGACTCTGCAGATGCTGTATAAGCTGTAGCTGCATAAGATGTTGTCGCTGCACATTCAATATCGTCGACTGCACCATAGCCAGTTCGTTCATCGCTTCGCCATAATTGTGCGCGCCATTCAGCGCCGACGCTGCAAACTGCGCCACCGCCACTTTGGTGTGTTGTAAAGCCTCAAATGCCACATGCCCGCTAGCCGGTAGTCGCGTCGTGCCCGGCAACACAGACAAATCTAGCGCCTCATTGCTGTCGCCCGTCGCCTCGACCTCGTCCTCCTCCTCTTCGCCTTCGCCATCATCCTGCTCTTCGTTGCTATGCTGCTCCAACAATTCATCGCTGGCCGCACGCATATTGCACTGTGGATCAGCGTTCTCATCCGCAGCGCTATCCGGCGTTGAGGTGGTGCTCTTCTTCAGCGCTAAAACATTGTCCGTTTTGTCAGCATTCTGATACTTCGCTGCGCCGCCGTTGAGCTCATTGTTGCTCACCGCTCCGCCATTATTGTTGCGATCGGCGTCCAGTTCTTTGGTTAAACTGCTGATGCTGTCACTAATATTGCTGGCGCTGCTATTGCTGCCGCTCGAGTTGCTGCGCAGGCCGCGATAGTTTATGCGATTATGAAAAATTGAACACATTCTCTGCACGTTACAATGGACCGGTGAGCGGCGAACGGTGACTCAAGCATCCAGCAGCGATTCGCAAATAGTCTAATGTTGAAAAATTTTCCTCTCGGCATTGATTGTGTATCGGGGTCAAATTTTTTGATCTGGTTTAAACAGCCAACGGATGCCGAGAACAACCAGCCAAATTGGCCTGCAAATGAAATAAGAGTAAAGAATAATGGAATAATTAGCTTTGGTTATTGGGCTAAACATATACGAGAATATTGGACAACAACTCAAATAGCGTCAATAAATTTATTTAATATCTCTCGCCATTTATGCACATCAATAATATGTTTATTTTTTGAATGTTTAACACAACTAAATTCTTGTGCGCGTTGCTGCTTTGACTTCAGGCTTGACCTCAATCTGTGTTGTAGGTGGCAGCTTCCAAAGAATCACCGCCGCCTATTCGCGTAACAAACTCAAATAATGTTGACACGCAATCGGTGGCAAAATAACGGTGGACTATATAATAAGGCTTTATTCCATTTAAAATGAATATATGAATAGTTTGTGTATGAGCAGAATAAATGAACATATTGCATATAATTAGGCGGGCGGGAGTATTATTTAATTTTTATATATTTTTTTTTATCTGTATTCAGATTTTATGGCGAGTGAAAAATCCATCAGACACTAGAGTTTAACAAAAATCAAAAATTTTCGTTTTAAAAGAAATTAGCGGTCATAATCGCTCTCTACCCTCCAGTGCGCAAATACTTAATGTCACTGTCACACCAAATTAAATTGGAGAATGAATACAAAAGGTCGTACGATGATATATACTCTTGAAAAAAAATGCTGGATAAGAAGCGGTGATACCTGGTGTGGTGGTCGCGTAATTGGCCTACCACTAAATTAAAAAATCGTTTCGACTGCCGGATTTAATCAGTGTTTTCCGGCTCAAGTCGTGGCTATTTGAGAGGATTTGAGTCCGTTAAACACCACCTCCAACTCCACAAAGCAGTGTAAAGTGTTTGTCTGACTATAAAGCCGCATCTCTCAACTCTCACACTGGCAAAATGTGGCCAACAAAAGGTGAAAATTCTTCAGTACTTTGGAGACCTTTAAGGAGCTTCTGGCCAAACCTATTTTGCAAAACGGACTTCAATCAACATTAAACTTGGCAGAAAGCGTGTATCTAGGTTTAATGTTTTTTTCGCTCGACTCCAGGCCGTAGAAATTTTGCAAACGTGGCAACCATTACAGGCCATTGGATCACAGAACAACAAGAGGGCAAGAAGAAGGCAAAAATGCAATAGAACGTGCAGCAGATGTTCACTTAAAGAAAGCGAGGAAGTATCCAGCACTTCCCGCAAGAATGGCCGACTAAGCCGCTTAGACATGAATAGATTGGAAGACACACAACAGCAAAACTAGCCGATTAAACATGAAAGTTAGATATACATAGACATTATCTCCTTTGCCACGCATTAAAATGGTATTCTCGTGAGTCACTGGGAAGCGCTGTAACCAACCAACGAACCAGGCGATTGAACTCATGCGATAAGTCTAGCGGTGGAGCTCCCATCAGGTGAGCAAGAAATGATGAAACAGGGAAAATGTGTTCGAATTTCATATATTTATGATGCAAACCACTCAAATAAATAATATCTTGAAATGTTATCGAGGCTTCACACTTTACACTGTATACTTTACTCAATTAGCTAGGACAAACCTTCACCGCTTTTGTCTTTATTGGATATATGGAAATCAAGGTTATGAGTTGAAACCAACTTCATAAAACTCATTGACAGCTTATTTTAGGACAGAACTGTGACAGCACAGTGTAAAGCCGCCTTTATGCTGACGATTGTCAAAAGGGCACTCTATAAGGTTGCGTACTCCCCATCATTGTTTTGGATCATGCTTATGAGCGATCTCCTTGGATAATTAGAGAAACCTTTGCAGAACTAGGTGACCAAACGGATTCTCAATAAAATCCTATTAATACGGAACTCATCCTTTTCACTTGGAAGTATAGAATCTCTGCTGTGCCTTTTTCCTCATTTAGAGACATTCTTCTACAGTGGTCGTGGAGTCAAAATACTGAGAAACGATTACGCAGGCATCCCTCGCCTTTTGTACAAAGTAATTAATTATCCACTCTAAGCCTATTATGTTACATGGGGCCTCTTCTGTTTTAACGTACTAAAGAAAATTGTACTAGCTTAGCAGGTGGAGCACGTGCCACGAGCTGTAATAATCGGCATTAGTGGAGTGCTACGGAGGTTCCTGAAGGTATTCCACTTCATGTCCACTTAAACGGATACTGCATCGCCGAAATTACTTTCCATAGCTTCTTTTCCTCGCACAACGTCTCACGGGCAGATTGAGTCCCATGGGAATTTTATTGTAGGCAGCAGTGCAAGTCTTCACGGAAAGGCTAACTCAGAGATCAAGGTTATTGTTGGAGTCCGCGGTCGTGAAATATTCATCACCTTTTATTTCCTATTTCGGGCTACTGGAGTAAACTGCGTTGGATATTTTTATTTAAGGTTTATACGAGTTCCGGGACAAAAGTAATACTGAAGGCAACTGCAATGAGAAGGGAACTCTTGGCGCTTTAAAAATAGGCAAGGAGCAGTTTGAGATGCTCTGTCGATCTGTGTTTCACTTAACCAGATCCGAGTGGAAACTACTAGATACATAAGAGATTGTAGTATCTTACTAGACTAGAATGTATCGAGATTGGTTTAGAGAGCTTTTAGCGTTTGTAAGATCAAAACTATGCATTTAGCCTTATTATACAATATTGTCCAATTGCGTTTTAGCAGCTAACTGGCAGATAACGAAATGGAACCATCTCATCACTTTCATATGCAACTCGGCTGGCATTTCCACAATAATCCTATGAATAAAAGAATATTCGTGGTTTCGTGACCAGCTCGCGGCGTTTCGTCGACCCCGAAGTGGTTGCCGTTCAAAAGCTTATGTGCTATCACGAATGATAGGGTTACTATGTTCAAGTGCGTCCCACCCTCGGACAATCCCCTGAAACTTACCAAATCTTTGTAAATATTTCTAAATATGTCGCACAATACTTATTACACAAATCGCGATTTCTATCGAAATTATGACCTTGCAGATTTATCCCAGTGCAATTCAAATCGCCAGCAGCTTAAAGGGTATAAGTGTATTAAATATTGCACACTACCATTTCACTTTGATATAATTTTCTCATATCTCTTATCACTCCCAAAAATTACGCTTCTTTTTCATGTTAACCTTTTTCTCAACAACATTAAAGTTCTTTCACATATGTATTTTCCAATCGCAAATCACAATAAACAATTAATATTTATTTGTTTTTAGCCTCCGTTTGCTTCTTAAACTTTATCTCGCCTACTTATGTTTCTACATACATACGTCTGCTACGATTACCACTTCACATGTTTGCTAAAGTTTTCCGGGTACGATAAATGTTATTTCGTGAATGGTACTTTCGTACTTTGCGTTAAAGTACCAATTCGTTGGGCGTTTACGTTCCACTTTTGGCTATTGCTATTCATATATGTACCTACAAATGTATATACTTGTATTTATATATATAATTTTAATAGGCCCACAATCTCGAAGCAATTGCTGCAAATGTTGATGGCGGTAATTTATTGATATATTGCAAGGAATAACTCAGCGATATCTGTGCTGCTGCTGCTGCTGCTACTGCCACCACTTGGAATAATTGTCGCGCTCTTACGTCGCTCGCGTATCAGCGAATATATAATGAGAAGCATTTATATTTATACATACGTACACACGCATATATGTATGTATGTGTATGTATTAACAAAGATGTGCATGTATAGGTTCAGAGGTAGCTGCCAACCACACTGTCGCATTGCAGTTATTTGTATGGCGGCTGGTCATAAATTGGCAGGATAAAACCAGATAGGGAACCGAATGAAGCGCTCGCTGCACGTTGGACTCTCTACTGGTGTTACTTCATATTAGAATAAATGCATAAATGTTTAATGTAAATATATTAAATTTTTTTTTTTAGTTAAATTACAAAATAGTCGACTAATATGTAGACAGATATTGTGCAAACAAAACGCTTTGGCTACTCTTATATGTAGAACATGGCTACTTTAATTTCAAGTGAACGACGCCTAAAGAGTTCAAAAGGACAATGGAGTTTAGTGACTCCACTAAAAATGAGTACAATATTCAATATTCGTTGATTCTACTATTATTGAGAAGTTTGCGAAGAACTTATGTTCGACCTTTGATTGGCCTTTTTTAAAACTGTGTTTTTTAAAAGTTTGTAAAGACTGATTTTCTGCCTCCACACTTTCGATCTCCGCATTTTTAAAACAACACAAAATAACAAGGAAAACTTTTTCTAGTTTGTTTGTCTACCAATTTCAAAAAGTTAAAATCTGACAACAATGCTTGAGAGTAGCATGAGAATTTGTTTGCATTTGTTTTTTTAACAATAAATGGCGATCCTTATGAAATAAAGGCGCTGATACATTAAATACCAGCTGTACTATTACATTTCTAACAAGAATTGCTATTTCAAAGTGGTTACTGCTAGCATTACCTTAGGTGTAATGTACTTTTTGCCATTGCAATTTTAATTAACGTTACCACCCTAATTATAAATAAAATTTATGTTGTGATGTCACTAATATTATCATAGTTGTTCACTTTAATTCCCATTAATGTTATAAATACCTCCATTACAATTTTCATCCTAATTCTTTTATTTTTAATTTCATGAATATTATCATCACTAACATGATTATTTTTTCCAAAACCATTACCATTACAAGTACTGCCATGATTACCATTACTTTTGGAATTACCATTATCAGTACTGTTCTGATTTCCACTGTTGTGATAATTTCCATTACTATTACCTTCTTAATTTCACTATAATTCTTATTACCATCACCACTTCAATTACCTTTACAATTGTCTTACATTTTACCTGCAATTACAATAACCATTTTCACAAATATTTCCGTTGCCCATCACCACCACTATTGTAATTTTCCTTAACAATTATATTTACCATTACCACTTGTTTATATTTGCCAATACATTACAATTACTTTTGGCATTATCAATAACATTACTCTCATTATGATAATAATAAAGTCAACAATTATAATCATATCAATACCACCATTACATTAATTAAATAATCCTACAAAATCTTCTGCGCTGAAAAACTCGCTGTCCTTCATCCTCGTGCAACCTCGCATTTAATTTAAGTTATCTCAAACACATTTATTAATATGAGCATTTTTCAACTTCTTAAAATGTATGTTTGTATGTAACTATAGCGCAGCATTAGCCTTCGAAGTATTTTGCTTCTTCGGCGCTACCTTGAAGCCAGATCCTTTTTCATCGCTGCTATCCAGGCGCTGTCACATTGAGCAGTAATGCTTGATATTGAGCGTTGTTGTTGTTGCTACACACATCCATATGTGAAAATTATTGCCTGTATTTGCGTGCATTATTTTTAGCATTAATTATTTGAGTCACGCGTTGGAGCTTACGCGCTTGCCGGGGTTTGCTACACTTAAAAATATGTAAGTGAAATAACTCCAGCTTCTTGCTACTCACAATCTTAGCTGCTGACTTGCAATCAAATACCGACAATGCAAAATATTAGCGCTTTCAATGTGGCACCATCAATTCAGGTTTTCGCTTGGAGCCATCTTTCGCGGCATTCGATGGTTTTTAGCGCTTGATCTTCGGTAATCGCAGCGGCATAGCGATTTTTCTATTTGCTAGCATTTTGGTATTATTGCGTCAAGGAAGTAGTTTTATGGGATATAAAAAAAGGCCATTTTAAAAGGGTTGTTAAAACCAAATCAAAACAAAAACATAGCACACTCACAGATTGTTAAATGCGCACAGTATTTTTATAATTCTTCATTTTTCAAATAAGGCATTTATTATTCTCAAGCAAAAATACCATAAACCCATGTTTCAAACTCTATTCAATATTTATAATGATATAATATTATTTTTACAAAAAGCACACATGTTTTATAAGTATTCGAACGCAGTTTTATAGATCATTCATATTTGGTAAATAAACTTTGCAAGCTTTAAGTTGCTTTAATTTATCGCTGTTTTTTTTTAATTTTTTACCGCATATGCTTCATTGTAAAGTTTGAATTAAATTGCTTTTCATTATTGAAATAAAAATTGCTGATAATTTTTAGCGACTTGAAATTGCATTTTATTTGCTAAGTATAATTGAATGGGCTACAAAGTTACACACTCTAAAAGCTTTAAAAAAAAAAATTGAAAAAAAAAATTTTGAAAAAAAAAACTTTAAAAAAAAATTTTTATTAATTATTTTTTTAATTATGTCACATAAATTTTGTTCTCTGTGCTTTATATTTTCCAAATTTTTATATATACCTATGGGTGTGTTTTCAAAATGATAATGCACTGGTAATAATAATGTCAATCAATAGTAAGAGTAATTATGCTAAAAGTAATGACATTATTAATGGTCATCGTTATGGTAATGGAGTTAGTAATGGTATTGGTCATTGTTATGGTAATGGTAATGATAAAAGTAATGGTAATTTCTAAAATGCAAAAACCTATAAATAATCTAAATGGCATCATCAGTTTATTATTAAGCTTTAAAAAAATATAAACATGCATTTTTTGTACATATTTACTATTTTATTATTTACTGAAAGAAAATTTATTTCTGCAAACCTTTTTACCGGTCTATTTACGCTATCAATTTCTGGTTTTGTTTATATAAGTAGTACAATTTTATTTTTTTTACACTAAAGTAAACAATGCTGAGGTTTTTGCAATTCGTTTCTAGGTAATAAAAACTTTGGCAGTTTGAATATTTATTAATCGATTTTCGATGAAAGAACTAAAAATTTATTGCTTTTACTTGTTTCAAAATTTTCAATTAAGAATTTATTTAGAAAATTGCATTGGCTCTTCGTAAAGTAAAATTCTATACTAAATTGCTGCTTAAATATTTCGACACATTAGCGAACAAAGCGTCAACGTGTGTGTAGGTTTTACGAGTATATGTATGTACACACGTGCATATGTCTATTATCTTGAGAAAATTAAGCAATGTTATTTTTTTGTTCACAAAAGAAATAATTAAACAGAACTACAAATTGGATAGCGTTAAAGGCAAATTTTGATTTGACATTGATTTTGATCGCATAAAACAAAAAAAAATCAAAAAACGCGATTATAAAAAAAAATGATTTTTGTATCTCTATAAAAATGGAAAATGATGAAATGAAAATCGTGAAAGCGCCAAAGATATCATTACAGAAATTTTATGTTATCCTCATCGAAACTTTAGCCTTCAGAGAGATCATTGATGGCGTTTCTTATATATATCGCTACATCACGAAAGGTATCCCGAAATTCACACTTTTCGTTAGATTACAAAGTGATATTTTTCTAAAATTTTTATCAGATGATCATCAATCTTTGCTTGTGCACTTTTCGAAAAAATTTTGACATAAGAAAGGCACCTTTAGACCGTTGCCGTTTTCTAGCTCGGTATTCAGTCCATGAACTGTTTTGGATTTCACCTCATATGCCAGATATTTCAAAAGTTCGATATAAAGAAATGACAAAGTTTTCAGGTTATGATAATATAATGATGAAGTTGCTACTCAAAAAATTAAATACGTTATGGAAGTACAAAACAATAATTTCCAATTTAATTTACAAGAACTCCGTTTCAATATTCTGGTATTAAATGCCATTCGTAGTCTTACAAATCTTTTTGGACACCAACTGTAATTGTTATTCATAATTTTACTATCAGTTTCATTGTCAATCTCGTACTAATCGAACATTTGTTGTTTATTGCAGCGAAATTTCTTACGAATTATGAAACCATCTACCTATTTATGAATCTACATTCCTTATAATCGATTAAAAAAATGTCATCGCCTGATGGTAGAGATCATTGAATTAGCTATCTCAACGGTGACTTGAGAGAGCTGCGGCAATTAGGAGAATTGGATTGTTTTAAAAATTCCAAGTTGTGTTATTTTACATCCTTTTGCTACGAAGTGCAACAAAAGCAAAAAAACAATTAGCTACCCAAAATTTGTATGACTTTCCAACTTGGCGACATTTTACGAAATTTTGTGCATCCCCTTAATATGTACGAGTCGAGCCGACAAAAGGTTACAGTAATGATTGGTTTTCGAACGAATTTTCGTCATCCAGTTACAGTAATGCTTGACTTTTATTCCAGAACCATTTTCAAGCAGACTTAAACAATATTCAAGATTACTTATTTTGTTCATATAATTTTTTTTTTTAGAATTTAACGCTTTTTCCTTTCTTTAAATATTTCACAAATCAAAGTGAGCTGGTATACTAAATGTATTCGATATATATTTATGTCTAAAGAAATTGACTTATTTTGACAAACACATAAAGAAATGTACATACTTACATATAAATAAATAAATCAATATATACAAATATATAAGAATTCAAATGTACGTACATATTTAAGTACATATCGATTATTTAAGTTAACAACATTTGGAAGTATGTATGTATATTAGGGATGTCCATTTTGGGCATTTTGTCGACCCCGGGATTTTCGAGATCTGAAAACGAAATCCCGGATTTTCATGAAGTTTTGATTGGTAGTTTTTTATTTGCCAAAAAATGTAACACGTCTGTAATCGTTGTATTATAGAAGTATACCAAAAAAATTTATATAACAAAGAAGAACGATTTATTGGAAATCATGTATGTTTTTAAGGGTATTTTCAAGAAAAAAAGGAATAAACGTAAAATTTGACACACATACAAAATAATTTATGCTTCAAGTATACGTACGTACAAATTTGATACAGAAGCAAATGTAAAGAAAAATAATTTTTATTCACTGTTCGAGACCAATACTATATATCAGACCCGTGGGCAAGTTAACGTATATGAAAAGAAGTGAATCGTATTCATCAAATTTTATTCGTAAATGGAATTTCAATTCAGTCCTGCACAGGGTCCTGTTACATATTAATATACTCGTATTACCATTCAGTAAAAGAAGAAATACATTAAGTAAAAATTAGATGCATCATTGTTTTGATCAAAATTTCATCTCAAAGAAATAAAATCCTAAAGTGTGTTATCCTTCAACCTGGACATACATTTGTAGCAGTGTAGAAGCACTGCTTCGCCTCAAAACTTGTACGTTGGATTGTCGTTAAATTTAAGTTAAATGCTTTCTTTAGGACATAGCCTTTATCACCTCATTACAAAAACTATCAGTTTATTTTACCAAGCCTTCTGATAAATTTTGTGCCTTCCGATTATTGGACAATTGCAAGCTGCTGGTTAAAACTTGATGCAATTTATCTTTGAGACTTTTTGCCTTATCCACTTCAGGCACCTCGTCGTTAGTTCTATTAACATCGCTATCATAGTGAGGCTCAGTTTCTACTCGAGTGGGATATTCTCCAGCTCATTTGTAATGGGAAGGACAAAACAAACCCTTAAGAGAGTTAACAAGCTATGTTATTTGTCGATTGTGAACTCTCTAAAAGCTTTGTTTTGCCCTTGAAAGGGCCTTGAAAGGGGAATTTTTAAGAATGATACAAAATTTTAAAAATAAATGGCTATTTGAATAGATTTATCCCGCGATATTCTGGAGTTAAAAAAGGCCGGGATACCGGGATTTCGGGATCCCGGGACTGACTTGCCTAATGTATATGCATATCCTAATTCACTTACTTTATAATTTATAATTACTTTATAATTATTTCCCGTAAATTAAACGTATTTATTGGCATAAAAAGAAAGCGCACATACAAACGAAGATATACCAAAACCAAAATATGCTTACACTCACACTAAAAGCATTAGCCGAAATGGCAGGGAATCTGCAGATTCCTACTGAACACATATATATGTGTGTACTTACTTACTAACATTCATTTTAGGAATTCTTTTTTTCCCCTATTTAGATTTCTTACGTGAAATCAATTTGTTAAATCTAAAGTGATCAGCTTTCATAGAACTACGGCGACTAATCGCATTGTGCAGAGAATTTGTGCAGTCCATTGAATTAACATTTTTTTCATTTAAAATACAGTTTATTCTCCTACAAAAACCATACAACCCAAAAAATTTAAACTGCACAAAAGTATTAATGATTTAAGAAATTTTCTAAAATTTGTTACATTTCGAATATGCAGTGTTGTAACTCACTCAAATTTAATAGTTTTTTCGCAATTTCTTGCTTATGAAGTTTGAAACTTGTTTTCCATGGAAAAAATCAACACATTCCAGTGGAAAAGTCTGAAAAAACAGCGGTAAATTTCAGCCACTTAAAACTTGGCAAGCGAACAGCGAAACCTAATACGTGAAAATTGTTTTAAACTTCTGAGAAAACAGTTTGAATTTTTGGTGATGGCATAAAATTATAATGGCAAAATATTATTTCAAAATATCATGAAGTAGTTGTGTTTTGGGTATTCAATGTAATTGTTGCAATTAAACTAAAATTAAATGATATTTTATTTAATTTGAAAACTGCTAGGAAACAACAACTTTAGTTCCATTCAAAATGTTGCTGTACTAAAAAATACAACTTGGATTTTTTATATAAATTCAATACTTCTTAACATAAATTCATACAGATATTTTCAAAATATCAAAAATCAATAACAAACTTGCAGTTTTCGATTTAAATTAAATGCGCTATGTAACTGCATACCTAAAATTTGTATAAAAATTTAAAAAAAAATTATAAATTTTTTTAAAATTTTCTTAAGACATTTAAAACTTTTTGTATTTTATCATTTAACCTACAATTTTTTTTTAATTAGTTTTCATTTAACATTTATAAATTGGAGCAGAAGAACTGATTTTCTTTTAAATTACTCCTTACATAAGTCTCTCTACATTTTGTACAAAAAAAAAAAATGTAATACAAAATTCAAAAGATTAACTCAGCAAGCCTCTTCTAAAAAGTAAATAATTCAAATTGGTTGAGAATTTAAGGCTCAAACGAACAGTTAACTCCAATTTTCAAACACTTCAAAAACTTTGTGTAGCTTTGTATGACCATTGAGGCTTTTTAACAATATTCCGCAATACTTCTAGCTTGGCTTTGAATACCTGAAGTTTTTATCATCAATTACGTTTTCATTTAACTCTTTCAGTGCAACAAAACTATCGATTATCAATATAAAACACGGCGTGATTCATGAAATCAAGTTATCTTTTTCTTCTAGTCTTATCGAATTCTTTTGTGCAATTATGTTGAATAAAATAATTTTCACTTTCATTTTTGCTTCCTTAACTTACTCGTACGAACATCAAACTCCGGCAAAATTAAAATAACAAACACAAAGCAAAGAAGCAACCAAAAACACAGACAAACACTTCATTCAATGCGAAAACAATTGCAATCAATCAGCTGCTCAAATTGATCCAATTCACCACTGCCACATCAACATACATACAGACACATATGTACATACATATGTACACTCAACGTCCACTTGAACACCTTAAACATATATTCTCGCACATACATACATATCTGTCCTATGGCACGAGTACGCATGAACTCGCAAATGTAATTTTTCAACAAAAATTTCCTGTCAGCAGGTGGTCCACCAGAAGCGCCAATGCACATTTCCGCTTCAAACAAAAGTCTAATACTCCGCCATCAGCTCGTGTAATTATATATATGTACTTAAGTACTTGTATTGTGTATGCATTTATGCATTTTCCTTTTACATATATATTCAGCCACTTGAAAGTTAATCGACAGCTCCTATCATACGCTCAACTGCCTCCCAGTCAGTTCTGTCGTTCAGCGTAGCGCCCACTTTTTAGCGCTTTCTCCCAGCCGAATGCGACGCTGCGATTAGGTTTCGTCAGTTGGCGCTCTTAAACTCGTAAATATTTGTAGGAAAGCAAAACACAAGTCAATCATTTGTACAACTTGTAAATTATGGATATTTTGTAGCGTTTCCAAATAAATTGGGGAATGACTTCCATCGGCGTCGTCGCCGCTGATTATGCCAACAAGCGCTTGTGGGGTCACCTTCGCAGACTGAGTGCCAAAAAAACAAAAACAAAAGAACTGTGTGTGCTGATCGGATGAAGCGTTCGAACGATCGATATAATTGATAGTTGATTTATTGAGATGTGGATGTACATACAAAGCTAAATACGAACATAGAAATATACGTACATCCATGTAAAATGTAGGAATTCACTTTAGCCTGCCGGCATTGCATCGATTTCTTTAGGATTTCCATCCGGACTGTAGGAAATTGTTTGCACGAAATGATCCAAACTAAAAGTCGCCATTGCCTTTCTACCCCTAAAATATTTCAGATCTTTCCTCACCATTGCCTTTTCTACCCCTAAAAAAGTTAAGATCCTATATGAGGTCCAGGCGTTTGGCCCTTATCTTGTAAAAACATAATAACCTACAAAAGGCTAAATCGACTCCAACCCATTTTCCTCCAAATTGCTGAAACGTGTGAATCAGATTTAGTTCATCGACTTTGCTTGTAAGTTGTGGTTTTGTGAGCCTAAGAAGTCGTCCTCGTTTCGCGGTGCTTCAGATCAATTTTCAGATGCCGCGTGTCCTGCATTTCCTCCAGCAATTATTAAGGTACATTTGCCACAAGCTCCAGTATCTCTTAATCATCAGATACACCGATGGGTTCGACTTGGAGGAAATGTCACGCCACTGAAAGGGGATCGAGAATTCCGAATCGAAGGATTTTTTTTTTACATCAGTCTACTCTGCCTCAAAACTTGTACTGTGCTGATGAAGCCTAATTTTCATAGACTAGACGTTTTGACATTAATTTTTCCGTCAGGATTTAAGCGTTTTTATAAATATTTACAAACCAGGACACTTGAAACTTAGTCCCGTAAAAGTAGGTCAATCCGATCCATTACTCTTAAGGCAGCTACCACAAAAGAGACTACAGTTAACAAAAGTCGACAAAGAGGCCAACCAGAACCCAAAGTTGGATTGTCGTAAGTCTTAGGAGCTCTAACAAGTCTCCGATCGAACGAAAATCAGTAGGACCTAGCAACCTAACATTCCAGAGTTCTTAGCCGAAGCTTGGCTGAGTTGGCTTGTTAGTTAATATTTCTTTAGTGTTATAGGCGTTCATAAAGTTATCTGCTTAAACCAGTTGTTATAACCACACATTTATAAAATTTTAAAATAATAATCCCTTTTCTTAATCATTTTTCCTGCCCACCCTATTGATTTCAGCTCGATTTCGTCTATTGCGGATATTGATCAAAAATCTATGCAATTTTAATGATTGATTGATGGCAATGTTTTGTTTCTCAATTAATCTTACGCTTGGGAGCACATAAAGCAATTGTTGGACTCGCACAAAAAAAGCCGCCTCCACACCTGCTGCTCAAAAGTGCAATGCTGCCTTTAACAACTTAAAGTATGTAAATATAGTTAATTGTATGTATGTACGGCGCACGTCAGCTGCTTAAATTGGCAGTTGGACGTAAATTAATTCGCTGTTTTATGAAGGCAGTGATCGTTGGAATGTGTTGGTGTGCGTCGGCAGCTAATTCACACTTCCTTATTTTTAATATTTCCAGCATACAACTCTTCGCCTGCAATAGATTATGTACTTTTACTTTACTTTTGTTTTTATTTTTATTTATTTTCTTTTTGTTACTCCTTCCAGTCGCCTGTCTGCCGTCTGGCTACATTTTTTTTTTTGTTTTTTTTTTTTTTGTTTTTGCTTTACAATTTATACTCTAGCGTATTTGAGATTTATTACATTTTAAAAGGCCTGTCTATGTAGAAATGTACGAGTTGAAGTATTTAAAAAACAATTTTGGAGAAGTGTTGCATTCGTTGTTTACTTACGAAATTCATGAATGAAGTGTAGCAACAGTCGATCGAAAAGCTTCTACAATGAGTAAAAGCTTGAGACGAAGAAATCGAAGTGATGGACTTGGAGAAATTTTTAAAGCAAATAAATACACCACGAAAAATCATAAAAGAAAAAGCAGCAAGTCAATTACGTATGAAGATGCAAAAGTGTTTGGCGAGAGTTATCACATACCATACACACTTAAAATCGACTTGCTGGACTTAAATGTTATCTCCATTTGTCCTCAGTTATTCTGTCTCTTTTCAGGTTTTACAGCAAAATTTCTGCTATATAATGTTTGCCTAAAGTTTTACTCAGTAAATAAAAATTCTGTAGACTCTTGCTCTTTTCAGTCGGACACGGATAAAGTAGTTTGGTGTTTTCTAAATTGTCTATCTCTTAATAGCAATAAATGGACTTTATTTTGATACAAACATCAAGCGTATAGAATGTGTCCAAACAGTTTGAAGCAAGTTGTAGCTTCGTCCTCTCATTCAGTTTTACGGATACATTTCCCTGTTCAACGAATATGCTTGCCAGCTTTTGATGATAAAAACTCTAAATAATCGAAGTACGATGCCTGCTTGGGTCTAATTAGTGCCCTCTTGGAGTTATTGAAATTTGATGTTCCGTTTCGACAGTTTTCAATATTTTATGTTGGTTTCTTAACTCTATATCTGAGTGGAATCACGTATCAGATTTTGATCTTTCTCACTCAAACAGTACATCGCGTTGTTTATTATTTTTGATAATAAGTCAGTAAGTATTGTGCTCTTTTGACTGAATAAATAAATAAAGTGGCACACACTCATAATTGTAGTTTTTAAGCCCGTCACATCAACCAACAAAGCCAAGATTCTAACTGATAACTCCCCAAAACGCTGCACATTTTCACTGATGGTCCCAAGATGTTATATACAAAGGAGTTTACCGTGTAAAAGTTCTTAGAATGAAGAAGGCCTCTGACTATTGTTCCTCTTCACACCTGTTCGTGAAATCGTACGATAAAGAATAACTTTAAGAAAGAAATTTGTTGTTAAAACAATAAAAAACTAAATTTTCGTTGAACTATGCACGTTCTTTTAAGTAAGAAATACCTTAAAAGTTTTGATTAAACGGCTACGTAATCATAGGGAAATATGTTCGTAGTATCAGAAAAAATCTATTTCTATTTACAGATCTGCAATTTTTATTAATGCACGAATGGTTGATGTTTGTTTTTGTTTCTTTTATATTTAAAAAAATTAAGTTGTGTGCCTGGTTTGCCGCAAATCGTGACGTATGAGAGCTTTTGGAATGATATCCTCCTGACTTTCTCGTCGAAAAATGAGGAAGAAGGAAATACTTTATTTTAAAAGTTGGATCTCATGTCATCCCAGACAAGGCAGGTTTTAAAGATATGGTATACTTTGTAACGAAAAGTTTAGTCTCTTCTAACCAACATGGTTTTGTATTAATACGTCCACAGTCTCTAATCTGGCAGTTTCTTGTGAATATTGCATTGAAACGTTTTTGTCTGGACTCCAAGTATTTACAGCTGCAAAGCTTTCCCTTTTTTAATGTAAATTGGGCTCACTTGGTTTTCACTGGATCTTCTGATTGGAATCATATCTTGAAAAAAGGTGCTGTAGTGTTACGATTTAAGGCGAATTCTCTGCTACCTTCGCTGCCACTACCTCAAGGAAGTGTTTTCGTCTTATTTATAAATGATAAAAGTATTAGTGGTCCTTCATTTGCTAGTCATCTATTATACGCCGATGATTTGGAAGTTTTTGCCGCAATAAGGAACCCAGAAGCTGTACTTGGGATTCAGGCTGATTTTAAGCAACATGCCTGTTAGTGTACAAATTCTGCAATAGTTCCCTTCAACTGGTGGATGAGATCAAGAATCTTGGGGTAATTTTTGACTCACATTTCACATCAATTTTGTTACTTCAAATTACAACTCTATCTTAGAGTTTATAAGGCGAAATAGCTCAAACTTCTCAGATCCTTATACATATAAATTACTGTTTACGGTGTTTGTTCCGTCTGTGTTGGCAAACGCTGCATTTAATCAACTTAAAATCGGTTAAACGCGGATGGTCGATATTATCGCTGTCTTTTGTGTTTAATATAATGTAAGCCGCCATTGATTGTGCATCTCCGTTGCAACGCATTAATTTTCTTACATTTTTCATCTTAAGATAACCAAACCGAATTTTGAGTGCAATGCACCTGCGTGAGTTTAATAAAATCATGAATTCCAATACATTTAGATGTTTTCATTTCTAAAATCAATTGTCTTATTTGTTAAATGCATATTTTTAGTCTGTAAAGCCTTTATAAATTTATTGAAAAAATTATTATTTTCTGTTAGTCTAATTCATGTATGAACTAATTTCATCAAGTTGTATTTCCATTTAGTAAGTAGTCAGTAAGAAAGTTAGAGTTTGATGACTTGTTACTTGATAATTAAATAAATAAATTAATTAAATGGTATTGCTCAAAGAAGCTCCTTGCACTTACAAGTCTGCAACTCTTTGTCAAGGTAAGAGATTAAAATGGATTCTACCTAACTCTCGTTTGTAATTTTTTGGCAGACGATGCGATTAAACATCCGATTCTTAGTATTTTGCTTTTTCAAGGCTGAGTTTCAAATGCCTTGGCTACCACATTCTAAATAGAAAACAAAAATTGCTCTATAAAATTAAATGAACCGCTTGCTAAACTTTACCAACACATAAAACAATATAATATTTACTCTGAAAGAATTCGCATCACACTCTACAAATAAACTTCGCAAAAATCAATGGCAGTTCTTTACATCCAAAACTTAATTAAAAATTATGAGAAAAAAGTTCGAAACTTTGGTGAATAAGTATGTTCGTTTTTTTTTTTATAATTTCTGTAAAGTTTGAAACTTGAGTTAAATAACTTTTATTAAAAAAAGAAGTGCGTAATTGAAAAAATTATAAAAAATTTAGCCGCAAGTACGTAAGTAGGTACATATATACAAGTGCATATACATATATACATACATACGTATGTACATATATGATATGTACATATGCAAACATAAATTTGTTCATTTACTTTCATACACATTTTGCATAGATTGTCCACTTAAGATTAAGACATGAATAATTTATATACATTTCATATCATTTTAATTGTTTGCAATGGCCACCAAGTTAACATAATACTTTGCGGGAGAAACACACACACACACAACTACATTGTAAAAGCAAAACAATGGCGTACAAAATACAACAAAAACATACACGAGTGTGTAACAAAAACGTAGCATAAAAAGTACAGCAAAAGGCAAATGAGAACAGAAAGGGGCAGCAGCGTACAGTGTGTGCAAAAACAATGTAGACGACTGCTATCGTCATAAATAAAGGCGAAAGTTCAGGATTTCAACTATGTATAAATACTGATGTACTCATACACATACACACATATAGGGCTTTGTGGATATTTACATACTTAACATACTCTATTTAAAAAGATATTTACATATTTATATTCATTCATATACGATTACAGTGTGCTCAGTACACGCATATGCAAAAATGGTAGTGAGGAATTAAAACAATGAGATGAAGAAAAAATATAAAAAAAATATGAAAAACAGGAGTCGCCAAAAGCAGCAAGAATAAAAATTGCATGTCTATAATTTTAACAATGGACACGGGCAGCAAAAATGAACATCAGCAAGCCACATTGAAGCGCCTTTTTGAGGCTCA
The DNA here is from genome assembly GCA_963971545.1 of Philophylla caesio. Taxonomy (NCBI): domain Eukaryota; kingdom Metazoa; phylum Arthropoda; class Insecta; order Diptera; family Tephritidae; genus Philophylla; species Philophylla caesio. The sequence continues at coordinate 93,652,897 of OZ020609.1, forward strand.
AACAATTGCCGCACAATCACACACACACCAACAAATAGTTATTTACTGGTGGCGATGCTAATATTAGCAGTCTGCCACCGTGTGACTTCGGGATATTTTGAAAATAATCTTTGAGGGCGAGATTTTAAATGGAAATGCAAATAGCGCACTTAATTTAGGTACTAAATGAACTAGTTCACTTAGATGCACGAACTACAACTAAATGTTTCATTCAAAAGAACTAAGATCACTGAGTTTGCTGCAAAAAAAAATTACAAAAAAGCCAATCATTACAGCAGGAATTTATTGCCAGATTAACAGATATAACTTTTTCCGATTTTAATGCGTGTTAGGGAAAAAATCTGTTAAGTTTTCTTCTTGCCAATAGTTTTAAAGCTAAAACACAACAATAACTAAAATATATATTTAATCTTAATTCCTATTGAAATTTTACCTTAACTGGCAGTTAGAAAAAAACCCAACACATTGTGAAACTTCGGAAATTTCAAACTAATAAAAAATATTATTTTGTTGGGAATGAATTGTGTTTTTACGGAATATTCCTATAAAATTTTATTTGAATAAAAAAAATGTATCGACATTCCTCTGAATGAGCCAAAAATTTCGAAAAAAAAATCATTGGTTCATTAATAAATTTAAAAAGAAAAATGTCAAAAAACAATGCAGGTGAATTTCACACAGAGTAATCAATTTGTATTAAACACTTTCGTTTACAAATTAAGTGGAAATGTCAGTCAGCAATATTTCTTGATTACAAGCATTTTAAAACCATTTCGTTTGTTAGTTTGATAATTATACTATTTAATACTATTCTATAATTATTTTCGTGCTTTCTTTTTATATTGAGTAGCATTAAACTTATTCAAAAAGGCAGTATTTATTAAAGTAAGATATTTTTAAGTCGTCGATAACTATTATTTATTTTTGGTGCCTAATTTGACCAGTATTTCTTTGTCAATTTTTTACTAGTACATTTCTGATCCAAATTTGAAAATTGCTGTCTCGTAAAGAAAAAGGACTGGCTGTAATCCATTATAGTTGTGAAGTAAATAGTTTACAACTATGTAGTAATTTGACTACAAGGATAGTAAAAGTCTTTTAATAATTATAAGGGAGAAGACAGTTTATAAAAAATTTTTAATTTATAGTTCAGTAATTTTTCGCAACCAGTTCGGGACTAGTTTAGAACATTTTCGGGACCATTTCGGGACAAGCTAGAGACGTGTGCAGGAATATATGGGGACTACTTGAGGGCCACTTCAATAATAGATTAAGACAATTCAGTCGAAAAAGCATTGGAAATGTACCGGAATTGTACCGAATTTGTACCGAAAATGTACCGAATTTGTACCGAAAATGTACCCAAAGTGAGTGCGAAGAGCTTGAAATGTTGGCCGACAGGAAAAGCGCCCGAAAATTCTTTCAGAAAGTACCACGGCTAACAGAAGGTTTTAAGACCGGGGCGAATTCCTGTAAGAACGACAACGGCGACCTGGTAACTGACGTTCAGAATATACTTAGTTTATGGAGGGAGCACTTCTCCACACTACTTAGTGGTAGTGACAGAGACCACCTTGGAGAAGATGATGATCCCGAAATCCCAATCAATGACGACGGAATTCATGTTCCGTTACCCGACTGCGATGAAATCCGTATAGCAATAGCACGGCTAAAGAACAACAAAGCGCCCGGAGTTGACGGGCTGCCAGCTGAGTTATTCAAATACGGTGGAGAAGAGTTGGTAAAGCGCATGCACCAGCTTATCTGTAGAGTATGGTCGGACGAATGCATGCCTACTGATTGGAATCTAAGTGTACTTTGCCCAATCCATAAGAAGGGTGATACTGCAATTCGCGCCAACTATCGTGGTATCAGCCTTCTTAACATTGCATGTAAGGTTCTGTCGAGCGTATTGTGTGAGAGACTAAAGCCCACCGTCAATGAACTGATTGGACCTTATCAGTGTGGCTTTAGACCTGGTAAATCTACTATCGACCAGATATTCACAGTGCGCCAGATCTTGGAAAAGACCCAAGAAAGAAGAATCGACACGCACCACCTTTTTGTCGACTTCAAAGCCGCTTTCGACAGCACAAAAAGAAGTTGCCTTTATGCCGCAATGTCTGAATTTGGTATCCCCGCAAAACTTATACGGCTATGTAAAATGACATTGAGCAACACCACCAGCTCCGTCAGGATTGGGAAGGACCTCTCCAAGCCGTTTGATACCAAACGAGATATCAGACAGGGTGACTCTTTGTCGTGCGATTTCTTTAACCGGATGCTGGAGAAGATAATTCGAGCCGCAGAACTAAATCGGTCAGGTACCATCTTTTATAAGAGTGTGCAGCTGCTGGCGTACGCCGATGACATTGACATCATCGGCCTTAACAACCGCGCAGTTAGTTCTGCCTTCTCCAAACTGGATAGAGAAGCAAAGCGAATGGGTCTGGAGGTAAACGATCTTACCCTCGAAGTATCTCCTGTCATCAAATAAACAGTCGGCACATTCACGACTGGGATCAAACATCACTGTTGACAGTTATAACTTTGAAAAAGTAGTGCACTTCGTTTACTTAGGAACCAGCATTAACAGCAATAATAATGTCAGCCTCGAAATCCAAAGGAGGATCACTCTTGCCAACAAGTGCTACTTCGGACTATAAGTCTCTCATTATGCCCGTCCTGATGTATGGCGCAGAAGCATGGACGATGAAGATATCTGATGAGAAGGCTCTGGGAGTGTTCGAGAGAAAGATTCTCCGAAAGATTTATGGGCCTTTACGCCTTTGCGATGGCGAATACCGGAGAAGATGGAACGATGAGCTGTACGACATAGATATAGTGCAGCGAATGAAGATGGTCATGTCGTTCGAATGGATGAAAACGCGCCAGCTCTGAAAGTATTCGACGCGGTACCCGCCGGTGGTAGCAGAGGAAAAGGGAGGCCTCCTCCGCGTTGGAAAGACCAGGCGGTAAAGGACTTGGGTACGCTTGGTATTTCCAACTGGCGTCAGTTAGCGAAAGAAAGAAATAACTGGCGTGCTGTGCTAAGCTCGGTTAAAATCGCATAGGCGGTTATCGAGCCAATGAAAGAAGAAGAATTTATTTCACACCAGATAGTCATTCTATTTAAATCCGCTTGTAGTAAGGAACTTTCCTCAACAGAATATAAGGACTTATACCGCTATTTACATTTATAAAATCATCGATAATAAATATATAACATTTTTAAAACAATAAAGACGACAATTTCATTTTTTGAGAATAGCAGAAATGGCTGAGAATAAAACAGCAAAAAAAACTAAAAAGTAAACGTAACGAGAGCTCAGTCCACTTCTTAACTTAAAGAATTTTTTATATGTATATGAAGATAAGTATGTGCATGTGTGTCCCTTTCATTGGCTAGGTACACAAAAGTATATTTACATACATACATACATATGGACATACGTGCATATATTAATGTACTCGTAGAGTGTATTTTCCTTTTATTCGGTATCGTTTCATATACCCTCGCACACACACTTAACCACAGAAATGCATTGTCCACTTTTGCTTATATCAAATTGCAACGTTTGGTGGCGCCTCCAGCCACTGCCTCGTTTCTACTTGCACGACAAGACTTTGTCTGCTAAGCATTTATCACAGCACAATCACACAAAACACCAAACCTCGCTCCGTTAACTGCTCTTAAGTTATTGTTGTTCTTATGATTGTTGTTATTGCTGATTACTTTTATTTTTGGTATTTTTTTTTTTTGTGTCTACTTTGCAAAAATTATATGAAAATTATACAAAAGCTACTCATAAAGTTTTTCTCGTTCGAATGAGTGACTTTCCTGCGATCGGCGCTTTGTTTCATAAATTGTTCGCTGTCATTTCGCAGCCCGTTGTAGATATTTTCTTGCAACATACTACTTAAATGCATGCAAAACATTACTTTATGTACTCGAAGTATAGCTTGCTTATATTTCCGTCTATGTTTATATGAAGGGCTCCAAGTGTAAGCACACAATTTCAAGTACATTTGTATGAATGTATGTATGTCCATACAAAACGTGGGTGGTTTCACTGTGGGGGCGTGGGTGGTGTTAAATAAGAGGTTAAATGAAGTCAACTTTAAATGTTAGGTACTCAAAACAGGGTAAATTGACTTACGTACAAATTATTAAAAAATACTGTTAAAGTAACATGAAATATCTAAACCGATTCAATGATAATTTCGTTGTTGCCATCATTTCTGGTGTAATTAAAAAACAAAACACTAATGCATGTTTGCAGTTACCATACTTACATATGTAATTTTTGGTAACCCGATTTCAACAAACATAAACCCATTGCAAAGTCCTTTGATTAATAATAACTTAACTTTTCTTTTCGATTGTTGTTGAAATTTCCGACAAGGTAGCAACCAAACTTGACAAGAGATGCGGGAAAATCATTCCAAAATTCAATAATTCCACGGATTTTGTTTAAACTTAATATGGATAATGGAATAATTTTCTGCTCTTCAATAGAGATTTCACCAGTAGCAGCTAAGTCCGAGCTATCCAATAAGGATCCAATAAGTGTTCAGAGCGACACTTAAAACAGCATTTTACTCGAATCTTTGATGAAATCTTGAATAACGTATCTATATAATCTAGACAAAGGTTTTTATTCATTGATTAGCTTCGTTCTATCCAGTGGTTATTTCTTCCTCAACCTGTACATTTGGTTGATAAAAACTTTCATTCGATTTGTAGAGTTTAGTTTAAATCTATTTTATGATTTTCGCATTGTTCGTATTGTTTTCTTTCTCGGCTTTCCGTTCTTGGGGTTTGCTTTAGAAAATTTCATTTAAATGTACTTAGCTAAGAGCACAGTTTCTCTCAAATTCTTCCTTAGGATATAGTTAATGATACTACCATTCCATGTATAAAAATAACATTTCCTATTTTGCTTGTAAATAAGCCCACTTTAAAACCTTTTTCATTTGCAGCCAATCTTGCTATACTACAAATGACATACACACATACGATAAATGGCAAAGGACAGCCCTTCTTTCTAGCGGCCTCAGAGGTTCGTTTAAAGCCAAGTTTAAGCTCGATCATTCGTTGAGTGTATAGCGGTGTGCGCTATTACTCGATACGCCGCTGAATTCGGGGTTCGAATCTCAGCTAGGGCATATAAAATTTAAATCATAGAAAAAGTGTTTTCTAATAGCGTTCACCTCTCAGCAGGCAATGGCAGAGAGTATTAATGCCATGAAAATGAAAAGGCTTCTCATACAATACATACATAATTTATATAAATAATTTTTATAATAAATTTTAATATTTAAAATAAAAATATGACAGGATTAAAGAAGTCGAATATATCATTGTAATATATATTATTTTTATTTAATTTAAAATAAAAAGCAACATTATATGAACATAATTTGTATTTAAAAAGTAAGAATATTAAATAATTATGAAACATTTCGCTCACAGATAATTTAAAATTTATGGTAAAAACAACTTGGCAACTATTTATAAAAATATTTATGAATTGAAATTATCTAAAAATCTTTTTTTGCATAGTAAAATTCCTATAAATAAATAATTTTAAAAATATATTCAAGTTATATGGCGACCCTACTTAATAATATGTTTTTTAAAAGCTGTGAAAAATTGCTTTCGTTTACACCCATTTTTCAAAATTTCCTCTTATTTTAAATTAGTAAATTAAAGCTTGATACGAATCTCCTTCGTGGGGCTCCTCTACTGTCGCGGTTCCGAAAATTTTTTTAAATTTAATTTTAATCTATATGTATCCAAGAATACGCCACAGAGAGGATTTCGTTGAAATCACATTCTTTTGCGTGCTTCTGGGCTTCGTAATGTACCCGTCTTTATTAAGTTATACACCGTAATTTATCTTTAAACGCGTTTTCTTAACAATTTTGAAGTCACAACATGTAAATTTCTTAAATCCATTTAGTAGATCCTTCGCAATTTATTTTCAAAAACCGCTCGATTTCAGGCCTTCGGAGTTTATATAACAATAAAAATATTTTATCTACAAACAGTTTTGTCTAAAAAAATATTTTATCCAAATCGTAAATGTCAATACCGATATAGCATTACATAGCATAAAATTTGATTTTGTCTCTAATATTAAATAATGTTAATAATTTAATTTTTTTTGATAGGTGGGAACCTAACGCAAAAAAATCAACTTAAAATCGTGTCAACTACATACTTTTATTTTGGTAACTTTACCGCAATATTGAAATAAAATAAAATAGGTGGCAGTTTTGTCAGTGGTAAGCCGACACAAAAATTTCGATACATTGCATAATAGCTAAAAATAAATTATTTTGAATAAATCGCAACCCAACTTAAATATTTTTGCACTTAAGCTGCATAAAATACCTTTTATTAGTACCCATTTCGTAGTTTTTCATTCAAATTTTACATAATTTAACTAAGTGGCAACTTCATACTAAACCCTGCGGCTGGCTCGCGTAAATTTCAGCCGCGAAGCACAATTTTCGACCACTCTTTGCAGCAATTGGGGCCGTTTGTCAGCAATAACGCGCCGAATATTCTCCTCCAAGGCGTCTTGTAATTGCTAACCAAACTGGGTATAAATCAAGTAACAGCTGTAAAAAAGACCAACTCCGAAAGAAGTATTGTCTCATTGCAAAGGACTCGTCTTAAACAAACACCCATTATATTACATGCATACATATACATTTACTATAACTAATTATACAAAAATAAGTAGCTCGTTTAATATAATAAAATATTTGTTTTTAATCATTAATTGTCAGTTCGATTTTACCCACTTTATTTCCTCAACAACGAAAACACAACAATTTAACGGATTGATTGTTTGGTGTTAAAATTTTGAATAATTCCCACAACCAAATGTCAACAAATATGAAACTTACTCTACGCCGCACAGTCGTAAATAAGTGGATTTTTCCAAGTTTTTTTTTTAGCAGAAAACATCACAGCATCAATTTATTTCCCTACATTATAGATATTGTACTAGAATAGAAATTTAATGTGTGTGTGCGTAAGCAAATTTGGTTTCATTTCGATTGCCGGTAGCTGCCCGCAAAGCTGTCATATGGTAAAGCCCTATCGAAAATATATGTATGTATGTATGTATATGACAATGCCGTCGAAATGACGAAGAGACAATGCAGCTGAAAAAATGAAGACCATAAAATAAACATAAATAATTAAAACGATACACAGCAAATAAAACATTTGAACTGTCACTCGGCTTGTCTAGCGCAGCGTGCTGGTACAATGGCCGCTGCGTCATTCCAATGGCACAAGCACACACACACACACACTCATGTGAGAAAATTCAAAAATTCGAAAATTCACCGATCACATTTTCTTTCAATTAATTTATGAGCGCGCAAATCAGTTCAACGTCCAAACGCATTGACCGATCAGCCAACTGGCGCAAGTTTTCCGGCAAGCAAAGAAACCGACTAGCGGACGAACAGGCCGACAGACGGACAGACAGCCAGTCGAATAGTTTGTCTGTGAGTTGCCAATGACAAGCGGGAAATGATTGTTGACGGCGCAATTTTGTTGGTGGCGCTGCAAGTCAAAAATTTGGTGGTAGATATATGTATGTAGATAGTTGTTGCTGTTGCAAATGTGGCAATCACTTTGCTACTGTCGATGCTCCGGTTGTTGGTGCGTGTCGCAGACGCTTGATTGTTGCTTGATCTGCACAACAATAGTCGCGACTACATTCTTATTTTTCTTCTTGTTGTTGCCACTGACTCGCTTGCTTTGAGTGTCTCGAGATTCTAGGCTCTCTACTTGCCGCTTGTGGAGTTCAGTTACTTGCCTCATTTAACCCTTTGCCGCACGTCTACACACACATACAGACAAACGCACAGATGTATGTATGTGTCAATCATTTCTTCGCCTCATTTCCCACTTTGACACCCTTACGAGTACTGTGCGGCATGCCACACAATCAACCAGCCCCGCTGGCTATCTCAACTTGTTTCAAAATTATAATAGGTTTCCCACATTTTATTCAGTTTTTCTAACATTTTACTAAATATTTATGTATTTACTTTATTGAATTTCTAAAATTCTAAAATGTGTTTTAAATTTTTAGCTGTTGCTGTATTTTCATCATCGCACAATGCTTACGAAAAAATATTTATGTACATACACTTGTAATCATAAGTATGTATGCAGCATTTGTTATTGAAATGAAAAAAAAATATAAAAATTGTTTTTTTTTTGTGAAAATTTTGTCTGCTCAAAAATGCTTCAGCTATGACAACAATGTGTGCAATATGGGTCGCACATTTGCTTTATGCGGCCGTTTTTACCATAAGCATAAATACTTACTTAAGTATTTACGTATTTATAAGCATAAGTATGTATAAAGTTATTTGTGTAAGCTCATGAATGTTGCCACTTTGTTTGGTTGTCACAAATATTTACACAAATATTTTCATACTGCAACACGCAGTGCAACACGACGTACGTATTACATACAAATATATATTTTGAAATGCTAGCAACTTAATGTAGAAAACTATTAAACCTTTGATATTTGCATCTATAAGTACAAAAAACTATGTTAAGGTAGGCGCCATGTCCACATGCTTTTATTTTAGGAGCGGTCTCCATATTATCGGGTATCACTGCAGACAAAAGTCGATGAGTAAAACACGTATGTATGTACTACATACCGATACATTTTTAGAATCTCGACCTAAATCCTTAACTTCCTACCTAACGACCAATATAACAACTGAAATAAAAGCTCTTCTGCTCAGTAAGTTTTCTGAGATAGCCTTTCAAAGTTCATGGAAGATTTGAGTTAACCACTGTTATGTACACAGCATAGTTACACTTATCGTTTAGTGTTTGGCCGAGCTTCTCCTACCATTTGTAGTGTGCGTCCTTATATTCTACCACTAAATAGAGAACAGTTTTGTACAGTACAGTTTTGTGCCGACTTCGAACGGTAGATGTATTTAATGAAAAGCTTTTTCATGGCACAAATACTGTCGGAGGTTTGCCATTGCCTGCTGAGGGGTGACTGCTATTAGAAAAAACTTGCCTACGATTAAGGTTTTAATTGCCCTGGCTGAGATTCGAACATTGAACTCAGCGGCACATCGAGTTATAATAAACACCGCTACCCACTCGACCACCCCGGACACATATGTATGCGACATGTAAGTATACTCGAACAAATATCTACAATCCAATTCATGTCAATATTCGTTGCAATGAACCTTCAAGCTTCTCTTCCTAATTTCACATACTATATTCTTTTAATGAGTTAATAAGACTTCAAATTTTTGATATACTTTGTTTTCAAAGATTATCTCTAAATCTTTTTATTTCAAAGTTAGTCTTCGAAAAATCTTCAAAACACTTCCGCTATACGCAGAGCCTACCGAAACCCTAATGGAGTTGCCGCAGAGAGATAAGATATATACTGTCCTCTGGCCTTGTTCGAACCAGGTTCTATTCTAGTTTTCGCGCCACGAATTCACTCTCCATGAGCAGATGCTGTGGGATCTTCTCGACAGATCTTTATCTTATACAGGTGACCCTTCAGTTTGAAGTGCCCCATCAATTTTCTCCGTCTTATAATAAGGGACTTGTGCACCTTTTCCGAAGATCCGCTTAACGCTTGCTGAGCGTCTCTATTATGGTGTTGGCTCTTACCGCAAGAAAGGCTTCATGTGACCTGGTACCAACAAAAGTTGGCTATGGTTCCTTTAAGCCGGAATATTTAGCTTCTATATGCACTCCCTGACCAATGAATATCTGAATTTGATCTAGAATGGTGGACGCCAACCCCATTCCGAACAGAGGTCTTAGAGCTAATCCTGTATAACACCGATATACATAGATGATCCAGATGGTCTTGCGGTGTATCTCCACATAGAATTTGCCGTCCAAAATCACTTCTTGGAGCATATTATCACTTTACGATCGAGCTAGTGGTTGTTGAGATCCCAGCTTATCGCCGCTTTAGATGGCATACCTTTGGCATTAGATTATTGGTTAAATGAAGCGCAGCTGTGGAACCGTCGCTGCATTTATTCAAGGCGCCAGAGTGGCTCGGGCGACTCAATTCACTGATTCGTAGGCAACACTTGACCGCACTCACATGGTACATATCCATATTCGAATAGTAAGACAAGAAATGGTTCCTTTTCTTTAACCGAACTTATTCTCCACTAACAACGAGGCCTCTACTTGACAGAGCGTGCTTTCGCTGAAGTACCTAAGTTCCCAGAAATATGAAGTAAACTTTTCTAAATATAAAGCTTACAAACAGGTGGCATTGAACCAATTAAGCCTCTCATCTATCTACCCAGGATAGTATGGATGCTCATCAAAAGCTTGGCGCTGCTGGATTGCGAGTTCTCTAGTTACTCGTACATGTCGAGTGCTGGTCGAATGGCAAATTTTAAATCGATCAAACTACTTATGGAAGCATTTAGTCTCTCTACTCGAAACTATCAAGCGTCCCTCGTATATAAAAATAAAATTATATTATTTTCATCTCTCATACACTTGTGGCGCTGGTTAATTTTTGATTTTATTCTTTTTTCTTTCACCTTATTTTAGCTTCAGCTCTTTGACACCTGTCATCTTTTGTATTTTATCCTCTCGCCGCACCAACTCGGCCAACACCATCGCTTAGTTTTGGCTTTGGCTTCACTGACTGTAATTTTTAAACACATTAGCATGTGTGTATGTATGTACATATGTATATAAAGTGTTTACTTCCATTGCTTTAATATATTTGTTGTTGCTCATTTTAAATATTTGCTGCATATGTGGCCAAAATTTCATTTTCAATGTTGGCAGCTCGCGTGTATCTTTCACATTTCGCACGCAAATAGCCTTTAGCAGCCGTCGAATTCTTTTTGTTTTTGTTTGTGTTAATGTCGATTATTGTGTGTTTTTGTTGTTTTGTTATTCTTTAGAGCACATTTGTTGCTTATGCGTGTGTCAAAAATTAGTGTTGTCAGTTTTGTTTTACACGCCAGTCACTCGTCGAAGCGCCTTTTCCTCATCGTTTGCATTAAATGATATAATGGCAACATGCACACAAATACATACATACATACGTACATGTATGTATATGATATAATGGCGTTAAAATTACATTTTTATTTTTCAGTTGGATTTTTATGGGAATTTAATTTTTGTGCACTTACTTAGGCGGGCGCGTTTTGTTAAAGACTTCGTTTACACTTGCAAGTAGAAATTTTGAATATTTACAAACATTTTTATGAAAACGATTTTAATAAAGGAAATTCGATTTTGATTACACCTGCAGACATTGTTTTTAATAAGACTATGTAGTTAGCACAAAAAAAAATTGTATTTCTTTCCCGTGAATATCTTTTACTTCGGCGCATTTCAACTTTAAGGTTTTTATGGAAACAAAAATTCTAAAATTTTCCCGTAATCAACCTCAGATTGATGCGTGAAAGCCCACATACATATACAGAAAGAACTTTCAGACGACCCCCTGAAGCTGAGATCTGTAATCAAAAAATATTACCTTTCTTTGCTTATGCTCTCTCCAACATTTTTCACTGAGCCTGTACTATGGATTGTGCGAAGAAGTGAGGTGGATTGCGCGATGAATCTTTGTAAGTTTGGGTTTGTTTATTTCGATCTCATTTGCCAATTTAATTTTCCAATTTAGCGCTGCTAAATAAATTACGTATGTAAATATGTACATACACATGTGTGCGTGTACCACTTACTGATAACACAGACTTTAAGGATACGGTTTTAGATCTATATCGGCTAGCCAAAAGCATACTCAACCCCTACTTTTTCTTATATCGGAGCTTTTTCTTTATAAATGTGCTCTTTTTGAAACCCTAAATGAGCGCTTTTATTTGTTCTACGCAGGCACACTGAATGGAGTCTAAAAAATTACCCCAAGAATCCGATGAAATTGGGGAGTTTAATGACTCATTTTTAGTAAATTTTAGAGCTATTTGGAGCCATATTTGAACGTTTATATGACTTTTGTTTGCGCTTTTCATAGTTCTTTTTTGATGGTTTTTGGAGTCATAATCGTTAAATTCGTTATATTTTTTTTAAACCCTTTTTTAAAAGAATCAAAATATTTTCTTTTAATTTTAAATATTAGTTTGTTTAATAATAATAAAATAATTGAAATTAAGATATATATATAAAGTGTTTTTTTTTTCGTAAATATCACAATAAGAATAAATACCTAAATAATATAATTATTCACCTCTTTTTACACTATTAAACTAAAACGTGTGAACGGCTCAACGAATTGACTGTGAACTATTCATGTCAAGTTCACTTAAAAAGACGCTACATTATATTTTTTAATAATTCGGTTAAATGAACGCTAACTCTCCAAGAGCCTTTAGCAAAACGTGAATTTCTTGGAGTTTACATTAAATTTTCCAAAAAGCTCATAAATAAGACTCCTTTCGCATCCTTTTCCTCCCTATTTGATTAGCCGGCATTTATTAATTTTACTTTAACAAAAACTTTCGGCGGAAGCAAATCGTTTTTCCAGCAAATGGTTATGCATTTTAAAGTTATGCCACTTATTACTTGGAAATTTTTCAGCCAGTCAATTAAGTTTTCTTTGAGAACATTTCATATATGCTTAATAGCTGCATCATTGTCTTCCTCTTAACAACTTTTTCTCTGCAGGCTGAAAGTTGTACACAATTTTCTAACTACATATAGATTCCCTACCTCCCATCAACTCTTATGGCTCGTGTATTGACTTATTGGAATTTTTAAACGAATAAAGGTATGTGTAATTTATCACTCATAGTAAGTAAGAAATATTCTACATCTGTTTAGGGCGCATTCAGTCTCGCTTCACACTTCCCGCCTATCGTTCCATATTTCATATCCTTAACTCTAACGTTATCGTAGACAACACACTGTTCCCATAGAAATCGTCAATATATGGAAGAAAAGTTTTTGGCTTTCCTTGACCAACTGCTATATCAGCCTTTTTCCTTACGATTGCATCGACAGAGCCCAATATAAAGGTCTATTATTTCATAACATATCATATCATTTTTTATCACATTTATCGTACATTAGAAATAAATTATCGGTTTAGATCCTCATATATACTATGTTCTTTTTTAAAGTATTTCTAGCAATATTCGGAATGGATTTCCATGTCTTCACGAAGAATATTCTAGTCGAGGTTAGAGAGTCAGAAAAGAGAACTTTTAAATCGCTTGAACGGATTGACTTTATAATATAGCCTTCGGTTTCTCGAGATTGCTCGTAACGCTCTCGAGCTTTTCCATACTCAATTAAATGTGTCCTCATACTGTGTACTATGCTCGTATTGTATGCATTTTGTTACTTTGAAAGTGCAGTACTCATCTCGATAAATACTCGACATTTTTTGCAAGAACAACGATACCCAAAATTGTATCGAGAGCCCGATTTCTCGAGTATGTGCGAGCAAAATATCTAATCTTCTAAGCGGAGTTCGAGTCTAACAGTTGAAGTTCTCTGTCTAGCTCTAAATCCAGACTAAAGTGGAGACGGCAAATGGTTTTTATGCACCATTACTCGGTCTTCAGAATGGTCAAGCGTTGCAAGCAACATTTTTTTATTATCTTTTGTGTTTGCTATTCGGTGTACGGAAGTATCTATAATATTGGCTTTAGGCAAGTATCTAAACTATTCGAAGTAATATTTGACGCATCTGAAAGTCGAGTTAGTGCTTCACAACTTTTCAATAAGGCAATAATTATGCTTATGGGATGGAAGTTCTATGGATAATCTACGGCTTCTTTTTTTCTTGCCTAATGGTCACACAGCTGTATTTCATTATTGTATTGTAGAAAAGATTTTATAAATTTTATCAGCATACCGTCCTAACTATGTGGACTCGAGCTCCCCCAAAAATCACTCAAATTAAAAAATGTAATATACTCGGATATACATATGTACATATAAGTAATTAGAATTGGAGCATTACATTTCGATTTGTCTCACCAGTAACGCCCGTATCTGACAAACCTGACAAACAACTACGCCATTGGAACTTACATATGTACATAATTATGAAATATGTTTTTAATGCATAAAATGTATTTAAAAAATATTCCAAAAAAATCTTAAAGTTCTTTCTAGCAATTATTTCAATGAATGTGACGCGTGGGATACTGAAAATATCAATATTTATATTTGAGCACTCAAAGATAAACATAAGCGAAGCAAATTGATATTTAAGTTAGATTTGTTTTTGTATTTCGCTCCCGTTTTCATTAGAAATTATACTAATTTATACATTATAGAACTATTAAAAAAATAAGGACTTTTCCTTGTAAAACAAAGAAATTATTTATTTATAAAAAAGTTTCCATTCGCAACAAGAACACTCTTTATTTATTTATTTTTTTAATTTTTTTTCTGAGGAAATTAAACATATTAAATTATACATTTTTAAACACTGATTTTAGCGTGACTGATAGAATTTAAAAATGTATGTATTTTTCTCTTTTACTTGAAACGTTCCATATGTGAGTACTTTTTAGTATTAAAAAAATTAATTTGTATATAAAAACACCGTTTTAACATTAGAATTCTTCTCCTTAAATTGAATATATAAACGTTGACATATGTCTTTTAGAAAGCAATATTTATTGCAGATATATACATTGCTGCTGTACATTGCTGCCAAAACAAAAAATTTAAAACTATTCAAACAAGTTGTTTTTATCCACAAATTTAGATTTGTAATACCACATGTCAATATTTTATGCAAATCAATTCGCAAAAAATAATAAATTACAACCAACAAATTTACAATATTTAATTTGCAAATTTAACGAACGCCATGTTCCTCATATCGCAAAATATGTTGTTGACAACATTGCAATGACGCTTTGCAATTGAAATTCTTAGACTAACTCGTTAGATTGCTAACACAACATACATAGTGTAAATACATACATACTTACGTACAAACGTATGTACATATGTACATATGAATGTGAGTTTGTACAAACAAATTAGAAATGTAGCTTTTCATCAACTCACCTCAGTCGTCGTAATTAATCAACAGGCGCGCAGTGTTTTAGAAGTAACAACAACAAAAACAAACTCACTGGAATGCAGCCGTTACACGAAACGTTCTTGTACATATACACTTTCAGCTGACGTTTTGCACTGCCGTCGGCATTGTGGCATGTGAGCTGGCCGGTTGCAACTTGCAACCAAATGCTGGGCAATCAAGTTAAGCTGCTGCTGCTGCTGCTGCTGCTGTTGGGCGTTGCGCGGCATATGCACACACATTTGTTGGTATGTGCATTTGTATGTATGTGCGTTATTTATAAGGCGACGAGAATTTTGATTAGAATGCGTTTACTTTTTATTCGCAGTGTTGATATTTTGCTGCAAATTTTTAGTTGCAATTTTTTTATTTTTTTTTTATGTTTGTTTTGAATTTTGCAATTTTGTTTTTTATAACTTTTTATTGGATTTGATTTTGTTATATACTTTTTTTTTATTGTTTTATTTTTTTTAGTGAATAATTTTTTTTTTAATTTATTATTTTTGTAAAAAAAAATTTATTTATTTTCAAAATTTTTAATGAATTTGTTTTTTTTTTGTTTTTGCAGCACAAATTTTGTGTAATAATTTTTTTAATGAAATTTGTTAAGTAATTTATCTGTCGCACTAAACTTTTTTTTGCTTTTACGCAGAGCAATTTTATGAACTTTAGCTACCTTTTAAAAAAAAATATATGTATGTTAATTTTTATTGTAAATAATTATTATTGCAGGTAAAAACCATTTAAATTGATAATGTAGTCTTGTTGTTGCTAGTTGTTTGTTTGATTACATTTGTTGAAATCATTTTCATTTTATTTTTTTCTTCTTGCTGTTTTCATTAACTTTGCACAGTTCTTGCTGTTGTTGTTGTTGTGCGTATGATTAGATTTTATACAGAAAAAAAAACTTATTACAAAATCACACGCTTCGTAAAAGTGTGTAAACATTATAATTGAAAGCAAGAAATGCCAGATATTGATTTTTTTTTTATCATTTTCTTTTTTTTCTTTCATTCTATTGGAAAAGCTACGCTCTTATGGCTGCTAGTGTCGTTTTTGTTGTTGTTTTTGTACACTTTTTTTAACTGCCTCATTAGGCGCACGCACTGACATACACGAACGCACACACACACACACGCAAACGCACACGGACAAATACAAACTAATAAACACTAGACAGTTGCGGTTGCTGCAACAAGACGTGCTACATATGTCAGAAATGGTCAGCAAAAGAAAAAAAAATAAACAACAACAACAAAACGCACAATTGGACGCATGGACGCATGAACGGACGGACACGCAGACGTCGTCCAAACGCACAGTGGCGCAGCAGTCGAGTTGTTGTTAGCTAGTTGGACAAACATCGGACAAATGCTGGAAGAAATGGGCGACCGGTTGGCAACGCGGCAACGACGTTGCATCGCCTGTGTGGTGTGGCAGGGCTGGTTGGTAGTATATGGCCTGATTGGCTGTTGGGATTGTCTGCGACTACAGCATTTTTTTATGTTGTTGTTGTTTTTTGTTTGTTTGTTTGCTTCTTTGTTTGCTTGGCTGGCGCTTCAAACACACTCTTCTTACTCTTCACTTCTACCTCTTTTATTGTTAGCATCACTGTTCCTTCCACTTTCTTGTTGTTATTGCTGTTATGTGTTGATTATATTCTAATAAATTCAGCAGCAACGACTCATTTGAAAACATTTAAGCTAAGCTGTGCGTTCGACCACCACCACAACAGCAAATCAACAATCAACAACAGCAAATGAATTCAGCCAAGTAAGCGGTGTAGCAACATTTGATAATCGTCTTGTTTTGCGTATCTTAAAATTGCAAAAAAAATGTCTTGCATTGCAAAAAATAACAAGTGAATGTGGAAATTTTTTGAATATAATTGAACTTTGAGAGGAAGGAGTAGCGTTAACAACAACAATAAATGGCATCACTAATTTACAAATTCCGTTCACCTTTTGGACTCTGGTAAAGGTAGTTGTTTCTAAGTGTTGAGTGAAAATATATTTTCAGTTCATTTGATGTTATTTGAGAATTTTTAGAATTGGAGTTTCCTTCATTTCTTGTCAAACAATTGTTGGTGATATTCGTTTTAATTGCAGAGGCAGCATTACAAAGTCGTTTTAAAACATTTTCTTTACCTTTAACGGTGTTACATGCTCTGAAGAAGTGGCAAATTTAATTTATAAAAAGTTGCCCAAAACTGCATTTCTGCAGAAGTTCACTGCTTAATACTAAAAACCCCTCCCCGACAAATTATAATTTAATTAGAAAGAAAAGTGTTTTCTATGAGTTGTGAGCTCTCAACATTTTTTTGCTGTCGTATCTCCTCATAAACCATAATCTTATCAAGAACTTACACAAGTTAGATGGTCAATTATATATTTTCCAATTTTTTTATTTCTAAAAATCTAAAAAATCGTACATACATATATTCTTCCGTTCTGATATTCAAAAAACATATTAATGATGCTTACTTAAAACAAGGCAATGAATATTTACTTCATGAAAAGCATATTAAAACACACAAAATAAGTTTGCAGATATGGCCGAAAAAGGCATTAAATATAAAAAAATGAGGCAATACGTATTTAATTTAGAATCCAAGGAATATTCGAATTATAATAATAATATTAAAATTTTTAATAACTCACAAATTTATTGAGCTCGAGGAAGGTTTTCCAGGCTGGGAAAGTGGTGATGAAGAATAAATATAATTAATTAAATAAAACGAAGTCTGATGTAGATATGTGGTGATCTTCCACAAACTGGCCTCAAGATTAATAAAATTGTAAATTATTATTCATTTTAAGGTCAATAAAAATATTATATATAAAAATATTAAACAAATTTATATTACAATTTTTTTTTAAATTTAAAAACGAATTTGTGTGATTAGACCAATGAAAAAAGGCAAATATTTTGAAGAAAAAAAAATTAAATCAAGTTCGATAAAATAAATTCTCTGCGCTTGACAAATTCCATGGTATGCCAGATATGTTAATAGGTAGGACACAAAGCGTCTTTTTACAAATTGCCATTTAAAACTTGAACTAATCAAATCCTTATCTGTCATAAAGTTTTGTTAAATAGCCTTCATTTCAAAATTATTTATTGATTACACGTTTTATGTTGATGGTATTATTTTTAGAAATTTGTGTTTTATTAAAATATTTCAAATAATTTTCTGATGCTTGAATATACCTTCCTTTCAACAACTACCCGACTTACTTAGTTTAAACCCCATAAATAATTTATGGTAATGCCGTTTTGTTTTAGAAAATTGCTAAAAAATTTTAGCAAAATAATTTAAAGAATTCTTCTAAACTATATTCAAACTTAACAGAGAAATTGAAGACTTTATTCAGCGCCCTAAAAACTATCACTTTGACAACTCAGTGAAACCTTACACCTTGTACCTATACTTGCGTATTGTGCGAAAAAGATGACTCAAGCTAATATTTTCAGTAACATTTTTCCATTTTTGTCATGTCCCTGATTTATATTGTTTGATGGAAATGGGGCTGTATATTTAAACTATACAACTACAATTTACAACACAAAAAATATTATGCAAAAAAGAGCTTTACACCCCTATGCTGTAATCCGAATGTTCGTAGTTACGAATTCGTAGCTCCGTTCCGAAAGTCCGAAATTTGGAATGCTGAAATCCGATCGTAACTATCAACCGCATTGCCAACTAAAAACAGGAATTTCGAAGTTCGTAATTAGGCATATTGGCAGAAATATACATGTACCGATATTATTGCAAGTAAAGAATGAAGTTTAATATCAACATTTATAAGCCATTTGAAAAGAAGTTTTCGTTAATTAAAGGCAGAATTACATAAATATGCATCGAATGTATGGACATTGTTAAGAGATGATCTAAATACAAATTTCTTAAATTATGGAGTGTGTAATATTGTTGAATTCAATGTTCAGATAAATTAATGTTTAATGGTTTAAAGATTTGTGACAAGTTTCGCCTCAACAAAGAAGCATTCATACAATAAACATTCTGCGTACGATTTGTTTGTGATCTTCGCAAATATATACACACGTAATAATTCTAGTTTTTCTTGCATAGTTTATATTACATATGTACATAAATACAAATGTACACATGTATATACATACATACATGCATATTTGCTTATTTTTGGGTTTATAAACGTTTATTTTTCTAAAATTTATTTCGCTCCGACACCAGTGGCTGTTCGTACAAAAATTCCGCAATTGACAGCTCCGACGGATTCTGGCATACCAATATTACGAATTGCGAAAACAGTCTACGAATTTCGAATTTACGATTACGAAAAGCGGATTTGAGCATACCGATTTTACGATTCGTAGCGTAATCGAACGTACGACGGATTCCAGCATAGGGGTGTTAGTTAAGTCGTGTATGTAAGTTGTGTTGCCAGAATCCTCATCAAACGAATCGGAGAACTGAAGTATAGATCGTTACTCATCAAATATTCGATACTCATATATTGTGCGCTCCACTGTTTCTTCCCTCAGTAACATTTCAATTACTATTTGTTTATTTTCAAACCTTATTAAGCATACTTCTAACGAAAGTCTAAAGTTAACTCTAATATGTGTAAGGTTTGTGTGTTCCTTCAACTTCAGAGCAATCAATATTTCCTAACTGAGTGACGCCCTGCTGGCCAATGGAAGATGACTTCTTTGTCTCCTTATTGCACCCTCGTGTCATATAACCATTTCTCCACCTGAATGTATAAGGATGAATGAGAGTTGTCAATTAAAAATATCGACACCTTTTCGAAAAGTTGAAGAATTGCATAGATTAAGAATCTTTGAAATCGCATGATGAGGGCAATTGCAATCCATTAAAGTGAATAATATTTTCACAAATTTTAAGCTTATTTTGGATTTTATTCTCGGAAAGATAATTTGCTGCCTTAAAAATCATCCCTTTTCATTCAGCTTCGCTACATTAATTATAAAATAAGTTTAAAAGTTCTTCATTGATTCCTTCATGTGGCGGTCATGCCAGCTGGGCATTAATTTCATTATTAACATACCAGAAAGGTTATGAATTTTGAATGCTAATTAAGATACATATTTATATAGAGAATAGATCACATTATTCTAAAATTAATTATAGAAGCGTTAATGTTTCCAACCACAGATTAATCCCTTGCTAGTCATTTACTCCTCATTTCGGTGACCAAGATTGGTGACCACTAAGTTTCTTTGTAAAAATTATTTGTGCAATATTTATGCATTATAAATTATGGAAAATTTGAAAAAATAATGGAATATGATGGAGAGCAGTTAAGCTAACGGCTGCTTCGTACATAGTTCAATTCTAGGTGTTTTATGATTTAATAAAAAGCAAGTTTTATATTTTCTTTAATTTTGGGGCAATTTTATTTATATCTTAACTTTAGCAATGCTCGCTAGCAATTCATCTGATAATATTACCACAGTTACTTAAAAAAGTAAACGACTTCTCTCAAAATATAAGTTTCGTATGTCTCTCAGCATCTTCTAACTAATATTTTGAAACTGAGTTAATTTTATCTTTCAAATTAATTGTATCTCCCTACTAAACTCCGAGAGGGCTGAAATATTTCTGACAGCAATTTTAGAGAACTCTGAAAATGAGTTAATTAAATTAAACTATGTATTACTGTTAACGAATAATATATGTATCTTATTTAAAGAAAAGCACTTCCTCTTGCTGCAACATAAACCATTCGAATTATAGCAACCCTGCACTAGAACCACAGAGTAAAATATTTCAATGTAAGTCAAAAATCTTTTTTTTTAATTGGTAAGTGTAAACTCGCTTGCATATTGAGTTATAAAGGTCTACAGATAATCATAGCAAAATATCAAAGCAATAAAGTGGGAAAATGTGTGGACTACGGCCCTCGTTTTCCCTAGCGTGAGATAACGACGACTTCGCTTTATTTATTGAGATAAGCAGCAGTGAAAATTGTTTTAAATGTATCAGATTTTGATGATAGACCGTACATTTGATAGTTCTTAAATTTGCTTTAAATGTGGTACTAAGAAAGTGTCTTCATTGTGGCTATTTCGAAGTCAAATTCCGATATTTTACTAACATTGAATAGCTTCGCTCATATCACTATCAATACGAGTATGTTGAAGTCTCGTTAAGGCTATCAGCAAGTTAACACTAAAAATACGGGCTGGGGTCTTATCAGTGATATTTAGCCGACAAAATTTCTATCATTTTTAATACTCTGAGTTAGTATTTCTTGACTTTTATTGAAAATTCATCATATTTATTCAAAAAGCATTCACTTTTTATTGAAACTTTCAAACTAAAATAAATAAAGGCGAGTGGGAGTTATTTGACGCTACGGGCAAACCAACTTTTTCAAATTTTCAAAAAATTGTTTTAGTATGCAGCCGGTGCAATTCTAGTTTAATTAAGTACCTTAAACTTACTGTTGAATTTTTTACAAATTTTAGTTTTTTTTTCGCGTATGTTCATGCATTTGGTATGTAGAAACTAATGCAGAAAATTAATTGTTCAAAAGTCAAACTTGCAGAGTAGTAAAACTAAATAATTCTTACAATGGTTAAAGCATTTTATAGGAAAATTTAATAGTTCTTAGGTATATCGATTTTTCAGTCATTCTGGTTTTAAAGTGCACGGGGGTTAATGTCCATGCACTGTCATTATATAAAAAACTCCATTAACTGTACATACATATAATCCTTTATCAAAAATTAGTCCTTCTCAAAGCATAAACAAAAATTTAAGTGAAAATCGATTACTCAACGACGAAGCGGGCCTTTACAAAGTAATATACATATTTAATTGTACATAATACCGATATACATACTATCTATGTATGTATGTGGCAGCATGTAGAAAAACACACATTTCCTTCAAAAAAATTAACTTCACTTAGAAACCACATTGGTCAATATTTGAAGCAGAAGCGCTGTTTTTTGTTGGATTTAAAGTAATAAAACAAATGTTGCAAGAATTTTATTAATTCAAAACCGAAAAATGAGATGTTTCCTTAAAAAAATTTTAAATTGAACTGTTAAGGGTCTTAGTGGCGGTAAATTAATAAAAAATATATGTATGTAAATTTTTACGGTTTTTCCTCGGGTTTTTTAAATTACAATTTCCTAATGTTCTAATTGAAATTTATGTTCCTTTTCCGTTTGTAAAACTCATTTCTTTCACTGAGTGCCTTTTGAGTTTATTTATATATCTTTCTATATACATATATATCTACATACATACATATATGTACATATTGTTAGTATGGGTAACAGTTAAATATTTTTATTCGAGTTTTCTCTATACGATTTGAGTTTATCTACTTAGAAATTGTATTATTAACACACCTCCCTTGATTTCCGAGTCATTTCTGCTTTATACCGATTAAAGAAAGTAGTTTTGTTGTTTTTATTTCACTTTACCCTTAGCTTTTCACCACATACTACTTTTTTTTAGTAATTTTCATTGGCGTATACTAAATTTTCTTAAAACGCTTAGTTACACATTTTCGTAACAAAAAACTTTTGTTCCTTAAAATCAGCGAATTTAACTTTTAAACGGCGATTTTGCCAAATAAATTGATTGCAAAAGTATTCGTCCGTATTACGCCTTGTTTTGGCATGCCATCGGCTCAATGTAGTATGTGTGCAAATATTCAAATGCACATATATGTATGTACATACTCGTATATATTTTCATATGTGTGTATATAACTTTGAGAAGTGTTACATGCTTTTCTGGAATTTTAGTTGTTAGTCGAATATATTATTTAATCATTCGCCTTTATTTTAATTTATTTATATACTCATTTTTTTATTAAATTTGCTCACTTTATTTTAATAGAAATTATATTAAATTATTATTTTTCTTAAACAATCAACGAACTCTTCTCTCAACTCATTTCGACGCGTCTCCTTTAAAAACACGTCATTTTCAAAATCATTTTATTCTCGTAACGTTTACTGTATTTTAAACTAGCGCTATTAAATCGAACGCCTCGCCTTTTGTCGCGACGTGACGTTGCGTCGGCGTTTATAGCGTTTTTATATCGCGTCGCTTGTATCCTGCCGCCTGTGTCGCGCCGCACACAGGTCCTTAACTGTACAAAACCGACCGTAATGGAATTTTTTTAGTGCCTCTTAAAAAAGCAAATACGCAACTAGGGTACAGTGGTTGGGCTGCCAGTTAAGTGTGTGCCCGAAAAATGTTTCCAATCGCCCAAAAACCAAAAACTCAGTTCGGCACGGCGACGTGTATGCTACACCAATACGTTTCTTTCTCTTAGAAATCAGGATATCCTGGCGCAACGAAACGAACGCCAAGATTCGAACTAGAGCATGTAAAACGGAGCGCAACATCAATGCCAGCAGCAGTAAGTAGCGGCTGGGCAAGCACGCGGCGGCAGCGACGGCGGCGAGCAGCCATTCAAGCGGCCGACTTTAGCAGCGGCAGGCAAGAGTTGCAGCTGTAACGGCAACAGCAGTGATGCCAGTGCTGCGGTGTACAGTTGCGCTACAGCTGCGCTGCATTACAGTGTGTGCAAATAAATGCAAAACTTCGAATAGAGCGCTCGAAGTTTTGTTGAGGAAATGCTCCGATAGTGGCTGCAGAAGAGCAAGAAATGGGAGCCTAGTTGCCGCTAAATACGCGCACTGGCTTGGTGAACATGCTTTATACAGTTGTTGTTGTTGTTGTTGTTGTTGTTGTTGCAGAGTTGAGCGCGTAACGTCGGCGTTTGCAGAGCTTCTATTCCACTCACCTCGTACACGCGCCACTTGCCTTTTGGAGCAACCAGAAAGTACAAAGAGCAAACAACACACGCGCCAGCATCAATGCATGCTCAACAGAGAAACAAACACACACACACACACACATGTACCATTACTCACTCACACATTGACCACACCACGGATTCGACGCGTTCACAATTCCCGACTACACTGCGTTTGCGCTGAGATATTTTGCGAGAGTCGCGTCACACGGTACAATCGCTTTCGTTGACGGAATGAATGCACAACATGGACCGCGGAAAAATTCGCACTTTGAATGAACCTGCTGCCGTGTGTACACTCGCGCTAACTGGCTGCACATGGAGACGACCGACCGACCTACCAACCAACCGACCATATTGGCACCGGTAGATGACGGCGACGGCGACGGCGGCGACGACGACGATGACAACAACGGCGACGGCTATGATGAGGATGGATGATACGCTCGTGTGTGCTTTTTAGCGCGCGCTCTTGGCAGCGGCATAAGATGACGACAACGACTGGCTGGCTGGTCGACTGGAGGTGCTACATGTGCAACAATGTTTGAAACGCGTCTTATCGCGGAGAGCCTCGCAATTTGAAGTAAATTGCTATACACTTTGAGGGAAGAAAAGAAGAATCGCAAAAGCGCAATAACAGCAGCACACAAGCACTGCCCAGCGACGAATTTGTGTGTGGTGCGACAGAACAGTGCGAAAAAACAAGTACAAAATTTAACAGCGATTGTTAACAGCAGTTGTGTGTGGCTGTGAGAAGAAGCTGCGTGGATAGCAGGTGGCCACTTAGATCCAAAAACATGTGCTTCAGGCAATTACGGAGTCTTCACTTTACGAGTTTGTGGATATGAAAATATGTATGCACCTATGAAGGCATCTAAAAAATCCGATTTTCTCTGTTTAGCCAAGAAGTCTCTTTTTAATAATTTTTGCCACATCTGCTTCATTTATGGTCAGACCTTAAAGTTTGATAGATAGCTTTTATATTCACAAGTGAGCTAAGAAAGATCTGAAGCAATGTTTAGACAAGACTTATTCTGTACGCCCTCCATTAGCTCGAAATTTATAAATGGAAAAAAATCTAGGTTCCACACATGCAGCTAAAAAAAACAAAATATCTACTTCGAACTAGTATATATTGCGACCCTTCAAGGGCGCGGAGGGAAGGTGCTTCCGTTTTTGGGTGTTTCGAACCGTCCATTCATGTTGAAATTTTCAGGACCGCGGACTTCTTCTTCTACCATTCGCATTACAATTTTAAAATGTCCGAAAAAAGAAATACCAAAGACTTTTTTTTTGCATTTTGTTTTTTTTTTTTCATTCCATTTCACAAATTAAATGCCAAAATAGTTTTTTTTGTTAATTTGTCCCGATTTCCTCAGCCTCCCTGAATTCGCCTTTTTCATCAATGTCACTTTTTATGAATTCGCCGAACGTCCATTATCATTGAAATCTTATATTCGTGTCCGAAGATCGAGAATAAATTTAAAACAGAGGTAGCTTATATTTATATATCAGATGCTCAAGCGCCGGCTCTTTTAATACAAATTCGGCTCTGTAAAGACAAAGCCTTGACTGCTTAAACGTCCCAGAAGATTTGAAAAATATTTAACCCTATCACCAGTCTAGTGTTGAACTAAAGCAGGGCGATTCTTATGAACGATTTCAATCAAAATGACAGGAAACGATTTTTGAAAAATGTTAACATATTTTTTATAGTTAGAAGATCTTTCTCTCACTTACTCTCTATTTAAAATGGAATAACTTATAAGTACCTATGTATGTACATAGTAAAGCGAGTTCATAAAATATGGTATTTTTTATTCAGTTAAATTTTTAATTTAAATTCACCTTGACACCTTGATAACACCTCAAATGGAGAACCAACGGAATTTTAATTATTAGGACAGTTTTTTTTTATACGAAAACCCTAAGTTTAAATTTGGCCACAAACCATAATCTCCTAGTCACCTCTAATGGTTATCAATTTCGAATTAAACATTGTAAGTTTGATATCCTCAAATATTGGTAAGTTTATGGTTCAAACCAAATGTTTAGCTTAATTTATTAAAAATTAAATAGTTTTTTTTCACTTCAAATATTTTAATAAAATTGTTCGAACTCAAAACCTTTTTAAGACTATTTGAAATTTTGTGATTTTCGTGGTTATTTTTTATGACAGAATCGTACTTTTATTAAAAATAATCACAAAAAAGAAATCTTATCCTACGATTTTAAACTCTACGACTTGCTGGCGTGCAGCACATTTCGAGTATAAGACATGAAAAACAAAAAACAAAACAAAATAACTTAAACCATAAATACAACTTTAAAATTTTAATTTTCCTAATTATAACATAAACAAAAATTCACATACATTTTCTTCTAAGAGCTCTTAAATTTAAATCAAAACTGTATGTTATAACTTTTACCTAAAGTACTCCAACTCCAATAAAAAAATTAAATAATTGCCAACACTAAACATAATATTGTTAAATTCTGCTAACTTTCGAAATTATTAACACACAAAAACCATTCCGCATTCTATGTAAAAAGGTACCGATGCTATCACGCTAACAGCGCTGCTAAAACGACATTGAGCCTGGAGAAATTTAATTTAACAGTACTGTCCAACTAAACGAATTATATATTACAAGCCTTATACAAATGTTAATGTACGTTTGTATTCGCTTACAGTGAAGAACTTCCGCAACAGCAAAGTTAACGGCAAAGCTTAACAGCACACAGTCTAGCAATAACAAAGAATAGTATAGTTCGGCTGCTCACACTTCCACCATTGATGTTGATTATAACCAATATGGACGGGGTTGGAAGTGATTATAAGTCACTGGCGGCATTTAATAACTTTGACTGTAATAAATTGCAACAAAAAGTCGAATGCTGAAAGGTTTGTTTGCTTGTGTTTGCCGCTGAAGCAAATTTTAAGAGGAGCGTGTGTTTGATGCCAACCACCCTCTCTGCCGTTACTCATTTGATTCAACAATGCGATTGTGCCTGTGTTGGTTTGAGTGATTTTTGATTGCTGCGCTGCGCTGCCTTGCTACGACTTGCGTCGGCGCAGAGAGTGAGCGAACTCCGACGACTCACGCGATTCCTTGTAGTAGTGGTAGTGTTGGTGGTAGTGGTAGTAGCAGCGGCGCTGTTGGTAGTGGTAAAAAATGTAAAGTAATAAAAAAAAAAAGTTTATACAATAACAACATCAATGACAATAACATAAATAATCGCAAAAAGGAGAAAAGCAAATGCAACAATAACAACTACAACTGCAACCAACATAAGCAGCAAGAGCAAATTATGACAACGTTAGGCGGAGCGAAAAAATTTGCTTCTCAATCAAATTATGTACATATGTACATATGTACATACATACAAACATACAAATCTATTCTGAGTTGATTTTTTTTTCTTCGCTGCGCTGTTGTTGTTGTCGTACGTATTTTTATACACATGTTATTCTTCATTTTAATTTTTCATTTCGTTATATTTTATTTCCTTTTACCTTCCTACATACATACATACATACATATCAACTATGGGCGCACTATGCGATGCGTTATAGCGACGGCAAATCGCCTGCTTCGTAGAGGAACGTTCAATATTTTTTTATAACGAATCAAATGCGCGACGGCAGTTTGGCAGCTAAGCTGGCTCTCCTACTGTTGGGCGGTCTTTGGCTGTTGGTTGTTGCTGGATGTTCGTTATTGATTGTCGTTTGTTTTGTCGTTGTATATTGCGGCCCTCATCAGTAATATTCTCACGATTTCACTGCAGTTATTGTTAATGAAAATGTTACTCATTCGATTAAATAATTTTTTTTTTTTGGCAGTTTTGCTAATAATCAAGCCTTTATGGGTTTATAAACACAATAGAGTAGGTAATAAGTATGTATCTACACAATTTATTGTTAAATGCATACCTACCTACTTACATATGTTTATTTGTATATAAAAAATTAATATCTATCAAATTATCTTTAGCAAGATACTTAGGAACTACGTGTGTACATATAATCTTGTCGTAAATTTTTTCTAAAATATCCTTATGTTAGAATTTTATTTCATGTACCTACCTACTTCTATATATATTTTTTCAGTAGCATTTGCCGACGGGTAAAGTGCCAAGGGCTCGTTACGAAATGAAATCTTACCCAGTGTAAATCTATAATTTAAAAACAAAAAAGCTGCAGTTACATTTTACATTATTTAATTAAAGCAAATTTTAAATTTTGTAAGAGGCTTACATACCTACATATGTACATACATATGTATGTACATACATATGTACATATCTTCATTAAATTCCTAAATATTGAAAAAGACGAGAAAGTTGAGGTAGAAAATTGTGTGCACGAAATAATCGATATATGTATGTACATAGTATGTACAAGCAAAAATCGAAATCAAACATAGCAAAACAAAATTTTTAATTTTTTTTAAATTCA
Organism: Philophylla caesio; assembly: GCA_963971545.1. Taxonomy (NCBI): domain Eukaryota; kingdom Metazoa; phylum Arthropoda; class Insecta; order Diptera; family Tephritidae; genus Philophylla; species Philophylla caesio. The sequence continues at coordinate 93,681,243 of OZ020609.1, forward strand.
TTTTAAGGATATCGATAGCTCAAATTTAATTTAAAAAAATGCGAAGCAATTTGCAATATTCAAATATGTAGAAAAATTTTAAAGCAATGAAGCAAACTAAATTTTTTTTTAGTACAGTACGAATTTGTATTGTAAATTCTAATTTTAAAATGTATACTGTGATAATTTTAAATGTTTCCAATAGTTATTTTTGAAATATAAAGTTGTATATACATACATATGTACATATGTATGTGTATACATATGTATATCTAAATGTTACGCACGCAATACTAGAACAGAAATCAAGTTAATCTGCGTTTTTATTCCTTCACCGGCACTTTCGTTTTTTTTAAGGAACTCAAAGTTCCGGTAAGGAGCAAGCACTGAAAATATATGAAGGAAAATTACAAGGATTTAAATGTATTAAATAAAAAAAACAGTGAAGATATATCTACAAAATGAAGATATACCTACAAATTTAGATTTTTCATTTAAATTCTGGCCATAACTTATAAAAAAGGTATTTTTCCGAAGTTTTTGTCTTTCAATATGTTTGCAGATGTTCATTTTAAAAACTTTGAAGACAAATTACTCACACTGTTTTGCAAAGGTTTTAAGAAAGATTATATGTTTGCATGTACATACATACATATTTACATATGATGGTAGGTAGGTACATACATATGTATATTGAAATTCGCTTAACATTCTTCTTTCATCTGATTGTCATAAATTAAAATCTGATACTCCTAATCTTATAGATTTTTGAATGTATGTATTTTAATAGTGAATCTGGAAATTGAGCTTCGCAAGGAACGTTTCGCTTTAGATTTGCTGGGTAAAAATGGAAATTTTTTTTTTAATTTTCACAAAGTTCAGCTTTGCATGGGCGTTTCAGCTGGTAAAACGAGAAAAATGCTTAATTTTTTATAAGAAAAAGATTTCTCAAACGACTTATTATTTTACATAGGAATCCAAGAATTTTAGTTTTCTCTGTTTTTGTGCAAAATTTGTTTCAAGTTTGTAATATGTTTAATAAATACTTAGTAATTGGAGAATCATTATTATAATTTTATGCTTAAATAAATAAATTGAAATAAGTCAGACTTTTTATGTATCTCAAAGAAATTCTAAATTCAAAGTTGATATATTTTGTATAACCTTTATTGAATATACTGGATTAATTTTTGTGATAAGTTACTGGACCTACCAATACATTTCAAAACCGATAAAAAGTGATATATTTCGACCAAAAAAAAAAAAGATTTGCTTTTGAAAAATAAACCGAAATTTTTTGTATTGAAATTTTCTTATAAAATTTGCCCGCCTTTAAATCATATTTAGTGTGGTAATTTTTGAACGATGTCTTTCTTATTGATTGTAGTAGGTTGTAAAAAAAAAATTTAAATAACAATAGCGTGCGTGGTGGCTTGGGTTCGAGTCCCACGGAAGTCTTGAAATAGAAGTCTGATGAGGAGATGTAGCGATTTACTAAATAGCAGCTTTAACTCCTGCCGCTTTGAGTATTGTTGTTGTTTCGTCAATAAAGCTCAAAAACCATTAAATCTTTATGTTACGTTTTTTTATAAAAGAGTGAAGAGTGAAGTTTTGAGATGATATTCTAAATCATAAATATAAAAACTGCTTATAAAATCACTTTTCTCTTTATTTTTATGAATCAAGATTTAGTGAAAAGGTATTAAACAATTTTTTTGTTTCTCTAGTTCGTTAGTATGGCAGGTTTCTTGTTACTATTTAAATAAGATCTAGGGTAAATGTGCCGAAAAAGGTGGAAATATTTTAGGGAAATAATAATACATAGTACCTAGTAGTCACTTTGTGGTTAGTAATATTTATTTTAACGAGAGTGTTTATCGCTAAAGTAATGCTTTCTGTCGGTTTCATGTCACGGGCAGTAGCGGCGGATGAAGTTGGGAGCAGCTAAGTTTTGTGAGGTCAAGACATAGAAAATGTATAACCGACAATTCAAAGCAAACTGTTTTGGACGAACAATAAATATAAAAATGTATAAAATCGATTATTAAAATTAATGCGATGGATAAATATTTTTGTTATACTAATTTTTGACAGTTTAAAATTTTTATTTTAATTTCTACTTTTGATAGTTTATAATTTTTACCAGTAATTATAAAATATTTAATAAACTGGCTTCGAACTCTATAAATTTATCAATTATTAATAATTTTAAAAAAGGCCATTTAAAACTTAACACAAATTTAGTTTGATAATAAAAGAACCAAATCGTTGAGTGAATTTCATCGTCCAGTGCAACAGAACCGAAATAAAATTGCATTCGATGTTGCCTTATACATACATATTTATTTTGTGGCCGCTGTGGTCGAGTTGTTAGTGGTGCGTGCTATAACTCGATATGCCGCTAAGTTCGAGGTTCGAATCTCAGTCAGAGCAAGCAAAATCTTAATCATAGAAAAAGTTTTTTCTAATAGCGGTCACCCCACGGCAGGCAACGGCAAATCTCCAAGCGTATTTCTGCCATGAAAAAGCTTCTCATAAAAAACAACTACCGTTCGGAGTCGGCTCAAAATTGTAAGTCCATCCATTTTGTTGTAGAATATTAAGTCGCACACCACAAATGATAGGAGAAGCTCGGCGAAACACTGAGCTATATAGTGTAAGAGCCAAAATTATATTATATATATATATTTAACTTTGTTTACCTTTTTCGTTTTACAAATAGTTGATTTTGCCGTTAGGAAAAATAAATCTATTCTCGCGCTTTTCTTTCAGTTAAACTTTGTTGTCGCTCCGATTGTGTACAATCTCATAGAAATGCCGTCAAAATTTGCTCGGCTTTGTCATTCCATTTAGGCTTTAAAACGAGATAATGTCAAATTTTCCAAAATCAATAAATTTGGACCATTTCAATTTTTATCTGAATGCGAGAATATTTCTTCACTTGAAGCATAAATTTATCATCGCTGATATGTAGCTAGAGAACAGGTTCATAGTCTCATTTTAACATTGTTAAATACTCAGATACATATAACTTAACTATATAATTCAAAAAGGCACACACACATACATACATATGTATATATCTTCTTATTTTTTCTAAGTTTGCCAACAGTGACTTTCCGCCTTAACAAAACGTCGTGTTTGGACCACCGAAGAAAAGTAGGAAAACTGAAAATATTTACATACATACATACATAATAAAAAAAAACTTTAATCTGATGCACATTGCATAAATTGAAGATAAAACTCCAGCATTTACATTACGCAATAAATGCAAATGAAATAGAATTATTTAACGGCTATAGATGGAAAATAAAAATTGAATTCGAGCAAAAATTAAAATTCATGGAAAATGCGTATATGTATGAGTTTCTAGATGCATGTGTGTATGTATGTATGTATTTAAAATGCATGTTCACAAAAAAAAAGGAAAATCATATGCAAATGATTACACATTTTTCATATAACCAACCGGCAGCCGGCGGTTGAGCAGATTATGTTGCTATAAAACACGAGATAAGAGTATGTTATACATACTTACATATATAAATACATATTTGTACATATAAATACCTAATCAAATGTAAATAAATATAAACCATATATGCATTTTTTGTTCGTATGTATGTGTCTTCAGCGCAGCTTACTCGTACCATCATTTTATGCCAGCCAACCGCTTTGGCATATTTAATTTTTCATGCCTCCAACTGAATACTAATTTCTTCTAAATTTTTATTTTATTTTTTTTTTTTATTCTGCCACTGAATGTTGATTGAAGTGTGAAACAATTGTCACGCATATACATAAGTACCTACATACATACATATGTGTGTGTGTGTGTGTAAAAAAATATTTGAACTCCATTATGAATTCTCAGCTTTTGTATACGAAGGGGTTGAAATGCCGCCTAACTGCGTAACTCACTCAGCCAGTCGTAGATATAATTCATATCAGATCAACGAGTTCTTGCTGTTTTCGGTAACCATTTTGAATTTTCGAAACATTTGCGAGATATGATTTTATATGTAAAGTAACTTTGATAAGCAATACATACACATACATATGTACATACATGAATAAATTCACTCGTAGTTGATGAATAGTATTTGTTTTTTGTCTTGATTTGTTTTGTAATATAGTGAAATGCGTAAATAATGTTGCAGTTGTTGTTGTTGTTGTTATAGCTGCTGTCTCTCCTCTCCAACTATTAGCCGCTGAAATCATTGATTGAATAAATGAATAAATAAATGAATGGAATGGCCGTTGATGGTGTTGACGAATTTGTTAATGTTGCTGTGTAAAATGATGAATATGATGGTGGCGGTGGTGGCAATGCTTTTTACAAAAGTATGCTTGCACACACACACACACACACACACATAGCTCATTCAAAGGCTGCTTCCCTCGAGCTGATTTTTAGTTTGGCGATCAGTTAGATGAGCAGATGTCTCGCGTTCGCATTGACTAGAAGCTTATGTTAGGCGACATTTTTAATATGTTTCTATTTGGAATTAAAATATACATACATACATATGTATGTATGTATGTATGTATGTATGTACAGAAAGCGTATGTAAGCATTTGCGTTGCAAATTAAAAGGGGAAAATACGAAATGGTTTAAATTTTGTACCAAATAAAATGGGAATCTATCTATGTATGTATCTATGTATGTATGTATGTATGTTTATAAATATCTTTTGAGAGAAATTAATGAATCAAAATAGGCAATTTCACAAATGTAGGCTTAACAAACTAATAAAAACCTCAGCTATCAGAAACTTACTAGGTACGAGTTAAGTAAACTTAAGACCTAAGAGTTCTAAAAAATGTAGTTAAATATTTTTGGTCGGAAATGCTTATTTATGATTAAAAGCGAAAGTGCAACAGTCAGACGCCAGATTTTGAAAATCAAAAAAAAAAAAATAATAATAAAGTTTTAAATTTTTTATCTAATTTGTATATTTAAAATAAATTATTTTTCTATTATTATTTTCGCATGAAATGATCAGCCTCCTCTTATGATTTGTACCTTAATACAAAATGTAAGGTACAATCATAACATTTCAATTGCAAAGAACTCGCATTGAAATTTGCTTTTATTGAACTTGAAAAACCGTGTAAACTATATCAATAACTTCGTTGATAATTTCGGTATAGAAAAACTAATAATGCAAATAGTGTCTTTAAAAAAAAATCACCAATAATTTGTTAGCGCTTTGTAAGTATTATTTGAATAAATGTGAATGGTAGGACACTAAAAATTTTCATTTTTATCTTTTCCCTTTAAATAATAGAAATTTAAAAAAAAACTCGAAGTTTTGTTATTTCCACTTTCGTTTTCTGTGGGATTAAATATTAACGATAGAAATAATTTTTAAACTACTGAAAAATATCATTGTAATATGTGTATGTAAGTTTACAATACTGAAAATACAATAAATGTTTTTTGACTAGTCTACACTTTAATGTTGTTGGCCACAATGGTCGAGCTAGGAAATTTCCGTAAATTACTCACGAACGTGACGCGACATCTGCTCAAGGCATCAGCCAATATTTTTGTACAACGTTAAAAAAAAATCTTTAAGTTCATAAAGGAAATATTGAGCTTAGAATGAAGTCATCGAGTTCTTAGTGCTTTTTCTAACTAATTTAAACATTATTTCAGTTGTATGAGTTTTTAAAATTGCTTACTGCATTATTAGAAGATAACAAAAATGGTAGTGTTGTTTAATTTTTTGCCTAATAATGAATTTAGAATCAGAAAAATCCTAACCAAACTGGCATTACACGACTTTTGTTATTAAAATACGTTCCTACTAGTCTAAAACATCAAAACTACGTGGCAAGAAAAAATAAAAAAATGGATTATCGACTGCACATTCCAGTTGAAATACCGCCGAAAAAGCCGCACTTGCTTAGAGTAAGTTGTGTAGAAAAATAGGAGAAGGAAAATATGAAGAGCTCACAAGGCATAAGCTTAGCTCCACTGTATTCATACAGGCGTTGCTCGAGTCTCGATGTGTTCTGGAAGAAAGAAATCTTTCAGTTTTGTTTTTTCCTTGAAATTTACCAAGTTTCAACTTAGTATATAGCAATCGAAAAATTCAAATAAAATGGCACTCAAAAAATGAAAAAGAAACTTTCTTCTTTACAAATTTCTTAAATCAGTCTAAAGCTCTGAACAAAAAATGCTTACTCATTTTTTTTTTGTTTCTTTAAAGAAAAATTTCAAACGGCAAAGTACTTTTTCAAGCAACAGAAATAATGAACATTTTTTCTTGTAATTTTTTCTAGGAGTTGTATTCCAAATTCCAAAAATTTATTAAACATAATTTACGAAAAATAATTTTTACGTGGCTTCCACCATATTAAACTCATTTTATAATTTTTTTTTTATAAAAATAATTCTACAATTTCTCCAGCTATCAATACTTGAAACTCGACGTAGCAGTATATTTACTGAAAATTATTTATATTTTAAATTCCAGCGACCATAGTTTACTTACAGAAAATTTCAACATTAATTAACTTTTTCTTTTACCCACTTGTCGTTTGGCAATAAATTTATAAACTAAAACATTCACACCAAATATTCATAATACAACGTATCGAGTACGGTTGAAAATCGAGCCTTTCTGTAATTAATTTAAAAAAATAAAATCATTTGGTATACATTTATGGAGTTCAAAAAGATACTTTTCTTGCCAAACAAAAAAAACAATTGTGATATACAGGTCTGTTCTGTATATGAAAACTCAATGAGCAGCAAGAAATTGTCTATGAGAAAATAGTGTGCATTAATCTTTTTTAAGATATTAAATATATTGTTAGTACTTTTTTCATTTTTGTTTTCCATTTTTAGCACTGGTTTAATACAAAACCTTTTCAGATAAAATATAAATAACTTAATTTGAAGGTTTCTTTATATTCACAACTTTGCATTTCCATAATATAACTTGAAATAGATTTTTATAAGATGAAAATTAGAAACTTAAATTTTCAATATCAACTATTGCCAACATTTTGTAGGATGAAATTTAAATAAAATAATTTATTAAGATGAAAATTAAAATCTTAAATTTTAAATTAAAATTCCATAAAATCCCTTGCAGGCGTATTTTCTTCTTCTTTTACTTTTGTCTCCATATTCACATTTTAGCCCAATAATCAAGTTCATTAACCTCATTCAAATGCCTAAACAATGCCATTTCAAATTCAAAATACCTACATGCTAAAGTTTAAAGTTGTCTACACTCAAATAGCTCGCCAAGTGCAATGGCAATTAGTTCTCCCTCAATTTCTAAGCAAATTTTTGCGAAGCGCAACTTTAAATAGTTAAACAGCCAACAACAGAGAACTCAGCCAGGCGATTTACATACAAAAGTACATACATAGACTATTATATATATACATACGTATGTACAAATATAGAAAATTGCTATTCGATGCGGTCGATTGGCGATCTGCCTTCTTGGCTTATATACTTTTGCATCTACTATTTAGTTGCATTTGTTTGTGTTTATATGTACATACACATGGACATATGTACATACATACATATACATATGAATGTATGTAAATCGTCATGTGAATGTGTGCATGTATGCACGTTTACATGCACTTAAGTAAATAGTGCGCCAATTTGAGCAAATGTCGAATTCCGCCGCAGACGAGGGCGTCAGCCTCAACGCTGTTTTTTCACTTTATTTTTGTGTGTTTTTGTTTTCTTTTTCACTACACTGAAATTCAAGTATCTACATAGACTACATACTCGTGCGTATGTATGTACGAGTATGAATGTCCTTTATTTTGTATGTATCTGCATGTCCTTTTTGTTAGTTCCTGCATGTCGTTGGCTTAGTTGCCGACGGCGAGACCAAAAAAGTAAAAAAAAAATAAAGGAAGTACTAGGACTTTGGCAGCCAGCACCCGGTCGATTGCTTCGCTTCTCTTCCGGCAGTTGTCAGCTTCGGCTTTGGGGGGCGTCTTCTTGCTCTGCTTTTGCTTCTTGGCCTAGACGCAAATGCTGCTACTATAGTTTGTTGTCATTTATACTCTTCTATGTATATCTTCCTCTTGTTTTTGTGCGGGTGAAACTTGCGTTTGTGTGCTCCAGCGACAGCCGTAAATGAATGGGCTGTTGACATTGGTTTCGAGTTTACAAAGAAATCGATTAAATTTAATCGAAACATTTGCCGGAGTTACTCAACTGCTTACAACTAACTTATTTACTTGCGTAGCGCTCTCAGCGCCATTTAACTAGTTGGCTCTGGTGGTGTGCTCAGCTGCTGTTTCTGGCTGCTGGGCGATTGTACATAGCCAGAGAAAATGAATTTAAATGGCAGGCTGTATGCTCCATATATGGTTACACATACACAAATGCACACATATGTACATATATACATGCATGGGTATTTATATACGCATTTGGTTAGCTTAAATGTATGTATGTATGTAAATGCGGCGTGGTAATTGTCCTTGCCCTAGACAAGGTCAGCTAAAACTAGGAATTTAAATTGAAACTTAATTGTTGCGCTTAAAGTTTTATTGTATTCCCTTAAAGAAAGTGTTGTAGACAATTTTTAGACATCTGCCTTTCAGGTTTTTAAGGTTTATTTGCCTTAAGGAATTTTAAGTGATTTTTTTAAACTTTAATAGATGAAAGTTAAAATACTTCAATTAAAAAATAATTTTATGTTTTTACGATCCTTCTACACCAAATTTATTATAAATGTAGGCAAAAAAATATTGACACTAAAATTACTAGGCTTTAAACAAGGCCGTAAAAACTGCAACCTAAGATATAAAAAAAAATGTTTAAATTTCCTGCAATAAAAATACATATAAAATAAAGATTTGAAGGCAGGAATGTGTTTCCGAAATTCTCTCAAAAAATCAGGCAGCGAAAATGTGGAGGTCAAGTGGAAACACTTTTCACCTCTTTCATATGAACGAGATTTGACGAAGGAGAATCCAGATCAATCTTTAAGTATGAACTTGACATTCATCAACGCGATCCAGGCGAGATTCGAGCTGCATTAAAGAGGCGCCATGAGCAGATGGCGGAGCTGTTCAAACCCGAAGAGCTGGTAGCACGAATTTACCAGCTGTAAAGTACAATTTGGTCTAAAGAGTATATGTCGTAAAATTAAAATCTTATTGAAGGTTGATCCTGGTAGTTGCGCCAACTATAATGGGATAAGGCTTATAAATATCGCTTATACGACGCTATCGACGATACTATGTGGAAGCTTGCAGCCGATCAGTGTGGCCATCACTGACGAGATATTCACAGCACACCAAATCCACAACATCTCTTTCGTTGAAGCGCAAATGATGCAAATGCTGCCTGTACGACGCCGTGGCTAAATTTGAAATACCGGCTAAAGTAATACGGCATGTAGAGTGACGTTGAGCTCCACTTTAAGCACCGCCTATACTGGGAAGGAGGTCTCTGAGCTTTTCAAGACATAACGGTGTTTTAGACAATCTGATGCTGGAAAGTGTAATACGAGTTTCCAATACGAGTATATAACAAAAGCACATTGCTGCTGGCGTATGCGGCTGATATTGGCCGTTAGTGTAGAGAAGCAAGAAAAATAGGTAGGTCTAGCGGTGAACGAGGACAAAACAAATTCCTCGCGTATTGGAACTTACCACGCAGTTGGCACTTGCAACTTTGACGTAGTGAATAACATAGATTGTACACCTAGATTCCAACATAAACACGACCAATAATGTCAGTCCGGAGAGCAAGCAAAAAACAACTCTTGGCTACAGGTTCTACTTTGGTCTCAGTAGCCTATTGGAAGAAAGAGCCCTTGCCCGACGAACAAAAATCTAACTCTACAAGCCACTCTGCATGCCCATCCTCTTAAATGGTGAAGATCCAAAGACGTGTAGATCACAAATGACAAGGTTTTTGGAGCTTTCGGGGGCACAGTTGTCCAACGCAAGATTTATGAACCTGTTCGTGTGAAGCGACGGTTGCCGGAGAAGATGGAAGGACGAACTGTATGAGCTGTTTAATGATATGGACATAAAATGGACATTCTACTCGGCATCCATGACTGGGCAGGGATCTTTGCTCACTTGATACGACTGAGATCTCGCAAAGTAGAGAAGAAGCTGGCGAATTTTTTTGGTCTTGGCCCAACCCCACACAAGTTTGTTGGGCAGTGAAAAACACAAAGCTTTGGGTGCGATGATTGTTGCAGGACTGAGATTTTTAGGGCTTACACACCGGCAAAAAAGGGAAAATAAAATAACAAAAGAGGATAAACAAAAGTCAATAAAAATCGTAAAAGCTTCGATAAAAGACAAAAAGGATCTAGAAACAGACAAGAAAGTTTACAACCGAAACGAAAATAATTGTAAACCAAGCCGAGTTTCTCCTGCCATTTGCGCTGTGCGTCTTTATATTCTACCACAAAATAGAAGGACCTACAGTTTTGTGCCGACTCCGAACGGCAGATATTTTATGAGAAGCTTTTTAATGGCAGAAATACCCTCGGAGGTTTGCCATTGCCTGCCGAGCGCTGACCGCTTTAAAAAAAAAAACTTTTGTATGAATTAGATTTTACTTGCCCTGGCTAAGATTCGAACCTCGAACCCAGCGGCATATCGAATAATAGCACGCACTGCTACCAACTCGATCACAACGGCCACAGCTGCTTTTAAATACAATCTCAAATATAAAAGATTAAAAAGGCGGAAAAGTCGAGAAACAAATACGCAGACTTGTTTTTAATAAAATCCGACCATTTATGCTGCAAAGTAAATCCAGTTGGGGATTGTTTAAAATTTCAAGTCTTATTGTAGCATTGCGATAGTTTTCTATTCTGTCCAATTAATTAAATTTTTTTCAAAATCATCAAGCATTTTAAACAAAAAATAATATCCATAATAATTCTTATTGTTTGTCTGATCGTTTTTGCAAAAATTTGGAGATTTTTAGCGATAAAAAATACGCTGGAATCTTAATTTTAGCTGTATGAGATGTCGAAAACAGTTCCACTATTTTATTCGGTTCATTTTGTTCATCGCCAAAATCTGTAAAAAAGAGATAAAAATGGAAAATTTTGGAGATTTTTAGAGATGCGGTTTTACGTCAGAATCGCGAGTTTTAGATAGTTAAATTTCATTTATCATTTTTTGGCGATGTAGTTTTAGCGACAACGAAAGCTGGACGCCGGTGCGGTATTAAAGAAATCTTAGCAAACTCCTCCTCCAAATATTTAGCTTTCCGGAAGATGCAAATAATATTCTATTAATTTTTAACACACGTAATAATTTTGAAATGCTCTCCTAGTTGGCTAACACTGCGAAAGAAACCATGGAGACGAAAATTTATTACGAAATTCCATTTATCGCATATTGTTGGAAGCTAAAAGCAACCACAATAAAACATCATAGCCAATAGACTTCATTTGGGCCATTGACAAGGATCTTTTAAACTAATATAAACAACTGATATGTTTCATCTTTCTTAGAGGAAAATACAGGCGGCACTTGAGTAAACAAACAGCACTTTGTTAGAACAAAACACAATAACAACTCGAAGGACACTAGTCTAAACAAACATACATATGTTTGTAAGAACAACAAAGCAACAATAACTCTTAATACCCAATAAAACAAATATTTTTTTTCTACTTCTACATGATATTAAATATTTAACAAACAGTGAGTGAGTATTAAGTTATTGCACAGCTTGCTGATACCGATGCCAATAAGCATAACAAGCATGCAATATCCCTAATAATCCTGGTGACAGTTACATTTATGTACACACACACACACACACACACACACACACACACACAACACACAAACACACACAAACACACGGAAACTATAAGTTGCATGACTGATGTCGAGATTTTCTAGTTCTCTAAGCGCATCGCTGGCAAAATAAATCGCTGTGCGAAAAAATGTTTTAGGAAAAGATGTAGTATAAACACGTAGCACACACGGTCTAAAAACAACAATAATTACAACAACAACAACAACAAAAATATGCAACCAGAAAATAATAACATCGATTGCGACGGATTTAAAAACAAATGCAATGCAATCGCCGGCGCGCAGCTACAAATAAAAAATTTATACACAAATGTACTCAAACATATTTGAATGTACGTATGTATGTATGTAGATAGATATCAACGTACGCATGCAAGTTTGTCGTTGGCAGGACACAGGATATGAAATATTAAAGCATAACAGGATCAACCGCAGCGTTGTTTGCTTGCTGCATGCCACATGCAATAATTGCTTGTTGTTGTTGCTTGCGCTACTACTGCATGGCCTCACCTAAGCAAACAAAACTGCTATGTATGCGCGCCGTTCGTGCCGCTTTATTGTCCTTGTTGCGCTGCTATGATAGTTGCTATTGTTGTTGCATAGTTCATTTGTCATCAGTTGCATGCCTCTTGTCTACTACCTTTACAATTATGCTCTCTGCTATTGCGTGTGAGTGTGTGTGTGCTACTGGTTTTGTTGTGATTCAATTTGTTTTTTTGCTGCCAACCGTTTTTTGAATTATTTATTTTCATTTGCTGTGTGTTGACAATTTTGTTGCTGCTAACCTCAGCCACTCCCTGCCTGCTGATGTGTTGTCCTTGCTGCGCTTATGTTGTTGTTATTTTTTTTGGATTTATTTTTTAATTTTTTGTATCATTGTCAACATTACCTTTGCGCGCGCAATTCGCTTTTAATTCAGTTGTCCGCAAAATGTACTTACGCGTAATGTGTACATATTTGTAAATCTGTGGCATGTTGCATGTATGAATGATTATGTTTCTTTTTTTATTTATATATTTGTTTTTGTAAACATGCCCTTATTGAAATATGCTTTTCTCTGTATGTATGTGTGTGTGTGTGTGTGTGTGTTCGTTTGCTAACACGTACTAAATCAGCAAAGATGGCTGCAAACTTGTTTCACTCTGACACATCTGCAAGCATTTATGAAGCCACCAACCACTGTCAGTGATCAAAAAAAAAAAAACAATAAAAAACAAAAATAAATAAATCAAGAAAGAATATAAATACTGTATGCGCTTGTTTTTTGGTGTTGTTTTTACTGCATGTTGAAAATAATGGATGCGACCTTGCAACGGATGCGCCTAGCTTTAGTTATCCAAATATTTTTCTCTTTTATTATCTCACTATTCTGACATTTGTAGTGCAGTCAAGCGTGTGTGATTTCAAATTAAGGGGTAATCCTACTTTGTAATTTTTTTTTCAACATTTTTTTTTATTTACCTTAAATGCTCCTACAGATTTCGCCCAATGATGTTCAAAAAGTTTTATGCAAGGACAAAGTCCCGAAGCCATTTGAATAGTCGATTTTCAGAGTGATGTCACATCACCGTTCCTCTCGTCTATGAAACTTCAAACTCGTTTTATTCAAAACCACTATTTTAGAGCTGGCCGGAAAACGTATGCCTACAATTCTTAAACGGATTGACTTGAAATTTTTCATCCAGCTTGCTGATTACATTTTTTAGTGAACATCGTAGAATTTTTGCAATAAATTAAAATTTATCAAATTTATGTCTGTTCTTGCCACGAATTGTATGCCAAACAGCATTTTTCATCCAAATCGACGCCATTTTTTTAAAACTTTTAATTTAGCAAAAATTCTACGAAGTTCATTTCATTTTTGAATGTACTTTTAGATTCTTTTTGAGTTTTTTGTTTTAGGTGCAAAATTGCGAACGGAATCGTTCCGGCCAAGCAAGCTCTACACAAAAAAAAAAACGTATTTTTTTGCAACAGATGCTGGGCTGACATTTTATTTAAAAAAAAAAATTATTATACCTCAACATATGTAGAAACATGTTTGCGAAACCATAACATAATATATCTATTCGTTTTCATTTGACAAAGTCATAAAGCCGACTGTTGATTTTGAGCTTACAAAGTAGAAAAAATAATGGTGAAACCTACTTGTAAAAATGTACTAAGTTTAAAAACGAAACGAAAACGGATAAGGTGCTAAAAGTTTGCTCTACTTTAAGTATATGCACCAAAGGCCTCCAGCTGAAGAAGTATAAGGAAATATATATATTCTTGCAGGAGAAAAATATATATACAGCCGTTCGTGCTCCCAGTTTTACATTTCAATCTCCACAATGTGATTTTCAAAATTTCCTGTGAAAGTGAATTAGTGTGCTCACAATTTATTCGCATATCAGGTCATCCCTGTCTCACATATAGGTTATCGTTGTGGCAATTCACAAACAGCCGTTGTTGAAATTTCCCTTTCGGATTCAGCTATGTATGCTTTTTTCAGGAGTCATCAGCAACACACATAAAAATTCGCATATTTCAATGAATAACTAATACAGAAATGTCATAAATGGTTAACAAACATCAAAGAATATTTTAAAAATTATTCCAATCGAAAATAATTAAACATTCACACACTTTTTGTCATTTACTTATCATTTCACATACAATAAAGCATTCGGATTCCGTTCACCAAAATTTATGTGAATTTGAAATTGGCAGCACCAAACATTTGATTTCAAACCGAATCCACAGGGAAATTTGTGAATGTGAATGTGGGAGCACGGCTGATATATTTCGCTCGGACAGTCATCTCTAAAACCACTTTTTAATGTAGCCACACGTACATATGTAAGTATTCTAAACTAGCTGGCATCCAAATATATAATATTTTTGATCTTCATTTCAGGAGACAGCGATATGCTGGTTAATGGACTACCAGAGTGAAAAATTCACCTACATGGATTTTTTTTTTAAATTCATCAGCTGCATGTCAGTAATCATTATAGTCAATCGTTTATCGAGACAGTACAATGAAGTTTCTTTATATTGAAAGTCTAGTCTGAAGTATCAAAAGAGCCTCAGTTGATTTTGAAATCATGATAAAAACACCGAAAGGACTCCAATAATTCAAAATTTGTTTAACATACTTAAAAGATAACACCCGTCAATAAAAAATATATTATTTCGGGGTTTCTGTTCTCATGTTTAAATTCTAATTCCAAACATTGAAAAACACATGGAATTTCCCTTCTGGTCCCTAAAATTTGATTTTGTTTAATACTACGAGAAATATCAAACGAACCAAAAATTGAATAAAAAAGAATCTTAAATGCAAAAAAAAAAAACTTCAAATCATATGTTAAAGTGAAATTATAAAAAATATATAAAAATCCGTAATTGTTGAAGGCGTACGTAATCGATATCAGTGTAGATGATTGATTACCGAGAGATATCGGTTGTTGGTATTCTGTCATTTGATATAAACTCGAGTCTCAAAATTTGAGGCTTTGCATAAGTAAGAAATTATTATCTTCCTCTTTGTTCTCATTTTTGTGACTTGCTCATCATTTAATAACAACTTATTTATTTTGAGATTGGAAAATTTATTTGAAATAGCAGCCCGGTATAAAAATTTGTCTATTGTTTGTATTTGTATCCGAGACTACTCACTGACGATCAGCATTTGTAGTTAGTTATACGTCATAATTAAATTACTCACTGTTGATTTGCGTAATGGCTTGTTCATTCTAAGTGTCTTGCTGAACAAATCCCAAGTTGAACACTTTTCCTATTTAAAACAAAATAAAACAAAGGTAAAAGTACCGCTTGAACTTAGTTTTTCCCCACAGTTTGTATACATTTGTTACAGAATTTTGAAAAAAATGATCAAAACCCAAGTAAAAATATCATACAACTGAAATTAAATTTAATTGAGTAGTATACCCAAATATCCTTCTATTGTATACATCAATCTGAGGTAAGCATTTTAATGAATCACAAATGTTCTTATACTGATTATTTTTGTAGGTTTGTGTGTATGCATGGAAATTTGAATATTTTCATTTTTTACTCATCAACAAACCATATATGTACATACAGACAGATGTGTGCATAATAAATTCCAAATATACGAAAAGTGGAAAACGAGTTTCCATTTGATGACGCCGATTTGTCTCCAAAATGTAGTACCTCGCCGCCACCTTTCTGCCTTTCCACAAATATGTATGTATTGCCTTGTTGTTGTTTTGGATGGGCACCCATTCTGAACGACTTCTAGACTTGCAGTCCAATGAGTAAAATAAATTTTTTTAATTTTTTTCAAAATCAATTACATGTTGCTCTTTAACAACACAAATCATGTGCCTGAGGAAATATCCATATGCTCATAAATACAGTGAGTTACGTTTGAAGTGGTACAATGAATTGAGAAAATTTTTAAGTGGTAATAGTTGTAAAAGCCTCTTTAAAAATGTCACTGTAATATGCAAGCTTATTTGTAAAATATTTTTATGTCGTTGTGACTATGCTACCAACTTGGGGTATTGTTCCATAACTGTTCAACGTACATATTTAGTTTCAATGCACTGAACTTAAGCAATGTTTGATAATATTAGATTCCATCGGTAAGGTTCAGGTGTTGTGAGTGTACTAGTAGTAAGTTTAGGTGTAGTGATCTTAAGTGTGGTGAGTATTAGTGTGGTGAATTTAAATGTGGCGAGCATAAGTATGGTGAGTTTAATTGTGGTAAGTTCAGAAATGATGTTGCCGTCTCAGGTAATGTCCGTGTAAACCATTCTCTTTGACATAGCGTTCTGTCTCATTCACTATGTTGATAAAACTAACGTACATCACAATATAACATAACACAATCTTGCTTAACGTAGCATAGCATAACATAACACAACATAGCATAGCATAAGAGTACATAACGTAACGTAACTTAGCACAGCATACTATAATATAACATATGGCAACGTAATGTAACACAACATGATCATAGGCATCGTTAGTTAGGGTATGGCGTGTTAAGGCTTGGCGAGTTAAAGTAAGCTGAGTTTAGGTATGGTGAGTGAGCTTTGATCTGCTGAGCTTTGAAACATTACTGTCGTATTATCTTCATCGCTATCGATTTTCAAAGTTTAAGAACTTTTACTTCAAAAGCTCATTAAAAGTATTTACCATGAAAACCATTGTGAATATTAAAATAGAAAACTTGGTCTGAACTTCGCTGATACCCACTGTACTCGTATATACTCAAATTATATATTTACTCTCGTCTCTTCGCCTGCATACTCATAGGTCAGTTTACAAGGTATTATGAAAATTTTCTTAATTGTTTTTTATTTGTCATTTATACCTCGCTCTGCCCTTTCTTCCTATGTTTTCCCACCGCCAACCACATAGGTACATAAGTAAAATGGTACTTCATTTTTTATTGCGGACATCATTAAAAGTTTTTAGAATAAATAATTACCAATGCATACTATATTTATTACACGCACACAAGCCTACATTTTTAAAGAAAATATTTTGTAACCAAAGTAAAACTGATTTTCCTAGCGGTGACAAAATGTGTGAGTGAACTTGAATGGAGGTTTATTTTTTATATGTACGAGTATATAAAGAGCGGCCAATGGTGTATATTTAGATGATGATGTTGTTGTTGTTGTTATCGTTGATGTCATAGCCGGTGTCAGTGTCAATGTCGCTGTCGTGCCAGCCGTTGTGGCCACTATTTGTTGGTATTTGTTTGTACAAACATACTTTGTTATTTATCTATAAACGAGTATACGAGTATATCCCTAAGCACACTCTTTAACATCAGATAACAAACGTGATTCGTTACAAATAACAACAACAACAGCACCGAAATCATGTGACAACTATGTATGTATGTAACTATTTAGCATTTTATATTGGAAAGGTCAGTCCTATGACGACGACTCTAGCCCGATTTGTATTTACGAGTATTTAAATTTTTTTTTTTTTTAATTATTTACTTTTTCGGCTTGACTTGCTTTCATGTGAGTGCACCTCTTTCGGAAAATGAGTGATATATTTAATTATGTATAAGTAAAATAAAAATAAAAAAGTAATGAAATAGTATTCGTATAAATTAAAAAGCGGTTCTTCTTCATTATTTCTTTAATATCATCGAGTGCAGTCATAAAATAGCAATGCACGTTCAAAATCGTTGTGTTGCATGAGAAATGAACTTTAATAGATTTTCGTGATATGGAGCGGACGTTTGTGTGTAGTTAGTGTAATTGCCACGTCGCTCTTTAAAGCAAAATATTGGTCATAAGTTTGGACAAAACTAAAAAAATTGATGACACTTTGTTTGTAAGTTTTTAATTCACTCGAAATATTGAGTTGCAAATGAAAAATGGCCGGATGTTGCAATGAAACAAATGAAATAGATGCAGAAAATATATATTATGCAGTTACGAGAATATGTGCCCGTTTAGTTGCATAAGTAAATACTCGCGTCTGTCAGTAGTATTAGATTTGTGCTGCTTTCAACAGGGTAGAAAGGTATGTTTTGGTAACGGGTTTCTATCATTCACTTTCGGCGTTGTGTCATCTTCAGTGTCTTTTTTCTTCTTAAGAACGCTTTGATTTTTCTTACCGGGCTCCATTATTACCCTTTAATCATAAAAGTAGTTCTCTCAAAAAGCTAAAAATATAAACTCAATCAAAGCTTTGAAAGGAGATGTTCACTTCATAAACAATAACATTTTGAATTAACATTTGTTCTTCAAAATTTTTGAAATATATTTTTATGAATTTAGAAATTTCAAGAATGAAATGTAATTTTTTTTTAGGTCAGACAATTGGCGTTTTACAAAAAACCCAAACGTTATTTAGAATGTATTTCAAAACGTCATTTTGATCTACATATTTCATTTAAGCGCTTGAATACAGCTCTCAAGAAAAATCACAAGAAATATTTTGCTTGAAAAAGTATTGCCGTGCTATAATTGTTTTTAATAATTTCTATATGCCATTTTTTCTTCAAAACCTCGTATTGATTTAAGAAATTTCTTTTTCATTTCTTGTGTGCCATTTTTTTATATGAATTTTTCGATTTTCTTGAGAGCTTTAGTATACAGCTTAAACAAAAAATAGCATAAAAATATTTTAAAAGGACCGATTTCAGTAAAATGATTCTCAATTGATAGTTTCCGGTTAAAACGCCAAACATGCCCGAGCGTTGCGTCTAAAGAAGCCAGTTTGACAAATTTAACACCATAAGAAATTATCACTTTGACGCTACCATGTCCTGGAAAACATAGATTTAAGGCTGTTAGAGAGCTTCTAGAGAAATTATCTTTTCGATAAAGATTCTAACCTCACCTATGGGAGAGTGACATTTACCAAGTTGTTGGTGTTAAATATCTCTCTCTTGCATTAAATACTCTCAAATTAAATTTGAAGTGAGAATGATTTCAACGATTTGTCAAAAAAAAAGAAACTATTGTATTACATATTTGCAAATATTTGTATGCATAGCTTTGAAATAGCGCTTCTTTTATTTCTTATTATAATTTGTAAGTACTCCCTTCAATCACAACACTTTTTTTTCTTATCGATGAAGAGAGCAATTAAAATTAAAAGAATTTCAAAATATAATCAAATTGAAAAGAGTTTTAAATTTCAACGCACATAAATCAGCTGTTAAGTTAAGTGTCTATCTTTAAAGTGCCATAAAGTGAATTTTATGTTGAGCAGCGCTCACACACGTGTTGCAGGCAAAAAATATTTAAAAAAAAGCCGCACCAATGCAACGTGTTGCGTTTTTTGTTTTGTTTTTTTACAACGGCTCTGTATTTTATTTTGCTTTTGAATTCTTAATTGTTTTCGATTTTTCCTCACTTTGATTAATAACTATTCTAGTCATCACTTTGATGCAGTTACTTTTATTACGCCACTCATTACCGAAATAAAATGAATTTTGTAAAATAAAAAGTAAAGCAATGAAAGCACATACATTAGTTCATATGAAATACTCGTAGGTATATATATATATACATAAGTATGTATATACATACATACATACATGCAATTTAAAAAAAGTGCCTGTGGAATTAAATTTTTTTTTTAATTTTACTTCAATATATTGTATAGATACTAGGTACGGAGAGTAACTTTTGAGGGTAAATGCAGCGTAATTATCGACAATAACTGCACTTCAATGACGCGGTACTGCAAGTGGAACTAGTTTCTCCAAAATCATTTTCGAACAAAAAAAGAATACGCACGCATTCTAATTCCTATGAAACCACAAAAAACTGTCAGGAGAAAATCTCATAGATTTGAGTTTTATTTAAGTTTTTTGATAAAATATTACGATTAAACAATTGTTGGTCAAATTTAAGAAGACACCTGAGTTTCTAAACGGTGCTCATGCGGAAGTTATTTTCTTCAATAAGTATTCGTTTTTCAAATCAAGTCGCAGTACCCGTCCTCCTCACGATTTAATTTATATTTAATATTGAAAAAGTAAGGAATACTCAAATTGTACGCTTTGTCGTTCTCAGTTTTGGCTTTCAGCATTTAAAAGCTGGCACGAATACAGGGGGGTCCGGACTGCCCTCCGAAATATCAGAACCTTACAAGTAGAAAAATTTAAATGTATGTAACAGTTCACCTATCATGATTTGTCTACAAAAATATTTTTTTTTGACCACCGTCCAAAATTTTTTAAATTAATTTTATAATAATTTAATTAGAAAGCAAAGATAATTCACAAACTCAAAAAATTTAAATTTTATATTCAATTAACATTAAATTAATTTAAAATTACAAAATAATTTTTTTTTACTTTTATTTATTTTATTAAAATAAAATCAAAAACTTGGATTTAAATTTTTTAAACATTTTGAATAAATAACTCCGCCTTTTTTTATTTTAGTAGCATTACTTGCAATTTTTTGGCAAATTCGAAAAAAGTGTTGGTTAATAAAATGTAAATTAATAAAAAAAAATGCACTTGAACTGCATACTTTCCACACAGTGCGTAAAGCGTCGAAAAAAAATTGTTTGTTAAAATTCTTGAAGTAAAATTTAAATTATCCACATATGTAAGTGACGTTTTTTTGTAGATCGTTTAAATTGAATAAAATCGATTTTTTTAAACAAATTAATGTTGGAAGGAATGTAATTTTTTTAAGTAGAGCTCAATTAAGATTTCAATTGCGTTTTCTTTTTAGATCAATTCAATGGACCGTCAATGAATCGCTTTATTACAAACGATTTTTTGCAAGCCTTAGATTCTGCTTAAAACGACTCTCTGCAGTTTTCTCGAAAAATAAAAAATAAACAGAAGTGTCCATGAAATATGTAACATTAGTTTTCTAATTGAATCAGTTAATAGAACTGTTATAATATTTAAAGGGAAGGCTATTAGTTATTTTTATCAAACAATTTTCTAAACTAAAAAAAATAAACATTTGCGTAAATACTCCAACATTTTTCGTACTAAAATTGCAAAATATTTAAACAATGAATACAAGATAAAATCAAAAGCCGAAATTTTATATGTAACACTTTAGGAGCACATATTTTAAATTTTAGCAAATACCGTTATAAACATTTGCAATACTATTTTTTAAATTTTTACTATACTTCATACACTCAACCATGTAAATAATTCAACTTATTAAGAGTTAGTGCCTGCACTGCAATTGATTTTATTGTATTTTTGCCTCTTTAAATTTCACCCCAAAATAAATACACTTGAAAATTTCGTGTGATATTCAACGACAGCGAATGCCATTGACCTGATTAACATAAAATACCCGCAGTTTTATTTTCAATTTACTTGGCTGGTGTGTTGTTCCAATTGTCATTGCCTATGTATTGCATGTGCATATAGACACTACTTATGTATGTTTGCATGTATGTATGCATGTAGATGAAAACTGTGTTTTGTTTTTGCAGTTGTTTCAATTTTATTTATTTTTTGTCATTTTCCACAACAAATGAATTATTTAACACAGAGACAGAACGGAACAAAGAGGCGAAAAGCAGATGAAGATATGTACGAGTATGTATGGTATGTATTGCTAAAAAACAACACTAAATGTTTGTAAATACCAGTACATATTGTAATATGTGTACGGACATATCTGCTATACTCGTATGCAATGTAGACTATGTATTTTATTTTATTTGGAAGATTGAGCATGTGAATACTGGCGGTGGATCTTACATATGTGGAAATATGTATGTACATATATGTAATTGGAATATTCTTTTATACATACATATTTATGTACATACATAAATATGTTTCTACGGATGACATTTAGCAGTCAGTGGGTCCAACTAAACCTCCTCTGCCTTCATTTGTTTAAGCGATGAAGCTGTTGTCTTCGGCGACTTACTGGCTGACTGACTGAATTGGTTTGCGACAATACTTGGATTGTTCCTTTTTTATGGTTTTGCCGTTTTTTTTTGTAAGTTTTAGTGCAACTCTTACGTAGTATTGTTGTTGCTTCTATTGTTGTGAGTGGCACACGACATCATTAGCGCCCGACAAATGCAGCAAATATATTTACAGAAGTTTGTATAGCCGGCTACTTAAGAAGACACACCCGCACCAATTCTGCATGAAATCACAACTTCTTTGCTCAGTACTACTATAAAGTAGCAAACCGAGTGCATTCGCGCGACGAAGATGAAGTTGGCGAGTGAATGCAGTGTAAGACTAAAAAATGGCAATTAAATTAATTTATCTTCTGATAAAAATTATACTTGAAGTGGAAGTTTGGATCCGAGAGAGTTTAAAAAAAAATGGTATCTAGAAATACATCAAAACTGTGATGATGTTTCAACATGAAAAGCTTTTTCTACCAAGGAAATTTAAGGTGAATAAAGGAAATTCCGTAATTCACGAAATAAATTAGTAGACGAAAGCCTTTTTGGCGAATTTCAACACTTGCATGATGAGTTACGACGAATACAGAGTGATATTTTTTACTCACTAACATCATTTTTGAGGAAGAATTCACGTCTTTTTCACAACAAGGTGCAACCTATTTGTTTAAAAATAGCTTACAACAAATAAAACATCAACTCAACATCACAGCAAGCGTTTCGTCTTCAAAAACAATTCCGCTCGGTTTTGTGCTTTCGCAACGTCTTCAACTTCGTATTCGCCTTTGCTTTCGTATTTTTACTGCGGCACTGTGTTTCAACTTGTGTTCAGCTTTGTTCTTGTCTTCGGATTCGCTTTTACACGTTATTGGTTGTGAATCCTGAAAAAATAAAATTTTTGACTGGGTTCAAGTTTGTCACAGTCTGGTCTTAATATATGGGAGAAAGTCATGACAACACCATTAATTAGAGGAGATATTCGGCCAAATGTCGAGACCAAGTGTACCTACTACAAATAACATAATAAAATACATACACATTTACATGATATCTTTTAGTAAGCCCTCCAAGATTATGAATGAATACGTGAATGAAACAGCTGTTAGTTGATAATCACTACAATCAACGAAGGATTTCAAGTATGTTACATTGAGGGATCCAAACTTAATAACGAAAACTCTGGGGTCGGACCTAGAAAAGAAAATCACGAATGGCTTGGGAAGGATTAAATAATAAACTTTTGCAAGATGTCGCCAGACAGTTGAAAAACAGCACAAGATAAACTAGGAACAAATAGCAGTGTAACTTTGTGCTGGGTTCGGGGTGATGAGTGCTTTGATGGCCACGAAAAGTATGACTCGTTCGAGATAAGCGGGACGCAATGGATTCTGTGCGGCTTAGCCTATTTATGGTTTTTCCGAAGGATGCCCGGCAGAGCTTCAAAGAAGGTTAAATAATTTGCGAAGTGTAACCAAATGGTGCTCATTTCATATAAATTAAAATTTATAAAGTAAGAAAAAAAATTTATAAAAATATGAAGAATATTATTAAATTTTTTGACTACAATTTTAGATTAATTTTTCAGTTATCCAAAAAAGTAGCGCATATTTTCAACCACATCGAACTATCAAATTATTAAAATTTAAAAATTTTGGCCGAAAACAATTTGGAAATTTTACTTAAAAATTTTGTTGATTAAAGATTAAAATTTTTTATTTATACTTTTCGAATTCGTATGGCTAAGAAACTGTATGCTAATATTTGCATTGATATCATCCATCGATTCAGCTTACCTTATAAGAAATACTGTGCTGATAATCTACCTCGAGCTCAGAAGTGGAAATGCGAATTTCATCAGTTAAAGCCTGTCGTTTATTTGGAAAAATTATGCCGAAAGTGAAAGCTCAAAAGCAGGTAGAATATTGTAAATGCAACGACGGATGCCAGCTTTTTCTCAATCGAAATGGATACTAGCTCAGAAAAGCTGTTCGAAAGCTTTCCAAGAAAACATGAAATTTATATACTTTCTTAAATTTCCATGAAACCTTCAATGAACCAGTAAAAATGGTTCTGGTTAAAGAGAAATGTGAGTAAAGAATAAAGTTTTTATACACAGCTTGGGGAGCACCATACAACAAAAGTATGTATGTATGTTATATACATTTGTAAGTGAACACCACTAACTACTACCCGCATCACAAGACGAGCCATACATACCCGACATGTATGTATGTATCTCGCTGTAGTTATGTATTTTGAAACACTCTGGCAGCACCCATATCAGCTTCTATGCCAATTCACTTAAATGGCTTGCCACGAAAACTGTATATGAGTGTGAGTGTGCATGTGCGTGTGTGTGTGTGAAAGTCGTAAGAGGAATGGTGGGAAGCTTACATGAGGCAGCACTCGTTGCTGCCGCGCTTTAACCAAATGACTAAAATGAGTCGAGGAATCTCGCAGTCAGCTGTGTGCAATCGAGGAGTTAGTCGCGTCCCTTGTCTAGATGGCTGGCTGGCTACGAACAATCATACAAACGTATACGAGTACATAGGTATATAAATACATACATACATACATATGTACGCTTGTATGCCCTATGTACTCAATTGCCGACTGCGAAATTATCGATTTTCCCTTTTGGACATACGAATTTAGAAAATGGTGAACGCAACAATTGGCATGTCGCATGGACCAGACAACAAACACAACAACAACACCTTGTATATAAAGAAATAATGTATACATACATATGTATGTATGTATATACTCGTATGTACATATGTAAGCTGCAAAATACAATAGCCATCCGCAACAAACGGAAACAATTACAAATACAACAACATTTGTCTGGTTGCGAAAGTCGTGTCGACTGCCTGCATGTCTGCCAGTGTTGTTGTTGTTGTTGCGCTTAAATATTCTTAAAGCCTAAACGTTACTACTATTTACATGTACTACATGTGCAATTTAAATGACACACGAAATTTACTTGCGCTTTCTAGTTAATGGAATTTAAGTGACTTTTGGATGAGTTTACTTAAATTCTTGAAAATTACAATTCGCTTCCTTAACAAAGCTGACTGGACATTAATAAGGAAAATTAAATATATATTTTCTATTTTATTTTATTATTATTTTTATTATTATTATTATTTTATAGCACACTCAGACGCACGAAGTATTGGAAAAATCACTCCAAGGAGGCTAGTCAAACTTAATGTTGATTTTTTTCTTTTTCAAATGGAACGGAAGCGCTAGTATGGTGTCTGAAATAATGAAGAGAGTTTTCCTGCATGAGGCTAGAAGGCAAATATACAAACGAATAAGTTAAAGAAATAATATCGATATCGCGAGGATTAGGTTTTTTGTGATTAGTTATAAATCGTTTCGGTGTCTTCTCGAGAAGATTTGCATGGTTCTTAGTGGACCAGTAATCTGCATTACACTTGAGTTTAATGCTCCTCCTACTCATATATGCGAAGAGTACCGCAATGACAGCATCGCAGGGGTTTTCTTCTCTATGTTTCAATTCCACCTAACCCTTGCCCTTTGCACATAATAAGCCCCAGCATCCTCATTGAATAGTTTGCGGTATTTTAAGGATGGTCCTAAGCAGGAAGAATATTCTTGTTAAGCACAGCGTACTGCCTTAATAAATAAATGAATACAGTTTTTGTCCGAGCGATTGACGAGTCGAAATGGACATCAAAAAACCTGCTTCGGTTAACCGAAAGGCCAATAAAATTTACTCGGTCTCTCAGAAAGTTCAGATTTATCAATCTTTTGGATGCCTGTGGTATAGACAGCGTGAACGCAAGCTGGCGCAGGTGCAGATGGTCTCGTGGTCAGTTGTGTCGATAAGGAAATTTTGAAAGAAAAGATTAGGATTCGAATTTTGAATTGCAAAGTTTGTATGTGTATTTAGGATTTTGAAGAAAAATGAATAAGAAATTGATTGAACCTACGCTTAGATTTGGCGAAACGCGGTGTCAGCTCCTTGGTCCTCTGAATAGCAAAAGTGGAATGGGAAATGCCGGTTTCTTGGACAAAAAGCCAACCCACCGTTTTTTTCGCTAACTCGCTATTTTTCGAAGGAAAAATTGGTTGGGAAATACGAATATCAACCGTTATATGCTGAAAATCTTACAACCGCGGTGGAACAAATGACAGGGTGACAAGTATTGACAATTTGATAGAAAATTAGGCTGCTAGCCTAAACACAGTGTCAATCATGCGCTACATTCCCTTGTGAGATTGTATTGACGATCCTATCCTAGATAAGCTACCGGTAATACTTACCGCTACCGGTGTCCCTGTCACTCTATAAGATGTGGAAGCAGCGCGTATAAAGGTAAAACACTTTAGTACTAATTTAATCGTCGTCATGAGCTATGCCTAAAAGCACATCAGAAAAAAAAACGATCGTGCGAATTAGTCTGACTTAAGGATCCAGGAGAGGCTGACCAATATCAATAAGAATACCTTATCAAAGAGGAACTTCACTTCTAGGAATGGGAAGGAACATTAATGAATTTATATTTTACATTATAATAATATAATTCTGGCGCTTACACTTTACAGCTCAGTGTTTGGCCGAGCTTTTCCTATCATTTGTGGTGTGCGTCTTTATATTCGACCACAAATGTAGGGACCTACAATTTTGTGCCGAACGGCAGATGTATTTAATGAGAAGCTTTTTCATGGCAGAAATCCCCTCGGAGGTTTGCCATTGCCTGCCGAGGGGTGACCGCTGCTAGAAAAAACTTTTTCTATGATTAAGATTTTGCTTGCCCTGACTGAGATTCGAACCTCGAACTTAGCGGCATATCGAGTTATAGCACGCACCGCTAACAACTCGACCACAGCGGCCACCCGCGAGCACCTAATACAGGGGGAAAGCTGAAGCGATGCAGCGGTGAGGGCTCCGAACCTAAACTTTCTCCACGGCTCCGGTAAAAGAAGCATTTTAAAGAGCGCAGTTTCGTCAACCAATTTATGGTTGTACATACTTATGTACAAATATTGGTCAACGGATGTGTGGACGAGCTGTGGACGGATCGATCTAGTTCGGCGGGAATATATTACAAATCGACCTAGATCCGGAACCCTAATATCCGTTTGCATCACCCGCAACGTTTGTGCTGCTTTAATGAAACAAAACCGAGATTTGCTGTTATATTACTAAACAAGGAAATTCTACTTGTACTAGCTAATCAAAGTTGGAGGACAAATTATGGCCTTTTGGACTTGAACCTGCAAGTTTGTTGGTAATATGGCATCGCACATAAAACAAAAAGCGCTGTCGAAGACAAGCTGGCATCCTGCTTCGGAATGGTGGACGAACTCGAGAGCACTTTGACCTAATTGACTCTATCGTGCAAGGAGAAAAAAATGCAAATATCCATTTTCACATCTAAACCTAGAGTATAAAGCATAAGCACACCTGTGAAATGAAATTACATTCAATTAGAACGCCTTATTACGTTTGTCCAGAGAGCTTGGCTTTATAAAAGCCTGAATATTCTTTTAATAAATATTTATGCATCTAAATCCCTCAGTAGTTGTAAAAATATCGATAACCACGAAGCGTATGGATAAATGTCTCAAGATAAATGCTTGCATACATACACACATAAAAATATCCTATTTAAAAGGCTTCTTTTGGTACAGTTGATAGCCTCTTCACGTAGGAGTGGCAATTTCACGTCCCCTCTCAATTCATAACTTCTTTTAGTAAACTATCATATTTAATGCAACCACAAAAATATCATCGACACAAATACAACCAGAATTATATATGAACAAAATTTTATCACACGCTATTTACAAATGACAAACAATAAAGTCCGAAAATTTGTCAACCAATACCGACAATTTATTGCAATTGCGTTCTAACAATTTTAAGACTCAAAAATTTATATTAAAATTGAATTCAAGGTCTTTGGTTACACTAAGTACTACGCTCGCAATGAGACAAAGCGGAAAATCGAGAATAAAAGCCGCAAGAAACAATAAAATAATTGATATGTAAAATAATATTTCGACAAGGAAGCAGAGTGGAAAAATATATTTGAGAACAAAAAAGTACCTCCTCATCATACATATGTACATATATTTATGCATAACTGATATAATGACATATTTCTGCTGCGTTGACATTTACTTATGTTCTAACCCTCAATGGGACCAAAATATATTTGTTTGTACAACAGTTGGTAATTGAAGGTTTACAAAACTGTGTAAAAAAAAAATGAAATAAAAATATTAATATGCAAGTATGTAACTACATTAGGGTGCTTCTTATTTCTCATTTTTCGAAAAGTAGCCGCTTTCATCTAAATAGCAAATAAAAAAGTATTTTTAGATTGAGTCTTTTAGAAGCTTGACAAATTTAGAAAGAGAGTAAAATCATTCATTGATGTTTTGCTTCCCTTAACTGTGGAATAAAATGAGTTTGGTGAGGTGAGGGGTGAGGTCAGATGAGGTGAGATAAGGTGAAGAAGTGAAATGAGTTATGGTGGGGAGGTGTAGAGAAGAGGTTTGACATGCGGGAGTTGATATCAGGTCTTGGTGAGTTAAAATGGGCTGAGGAGTGTGTGAGTTGATATCACATCTTGTTTATACATATGTGGTGAGCATAGGTATGGTATAGTAAGACGTACGGAGTTTAGTGTGGTGAGTTCAGGTGTAATACGATGAGCTAAAGTGCCTCTATGAAAGTGTAGTTCGCTCTCGTCAGTTATAATGTGGTAATGGAAGTGTGGTAAGTAAACATAGTTAAGGTATGGTGAGTATGTATGTGGTATATTAAGATGTTAGCGGATTAAATGTGCGGAGTTTAAGTGTGGTTTTTTTGGGTTTTCGGAATTAGGTATGGTGAGTATTGATTTGTTGTGTTGAGTGGAGGTGAGGTGAGTTCAGGTGTGGGGAGCAAGAAACTTACTTACATATGTACATAGTATCATGAAAATAATACGTTTTCAAAATACAAATACAACAAAAGTATGAAGCGTGACAAAAATATTTTTATTTTTTTGTAAAATAAGGAGTACCCTAATTTATAAACGTACATAGTATGTACATGAACACATAAATGTTTGGGTGTCTCAGAACCAAGTAACCGCCATTGTATTTCGTTGTTCTTTAATTTGATTTCATCTTTGTCACCGACAAATTTCAACAAAATACCTAAAACTCATGTACGTGTGCGTGTGTGTGTGTGCGATATTCTTTGGATTCAGTCATCCCCAAAAAGGGAAAATGTTACGCTATTCCCTACTTCATCCGATCCTGCTGTGTTTTTAATATAATAATCATAATAAATCCTTAATAATATTTAAGATCATCAAAAGGTAGCGCCTATGGTGGCGCACGGATATTGTAGAGGGTATTCAAGAAAAACGAAAAAAAAATCATTTCAAACAGATTGGATAGTTTTTTTTTTCTTTTCAATTTTTCTTTTTGACAAACAGAAGGAAAAAAATGACAGATTGAAATTAAATGCCTGTCTAATGAATGTGATCCGCAAGCAGCAAGGTTTGCCCATGACTTGTTGTTGTTGGTGGACCAGTTAGTTCTTTAGCTCGCATTGTCCTGCCAAAAAGCGCGCACTCACACACTCACATGCACTTAGAGTAGGAAATCTTACTACCAATTCACTTTCAGTTAGTAAATACTTTGCTCTCCCTCTCTGCAGCTCGTCTCGATTACCTTTTCATTTTCGTCGTTGATCCGTCTTTTGTTCCGCTTGTGGTTGATTGCACACGATTTAAGAAGTTGTTGTTTGCTGGTTGCCGCAGGGTATCATCAGCTCAGCTCGGCGCATCTCAGTTTAGTTCATTGTCAGCTCGATATTTACTGCTGTTCGGTTAGATAATGGCTGTTGTGAAGTTATGCCTTTCTAATAATCACCATTTTCCCCCCTTCGAATTGCTACTGTATTTTTTTTTTTCATTTTTCTCTTTTATTAAATTTTTTAGGCTGTAGATATATCTCCTTTGGCATTATATTTCTATAGTTGTGGGATAATAACTTTTATATGATCCTGTTTGGCTTATTTTCTCGATCAAAGAAAATTTGTCAACATAATAATGATTGAAGAATAGTTGCTGTTCATTGTTGCTGCATTTTTTTTTTTGTAAGAAGAAATGTTTCAATATTGTGTAAATAGCTGCATACAATGTGTCGAAATGAAGAAAGCATTTTCTAGTGCACTTGAGCACGCTCATTCGTTTTTTGTTACCTTTGCCTCTTTTAATGTGTTTTTAGGCACTTCAGAGCGGTTGCGTGAAAGGAATGCAGCTGGAGCGGGTAATATATGTATACTTATGTAATTATGCGGTCATTTTGATGTAAATTGAAGAGATTTTGATTTCCCAAGACAAATATTAAACGCACAAGATACTTGTTGTTTCTAGTTTTATTTTATTTATTTAGTTGTTGGAACGCAGCCACCAGAGAAAAAAGTTTGCCATACTCACCCTCACTTACATATATACATACATTATTTTTACAAGGCTATTTTGAAAAAAAAAAAAAAATTTTAAGTTCGATACACCGAAGCTTCTTTCTCGAAGATACTCCAAGATCTCACTACAAATACCGAAGCTATATTATAACAAAATTTTACTTTAGGGTGCACAAAAATACGAAAAGTTTTTTATTGCCCGTGGTGGGTATCACCGATTTCAATATTAATCATAGCTGAAACAGAAGTAACGTTGTGATAAAAAAATATAGAGGTATCTTTCTTAAAGATCTCACTATAAATGCCTGCAGTTTAACGAGAAAATTATGTTAACAGCCGATCATTATTGAGTACTATAATTCGATATGCCGCTGAGTTCGATGTTCGAATCTCAGCCAGGGCAAGGAAAATCTAAATCATAGTAAAAAAATACGTTTCAATCTAAAAATTTAATTTTTTGTCGTACCTAATTTGGTTGTTGAATATTTTGAATCATTATTGATTGCTAAATTTAATTTATTCACTAAAAATTTTAATTTTGACTGATCTCCATCCGAGGCAAAATTACGTTGAATCATCGCTTAAAGTTATGGTTGACCGTTGATTAAATCAGATCGACCATTCTATGATATTATATACCAAATCATATTCACATTATATCAGATCATCACATCACATTTTGTTAACACATAAGGTCGTATTAAATAATGATGAAATATCGCTGGACGTCAATTCATATCAATAGATCATATCACGCCACATAATCAAATGACGTAAAATCAAATCACATCATATCAGATAACCTAATATAGCATAATAAAACATAACATCACGCACCATAATACAACGCAAAATAACTTAACATGACTTAACATAGCTAAGCATAATTTAACTTAACCTAACATAGATTAACATAACTAAACATAACTTAACACCGCCTAACATAACATAGCACAACATGACTTAACTTAACTTAATCCGACTTCACTCGACTTAACTAAAATATTTATTAAATATTACTACCATTTAAAAAAAAAACAATCATATCGTATTTTCGGTTCATTTGCACCGATTTACGAGTACATTGAACGAGTTCAAAAAATTTTACTCAAACAATTATCACTTGATAATTAAATAATTTTTTCTGTGATTTTGATTTTTTAATCATCAAATTAATTAGTTATTAAATTGCGGTTTTCCAACAAAATTTAACTAATTTCCAAAAATTTACTTTATTTCTGTCCAAAATTTCATATTCATTTGAGCTGTTTAGTTTAGCTGAAATAATTTTTTAGAACGGTAAAAACCCAAGAGAGCAGAGAAACATTGAGAGCGGCTTTATATGCTAATTCCGAATACGAGACACATTTTCTAAAAATCCTCTGCCAATATAAAAGAAATTTACTTATAAGAATTTTCTTAAGAAATTTACTAATAAAATAATTTAAAAAATATTTTGAAATGAGACCTTAAATATTTACCACTATTGCCATGGGTACTATAGAAATACCGAGAATGATATTGACAGCGCTCATGACCAAGATACGATTATCAAGAGCAATAACGATAACCATTACAATTTCGATATAATAATAAAAAGAATATTAAGAAAATATCTGAATATGTTTATTAGCCATTTTTATCTTAAAGCTTGCAAATTTATGACTGCGAAATATTACAAATCGAGCTAGAAAAATATGTTTTCATTTAAAAATTGCAATTTAAATTATTTAATTAAATTAATATCATAGGGAGACATTCTGCCATCTGTTTTGGATGAAATGCTATTTCATGTTTTAATATTAATTTCAATAGCACACGAAAACAGCTGTTGACAAACATTTTTTTAAATTCCTTCGCACTGATGTCATTCGCCGCTTCTTACATTCCTGCCAAATTTTCGTTCCGCCAAAAGTCTCCCTTTCTTTCACGGCGCGTCACTGGCATTATATATATGTACATATATGTATATATTTTTTTATTGACATTTACTTAATTTATATTTTATTGATAACTCATAAACAACAGAGTTACTGGTTACTGTAGCCGCGGACGTTAAGGGTCCACATAAACTACAAATTACCACTGATGACTTTTTAATAATAATTATCTGCTGAACTAAATTGAATTGAGCGCGAGCAACCCACGACATCATTACTTAATACGAATGAGTACAAATGAAAGTGAGTTACTCGCAGTTACGAGTACTACTTAACCTGCACACGCACACACACATACGTACAGAAAAGTATTCATACATTTGAAAACATTTGTGTGCAATGCAATTCAATTTTGTTAAATTCTCTGGTCGCGAGCGGTGTGGTCGATTGGACAGACGCACGGACGGACGGACTTACTTTGGCAGTCATCTGGCGTGTGAAGTGTGTGTAACCAACCGCCAACCAATTAAATTGTGGAAATAAAAAAAAAATTTTTGGAAAAAACAACAGCAAAAAATTGATGTGAGTTGCTGATGAAAAGCGAGTAATGTGATGGAAAAAAGCGGAAACTTCCGTTAATGCTATTATATTCATATGTAACAAAAAAAAAAAAAACACGCTCACACACACACACACACAAACACTCATATGTACACATACTCATATTCGTTTGCTTTTAATTTATTACATTGGAAAATTTGTACGCATTTTTATCGAAAAAATTGATAAAATTGATTTACGTTCATTGGCTTCATTGAGCAGCAGCAGCAAGGCGTCGCCGGCGGCAACGCAAGGAGAGGCCACTAAGCGAGACTCGTTGTTGTTGGCATTTGTCGGCCGTTGGCCGGTGACGCCCTTTGTATGCGCCAGCTGTGGTCATGTTGCGGCTTTTCATATGACTTTGTTCAATAATTCTCTTTTTATTAGCCCAAAGTCGGCTGATTCGCTGATATGTAGTTCACTTTTTAATGAATTGGTAATGACTTCGCAGATAGTACATAAGTTAATGTGTATTGGTAGTATTTGATTGGTGTTGGTTGTTTTGCGAGGAATTGTATTCGTTCATTGAATTTTTGTTTCTTTGATAAATATTAAACTTTTTTTTTAATTTATGAATTTACAACTTTCTCTTGTGCCCACTTTCATACTCACTTGTTATTACAACCTGTCTATCGCAAACTGAAGCTAATTTTAAGCACCCAGTGTTCCCAAGTCCTTTACCGTTTGGTCTTTCCTCCGCCCTCACAACGACGAATACCTTTAGAGATTTAGTGTTTCATCCATTCGCATGAGACATGACCTAGCCAACGGATCCGTTGGATTTATCTGCGGTAATCGTTGACGCAGGTGCATTAATCCTCTTAACATTTCAAAGGTCTTCTAAACTGATGTTGTTATCGTCGGGAATAACGAAAGACGTAGAAAGTCTTGTTTTGTTCGCCGAAATAGGACTTTAATGCAAATGTTTCTACCCATTCCGAAGTAGCACCTGTCGATAGGAGAGATTTTCCCCTGAATTTTAAGGATATTTCTCTTTTATTGAAGTTTGGCAGAGACAGAACAAATAGCGCGGTTGTTAAAGTTGATCATATCAATGTCATTGGCTTACTCCGTCATGGGCTTACTTCGTTATTGGCTTATACTTCTAACAAAGCAGTTGCTGTTGCTCGATTTTTCTTTTTTGCATAGAATGTATCAGTTTGGCTGGGATACAAAATTTAGACATTGTGGAGTAGAGGAAACTTCTTTCTCGAATCTTTTTCAAGTTCTAGTGTACAGTGAATATCTGGTCGACGGCTGATTTAATAGGTTTAATGCAAAAATTGATGAGGTCCAAAAACTTCCTTGCTGGAGGTGCTTCAGTCTTTTACGTGATTTTGCAGAAGCACCCATCTTCTGGATTGAGCAGGCTATACTTAAATTTCAAACGACAGTCAAGCATTCGCCCGAAAGCACTTCATCAAATCCTAACCGCCTTACTTCAATAGTTCAGTTGTCAAACTGTCAGCTTCGCGGGCTTTTTTATTCTTTGGCCGTGCTGTGAATATTAAAATTTCGTTTTTTTCGGCCAATGACTAGGGATTCGGGTTCATCACCTTCTCCAAAGTAGCAGTTGTTATTAAACTGGATACGTGCGCTCTCCATTATTTAAGTTGACTGTACAGTTCAGTCAGTAAATCGCCTTGAAGTATTTTCGCGCGCTTTTCATTTCAACTTGCACCTCAAGCTTATCGACATATGGGCAAGGTTTCATAAAAAAAAAAACATCATACTATGATGCTCTTCATGTGAGATGACAAGGATGACAAGTTAAATGGGCGAAACAACAACTCTTGGTAGAGTAAAATCCCTCTCATTTCGTTGTGTACTTTACTTTGTATGTCCTTTAAATATGAAGCAATCTATTGAGGGAATATATTTCAAAATTTAAGTATCGGTTAAACATATTTCCACATATTCAGTACTATAAGGACCACATTCGGTTTTTACATCGATTAAAATATCAAAACACAGGTATATTTTATTGTATTTTTATTAAAGACCTCAACTGAGGCGCTA
The DNA here is from genome assembly GCA_963971545.1 of Philophylla caesio. NCBI lineage: Eukaryota > Metazoa > Arthropoda > Insecta > Diptera > Tephritidae > Philophylla > Philophylla caesio. The sequence goes on from OZ020609.1 coordinate 93,716,365, forward strand.
CATATCTATAATGTACACATAAAGTATATGACCGTAAACTTTTTGGACATATTATATATAAATAATAGATAAAGTCGTTGCACGAAAATGTGTTAAGTAAGGTTTTTTAATAGTAAGGGAATCAAATTTAAACGTTTAAGCCCACGAAAAAATACAAAGATTTTCACATGAACTTTTTCATTCGATTTTACTAATGCACATTTTTGGAGATACGCAGTTTTTTAGCCCCTTAAATTTAATATAATAATTCGTAAGTTTCTATTAGCTAAATACTATCGTTGATATTTGACAATTTTTTTACTCACACTCTTGCCCAATTTCTTCCTGTATCGAATGCGACGCATGCAAAAATCAACGGTTATATTTGGACAATTGAAACTTTTGCATTCTTGTATTGAATGAAAAAGGGGGACAAAACTATGTACTCCAAAAAATTCTAAAACTTTTTTAGTTCGATACTTTTATGATAGTTATTTTGCTTTTGTTTGAGATTTAACTGCATTTTAGTTAGAAAACATAATTATTTAGAGAAATGAATATCTACTAAATGCTTGAATTCTACAATAATATAGTATATGTAATTTGGTAATCGATATAGTGTTTTCAGAAAAATTGACAAAATGATTTTTGTAAAATATTCTCGATTTCTCAACTTCCTTTCAATAAGAGGTGGAAATTGTTCCGAAAAAGTAGTCGCTTGCCTAGTTTTTATGCACACAAATACGTTTTCATATACAAATGTATATACATACATCATATAAAAACTCATATATTCTTTATGGCTCCACCCTGTTTGCGTACAGTCATGAACAAATATGTACATACATACATACATATACTTACATATGCGTATGCATTTAATTATTTATGCAAATTTTCTTTCACAGCCAACTGCCTCCATATTGTCGCATCATTTACCATTTACGAAATTGTTTAATTCAATTAAATAATTATGCATATGTTTTTTTTCAACGCGCACGAGCGCACAAAAACCTTCACCCCAACAACCACACAAATGCCCGCGTCTCAGCGAGTCGCAGCCAGAGTTCACCCACCTCCCACATCGACCCCTCAAAATTGAGTTTTAGTGTTTTTTTTTTTTGTTTCTCCTTTCTTGTTTTATTGTTCTTTGTCCTGCACGCACAATTTTGTAATTTGAAGTAGCAGCAAGCGGAACAACCTCCTTGCCCTGCTCGCCTGTGCAGGAGGAATGAACAATAAAAAATAGCTTACAATGAGCTCATATGCACGTGCATAAGCTCCCTGCCTGCCTGCCTTCGAACGTCATTCTACATATGTTTATAATAAAAAGTTGGACTGTGTCGCAGGAGCACACACGCAGGAGCACACACTGAAACTTACATAAACACATATTCGCTTATGATTGGCTCACACTCGCGCGCTGTCTTAGCCGAGTTGGCTTAGCTGGTGTGCTTTTAAAAAGTTTTTAAAACATATTAAAGTAAAATATAAAAAGTAAAAAAAAAACTTCGCGAATTACTTCATTTGCGTAATGTGTCCTTGGAGGCGTGTCTGTTTGTCCTCTTGACTGTCTTAGTTCACACAACCGCCACCATCTCACTTTATTACTCCTTAAAGCGGATACAATACTCGGATTAGAGTTTTATGACTTTAAAGATTTGCTGCCAAGCTCATATGGATGTATGTGTGTATATTTTTTTTTATACGAAATGCGTTGTCATTATGGAAATTTGAGATTTTCAAAGGATAATTGGAGATTTACTCGCATATGCAACATTATGAGTTTTGTATGAAACGAAATGGCAATGGAAGATGCAAGGAAATGGGTATATAATTAGGGATTTACAATTTTCAACACATTTAACAATAACAGCAACAAATAAGAAATTATTTAGCACACTTGCATATTTGTCATGTGCCTTATTTTATCCATTAAAAAACGACATTTGAAATACATATACATAGGAAGTAGTGGTGAGTTCTAAGATTTTTAGCTTTATTTAAATTAAAGCATTCCATTTTTTTTTAGATAATTAACCACTTTAAACAATTTTTGAGAGGGCTTTTGGAGTGTTTGAGTGAAAGACTTTTCGTAAGATTTATGGGCCTCTACGTCTTTACGATGGCGTATATCGCAGAAGATGGAACGATAAGCTGTAAGAGCTGTGCAAGGAGCGAATTAAGATCCACCTTTTCGAATGGATGAAAGCGCTCCAGCCCTAAAAGTATAAAAGAGGTATCCGCTGGTGGTAGCCAAGGAATTGGGAGACCTTCTCTGCGTTGGAAAGACCAAGCAGTAAATTGGGTACCATTGATATTTCCAATTGGCGCCTGTTAGCGAAAGAAAGAAATATCTGGCGTGCTATGCTGAGCTCGACAAAATCGCCTTGGCGGTTATCGCACAAATAAAGTAAGTAAGTAAACAATTTTAGACAGACACCTAGGACAATATAAATATAACCTTGTAGTTTTAATTAATTTTCATATTGTTTTGAATGGCCGAAGTGGTTTTTATAAAGCAGCATAAGACGAATGGAATGAATTAAATTTTATTTCTCGAGATTTCGAAGAAAAATTTTTGGTTAGCACCAGTGCCAAATTCTGCGTAAGAGTAAATTACAGGAATTACTTGCAGTAAAATCTTTTAGGGAATCATATTTTTTATAAAAAAAACTTTCTGTATTAATCTTGTAGAAATGTATTCTATAGTTTTTGTAATCAAATACTATACAAAAATAATTATGGTCCTAACTTTTTGTATTGAAAAATTTTAACAGATAAATAATTTTGAAAAAATTTCATATTTTTAATGTGAAACCGAATACAATAACTTTGAAAAATATGCGAAATTGTAGTTCTATGTGCAAGTACTTGATACCTTCTGATACTGATTAGGTATTGAAATCTTGACAAGTACAAATACTGATTTGAGTAATACTTTGATGGTATCGATTTATATTTACTTGTAGATAGAAAAAGACTTTGGAGTTTAGAGTTTAGGGAGGCGGATTTAAGGAATGGCAAAATGGTCAAAGAGCCCATGGCCCTCGCAGCAGAAAAGCTCGAATTTCACATTCTCTAGTAGAATTTAAAATCAACTGTAGCAAGAAATTTGACTAACTCAAAATATCCTCACTTATCGTTTTTGTACATAGTACAGCTTTCAACATTTCAATATCAAAAAAAAAAACATTACATACAAGCATATTTTGGATTTTATGTTGTTCGAATTTGGTAAAAGTAAATGTGAAGTTATTTTGAGTTAGAGGCGATGGATGTTATCAAACTTTTGTTAGCGGAATTAGATTTTACTCTTGTAGTATGAACGAATTTTTTTTCGTAAAAACAGGTGATAAGGCATTCCGTTTTTTGGATCACGAATCGGTAAATTTATCACAGTACGCAGAAAAAAGCAAACAATGCTTACACTAAAAGCGAAAACCACTTTCGAACCTAAGATACAAAGATATTGACTTACTTTTTCCAAAAATTGCTCACTCTAGCGCCATACAATTAAACTTTAGTTATTTGAAAGTATTTCAGAGTCACGAATTGCAGGAACGCATAGAAGAATTACGAGAAGTGAACGAAGTTTTTAGTTTTTTGATGCTCGAGTATTTGAAAAATTTGAGAGAAGACGAATTGGAGAAAAGTGTCATTACTTTGAAAGTACTCGGAATTTTTTACCACGGAACTGAAATATATTCCTGATTTTGCCCATAGGTTCAGCTAGTGCTCAACGTGTCATGAGCTCTTTAAAATTAGTCAAAAAGTATCGTCGAATACTGAACAATTTCTGTATTCTCTACATCGAAAGAAGTACACTGAATTTGGATTCTGCGATGAAAATTTTTGCTATAAGAAAAGCACGACGTGCATTTAAAGTTACATGATTCTGTTTTTCTGTATTTAATAAATATTTTCAAATTCACAATGTTTCACTTAATTTATTTAATAAACCGAACAACTGGGCCCCGCTTAGGAAATTGCCGCCTGGGCCTTTTTCCTTAAATCCGCCACTGGTTTGATATATAACGAAAGAAAAAGTAATCTAACAGACATGCCATTCAAAGATAGAATACAAAAAATGTTTGCCAAAGTTTTGCACTTATTTAATTAACTTGGGATGGAATGGAAGTCTGGTAGGTCAAAACAACTGCTTCTGAAGGGATAGATATTGTAAATTGATCACTCTTAGTTCGTTGAACGGCAAAATTCGGTACTTTCATTTAGCAAAATACTGGTAAGTATAGGCAAAGTGTTCAGCACTCTGCAGTAATCAATACTTCTAAGACTAGTTTAAGAAGAAATTTCACTACTTTAATTCAACTCAGTCGGATTTTCCAAAGAGCAAGGCATTTCCTTCAGCCAGCTTCCACGTGCAATTCAATTTCGCGGTAGCTTGTAGCCTGCTTACAATATTTAAGTAACGAACATTTCACTTTAGCAGGAAACAATTTAGAGTTTCACTACTGATGGCGGCTACCTGCTGTCCCATTCTATGGTATGGAGCCTTCGACTTAAAATTTATTTATCCAGCATAATTCGCCTTCAGTTAAATGCAGTAGCATTTCTTTATAACTCCATTTTTTTTTTAAATTTATATGTAATTTTCGAAACTCACATTGTATATACATATATATATTTACACGTTTGTGTGCTTTACACATTTACTTAATATTCTACACAATGCGCCAGAGTAGAATAATCATTTTCACAGTCGGCTTCTTTCATTTAATTTAATATAATTTTGAAACAATTGAAATTGTATTACTTTATTACATTTCCCACACCATAAAAAGTCAGCAATCGTTTTATAATAAATTCATTTCTAAATGCATCCAAAAATTGTGTGTGTTGCATATTAATAAATTTGACATTAAAATAGAAATCCTGCTCTTGCCATTGCGGCTTCAACTTTGACACAACAACACTTGCTGCATACCAAATGCAATCACGTCGCTTTGCTTATTAAACAAAAAAATCTCATTTATTTTTTAATGCTACAATTAAAAATGAAACGAAAATGAATTTGGTGTGAATATGATTTCTGTTTTCTCAGGCTTTAAAAGAGTTAAAGTCACGTCTGCGTGTTGAGTAGCGTATAAAAAATAAATTTATTAAAAATGTGTCTGCGCGTTTCGGGGAAGTTACTCGCTCGCGTCAAATGTGAAGTGAACAATAAATTTTAACTTCTCATACATTTGATGTATTTATTATGTGTTAAAGTGTGGAAAATATCTTGCTGCGTTTCGTTGGACATGAATTTTACTTGCGAAGGCAGTGTTGAAAAAAATTACAAAAATTAAGATTTTATTATTAAGCTTATACTTACTTTATTTCTACTCGGTGTTATCAGACTTTCATAATATGCTCTCTAGATAATTGCAATGAATAAGTGTAGCGTAAGAAGATTTAAATTACAGCAGTGCATTAACCCTTTCGCGGCTACTGAAAATTTATATATCAACATAAGCGAACTTTCATATTTCCATTTCGGTACTCCATACCGATTCTGTTCTTAAGCCTTCACGGTAATAATTTTGAAAATCCTTTTTTTTTTGGGGTAGTTTTTATGAAAATCTCTCCCGAATTGGTTAATATAATCAACTTCAACAATTTGGGTACACACAATTTGAGTTACTTTATTTTTCTGTTTATATGAACCTCTCTAAACAATTATTTGTTCTTTGAAGAATATACTAAGCTCTGATTAATTTAATAAATTTAATATTTTAAATAGTTAAATAAACTTTTCTTATTTTAACTTTAAAGGATACTCAATCTTGGACATATAATTTAGCAGACCTTTGCTTTGCGTTAATTCCAAGGGCTTTTTCTTAACTTTCAAGGAATTTTGTAAAGAGTGCTAGAGATTAGGTTTATAAGAGCAGACTGTGTTAAAATATCCTATTAAGACCCTTTGGAATCTTTCTTAAATTTGTATAGCATATTTAAAAAATATTTTTGAGGTTAGGTTACGTCCATTTGTATTGGTGTTTCATAATAAGATTATATTAAATATATTAAAAAACTTTGAGTAGTATATTTCGCTTCCCGCTGCGAAAACAGCTGATATATGTAATTTCGTCACTCCATATTAAGGTTGGATATATTTATTTGATAAATATTAGGATTTTTAGATCTGATACACGTTTAATCACGTTCGCGTTCTAAATTTTCGGAAATAGTCAAAATCAGTCGGATCTTACTCGAAATCGATCCCATACTCGGTTCTTTGGCAAATGAGAGGACAACTAAGAGCGTAAATAGGATCCTCTCTCAGTCAGAAGTTACCGATTTTAGTCCGAAGGCTTTTTGCTGATAAATTCTGGTAAATGTGCTAAACGATCAAAGCAATTGTAAACAAAAGAGCACTAATTTTTTTTACTAGAAAGCGATCCCATACTTTTTAGTAATACTCTCTCGCTCTGAGGGAATTCCTTCTTTTGACAATTTTACTAGATTTAGTCTGAGCCAAGGCACATTAAATAGGTAGCAGCAGTATAAAAAATGAAAAAAAAAATTTGAGCTCTGTATATTTTACGTTTGCTTTTAAAAGCTAAAATTTCAAAAATATTTTATCAACTACCTTGAATTGTACTGAAAGCATTCTTATCACAACGAAATTCGAAATTTGACAATTCAAATTAAAATAAAATATGAAAAAAGTTCAAAAAAAAAGTTTGCTGCGGCTACCTTTTTAAAGTGCCTTGGTCTGAGCTATGTACAATTTCATATACTTTTGATTGTTTGAATTTTGACAGCGCAAATTTCGCCGTGGTTAGTTCGCCGATTTTGTTTTACAACGGTCAGCTGTTTGAAAAGCAAATGGTGAGTGTCATCTATGCACAACGTTTTTTTTTATTAACTCACAGATGACGAACTAAGCTTCTTATTACCAGACTACAAATTTACAAACAAATCAGGAAAAGCCAACCTGAAATCTAAATATCGTTTCGTGAAAAAAAAATCGTCACAAGCTTGATGAGAATTATAACGGCAAAATTTTCAATGCTTAACACGTTGCTGTAAATAAAATTCTCCAAACATTTACAAAAACTATTTTAGACTTGTTCATGTTTGTTTCTTCTTTTTCTACCATTTCCGCTTTGATGGAAACCACAAAAAATTTCCTTTAATTCCATTGAATATGCCTCTAATTTAATTAAAAAACATATGCATATCAAGCGATTTCTCCATTACAACGCTTTCAAATTTCATTGGGAAAACTAAATTAAATTGTAAAAGAAAATAAATAGAAAACCAGAAGCAAAAAAAAAAATAAACAAAACGAAAGAAAATACTAGTAAGCTTTACGCTTTAATCCACAACATTCGCTTGCCTGCACTTTCCAACATTTTCTTTATTTTATATAATTGTTTTATTTTAGTATATTATTTTTATTTTTCTGTTTTTTTTTCTGTTATTTCCATTTCCAATTCTATATTTGTTTTTGCATTTTTGCCATGGATGTAGAATATAAAATAAATACATACGGCTTAAATTAAAATCCAACTTAATACGATTAAGTTCGCTGATACTTTTTACATTTTATACATTTTGTGCGCTTTTTATTTGCTGTTCATACACACTTGCTTACTTACATATACTATATGTATGCATGTATGTATGTATGTATGTAGATACATATGCAAGTGGCTCTGAGGAAACAATATTACAAACATAAATATAAAAAAACACTAAATACTAGTCTGTATAAAGAGATGTATGTACATATATAAAAAGCATGAATTTTGCATGACACGAGCGTAGGGTGGAGGGTGGCGTATGGAACTTAAAAGCTGGTAGTTTACATTGCGTCAATGCTGAAAAGGTATTACAGTTACGATTGAATGTTAGCGCATGTGTGTGCGTGTGTGTGTGTGTGCTTGTAATGCATATTGATTTTTAATTTCCTTGTTTATATTTTTGCAGACTTGGAAAAATTTTAATGATGGATAACATGTAAGACTTGTCGGACGATACAAACGGACCTTTATACATACATACATTCACACATAAATGCCTTCTAATCACATGTCACTGCTGCAAGTCATGTTTTTTTTTTTTTTTTTTTTGTTTTTTTTTCTTTGTAAGGCATTCTCTTTTTTTGTACCAGCTATTGTCACACAAACATTTGTCCAAAACACTCTTCAAGAACAAAAGAACATAGTTATGGATACTACATATCAGCCAATAGTTCGATGATATATGTACGAGTACGTTTGTATGTTCGTTTGTATGTTCGCTGTGTAGACTTGTTATAGGGCAAAGTGTGTTTTGGAAGCCATAGCTGTGTCGTTCTAGTGTTTGTATTATTCAAGTATATTTAAAAATGCTAAGAGATCCCCACATGCCGTTAGAAATTTAATTTTATAATTGGATTCGTTGGCGGGAAGTTATGTACATGCATACATACATACACATATTCGAATTGAGGGCGCCACATTTTAGCAAACTTATTGGTTCTTATCGACATTTAACACTGTAGTACATAGAAATAATTGAAAGGCATTGCTGCTAATTATGTTGCATGCATGTGTAGCTCAGACATTTTTTTTCCAGTGGTGATCACTTTACTCAAAAGTATTTCGGTAGCTAGGTGTTCTAACAAAATTTTCTATTCTATGGTGACAACTCTACGCAAAAATATTTCGGTAGATAAGCGTTTTAAAAACTTTAATATTTATAAAGTTTTATGTACCTAATTTAGTTTAATTAGATTTTAATTATAATCAAGTTTAATGGTAAGATGTGTTTTAAAGTCAATATAACTCAGACTTTGTCAGGACTTTCCAAATGTAATATTTTGAACAAAAATTAATTTTAATTTAATTTTATTTTCTCGGAATGATTCTCAAAAATTCCGCGTAAAGTACTACAAGAGATTTTCAATTGCAGGGGGAGTACTTCGGATACAAATATTATAATATTATATTACCGAGGAACCAAATTCGATTGAAAGTAACAATTTTGTCATTATGAAAAGGAAAAATCAAAAATTGTTCGCTATTTTTATTTTTTGGAAAACTTTTAAATGTTGTTTTATGTTTAATGAATTTTCTTAATTTCAAAAGAACACTAACGCTTTGTTTTCATTGCGTAAAAATCACTGACTTTAGAAACAATCTTATAGAATTCGTAAAAAAACGACAACATGTTAACAAATGGTGTCAAATATTGGCGTCATACGACAATCAATATTCATGCAATTGTCAACGTTTGATGACAAATTTGAACTAATGAATACCAGGCATAACAAAAAACCTTAATTTAGTATGTAAATACACTGTTATTCCGATAATTTACAATGCTTAGTGCTAGGTTTTCATTTGGTCAAGATCTACATATGACGTCAAACACAACATCCACTGACGTCGAAACATATACAATAAGACTTCCAACATGTGAAAAATTGTTAAAATGTTCAAAGCTCTCACGTTATTTATTTTAATCAATTTTTTACATTGCTTAACTTGATATTATAATTGCTGTTTCAATCATGTTCTGAAAATCTTTTTACCTGACCAAAATCTTGTTTTTATTATTTTCTTACAAGTCAGTGGGTTTTATGCTCCGAACGTCAATCGCCCTACTAAGTTGTCTTTCGGCTGGTGAGGCCGCTAAGTTATGTAGGTCGTACGAGTATGCGAGGCATAATAAGTTTGAAGTTTGAAAAGTTGTGTGAAGTTATAGAACATTTTAATGAACTCAAAGTTAACAATCTACAGAAATGAATCGGTCAAAAACTAAAAAGATTTGTATTTCTCAAAAGGAATTGAAAGTGGTATGGAATTTGCATCGAATTTGAATGTCGCATCTCCGTCAAGTATTAGCATTATTTCGGGCGGACAGGCAGATCTTCAGTTCAGTAACGTAGCATGAGGGACATTGTGGCATTGTATCAGTTTAGTTAGACTGCCTGGTACAATAGGGAGCTACCATAGTATTTAATAAGGGTGCTGGAAAGCACAAACAAAAGGAAATCATAAATACTAAAGACAAAATATTCGAAGACAAGTTGTTTCGGTGTTTCAAACAATGATAAAGGAATTAATTAATTAAGGCCATCTGGCTCTTAAAACTCTTACAGAGGCACTATTACCTTCGTTTTCAGCTTCCGTGAACACACTTTTTGATAGAAGCTTCTCAAGAATTTTGCAAATATTAAACCATTTTTCGATTTCAATGAAATCTCATACAAGTTTGTTTTGGTTTCGCTAATTACGAATCTGAAGTGAGATATGTGAAATTCATTATAAAATTGAATGTAGGCTTATTTTTTGGACTATACAGGGTCCGAATGAAAAAGGTATAGCACACCAGTTTCCATTATAATGAATATGATAATTTTACAAAATTTCATCAAAATCTCACATTTTACAAATTAATTACGAAATTTTTAGAATATCCAGTTTTATAGCCAATTCAATATTAGAGTGACAAAGTACAAAATTTTAGCACCAAATAAAATTTTTTCTGAGAAAACTAAAATGCAACACCAGCGAAAAAACAGTTGTTGAATAGCAAAGGTAATTTTTGGCGATTTAAAATTGCACTTAATTCTTAAACTAAAGATCGTCCGTTATAAAGCCGAAGCAACCACCTGAAAGGCGAAATTTTTAACTTGTTTCTTTAAAGTGAATGAATTCTTATCACCGAAGTTTAAGGTTAAAATCCTTTGATTTTCAAAAGATAGAACTCTATTAAGAAGCAAATTGGATAAAATATCTTTTTAAATTCAAATCAAAAATTCAAATCTGATGTTTTCAACAAAATGGTGGTAAGTGATTTTGTGGCGAGTTTCATATATTCAGTAACTATCTGCTTAATAATCATTAATTTAAAACTTTGGTCTAGAGTGCCTTTTTTTTTGTATGAAATTATTTAGTTTGGCCCATTCAATCAATTTCAGTACTTAATAACTATAAATTTAAGCCAACTTTCTTAGCTGTAAACATATTGCTATAGCAATAGCGAAGATAAATGGAGTTTTCAATTTTATTAATTCTTAAATTATTTGAGGAATTAAAATTTTTTTTTTAAAGTACTATTTATATTGAATGATTCAATAATGACAAAAATAGTAACCCTTTTTGATTATTGAGAAACATCAAATACTATTAAAAAATTATTAAATATTTTTTTTTGTGTATTTACATAGGTACATACATATCTGTATGCATGTACTTTTGCGTCTGTTAAATATGTGAAGATTTGTCATTATTTAAATCCACAATGAACACATTTTTGCAGCTGCAATAATTACTTTCATATAATTTTTGACACCACTCACTCTTCAAGCAAACATTTCCTAATTTCTAAAACTCAACATTTACTTTTCAAGTAGCAACACAACAACTGGCGCATTTCTTAAAGTTGACAGCACCGCCTCCAATGTGGCACGAGCCATATGTCCTGTCTTGAGATCCTTTGGTTCAACCTACTGCCAAAACTCTTTAAATCTTCAGTAACCTATTTCTTTGAAGTACTTAAACAAGTAGCATTTAAATTGTACATTTACAATTTGCCCCCTTTTCTACCACACACTCACTGACACACACACCCTTCATATCCTTTCAAGGTATCGTCGGCACGAATCGCACACACATGCACACTTGGCCACAGGATCATTATATGTATATGTCTATAGTATCAAATTTCATAACTGCAACTCGAAGGGTGCATCACCCTGCAGCCATAAATAAATACTATAAATAACACATTAATTTTCACTGAAAATTGAAAAACTAACAATTGGAGAGCAAAACAAAACAGCGAGAAATGGAAGAAAAATGAAAAATTACAACTTGTACCTTCAGTGACCAGTTAGCAGTCAGTGAGCAGTACCCGGTCGTTCTTTCCGCCAGCTACTGCGTCGCCTCGCCGCCACCGCCACCGCTATCACCGCAGCCAGCGTGAGCGCCTCCATTGCAGGACACTAATTTATTGCCGCTCATTTATACACGCGCGTAAGTGCACTCACACTCACCAATTATTCGACTCCTCATGTGCTGTTTTTGCTGTTTCGTCCTCATATTGCCTGTGCGCCACTGTCTGCGTCTGCACACAATGGGCTTCTTCACCATGAAAATGTCTAATATTTCAATTTTCCTCTCGCTTTACAATAGCAAATTTTTGAAAATGTCAACGCGCCGGCTAGTCATTGTCTGTGCGAGCCTGTGCGCGCGCTCTAGCCCAGCTCGTGTGCGAAACGAAATGCTGACCTCACGTTGGTCAGAGGCCAAGTGTGGGCCAATTGGCGCGGGGCAAGCGGTAAGCGGTAAGCGGCTGCGTCACTCTTCTTCCTCTGCCACCGCCTGTTCCGCGTCCATTCGATATTTTGTCTATTGTTCGCGCTTAAATGTCGTCCACCCCCCTGTCATTAGTGTGTTCGTTTTCCGTTTGTCGTATCCTTTTTGTTTTTTTTTTTTGTTGCGCTGACCCCTTGATCGAACCTCGCTGACCCGCTGCTGTCACTTTTATTGTTATTGTTATTATTTTTGAAAAACTGTCGAACGCGTTGGTCATTTTCCAATTCAATAATGTGTAAATACAACAATAAGGATATGTGTGAATGTCCGTACATGTGTGTGTGTGTGTTTTAAATTGAAATGATACTCGTTAAAGTGCAAACACTCGTCACTATCAATTGTTATCACTGACTTTTGTATGTTGTTGTTGTTGCTGCTTCGGTTGTTTGCATTGTTGTTATATTTATATTTGTATTGTACGCATTTTTATGGTTTGACCCATTGAACTGTGACCATTATGACCCGCAGTGGCACAGTGGGCGCGAATGGCTGAAAAAACTTTATGTTAAAGTTTTAACAAACTCCTGAGTTTGGGCTTTAAATAATTCGCCACTTAAATTAAGTCTGGACGATTGGGGTAACTTAATGGTTAATAGTTTATATGTAAGTTGAACTCTACGTCAGGTTGATCACTGAGTTCTTTCTCAATTCTCCAAAATTGCCTTTTAAAAGTCGATTAATTTATTATTAATGAAATAAAATTTTGAAGCAATTTTTATTTTTCAAGCTCGAGGCCCTTCTGTTTGTTTATTTGTGTATTTAACCTCGAAAACAAAAGTTTATTTAATAATTGACACATTTTTTGAGCTCGAGGCCAGTTTATAGAAGATTTTATTGGAAAAATAATTTGGGGGTTTCGAGCTTGAAAAATAAAAATTGTTTAAACATTTAAATTCAAAGGCCGATCATTGTAATAAATAAAATAAAATTTAAAAATAAGCTAGGTTTAGTCTTATTTAATTGATATTAAACTAGTTATAAGTGTGAGTTAAATTTTTTTTTCAAATAAACTTAGAAAAACAGCAACAATTCTTTAATTTTCTCGTCATACCAACGAACTTGAAGTGTGTTAAAAACATGAAATTCTGTAAATTTCATAGCTTGAAGTTGTATCAGACGCTTTGGAAAATTGTTATTCAAACACCGAAAATATGTATAGTATGCCAAAAAATATTTTTGACCTTTTAGTGACAAGGAGCAAAGACGTTTTTAAAATTCAATATTCTCTTGAGTATCTGCAACAGCATGAATATAACCAACACTACCTTAAAAAATGACTTGAACTTTCTAGAATGCATTTTAGCTTACAAGTGGTAACTTCTTCGAGACATCGAACTATATGAAATAAGTCGCATTAGAATTTCAGGTTGCACAAAATGTAAATAGCTTGAGAACATGTTAGAATTTGAATGTGAAAACCTCTATTGGACAACACTTTTGAACACAGACTGTCGAGTCTAACGTAATTTAGTTTAATTATTGACAAAGAATGTTAATTACGACCGCTGGTAAGTAAGCTTGTAAGACAGTTTTTCATCTCTGCCGTGATGTCGACTACAAGAAATGAGCTGAAAGGAATCCAGAATTAATTTATGTTTTTTCAACAGCACAGCGTGATGAATGTGGAAGATAGCTTAATAATTTAAATCCAAACACTTAAGCACCTTCGGGCCTATTTCTTTCAAATCTTTAAAGTAGGACAGTAAAACCCGTATTATGGGCAACTTCAAATCACAGGTTTCAAAGTTCGAGATACATATGTATGCATATCATACTATCGAACCCCTATATGAGAATATTTGTAAAAAATTGCGAAAAACTTTTGTCATAAGTAGTTCTTACAAGGTGTCAACAGAGCAGTAAACAGTGAATACATTTCTTGATTAAAATTAAAAACTTCTCTGACTGCCCCCGTAAAGTAAAATAAAGAAGTTGTGGATCAGTACCTTGATTTCCGTGAATTGTGATCAACGATCGCGGGCGATAGATAGCTAGTGATTAATCGTAGAACCATTTACAGACGATAGCTATTAAGAGATGGCGATGAACTGTCAAATATTGCGTTGTACAGCATAATTTCCTGCAGGAAGCGCTGCGCTTGTGATGAATTTGACAGATCGCCAAATGCGTTTAATGGAGATTTGGGGTTACTGAGGATGTTAAGCCTGTTCTTGGACAGGTGAACTGGAACCCGAGATCTGGGAAAGAATTTGAAATTGAAAGGTCTCTCTTGCCTTCAGTTGATCGGGTATGTACTGAGTCCTACTTAAAACTTATAAAGTCATAACCCTCGATGATGTTTGAAATTTTAACTGTACGCACTCTGTTGCGATTGCGATACTGTGCAACATAGTGCATCATCAATACTGTGGTAGCGTTCTTGAATGAAGTACATATGTTGTCTCCCTCACCAATCTGACGAGGGTCCACGGGTCCTTTCACGCTGTCGTCAAATCATAAGAGCATTGAAAGTAATCAAAGAAATTCTAATTTAAGTGCTCAAGTTTTAGTTCCTTTGACACTGTGCCACACACGTGTCACGTGTTCACAAAAACAACACAACGCTAGAGTGCTCAAGTAGCCGAACAAAAGATAAACTCATTTGCTAACTGAGTAAAATCGAAAGAAGAAAAAATGTAAAATTTTAAATCTTTATAGAATTTGATAACCAGCATTTGAAATAGAAAACCAATATAATTTTTCATGTGTATGTATGTATGTAACATATGTACACACCTACATATATCCCAGCCTTTTAAATACTATACATTCACATTCATATGAGCACGAATGTCAACTTATGCCCAGTTATCCTGGCATTCTGCCTCATAAAATGAAGGATAATGTGCTTGAATGAATGTCCGA
Organism: Philophylla caesio; assembly: GCA_963971545.1. Classification (NCBI taxonomy): domain Eukaryota; kingdom Metazoa; phylum Arthropoda; class Insecta; order Diptera; family Tephritidae; genus Philophylla; species Philophylla caesio. Next base: position 93,731,529 of record OZ020609.1, read on the forward strand.
CCGAATGACTTGATGCAGAGGCCTGCAGATGAGTGAAGTGGAGAAGCACAACAGAATCAATGATGAATCAATGGATAGTCAAGCGGAGCAGAGAGCAGTTGCTGGTGGCACGATTGGTTGACCGTTCACTTGGTACGTTGGGGTGGTTGCTGCTGCCACCACTACTCTGCTCTACCTCTGCTGCTGCTCTTGCTGTTGTGGATGATTGTGATGATGAAAGGAATTCAATGTTCCTCACAAAAATCCAATAAATGTCATCAAATTTATTGCTTCTGGTTCAAAATTCTTTTGTTTGTTGTGCGCATGAAGAGCAAAAACATTTTACACCAAACAACTAAGCAATGCGCCACAGAGCGGTGGCGGGTCGTTGCAGAGCGCAGCGCAGCGCAGAGGTGGACAACACGTTCTACGTACGCCGAGCGTACAAATGGTTGTAGAACGTGCCGCACAAACACATATGTAGATATAGTCGTCACTCACAGGATGTAGGACATTTTGATCCTTGTTATGCTGCTGCTGGAATGTTTGCGTGCTGTGGGTGCATCTGCGCTATTGCAATGATTGCAATTATACATTCATACGTACATACGTTCAAAAAAAATACATACCCAATATGCAACACAACAACAGCGACATGCCTGATTGGTTGTTTGCTCGTGTTGCGTACTTGTTGTTGTTGGCATTGCTGTTGATGACATTAGTGCCGTTAGCTGTCAAAAATTCGCACTCTACACCCACAAATATTTCAATGTCCAGCTGCCGATCCATTTATCCCACTCACGCTGGGTATTAACTACTTTCGGGCCCCCCTTCGGAGGTGGTTTGCACATTGCAGAAAAGTTTTTAAATTGCATGTGAATGGGTATTTTGCAATATGAGATTTTATGCTACTGATAGCCAACTATAATACCTTTATCTAAATGTAATACTCGGGTATATAGTAAATTGCATGTCTAAATTTTATTGCGTGTATGAATGAGAATATTCCGCAATTCGATAGAGACATTTGTGTGTACAATATGTATGTATGTATGTATGTATTTATGTATTTGCAGGAAGGTGTTGACATACCGTTGACTTACAGTGAAAATGTGCAAAATTCACAACTTTTATTCAACTAATATATTTTGATGCAATATGAAAGAAAATGTGAGTTAACATATTTTTTTATCTCCTTTTATATATGGCAAAGTGTATTTAGTCCATTTGCATATTAAGCGGATGAAACTACAGAAATTGTAATTTTTGAGGAATTGTTGAGCGTGTAAATATATGTTTGTCGGAATTATACGACACTGGTTTTGCCTATAATTTTTAAAAAATTAAATTACAGTTTTTTGCAAATTGTAACAGCAGATTTGTGAGCGTATAGTAAGACTTCCAAACTTTTTGCTTTCTCCTTTTAAAATTTTTAATGGACATATTAAGTTTGTAATTTTTCGTCTAAGTGCTTTTAGATTAGTTGAAAAAAGCATTACAATTTCTGTCGGAGCGAAATATGGATGTACAGATATAATAGGAAACTCACGAGAAATAATTTAGTAGTTCATTTTGACCCATTAGCCCTCTCACAAAATGGTTTTCTTGGTCTTACTTTTTGCCGAAATATTCCACTAAGGGCGTTCTCAGAAGAAATCTTCAAACAAAGAACGTAAAAGTCAACAGAAAATAAAAATTGCCATTTGGATATCATAAAAAGGTTGAAAACAACTTACATTCATCTTTTTTTATGACGATATCCAAAGTTAGCTTAGTTTGTTGACAATAATACGAGTATCTCGGATTTTACTTGTAGACATAAAATTAAAAAAGTTATTCGTGCAAAACACAACGTTTATTATGAACTATGGATATGCCCAAGGTGTCTTTAGAAATATACTTACAACCCAATGAGGAGTCAGAGAATATATGATATTTTTTACTTAATTAATTCGAATATTATTACGAGAAGAAAGTGTCGAAATTTGTTACAATGAGCCACGAACTTTTACCACTCGAATATGTAAAACATTTCAACAAAAGTTGACTAGAGTACTAACCACTATCTTCGTTGCAGTGCTGATAAAAATGGAGTCTCAACTTGCAAGTTGCCTCAACTTGAAACAATTAATGGAACGCCCAATGGGATTCTATAAGCTGGTAGCGTGAGGTGTTTTACGGTTAGATACGATTAAACCGAGGAAAGGTGACTTAAAGTGAGATGAGTTCTTGTGAGTTTAATTGTGGTAAGCTTAGATGCGGTGAATTCACTTATGGTTACTTAAAGTTAGGTGAGTTAAGATGTGGTGAGTTCAGTTAAATTAAGTTTAAGGGTTGTCAGTTTAAGTATGGTGAGTAAAGGTGAGGTGTGCTTAAAAGTGGTGAATTAAGTTGTGGTGGGTTACAATGTGGTGAGTTCAGATAAGTTATATTTAAGTATAATGAGTTAAGATAAAGCCAAATTTGATTGGATGGGTTAAGGTACGGTGGTTGAGTTGAGGTGAACTTTGTTGTGGTGACTTTCGGTGTAATTCGTTTGAGTTTGGTGATTTCAGGTATGGTAGATATTGTTGTAGCGAGTTAAAGTGTGATCAATGTGAAAGTGGTAAGTTCACGTGTGGTAAATTTAGATGTTGTTTATATCACATATCACTTTGTGCACCAAAATGTTTATACATGAAACCTTGCAGTTAGTAAAAGTAGCTTCAAAGTTTATAAAACGTATTTACGAGTGTCGAAATCTTATTTGCGTACAATTAGGTCATATATTTAGTTATTGCTGTGGAATACTTAAATCTTATTTCAAAATAAATGCAAAGAAGCCATTGCACTACACCTTATTTTGGCGAGGTTCTACTTGACAGGCTTCAATGCTTTAAAGAAACTCAAATAGTACGAGTTCATTGTTCTACACAAAACACTTCTTGCTTCAAACTATTTAAAAATCAACAAACTTAAAACTCTTCTAAATACCGAAAATTAGCTAAACACGAAATATTAAAAGAGAAAATACACAAAAGAAATTTGTATGCATCATAAACGCATTAATGAGCACCACTCCTTTGCCGCTCCCTAATCCACAAGGGCATATTTTCTAGTTTGGGGTATTAGAAAAAGTCATAACTTTATATTTAAGTACGCAGTTGTCAACGCTGCTCTGCACCTACTTAGCATTTGAGAAAAAAAATCGATGAACTCACCGCAACCTCATAATCCGCACCAATTTATTAATGAGCCGCCCCCAAAGGTATAGTTTTTTTTTTTTTGGTACGACATACATGCTCTTACATATGTACGTACATTCATATGTAGAATGTATGTATATATGTTTCAAACTTGTAGCAATGCATAGCATATTAGCTACTAAATACTCGTAATTCAACTATGAACACTCGCCGGATGTGGCATTAAATCTTAAAAAATGCAACGGAAGATCAACCTCAAATATTTCACTGCGTTCACAGTTGCACGTTTCGTTGCAAAGCGTGAGGGGGCAAGGAATTGTTTTGTCACCTGTTGAAAACATTTTTTGTATACTTGCATGAAATTTTGAAATGCTACAAATAGGTGGTGCATGTTTAAATATACGAAATCCATAAATTCTATATTTTTTAACAGCCGGAGCGATCAAGCGAGGCAATAAACTGCCCTCAAATCGATTTCTATCAAAAGATGGCATATTTTGACTCGGTCGATTGCTTACCATTCAAACGTTTGTAAGAGAAATTATAGATAGATTTGCTTTTTTTTTAGAAAACAAAATTTTGGTGCTCCTTTTATTAGCGCTCACATCACGTTCTGCTTGTACGATCACTTCAACCGGTTGCCGCTTAACGATGCTTCGATCGATTTGTTATATGAAGTTGATATTTTTAGTAAGTATTTTTTTTTTTTCATTTCATTTCTCTTAATATCTCCTACACTTTGCGCGTGTGTGCGTGTTTGATTGCTTTCTTCGAGCTGCCTGCATCCATCTATTGTGCGTCTCTTCATTCATTTCCTCGCCTGCTGCTGGTTTGTGTGGGATTTTCTTAGAAATTATGAACATTCATACAGATTGTTTTCAACAATTTGTTTTTTTCCTTGTATTTTTTTTTTCACATTGTTGCTGTGCGCTTACTTCGTTGACATTTACACGCGCCTCCACGCTTCCTCTTCGGCATGAACTCTGTCATTTGTGCTTTTCTCGGGTTAAACGTGTTAACCGTTGCTGCCACCAATCAACTCGACAAGCGAATGCAATTGTCATTTACATCGTTGTTGTCAATCATTAATTTCTTAGTCATTTGGTTATTAATAAGCGAGTTTGACAAATTACAGCATTTAATTTGTACATCTTTTTGGGTTAAAAAGGTGCATCGTAAAATGTTTGTCTACATATTCACCTCGTTTAGAAAAGAAGGAGAATGGACGCACACAAGAGTTTAAAAATGTGAAAATTTAAGAATAAAGAGCAGAGTTTGTAGCGATAGTTTAATAAAACAAATTAAACTGAAAATGAAGAATGTTGAATTGAATTATATAAAAAATTTTATGATTTTACTGAAATTTTTGCAAAAATTTGTTTGCATACCCTAAACATTGATCCCCGTCGTAGTTGAATCAAAGTTTATTTTTTCGATCAATGAAATTGTGATAGAATTTAAAACCATGACTGTTTTAAAAAGTGCTCAGGTATTAGTGAACATTGGATTTGACACTTTTGAGCAGACCTTAACTGACTGTATCGATTTATTTCTGTAATGCAGATTGAAAGAGTTGAGTGCAAATGCCCTCAGTTTTTTGAAATCTTAGGGTAAACATGAAAGGACGGTGAGCCGAAATTTTGCTCCGGACTCGGTGGGGTATTTAGCCACTAATGCGGAGTTTAATTGTAGGTCATTTAATAAAGCTTCGGTGACGAGATCTAACCGGATATCAAATTCTAGAAATAGTAGCCCTGGTGACTATAGTTGAGTACCAAAATAGAGGTAGAACGAACTTGGTTCATTTCCATGAGAATTTTATTACAAATAAGTGATACCTTCGACTCAGACTCAAAAGGTTGTGACATAAGATTAGTCAGTAAACTTTATCATTGCGTTGGTGGCTAGTGAATATTGTCAGTTAGGTTAAAAATTACTTGCACTTTGGGTAACGTGTTTAGCAACGTGAGCACCGTGGCTGATTCAGTCTTCAGTTATCACGAAATCAATCTTACTGGAGCTTCTGTTTTGTACCTCCAATGTTAAAGAACAATTTTCGTCTCTAATTTATCCGTCCTTTTAAGAAAATACGGAAACACTTTGTTGTTTTAAAGGTTTCGGTGGTAGACTTACAGCAAGGCTAGGCTGATTCCCAAGCTAGAGTTGGCTTATTTAATGATGACGGACAAATTGAATGCAACAAAGAGTACGAATATTCGCCAGATTCCAGTTGCCAGTTTGTTACTTTGGATACAGGAATAAGGATTAATCTTTGAATATATTTTAAACAACTCTATCGTCTTCATGGCTTCATCTAGCAGTCACAAATCCTACATTGCATAGAAGAGAAAACTTGATTCCTTAATGATCAATATGACCCATCGCAGCTCAACAGAGTCCAAAAACTTAAGTGGCATATTTTTCTTCAGCTGATTGTCACATTTCGAAGTCAGTTTCGCATATCCTGCCATCGCTAAATTTTTCACGTTTTCGTAAAGATTAGAACCTTTCACGTTTCTTTTTCAAACTACAGCGCTTAAAGATCGCCACTGTCTTAGAGAGAGGATAACTCAAAAAAAATGTCTGATCGGCCGGAAGAGCCAAATAACTTAAGTCATAAAATAAGATATTTTTTACTCTATCTTTCTGCCAGCATGTGTCCCAAATGATCTACAAGTACAACAAGTATACTTCATGCCACATCGCTTAAACCCATCCAGTTGAAAATCTTTTCTAATTTTTCAATCGGTGAACACCTCTAAAATAACTAATTAGTTCAACTCAATCATGCAATTAACACTTTTTAACCCTATGAGGGGAAAGAAAAAAAGCAAAAAAAAAAGCAAAAAATAAAACATTCTTCGTCTCTAGCTGAGGTTACTCGCAGGCAGATGAAGCTCATATCGTTGAGTAGCATCAGCAAGAGCAACAACAACAACAACAACAACGAATGCATGATGAGTATGTCGTTGACATGAGAAAAACGTGCGCGATAGGTACTCATATCAGCCAGCCGAAGAAGAGACACTGCAAGAAAAACAAAAAAAAAAATTTAATTTTAAGGAAGCCAAGCTAATAAAAGGCTTGAAACTGAGGAAGCTAACTAGCTATGTGGGAAGGAACAGTCAAGCGGCTGCAGTGCGAAGGTGAAGGCAGCCGTTTGAGAACGCTATGATTAATCGTTTTCTAAATGTTTATTTTCATAAACAATTTTTAATAGGAACTCGTGAAACATAACGATGTACAAAAATCCATGGGTATTTATGTTTTTATATTACAGCAAGTTACATGCTCGAGTGGGAGACTAACCGATGAAATGTGCGTGTGTCAGGCAGTGCGTATGAGAAAAGGGTGATGGGCGAGTTGGGAGCGTGTGCTAAAGTTCAAATCGGTTAAAGTGGAAGCTGGCACTTCGATATGCAGCTATTTTGAAAAATATATTCCTTTTTTTTTAATGTTTGATTTGTTTGTTTGTGTTGCCGTCAAGTTGTATAGATTTCGAATATTTTTATTTGCTAGACAGCAATTTACAAGCAAATTCGTTTAGTTTGTTAAGTGCATTTCGAACGCGTGATTTTCTCCGCCGCCTGCTGGAGTTGCTGCATGTATTTTTATTTATTTCAGATTTAATTGCCCTTTAGTATGAATTATTAACTTGTTGAGAATTTAAAAAGTGCCAATAAATCAAAAAAGCGTGGTATTAGTTGCCCAAAAATATTTACGCACAATAATGACTGAAGCACTGTGGTAATTATTTACGAGGCTTATTAGCGTGAGATAATAAATTGTGTGATAAGCTGAGAGACTTAGTGTAATGAGCATAAATTATAAAAAAACACGTTGCTTGGAATCGATTTGTATTTAATTGAATCATATTCGGGGAAATGGCTGTGAAGGTATTTTAATTTTAGATAATGTGGAGTAAGTTTAAATTAAAATAAAATCACTAAGTGTCATTTCAACAAGTTTACCCAATGTTGGCTTATTTAAAACAATTAAAAACTGTATCAGCCGGTTTTACCAGCAATTCGAATTGAACTTCAAGTTTTATTTTCAGTTAATTGTCACATTTAATTCAAATATATATGTCGTTTTATTTAAAATTTTTACATCTAAAGATCGATTGCATTTGGCTTTTGCATTTTTCATATCCCTTTCAAATACATAATTACTCTAAGACTTGTGAACAAATTCTGATATTTTGTCTTAATTTATTTTATTTCATTATTGAATTTTTTATAAATATGTAACTGTTTGAAGCCATAATAAAATCAAACATACGAAGTGTGTTCAGAAGTAATGTTACTTTTCAAATTTCACCGGCAAGTACTTCCGTAAGTACATTCAAATCTCAAAATAGTTTTTTTTTTTTATTGGTACACTCTTCACAATCAAATCTTTCAACTGTTTTAACTTTTTTATCATTCGTGATTTGCTTGTGCGAGGCTAACAGTTGCAGAAGTAGGACAACAAGTGCTTTACAGTTTTTGGCGCTTGAAAAAAAAAATGGATCGAATAGTGTTTAACTTCATAAATAGCCTAAGAAGGAGTGACAACATAAGGGGTTAGCACAATAGATATTGTAAGTCGCAGCGCTACTATGTCCTAATAATAGGTAATAATAATAACAATAATAACTGACACAAGCTCTGACAAGAAAACCGATGATGACAACCACAGAGCTCGCTCAGGAAGCCCTAGTTAGTCAACGACTGGATATGAGACGTGTTTCTGCGAAGTTTGTTCCCAAAGTGTTTGGATTCGAACCGAAGTACCGTCGAATGAGTACCGCTTAGTCAGCCACCGATATCACTGGACTTAGCTCCATGCGACTTTTTCCGTTTTCTAAAACTGGAGAGACCCATTAAAGGATGGAGATTTACTACCATTGAGAAGATAAATACTGCAACGCTGGAGAGTTCGAAAAATCTTTGCAGCTTTCAATCCATTTTTTTTTAAATTAGAACATTTTGCTAAAAAATCAGTTATCCATTTACCATCTTAAAGTTTCGTGATATTACAGCAAATCGACCGAACACGTAAACTTCATTTTAATCTTTAGCTTATGAACCCGTTTTCGAAAAGGCTTTACCACATCAAAGTTTTGAGATATTTATTGAGGAAAATATAGATGATTACAATTTTTTTCTATAATAAGATATGAAATTTCATCAAGTAAAATTTTTAAGATATTCAATAGGAAAGTTTTGGATGATGTTGATGGTGTGCTGTGATATAAGATCATGTGATATACATACATACGTACACATGTGTATACTTTTTGCTGAATGCTTATCGCTACTAATTGCTTATTTTCATCTCTTTTCTGTATATTTTGGCAATTTTTCGATCATCAGATCTGATATCATATGACATCCTGATCTAATTCGTCGTGTCTACAAATCTTAAAGTTTTGACTTGATACAGCTTTGCTGAAAATAAAAGATGTGATCCTGTACGATTCTGAAATCTGGAGAATCAGTCCAACCATTAGCTGCAGTTTGTTTAGTAGAACAATATGTAAAAAAAAAATGGAGTTTAATTATTGAAAATTGATAAAAAGGGATCCGTAAATATCTGAAGTTAATGTTTATAGTCATACACTAATTTGCTAATAATGATTGCAACATTTGTCAGATGTTGCAATTTTTTACCAGAAATAGGTCCCGTACCTTTTCGTTTTGCTTACTCACCCTTAGTGAAATTTTAAATTTTTTACCGTTGGACAAAAAAAAAGTTCGGCATTTTAGTTGTGCGTCTGCTGTATTATTAGCTGCCAATCGTTTAGCAGATTCTGAAAAATTGTGTATGAAACCATTGGTATATACACACATATCTAATATTTTCAGTTAAGTGTAGATAGATATTGCAGCAATTTTTTCCGCTCGAATAGTTTTTTTACATTCTTTTTATGAGACATAAGCGCAAAAAAGTACATATGAAAATTCCTACAATTTATGGGTTTTTTTGCATTTCAGATGAGGATTACGAGATGTCGATACAATTATTTTTCAATAAAAAAATTGGAAATTAAAAAATTATTGAAAATTAAATATTTTTTTCACATTTAGTAACGAATTTTAAAAATTCTTTTCTTGAAAATTTTTCTTCAAATACCTAAGTAAAAACTTTAAAAATTTCTGAGTGGGCATTTTAAAATTACGTTTGTAGCGTTTAAAAGCGAGGAATATTAATAATCAAAATGGGATTTTTATCAAGGCACATCAAATAGGTACCCGCAGCAAACTTTTTTTTTGAACTTTTTTTATATTTTATTTTAATTTGAATTGTCAAATTTTGAATTTCGTTCTGATAAGAATGCTTTCAGTACCATTCAAGGTAGTTGATAAAATATTTTTGAAATTTATATTTTTTAAGCAAAAACAAAATATACAGAGCTCAAATTTTTTTTTCAATTTTTCTACTGCTGCTACCTATTGAATGTGCCTTGGATTTTTATAATAATTCCCAAGAAAAGGAAGTAACACTGATATCCAAAATATTCTTAATTTCAAAATCAGCGAAACCATGAGTGGGAAGATATCAGTATGATGATGCCAGCCATCATTTACATACATTAATCAAATCACAAAAAAATTGTTGTCTATATTGTCTTCGTATCATCAGAATATCGATACTATTTTTTTTTTCGATATTTGCACCCGCTTTCATAAGGATGAAAACCAATGCGAAATTCAATGGTTTATCCACAAACATTTCTCACAAATAAGCGATTCACTTTATGTTGAAACCTGAAAGAATTTTATTTTATTAAAAAAATATTTGTTTTAAAATAACTATTAGAAACACAAACATATTATTTAAAAAAATAAAATTAAAATATATGAAGTCCTTTACAACACCATTTGCATCACTTCTCTCAACCGTGTCGAATTTCACCGACGCGCTGCAACTAAACGCACTTGCAGCCAACAGCTGGCAAGAAAAATTACACAATACGAAAAACAACGCCGCACTCCGCTTGCAACCACCACTACTAATCTTAAAAAAAAAAAAAACAATATTTCACAAAAGAACAAAAAAATTATGAAAACCCATAATCGCTTTACAGAGAAGAAATATTTCATAGCGGTTTTTCAGTTATTAGTTATCGCCGCACAAATGGAGACTCAAGGTTGTGCCAGCAATTAACCTTGGACTAAACGATCAGCACCGGTGCATTGTCATCGGAATGGACGGGAACGAGCGGCGCTGCTGTTGCCCGCTTTTGGCCAATACCATGAATCATCAAAATTGGCTGAGTTTTTTTTTTTTTATTGGCATCGCTTATTTATGAGCGCACAAATTTTGATGGTCACATTCTCGACGACCAGCCGCAGCGCAGTGTGGTCATAAATAATATTTTTATGGCCTAAGTAAAATAACTGGCAGCTACATTTATTTCTTGAGAAATATGCCGCGGTAAAATGGCAACATTTTTGCGATGTTCTATTTGAGTGTGTGCTGCTGAATAAGAGGAGATGAGAAGAGTGAAAATAAGGTGATAGGAAGTGTGTCAGCGGCAGGTATTGCAGATATTGGAAAGGTAGGTGTGTGTTGAAATTGTGGTCTTAGCAAAGAAAATTATTTGATTTTGATTTTGTTTTACTTTAAACACATACATTTTGAAGCATCCATAAACAAATTTAAGATTGCAAAACGTTTAAAATAGTATTATATATATGTATGTATATATAAACCATTACATTGGGACTTTAAAATGAAAAAGTTCTATGTCGAGTCAACTATTTTACTCTCCAATTAATTTAGACTAAATCTTGATTAAAATACAGATTACTCTCTAATAAAACACCAAAAAAAGTAGCAATTTAAAACAAATGACCACGAAATATCTATTCGATGAATCAGAACTTTAAGATTTGCTTGAATAAGCGGTTTCATAGCGCACTCAACTTTAGTAAGACAATGTGCAAGTTTAAAATACAAGGGCTGTTTTATAAGTCAATGAACTTTTGAATTTCTCGCTTAGAAACTTTAAATTCATCACTGCTACCAGTGACTGCCATAAATCATATTAATAGAACACTGTCAAATTTGGAGCAAGCTAATTCATTTAGTGTGTGCTTGACAGCCATTGAAAGCAGATAGACTTTTGACATTTAACATAAATGGAAAAAAGTGAATTTTATTGGTTGATTAAGCATTATTTTTTACGTAAACAACCATCACCGAAACTAAGGAAAGGCTTGATAAATACTACGTGTACACCCCCGAACTTTCAGGTTGCGCAAAAGGGGTTCTTTCACAAGAAATCGTCGATAAAATTCATAGAATGATATTGGATGACCAGAGGATGAAAGTACGTGAGATGACTGAGGCTAGTGGCATCTCAACTGAGTATATCACATTTCACTGGAGTATTTGGATATGAAAAGTTATCCGAGCGAGAGGTGTTGCAAATGCTCACACTCAACCATAAGCACAACCGTGTAGCTACTTCAAAACCATGGCAAAAATGAGTGCCACCCTTGGCGGAGATTATGTTGAGAAATAGAACGTGTTTTTGCTGACAAAAATTTAATTTACTTAAAAAAAATTTTTAAAAAAATTTATTTTACTTGTCAAACCGCTTTCGTAGCTAGAGGTTAGCGTTGATTGTTCGGAACTTTTTTTTTACTGTCGGTGTAAAATTAAAAAAAAAATTAAAAATCAAGGTTAACGTATGAAAAGCGCCTTTTTGTTTGTTTACTTTTGGCCATTGCTGACATCAGCTAATTTCTTTCTCTGACGACCAGCTTCTCCAAACTTTCCTTTGGTTGGTATTTCATTCTCATGTAATTCATCTTTCATATCATTCAATCAGATATCATTCACATCGTCAAAATAGGCCTGCGAAACGATGCAATCATCACGCATTATTAGAAAGGGATTAACATAAATGTGTATACGATTCCATACTTTAAATTTCGATTAGAAACTTAGTAATTTTAATGGCCTCTTTTTTAAATTTGAAAAACTTTTGTAAAGATAAAGTTTAAATCGTTAAATTGCTTTGTTTTTGTAAAAAAAAATGTCGATATTTAAATAAGAAAATCAAAAAAATTGGATAGAAGATATACATAACTAATTGTCAAAGTTTTTAAATAAAAATCACTACTTTTTTTACTGCATATAGGTCTCAAATAACTAGATGCATACAATTTTAAAAATTATATTTATGTGACTTATAACATATTAAAAATAATATATTTTAAATTTATATTGGCATTTCATATATTTTAGGCCTTTGTTAGGTGACAAGGATTTAGCTAAAATACCTTCAGCAACGACACATTTTTTTTTTTTGATTTTTGCTAGCATAAATTACAAATACATTTACAATAATTGTACAATAACTAATACAAGAGTGTCAATTTTCTTTTTACATTTGTAGTTGAAAACATCAGAAATAAAATTTGGAAAACCGTGTTCAACTTTGAGATTTTCTCTCGCCAAATTTAAAGTGAAAGTAAGAGTAGCTACTAAGCTTGTTTTCGAGCGCCTTGTAACGGATGGAAAGTAATCAAAAATATTAGCGAATCAAGGGCGCCCATATTCATAGTCAACTTAAAGTCGACTCTAAAGGTAGCAACAGGTTTTCTGTGCAGATATCTCATTGAAAAGTATGTCAGAAAGCTGCTACGAACTTTAGAATTAACTTTCACAATGATTATGGCCACATATCTTAACGAATCGCACAATTTTCTTATTATAGGTATCTAATGTTTTTACTAAATATTTTACTCTGGATGTGTAATTTTAAGTATTTACAAACATATTTTCATTTATTAGTATTTGAATTTGGGCTTCAATTTGCTTATTAATGCCTAGCACTGTGAAGCTTTTCACAGCGCAAAGACTTTTCGTCGCCTACTTTATACTCGAACACCTTACAACCTTATGAACTTGAGTGTATGAAGTACATTTGAAGAATTTACTTGAAATTTTCGCGAATTACAAAGAGCATTGTGATTATTTATTTTTCTTTATGCAATTTGTATGCATTTAATTTCACAGTCTGCTGCCGAAAGTTCTTGAAATCTCAATTATTTTATTCAGAATGCCGTTGGACGTCTGAGTCGGCGTTAAGCAGAAGAAGTGGTAGAACCAAAACCAAGAAAATTTCCAGCAAAAACGTACACTCCCAAGAACGGCGCTTAAGTGAAAACATTGAAGAAGCTGTAATACAACAACGAGGAAACATATACCAAAAATTATTTGACTGATCAGCCGCTCGAAGTTGCAGCTTTCGCGCCCACAAACAAAGACAAGTCCCACGGTGCGCGAGCATAATGAGTAGCGTAGCTTGGCAGCGTTGTGGAGGAGTAGCGGTAAGATGTGTGTTGCATGCAACAACCAATGGCCAATGGCAGGCCTCCTCTTGCACTTATTGCGCGCAAATTTCATTACGAATGCAGAAAGGACCAATGTACGTACGAACGTACGATAAGAGTGCTTTAAAGCAGCAGCGAGTCGTGACTTGGGATTACTCGTATTTGAATACTCTGCCAGTCTGGCAGCCCAATGGACGGATGTTTGATGGTCAATGGAGGTTTGTTGGTCTCCTTAAGCGCCGCCAAGTTAATATGTTGCCCGCGAGTGACTGGAGAGGTTGCCGATTGGGTGGGACGAAGAGTGTTTGTTTGCTGAAGATAGCGGCGGCTTCATGTAATGGCATTCCCACCAAAAGTATTGTACAACAAATGGAAATTTCTTTAATTTTTCCATTGGTTTTTTTTTTTTGCTTTGATTTACGTTTCATTATGCCCAGGTGGTGGCTTTAGTCGCAAGCACAAGAATGTTGGACATAGTACATACATATTCTCGTATATGAAAAATTATTTGTGTACTTAGTACTTTTATATAAAAATTTAAGCGTACGAGATTCGAGCGCTGCTAGAAATTTTTTGCATAATTTTGTATGATCATCGAATTATATATGTTATATACAGATGTACAGATGTATATGTTAGCAAAGCTTGTTTGATTAGTTATCTATGGAATAAGAAACCTAAATAAATATGTATATATGTATATATATAGTTCATTAGTATATTTTTAGTTTTACTATAAAAATTTAAGATTGAAGTGTCGCTTATTAAATAATGTTTAAAATCAGTTAGAAATTTTTTTAAAATAAAATCAGAAGTCACTTCCACATACTGCTTATATTGATTATTTATCATGGTATTATGGTTCACGATGCTTTTCCATAAATCTGCATGACACGGATATAACAGAGCTTGAGAACATCGAGATGAAGAGGAAAACACCTACTAACAGACAATGGATTTGTTATCTGAAAACCTATAAAACAGAAAAGTAGAACGTAAAAGGCAGAAAAGGTATTAGAAATGGTAAATTAGGCCCTAAAAAAACGCAATAGGAACTGATACAAAAAAATATTTTTTTTTTTATAATTATCTAGTTTTTAAGTGACCGCTTGCAAAGTTGCAAGGTCCTTTTGGCCGGTTGCGGAGCGCAGACTTGCCAGGGAACTGTTAAACACTACCAGGCCAATACACGAAGCCTTGAACGGTGTTCTGACAGTGCACTGCCCGATGGGGACCTACGCCGTTAGGCTAGGCATCATTTCTGAATCAAGGTGTGAGTGCTGGATGGAGGATGATAAGGTGGAGTCATCTCAACATTATCTTTTAAGCGACACTGCTTTCGCATGAAATTAGATGCAGACACCCGAGAAGCTTTTCGGTGTATCCATCGAAACGCTGTACAGGGAATGAAACTTATCACAATGGAATATAAACTGAGTCGAAGTAAGCCCTTAGAGGCTACCACCCTAACTTAACCTAAACTAAACTAACCTAAGTGAAGCGAAAAAAAATTAGGCTGGTTATTTGAAATGAAGATTTATCATAATTATTTAGACTTTGATTTGAGTACAGCTTTTAAGTCAAACCGCTTACTTAAGTATGGTTACTAAAATATGTATCTATGTAAGTACTTATTTATAATAAACTACAAGAAGTATCTTGAAATTTTCGACCGACATTTTAATTTGATTAACGCCAATTATTTTAAAAGTGTGCTCATCGTAAGCTTATGCAAATACTTGCCAAGAATATGAAACATTCGAAACTATAAAATAAACGGGAATTAGGGCGATTATCGTCGCTTTCAAATATTTTAACAAAAGCTCTTATTGTCTTAAACCCTTTGTTGTTTGAAAAAATGTTTTGAATATCTCTGACATAAATTTCGAGAAAGAATAGCTGCTGTTGAATATTATAAAAATTGTTTATATTTACGTTACCAACTGTGCATCAAATTACATCAATTAATAGGGTCCTCTACACCCAAGGCCTGAAATCGAGCGGTTTTTTTTGGAAATAAATTGCGAAGGATCTACTGAATGGATTTAATAAATTTTTATTTTTTATTTTTAAAGCTACATGTCTTGACTTTACAATTTTTGTATTGAATACCAAAAAAAATATTGTCGACCTTGGAACGTCATTGACTAAATTTATGTTGAAACGGCATGGGTCCCGCTGAAGTAAAATTCTGGCCAGTTGGGTAATCTGTAATCAGAAATGAAATATTCTTTATATTCACAGTTACGTTGGCTATGTTTTCCCGAGACAGAATTCTTTTATTTCTCAGATTGCAAAATTTATGCAACGATTTGTGAAAATTTTCAAATTTCACCTTATTTTCTGACATCTTAAAAAAAATAAATAGAACAAAATAACATAGAGCAAATCGTACTCGGGACAACACAGCGGTATGTTCACTGAATAATTAAATAAAAAAAATTTTGAAATCGGACGAACACTTTTATGAAAAGTCATACTCGGCAGCTAAAAAAACACTATTTTCGGGAAAACGCGTTTAAAGAAAAATTACGGTGTATAACTTGATGGAGACGGGAACATTACGGAGCCCATAAGCATGCAAAGAAATGTGATTTATACGAAGTCCTCTCTGTGGCGTATTCTTGGATACATATACATATGTAGATTAAAATTAAATAAAAAAATCGATTTTTTGAAACCGTGAGGACCCCTCATACTACTTTCGAATTTATATTGTTATTTTTGGTATTATACTCGTAAGTTAAGAAAATAAATGAAAAAAATTAATACTTATTTAATTAATGACAAGCTATGTATTTGTGCCAAAATAAAATTTGAACATTTAAAATCAGATAAAACTAATCGGTGATGATATTAAATCGAAACAGCTCTACCACTGTAAAACTGTTTTTTTGCAAGCAAATTTTCACTTTTTCGGGCAAAAAACTAAAACTCACTCACCTCAAATGATTTTATTTGTCATTGAATTGATCGCAGTGAAAACCATTTAATATTTTGGCACAATTTTTACTATCACCAAAACATGCCTACATACTTACATATGTACATGCGTGCTGTCTTTCAACATATCGCAGAAAATTTATTTACCCAATTATAACAAGAAAATCAATGATATTTATTTGCATCAAAATCAATTCGCGCCACTCGTTTGCCTAATTTTCACATACTCGTATATTACACATTTCATTCACTCCACAGCCTCAAATTTTTCAAAAATGTTTCTCTTCTTCAAATTTATTAGTGTTGCATTACATGCGCCGAAGAATCTCATTATTAACAGCAATAAATTTAAATATGCGAAATAAATTTTAAATTACTACAATTGCCATTGTACATAAAAGGAATGGGGGGTAGGAAGGATACGAGCATAAAGATAAATAGCGCCCAAAATAGAAGTCGAAGATATTAATGAGCCTGAAAATATATGTATGTACGTACATATGTACATATGTATGTTAATTGTTGTATTGGAAAATTGTTACATGTAGTTGACATACACACTTACAAACATTTTTACATATACACCTTGGCATATTGGTTTGCTGTTGCCGTGCGGGGATGATTGTTGATCGGCGCAGTTTTGTTACCACACAGTAGCCGTGTATGCAAAATTGCAATTGCGCTATGATCAATGAAACCCAAATACTTGTATATTATATAATTTAATGTCCAGTAGGAAAGGTCAACTTTTGTTGTCGGAAATGATATTTTGACTATCTTGTCAGCGTTTGACAACAATCAGATCGGCTGAGGCGAAACAGATAAATGCAATTTGCCTGCAAAGGGTCATTTAAATAATAAATTAATTGTTAAAGGTATTCTTGCTACCCTAGAATATGTGTACTTATAAGGCATGCGTTATGCCTTCATACATATATTTACACTCTGCTCACAAAGCACATACATATGTACATATATGCAAATTATTTTTTTCTTATATTTTACAAGTACTTTTCAATATAATTTACTGTCCGTTTTCTAATAAAACCATTTGAATAATAAATTTTTTTTTTAAATGCCAGTAAAATTTCGAATTTAAAAAAAAAAAAAATTATTTTTAATTATGTAGTTTTGTTGTTTACTCAATTATAAAGTGCAAGTTTCAAGTGCCTACAAATTATCACTGATTTTTGACAATATTTTTTACAGGAGATCGTACGCAATTCCTTCCATATGAAAAATAATCGCGGGTTATATGGATCAAATTGACAATAAAAAAATTGTCAAAAATCAGTGGTTAAAGTATATAGTGTGACTTGAAACTTGCACTTTATTGTACTAAAATTTAATGGGCTATAAAAATGCATATTCAAAATAATTCGTATTATTTTTTAAATTACTGAAAATGCCTTATTATGATACCGAGGATTTATCTATGCCGGCAGAAATATGAATTTTTTTTTTTGGAAGTTGTCTTGAAATGCTTTTAAAATGTCCATCATAACAATTATATGAGGTATTGTACGTCGGCAGCCATGTTGGCTTCCCTTAAAATAAACTGTGATGCTTCTTAAAAAAAAAGTGATATTTTTACTGGTATAAAAATGTACCAATTCTACAAACTTATTTTTTCATATGCAATTAAAAATGAGATACCTAGCACCGGTATTTATTATTTCAAATTATTTTTTTCGTATAAATGTTTGTTTATTTTTCTGTTGGCCTAGTAAATGTTAATTTTACAATTTTTATTGAGCTCAAGGCCAGTTTATGGATGGTAGAAGTTATAGTACTATTTCGGAAATCATTTCCACATTTCCTCATCAGACTTCTTTTTATAAAATGAATTAAATTTATTTTTCATAACCAGTAAACTTAAGCTTCACTTAAATGAAGTTGAGTTGCACAGATTTACCTTTCAGCTGCTGATTTGCGATTTTAGTGTTATAAAAAGTATAATATTTCGTTAATTAGGTATTACAAATTTATACATGAAATATCTGGAGGCAATATTTTGCCGTATTAATAGACAAATTATAGAAATGTGTCTAAATTTTATAGAAAATCTGAAATGAAGAGAAAATTGTAATCTAAGAGAAGAGATTAAAAAGCTGTTTTTTAAAAGCAGAATGCATTTCCGTTAAAAAAAAACTAAACAATTCAATGAAAAAAATAGTTATTTAAAAACTAAAGGTGTTTAATACTTGTTATCTTACACAATTTTATTTTATTTTACAAAGGTGTAATCAATTTATTAGTTCAAATTATAACGGATAAGTCAAGCGTGATTGCATTTATTGCGTTTTTCTTGGTAAATTTAAGTTTTAATGATTGAATTAATTTTTAATATGATTTAAAATGTAAACATTTCCAATTTACTAATTTATTTACTCCAATGTTTTCAACATAAAACTGCACTTAATTGAGCTAAGGAAGCGTCAAAACAAGTTGTTACTGCTTACAACCGTGTGTAATTCCACCATGATACGTACATAGTTACATACATACATACATATGTATGTAAGTATACAATAAAATTTTCACAAATTCACGTAGGAATAATTAAATATTAGCTTTTTAAAGAAAACGGAAATTCAAAATTTGACAATTCAAATTAAAATAAAATATGAAAAAAGTTCAAAATAAAAAAGTTTGTCGCGGCCAAGGCACATCAAATAGGTAGCCGCAGCAAATTTTTTTTTTGAACTTTTTTTATATTATATTTTAATTTGAATTGTCAAATTTTGAATTTCGTTGTGATAAGAATGCTTTCAGTACAATTCAAGGTAGTTGATAAAATATTTTTGAAATTTTAGCTTTTAAAAGCAAAAACAAAATATACAGAGCTAAATATTTTTTTTTTTCAATTTTTCTACTGCTGCTACCTATTGAATGTGCCTTGGTTGCTGCGGCTACCTATTTGATGTGCCTTGCCTGATACTGTTTTTCCAAACAAGTGTTTGCTATACTGAATCCAAATTTCCTTTATATAAATAATTATGGTGTGTACACTATATGGCTCAGTGTTTGGCCGAGCTTCTCCTACCATTTATGGTGTGCGTCTTTATATTATAGCTTTATGTGTTAGTTTTGTGAAAAGTTTTTATAAACAAGAGTACAAAATGATATAAAAAATTTTTTAGAAAATAATAAATTTATTTAAAATTATTATAAATTATTTAAGATTCACTTAGATGGATAATTATCCGTCCATCTTAGTGACACTGAAGTAAGGGGTCAAACAAGTATCATTGTATGAAATATTATTGAATGTAGTAACAAAATATTTAATACAAGCAAAAGTGCTGTCAAACGTTTGACATTTTTACATAAAAATTAAAATTCTTGACTCTAAGTTATACAAAATTAAAATGTTAAAGTGTGTTTCTTTGCAAAATGTATTTGCTAAAGCTCGCAAGGGGGTATCTTTCATGCTGATCAGAGTCTCCTTCCAAAACGTAATTAAATTCCTTACCATCTGCGTGTTTGAAATAAAAGTCATTCATTTTGTTTTATTTTTTCTTTCCAAATTCTGTTCATTTCATTAACAGAAAATCATCAACTAAAATTTGCGCCAAACCACGACAACACAATTCATCGACAAGTAACAATTTAATCAAGTCATAATTATAGAAACTCGAACAATAGCAGCAAATAAATGAGGCATCAATAAAATCGGCAGTTAACGGATAGAGACAATAGTGGAAATCAAAAAGAAAATCGACACATGCGCGGGGGTGCGCGCGCCACAAGGCAACCAAAATCGAATTGTTCAAATGTGAGTATTAGAAAATTATTTATATACTCGATTGTGTGTATGTACATGAAAAACGAGACAATAGTGCGCTATTTGAAAATTTGAGTATCGTTTAAAAAACAACAACAACACAAACAACACCAACACCAACGCCAACATAAAAGTACAAAAGGTGTAAAGTACGAGTAACACCTTTACGGAAAATCAAAAAGCGTACAACAAAATGCTTGTATGTATAGTTGTGGCACGCACTAATCTCTTTGCAGGATGTGGCGAGTGGTGCGTGTGGCCGACGCACGTACAGTTGGTGTTTTACGAAAAATTGTGTCTTTTGTATGATGTTGTATTAATGTGGTTGTTGTTGCTTGTAGGCAACCAATTGCCACCGCTTGACCACCGCTCACTGCCAACTGGCAATTGTAACCATTACAAATTGTTGTGGGCGTTAAAAATCCGCTTACCATCACAACGGACGATCCTTTTTTCACGCACTCACACGCACACACACACGCGCACTCTTAGCAGCTCTACATAATGCAATTGAATTGATTTTCGCCTTTATTTATATATTTTTTTTTTCGCTTTTTCAATTGTTAATAGCGCCCCTTTTAAAAATTCTCCTTGATTTTCTTCTATTGTTTCGTTAACCCGAAATTAGGGAGCACCCATCGTTGCCTTCCATTTCGCGTTTTTGGTGTTTATGTCCATTTGGATGTGCGAGCATTGACCGGCGTACCCGCACAATTGAACGGCCAGTGGTCGAAAATCTATGATTGAGTAGTCGTTATTGATGAAGGGTGTTGATGGTGTCGTCCGAATGCGGCGGCGTCGCATTATACGGATTACTATTTTATAATGTAAAAATTAGTGCAATTGTGAGCAGCTGATGATGATGATGATGGTGATGCTGATGCACTCAAAGGCGCTTAATTGGCGGCAAGTTAAGGGGGGGTGGGGTTGAAAAATTTAATATACAGCGCGTATGTTACTGTGCTTCAGTGGCCAGTATCGAGTTGCTTCGAAAGGGCGCTTATGTACGAACTTCTACGATTTATATTATCAAGCTTTTGTAGTCCCTAAATTGACGAAAGACGAAGCGTTTTGCGATACTAAATTTCAGTATTATTTTATCAAAATATATACATACATATCTATAAACTTAAGGAAATTTTCCGGTTATTCAAATTATTGGGAGTTTTTTCATCGATGCTTGGCGTCACCAAAAAATGTCCTCACTTTCTAGTATCTTTAAGCCTTTCGGTTATCAGTCCGTTGTTGATGTTAGCTAAAGCCCAATTGGCTCCTTCTTTTATTATGTTTGCGGGTTCGTTGTGCCGAGTCGAAGGCTCTTTTCACGGCAGCATTCTCATCCTTTGGCTATATCTGTTACAAGATTTTTCCATCCCCGTTTTTAAAGGAACTAAAACCACAAGGCTTGACACCACTTGGTAGTTGTCATTTTCATCGCTTTGTAAAAGTGTTGAAGTAAAACATAACTCTTATTATTTTTTTTTTAACAAATATGCTTCATTAAAAAAAGTTAATAATATTAAATAATCCAACTAGTGACTGTTAAGCTTTTTTAATTTTAATTAAAATAAATGCCAACTCAAAATATGAGTATAAAAACTAAAAGAGTTGTGGATAAACAATTTATGTGGCTATATATAGAGAAAAAAAACATTTTTAATTTGTTTTTAATATTTATTATTTTATTAATTGACAAATTTATTGAGCTCGAGGCCAGTTTAATGAAGATTTTATTTGGAAAAACAACAACAGTCTTTCAATGGTAGAAGTTATAGTAATATTTCGGAAATCACCACATTTCCTCATCAGACTTCTATTTATTAAAATAATTAAATTTATTTTGCATAACCACTTCTCTCAAGCTTTGAACCCGGGAGCTCGGAGTTGCAGAGCCAATACGCTACATGCTGTGCTACGCTTGCCAAATGGACTATTGTGTTTATTCCATCTTCCTTAAACAAACCAACTGCAAACAAGAGCAACTGATGTGCTGCTATTGAACTTGCTTGTGTGGTTGTTGTTTGTGTTTTTTGCAATTCTGTTTGTTCTAGATTAAATTAGTAAAATAAATTTTTAGAATGCATTTAAGGTGTGCTCATCCTTGCATATATAAATTTTTAGTTATTTATTGGCCTTATAAATGTAGATTTATTGACAAATCTATTGAGCTCGAGACAAAAAATTTATTTATTAATTTATTTGAAAAAGTTTTTTATTTACCTAAATAATAATAATTAACTTACGTAAAATAGCCTTTAAAAATCACTTCTCATTTTATATTTTTCCGCATTTGTCTATCATCCTAAAAGAATAATTCAAAAGTTAACTTTCCTATCTCTTTTAAATTTTTTATAAATATTGTTTTATTTTATTTAATATTAAGCAGGCGCCAACCTCCTTCAAAAATATATTTCAAATAGAGTTTTCCTAATGCTGTTGAATTTTCAGATGCCATTTTAATATATAATTTCTTTATTAAATTAAATTATTCGTATAAAAGCTGGCAATATTTTTCACAAATATTTCCGTGATAAACGGTTAAGTGATTTCAATCTATCCAAAAATGTAACTTTAACGGTGACAATAATTTTGTAATATTTTAAATATCTACATATATTTTTTTATACAAAATTACCTCTATATTAAAATATTTGATTTCTCGTATTGTTAATATTGTACATTTTTATAAAAATAACAAAATATAGAAAATTATGAAACAAAAAAATTTATTTTCTATATGATCGAAAGTATATGATTTTGTCAAGTCGACTATAAGTAAACGAAAAAATAAAGATTTTAATATATCGAACAAATATGTACCAGCAAGTAAGAAAATAATGTAAAGTAATGCTTGAGGAAATGAGAAAAAATCGAAATTAATGATTATATAAACCGAAAAATATTTGTAATAATAAAACAGCAGATTTTGAAAATTGCACAATAGAATTTTTTCATATTTAAGTACATTTCATACACTGGTCAATGTAAGCTCAAACATAAGCTTATTTCCGGTAGTTTGGTATTTAAAATGTAAAACAAAAAGCGTAAATAAATCAATACAAATTTATTAACAATACAATTCTATTTTATTTTAACCAATAAATTCAATAAAAAAAGTTATAAAGGAAATATAAGCGACTATTATGTTCTTAATGCAAACAGTAGCACCATTTTTTCTATTTACAAACAAAAAAAATGTAGTGAAATTAAATATTCCTACAAGTACAAAATCGCCATTAAAAATGCACATCAAATGTCATTAACTCTACAATAATCAACCGTTAGAGATTCACACGATTGCACACTCGTTAAAAATCAAAATCAAAACATTAAAAAAAAAAACTGTTTGTATTCGCATAAACGAAGATCGCGCACAGCGTGCGAGTAAAACATTCCCAAGCTTTAGGTAGTAAATTAAAATATCCAAAATTCCTAGCCACACGATACATAGTAGAAAATAGATCAATTTTGGTTAGAAAATGTCTGTTTGGATTTCTGTTTGTGTGTGTGTGTGTGAGTTGACTTTACCGTTCGTCACGCGTTTGCGGTAATTTTTCTTAACGACTAATTGTTTAATTTATATGTATGTATGTATGTAAGGCAATGTAATGAATTAACAACGATTGCCTGCCATATTGCACGTTCTTATCGAGCGCGCGCGTCGACCGATCACCTCAAACGTAGAAATATACATAACTGAGTGGGGTTTGAAGACAAGAAAAATAAAAATTAATGCGACATATTTAAAGTAAATGTGATACATTAAAAGTCATGTTGGCTTAAACGTTCGAACTTCGAAGGTATGTATATATGTGTGTGCGAGCCTTTTTTTTCATTATGGGTTCACACATAATAAATTTACCATAAAATAGCTACCTTAAATTAAATTGTATGCCAAAGACAATTACAAAGCTATAATTATAGAACGTGGTTGATAGCTCATTTCGAATGAACAAATCTACTTATGCATACACACATATATGTATGAACATAGTATGTATGTACCAACATACAGTTGCGGTCACAAAAACAGTAGTGAATTTTGAAATGATATTTCTTGAAACTTATATTTATTTATTTATTTTTGACAATTTTCAAATAAAATTAAGTGGAATCTATGAAGCTGTACATTTTCATTTCATTTCATTTCATTTATTAAGCTAGCGATTACTACAATAAGGTTTTACACATTTTATAGCACAACAAACAATTAAGGGAATTATAATAACGGATGATTGAGGTAGAGTACAAGAATAAAAGTAAAAAAAAAAGACAAAATATAATAAGTATAAGGATAAAAATTTAAGAAATATTAAACTAAGTTTAATGTATGCTTAAAATTGACTTAGAATAGTTCTAGTTTTATAAGTAGTGAGGTGGCCAGTTTAGAATTAGAGGAAGAGAAATAGTTATAAAGAAGATGCTTGTAGTTGCTTTGGTTTAAGTTGCTTCGTGTAGAAGCAGGGATTGAGTTCCAAATACGCACGGCATTGACGAAGAATAGTCTTGTTGAAGTAACATAATTAAAACTAGGAACAATAAGATTACACGAGCGAGTGGATTTACAAAATATGAGCTTGTCATAGAGATATGAAGATGTTTTTGTTGAGATAAGTCGAAAAAGGAAGATACAACTTCGAGCTTTCTGATACTCAAAAACATCACAACCAAGCAGTTGAGATCTCCAAGTAGATATGTGGTCAAACTTTCTCAGGTTGTAAACATAGCGCGTAATGTAAGTAAAGGCAAGGTCTAGTTTGTGGGCCGAGCACGAATCTAATTTATTGTAAACCAACTCAGAGTAAGTGATTATTGGCAGAATCAGTTGTACCGCGAGCTTGTTTCGTATATGAAAAAGAGTAAAGTGCGCAGATCTACTCAAATTGCGCAATGTGCAATAAACTCTACCAACAGTCGAGTTAATATGGTCTGTACAAGTCAGGTTCGAGTTAACCACAAAACCTAGGTTTGTAATTTTATTAACAAATTTGACAGGATCATTACCAATGCTTATTGATGGAATGCTACTCGAAGAAAATTTCTTTTTTGAGACAGGTAACACAAATGATTTTTCACTGTTTAAGCTGAGGCCATTGTACATTGTCTATCGCATAATTGACGAGAGATCACTATTAACTTTAAAACAAAGATTACTTATATCACTGAAATTGCTAGAAAAATATATCTGCAGATCGTCGGCATAAGCATGTATGCTTACAAATTTACACACTTTAAATATGTCGTTTATGAAAAGGCTAAAAAGTAAGGGTCCAAGAATTGAGTCCTGAGGAATACCAGCAGTTAAAGCCATTATATTGGATGTTTTATGATCTGTTACGACATATTGAGACCTGCCAGTCAAGTAACTTTTCATGGTAATCACTGCACTTTCATTAAAATCAAAATAGTATCTTAACTTGTAACATAGTACATTGTGGTCAACTGAATCAAATGCTTTCGAAAAGTCAAGTAAACATAGCAGGGTTAGGTTACATGTAAGTAAAAGTTTCAAAGCTTATATGAAATTCGAAAAAATTAAACAAATATCGATAAATTGTAATAAAAATTTCAAAATTTTTATGCTGGATTTTTAGGATAATTAAAGTTTCAGCTGGCTAAAATTTACCGATGAATTATTAGAATTTTTTTTTAAGTTTGTTAAGCATTTTCTTCCATATAAAATTAGATACTAAAATTGAATAGGCTACACAACTGTATACTTAGAATTTCCTTAATAAAAAATTTTAAATTTTGATGACAATTTTTAAAAATCTGTTAAATTTTTTCGAATTTTGAATTAGCTTTGAAACTTGTATTTATATGACTTCGGTTATAGATTCCACTTATTTTTAAATGAAAATGATCAAAAATAAATAAATAAATTTGTATAAGTTTCAAGAAATATAATTTTAAAATTCACTACTATTTCTGTGAACACAGCTGTACATATATACTATCTATAATATATTGTTATGTATAATTTTCTAGTTTAATTTTGGTAATCACGTCGTGCATTTCAATGTTGCCGAAAGGTCAAACCATGGGAAAAAATGCTGGGTAACTAAATACTTTCAGGTAAGGGAAAATCAAAAAAAAAAAATATTAAAAAAAGTAATACAAATAAAAAAAAATAATATATTTCAGCTGTTTCTGAAGTCTGTCTAAAATCTTTTACTTCTTACATTCGATTGCTTGAATTTAATTATTTGGTGGTTTAAACATTTTAAATTTAAGGAAATTCGCACTTTTTTTCACTATTTTTTCTTCAGGAAACTTGATATTAATTAAAATTTAATATTTATAGAGATAGTTAATTAAGAAACTTGATTTGAGTAACGTTTAATACTAGCTGCGATTGCAGGCAAAGAAACTGGGTTTTTGGGAAAATATGGGCACCGCCCATGCAATAATACATCGCGAGGGTATAAAAAATTCGGTTTCGCCCGATTTATTACTGATTTTTATTTAAAAGAATGATTTAAAAGGAGACAGTTAGAGGCGGTAAATTTTTTTTATATTACGCAAAATATCTATGAAAACAGACTTTTGTCGCAATTAATCGCCATTTCTGAAATATAGCGAATCAAAAAAATATGTATGTATGTTTTTTATACTTATATACAGCTGATCAACAATTTAAACAAACAAGCACGTCACTAAATCCTCCTTTAAAGGCCGGAAATATTTTCTTGGAGAGGGCTTTAAGTTAAATCATTCCTAACAACCAAGAATATCATTGTTTTATTTAGAGTCGTTGGAGACAAAAGAGCTATGATTCTTAGTACTTGATGAACATTTTAAAAAATCAGCGGAGTTACAAATATGTAAAGTTTCGTATTAATTTTGGAAAACGCAGGCTGAGTGGGCAGAAGCGCGTCAGCTTTGAATTCGGCGTTGCTCGTTGACTGTGATTTTTTATATATTAGGTCCGTTCCTTATCTTTTCTGACTAAAATCTGAAAAGTGTCAAAATGCAAGAGCGTAAGCAAAATGCGCTCACTAAAAGAGAATAACAAGAAAAAGTAAAGGAACGCAAAAAACCAATTTTTAGTCCGAAGAATGACAACAACAAAACTAATGTCAAATAAAACTTCCATTTTGTTTTGATCGTAGTGTAGATTTGGAACCTTTTTAAAAATAAAAATTAATAATTTACCGATTAATGTTAAATGTTCACCAGTAAGTTTAATGGCGCATTCAAATTGGCACCAGAAGCACCACAAACTCTTTCATCACTAATCTGCAAGAAATATTGACAAATGTATGTATAAAATACATGCATACAAGCACAACCCCGATAAACACTTACGATTTCAATTATTTTCTTGCCACCTTCCATTTCAATTTATGTACATTTTAAGGTTTTTAATTATTTTCACTTTTTGTGTATGTATATTTTCTAACAAAAGTCAGCTGTCAGTTGAGTTTGACACTTTTCATGATTTTGCCAGCAAAAATTCTTCGGACTAAATCTTGCAACTTCTGACAAAAGAGTCACATTTTACTCTCTCATTTTTGCTCTCATCTACAGGATTTTCAAGTTAAGGAACGTTTTTTGGACTAAATTGATATTGATATTGAATTGAACGCTTCAAACATTTATATCATGCCATCATATGATGAAATTATTTCTTCAGAATTTAAAAAACGAAATATTCCTTACATATGTACATAAATATTTCTTATATAAGTGCGTATATAGATATATATATATTGGTTAATGTTAATTTCATCTGAAAAATACCAATTATTTACATGCACACATATATGGTAAAGGAATACTCGTAAAAGTTGATAAATAAAATAACCAGAATGCGAATCAATTGGGCTGTTAAACAAACTGTAAGATAGATCAGAGCTACATATTAAGTTTGACTGCAGAGTGTTATTTAATTTATATATACATACATATGTATGTTTAAGTCTGAATATACAAATAAATTTGTATACATAAGCGCCTTCAGATAAATATGTACATACTTGTAAGTATGTATGTTTATATGTTATCTATACACATATAAAAGTTTTCTATCTGCCATAGCAAAACGTGACTGGCATTTAATGCCGCCAATAAAAAGCAACCAACCAACCACGAAGCTACAAATACATACATACAAGTATATATAAAAATATATTTATAGAGGTATATATAACAATTTGAATGTTGATTAAAGCGTGGCATGTAATTGTAACGAAATGAAACTGTAGGGGGCAAAGAGTTCAACGTATAATTTTAGTTATTTTATCAACATATTCATGTATGTATTTTATATAGTAATTCGTGTGTTTTTCTTTTCTTTTTTTTCTATTTTTTTTTTCTTTTAAACTTTCTGTACAGCAACGCAATAAGGCCAATTTTCAGCGCACGGAATCATGAGTTATGCTGGCGTTAAATAAAGTAGTCCATTTGTATGGAGGAAGCAGTTTGGCTTACACTTTGTATAAATACTATATAATATTCATGAAACAAAAATGCTTGCAAACTTACATCACCTCAACTGCTTCTATGTATATACAAGAATATATATTTTTATGGTTGGTTGAACCCGTTGTAAGTGGCAAGCGGAAGTCGTTGGTGTTGCCCCCCGATATGCCTACGGAATTATTAAATAAGAATGGCTGGCGGAAGCCAGATGAACGATAAGTAGTTTGCTTGGTCTAAGTTTATAAATTTGTGTAGAGTACTCCTTTATATTGTCAAAGGAAGTTTTTATATCAAAAGTTGACCGAATTTTAAATTTATTGCTTCGTGTATTGCGGTCAATGATTCTAGAACTCGGTAGCAGACACCTTCTATGAATGCGTAAGTATATTCTTCAAATATTTGTTTTTTTTTTGCATTGTTAGGGGCTGAAGAAGAAAAAAGCAGTAGTTAGACTTCAAATAATAACTATGCGTTTTTGCTTGTGTGATTTTTTTTTTCAGATATTAATTGCGACAAGTTTGTGGGCCATACAATTTTGATTCTGCGTTTACCTTGGCGATTTTGGATGTTTAGTTAAAGCATTAATTTTCCAATTTTTGGTGATTTAAAGGCCAGTAATGACTATGAGTACTTTCTCTGGATATATTTTTTGAGAATATTCGGCCCAAGATGTTGACATTTGTGCCTATTTATTCTCAACGGCGAGTCTCAAAACCATATTATTTTTCAACATGTCATAGGATGAGTTGTGAGTTGTGATGAGTTGAGATTGGTTGTAAATAGAAGAGAGGTGATGTGATGTTGGTTAATATAAGATATGTTTACTAAAATATATAATGAGTTAAAATGGTATCAATAAAATAAGGTAAGTTTTGGGGATGTGAAGTGATACGAGAAATATTAAGATGATGTCATGTGTTTAGGAGTGATCAGTTGATGTGATATGAGAATAATTTATATCATGTGTGATGAGTTGATGTGACACACGAAAAGCATATGTGATGATGTATGCTGAGAAGATATGTAATGCATTTAGATGGAAGGCATGAAATGATGGCCAATTACAGTACAAGCTTGAAAGAAGAACCCATCTGTTACTTCGAGGGTCTACTCATAGCAAAAGCTCAACTTAAAGACTAGCGGGATTTTTACAAAAGGCCGACAGTGGTCAGAAATCATGAAATATTGTATACTATGGCGGGTCAATAAGTCCGTGACTTTTTGAATCAAACATAAGTTTTTAGATAAAGAAATTTTTTATTTTTCAACATAGTCTCCTTTGAGCTTTATACACTTTGTCCAACGTTTCTTCAATTTTTTAAACCCTTCAAAAAAATAAGATTTGTCGAGAGCATCGTTGGAGTCAAATCTCTTTCCGCCGAGCCATTTCTTCAGATTTAGAAATAAGAAATAGTCACATGTGTGCGTTTGCGTTTATGGTTGATTGTCAGCAAACGCGGCACCCATCTTGCAGAAAGCTTTCTCAAAACCAAGTTATCAATTAAAATTGAGTTTACTGAGCCATGTGAGATGCCTAAGGCTTTCATAATTTCTCGCACTTTCAATCTCCGATCGGCTAACACCTTATCGTGAATTTTTCCAACTGTTTCTGGTGTTGAGACCTCAATTGAGCGTCCAGAACGTTCGCCATCTTCCGTGGTTTTACGGCCACAACGAAATTCATTAAACCACTTTTTTACAATTGAAATTGATGGTGAAGAGTCCCCATATTATTAATCAAGCTTAGCTTTGTTTTGAGTTATGGTCTTTTTCCGCTTTGAATGGCTGTCAAACACAAACTAAATGCCACAGCTTATTCAAATTTTGACAGGAGTCAACTGACAGACGCATGTTGATAGTAGCAGTGTTGCCATTTCAGTAAAGAAGCAAGAAATTCAAAAAGGCACTGACTTATTGACCCACCCTCGTATCATATAGGATGAGGATAGATAACAATATTATGCCAAGAGTTGATATGCAATGAGTTAAGATTATGTCAAGTATTATAAAATAAAATAGCGACGTGATAAGTTTTTATGTTCTCATGGGGTGATTTAATATGAGACGAGATAATGTGAGCAGATGTTTCTAAATATGCAATTTGTGTGTGTATTAAGTTGGAATGTAATGGAATGGTATGAAATGCAAAGGTGTTAAACCAAGTAAAATAAAATAAGATCAGATGATATGATGCTGGGTAAAATTTCATGTATGTTGTAACGTGATATCAGTGCAAATGTATAACTAGGCTGTGTGTTGGAAAGAGCTGAAACGATGTAGTTTAAACGAGATAAGTTGCAGTTTGGCCCAAATATTGTTTATTATACGAGGGAGCTAACAAAAGTTCGATTAGTTGGCGACTTAAAATTTTTTTTTTTGGTAAATCTAAAAATACCAAATCCTTTGAAATTACTTTATTAGTCTTACTTTCAAATTTCAGAATGATCGGTTTTAATGGAAACGAGAAAATGCAAGATAGCTGAGGATAGATCAGACGAAACTCCACCACCAACAAGTGAATTTTGCTCAAAATTTGAAAGGAAAGGTCTTTAATAGCAACACGGAGATAATTAATGCGGTTAATACTGAACTTGATAAGCTTAAAAAGCAAGATTTTGAAGACTGTTTTCAGAAGTGGATTTATAGACTTAAGAAATGCATTGAAATCAATGGCGATTATGTAGAGAAGATAAAAATGACAAAGATTCCGAATAAATACAAAAAGAATTTGTTTTGTTTTTTTTCTGGTCAACTTATCGAACTTTTGTTAATCCCCTCGTATAAGACTGTTGGGCGATTCGATCGTCACGGGCGGGACAACTGAGAAAAAAAAGGTTGATCTGTCTTAATGCATTTTAAACATATAACCTAAGGATTAATTTTTTTGTTAACAAGATTGGCAGAAAACCAAGCATTCAATTAATGTTTTCTTTAAAAAAAAGGGCAACATCATAAAATACTTAGCAAAAAAGATTAAATGTCGTGATTTGTGTTTATCTAGATTAAAATTAATAATATAAACCAAATTTAACTATTAAATATTTACATTGTTTCGTTTGACAGTTTTATACATAAGTATAATGATTACTTAATTAAAAGTAAAAAAAATGACAAATAGAAGAAGCAGAAGCCGAGATACCTACATACATAGATGAATAAAATGAAATACAACATGAAATATTGTCAAGTCACAACATATCTGTATGACGTTTTTTGATGTGATGTCAATCGAAATGAATACATTGAATCTTAGATTTTGTAATTTTAATGAGTTTGCTTGAAGAAAATATATACGAAAATAGGGTGGCTTGAAAGCTATTAATACCTCTAAAGTCTTTTAACATTTTCTTGACTTATATGTAGTATATATGTATGTTACAGTACAAACTAAAAATAAGCTAATTTGTTAAACACTAAAGCGCTTTGATTTGTTAAACACTTTAATCCAAAGATTTTCAATGCGAATACATATTATATAATTTAAATCGTCATTAATCGACTTGAATTTTTTTGTAATTTTTGTTGTGCATACAAATAAATCGGACAAATCGGCAAGTACATATGTAAGCGTTGTATCAATTTCCGCATGCATTTAAGTTTTCGACTACAATTAGAACTGCACTTACTTTCTTTGTTGGCGAATAAAAAGAGCGAAGAGGTTCTCCAGATGGTATTAGAAACTATAATTATAAATATATGTATATAAATGTCTGCAAAAGTAGACTTCTGCTGTATGCAAGCAATTGCTTTCTAAAATTTTGAAATTTCTATGAACTATTTTATTTTTAAATTTTTATTTTTATTTTTTGCCACAACTGCAAAAAACCACAAAAAAGTCAATTTATAAAATATTTCCAAACAAAATCAACACTTTGGTTAACAAAACTAACACAGAATCACAAACACACTGAAAGCAAAACTGTGGCAAATTTTTAAGTTGCAGGACGTGCAACAACAAAATATGTATACCTTTCGAAAAAAAAAACAATGATTTTCCGCCACGGCTAAAAACGATTTGTTTGTTGAAAAAGCAAAAATGTAAACATTGTGGAAACAAACAAGCGCCTTTAACTACAAACAAAAACAAAAAAAAAACAGTCGCGTACGCACACACACCCACACACACACACACTCAAATACAGAAGTGTTGTGAATTACAAAAATGCCAACAAATTAAAAAAATAAAATAAAAGTTGTTGAAGTTAACCAATACCGCAACATTTGCGTTGGCAATTGCTTTTGTTATTGTTATTGTTAGTTAACGTTCGATTTTGCGTTGGCGTTACTTCTATGTGAAAAGGTGTTACAAAAAAAAAAAAAAAGCGGGTTGCTCTAACTAACAAGCTCAGAGCAACCGCAACAACAACAACAACAGCAACAATATGTTTGCGAGCAGCGTAAAAATTGCGAATAAATATAAAAGTGCGTATGTTTGTTGTTGTTTTTAGTGGCGTTCATTCAATGATCACTCAAAAGACCACAAAATCAATTGACAATCAACACTGGTGGCGAACAAGCGCACGTGCAGGTGGACATACATACATTCCTACATACATACATACATACATACATAAATATATAAATAGGTGTATACAATACGAGTGTATATACATACGTATGTATGAATTTAATTTGCAACTGTAAATATTTATGCATAAATTCGTAAATATGTGTACAAGTAAACTGTCAGGTTTTCACTCTTTTAATTATTTTTTTTTTTTTGGAATTTATACCCTTTATTTGATGTTATTAGATGTGACAGTAGTTTTGGGGTTAAATAATTTCACAACAGAAAAACCAAAATTGGAAGCTAAATATTTACTTGTACCAAAAATTCTAATAATTTAATTCTGAAGTGCGCCTTTTGTATTGTGCCACAAAAAGAGGGACCTGCAAATTGATTGAGACGATTTTTTATACCCTCAGAGGTTAACGATTGCCTGTCATGGGATGACTCAGAGTTGTGTTATTGAGTTGATTCCCGTCCGTGAATCGGTGACTCAGACTCTCACCTCCAAAAAAATTTAACTCAATAACTCGTTTAATGTCCCACCGCGTTAATTTTTCTCTACATAACTCTTAATTTGCCACACTAGCTACTTCAATCGTTGCTTTAATGCAACAGCGTAACTCAATGCAACTCAATAATAACAGTAGGATATAAAAATAGATCAACTGTCATTTGCGATTTGTGGCAAATGTAAAAAGAGGTAGACATGCGATGTCGTAGTAAAAATGTATTTGTCTTATTCCCTCTAACATTGTAGAGTTGGGCTACTAGCGATCCAAGATGTCTATTCTTTTCAATTTCAAAAAAATTTTAGTATAATGTTATTCATTTTTTAACCAATCGTTTTTATTACAACTTAAATAATTACTTTTCTCCTTCTCCTCCGAAAAAAGTAACCACACTTCACAGGTCTTTCGTGACAACAGGAAAACCTGTACGTTAAATAGTACATAGGTATATAAATATATTATGAAATAATAATTTTCAAAAATAATTTGCTTACGGAATATGGATAATCCTTTTTTTAATATTAAACAATTTCTTTTAATTTGCAATACAAATTGCAACCCTGTCACATGTTTAGTTTCAAAATATGAGTCTCATTCCAAGAGTGTCTATAACTCGAATGAGTGTAATATACAAAGTGTCAAATATGTTAGTTGAATGAGCTGATTTCTTAAATTGAGTTGGAGTCATTGAGTCAACTCCTGTAAATTTGTGGAGTTACCCATCACTAACAACAAGAACCCCTTTCAAGTTGTATGACAAGTTTTCCTAGTTCGTTGGTAAAATCTCCCAATTGCGCTTAACTTATGGAAATATTATGAATGATGACGAAGATCAGCTATTAAGATTTGTCTTTTAGTCAAAAATGTGAGCATAACAACATAGGGGTTTAAAGCCAAGACAGACTTAGTTTTTATTAGAGCCTTCGGCTTCTCGAAATTGCACAAGAAGCCATTTTTCGCGAGCTTCTTGCTCATCGATAATATCGTGGGGCTTACGAATTTTTCATTTCTTTCTACTGCCGCAAATAATGAAATATTCAGCCATGCTCCCAGTTTCACATTCACAAATTTCCCTTTGGAATCGGTTTGAAATCATATGTTTGGTGAACCCAATTTCACATTCACATAAATTTTTGTGAACTGAATCCGAATGCTTTATTGTATGTGAAATGAAAAGTAAATGACAAAAAGTGTGGGAATGTTTAATTTTTTTTCGATTGGAATAATTTTTAAAATATTTTTTGATGTTTGTAGAAGACATTTATGACATTTCTGTATTAGTTATTCATTGAAATATGCATATTTTCAGGTGTTTTGCTGATGACTCCTGAAAGAAGCATACATAACTGAATCCGAAAGGGAAATTTCAACAACGATAATCGATACGTGTGAAATTGGGAGGAAATTAATTCACTTTCACAGGAAATATTTAAAATCACATTGTGGAAGTGAAATGTGAAACTGGGAGCACGGCTGATTGATTTAGTTTCATGTGCAATACTCGCCTCGAAATACTCGAGAATGTGCGAGCAAAAATCGAAAGACCTAGTTTTTATGTTGAATTCAAAGGCAAAATTATATATAACCATAAATTTTTACATACACGAGCATACTATTCATCCAAATTTAACTAGACGTGCTCCTGCGTGGAGGCAGTCACTCTAATCTAACCTAACCTAACCTAACCTAGAATTTAGAAGCAAAATCGAAAATTTGTATTCATCCTTGCATCTTTCGAACCTTTGACTGCAATTCTTAATAAATTTATAAGTTTTCTGGCAAAGATCTAATTTTTGCTTGAGTAACAATTTTAATGAAAATCGTTTTAAAATGTTGGACCGCAATATCCGCTGGATATACTTCCTTGAAAGATGTGTCTTACAAAACAATTTTGGTACTAAATGGCACTAAAAAATGCAACTAATGCCCGAATTCAGTAAGCAGTTTCAGTTTTTAATAGAGACAATCAGTGGTTAGTTTCTTCAGTTTAGTGATGATGAGAACTTCTTATTTTCTTTTCGGAGAATCAGAGACGATACTTAAAAACCAAAAATTCCTGTTCGCTTTGGCATTCATTAGTTTCAAAATAAAGGCTGTAGTCTCAAAATAAATTCTCTAGATAGTGACCTGGTGATGAGTAGGTCGCAAGAATTTAAAATAAAAACAAAAGAACGTGAAAGCGAGGAAAAGCAATAATCTCTAAATCATTTTGAGGTATCATATACCGAGTTACAGAATTCGGGCAAAAAAAAATTTAATTTGCATTTAAGTGACATTTTTTTATGGCTCCAAAGCAATTTCCTAAATTCGATTTATCGCAAATACACACTTTTTTACGGTATACAAGTAATCTATAAGACGTCGTGCTCTTGCAGGGAGGGAAATGTCCCCCATTTCCGCCAGCTGGATCTGCCCCTGTTATATATGTATTCACATCCTGTGGCCTAAGTGTTTCTTAAGCAGTAAGTACTTGCTAAAGTATTTTGAGACTTGCATTGCTCATAAAAATATTCACTATTTTCATTAACAGATAAAAAGCCATCAAACATCACTGAAATAAAACGTGTTTCTTCAATGGCGTCGCCGGCCGGCCAAAGTAATTTTTGAGCAAATAAAAATGTACAAACTTATTTTTATACATACATAACTACGTCCATTTTTTTTTTAATTTACTAACGAACCGGTTGCCATCTATTAAACTGCCTCCATTCAGAGTTTCTCACAGTTCATTGCTTCAAACTTGTACAGCATACGAAATTCTCTTAAATTGGCACAAAAATTTAGGCGCCGCCAAAAGCAAAAGCGCATCAGCACAAGGAATTTCACTGATTCATAAAATCCGAAGGAGAGTAACCGCCTCTACTCGAATAGGATATGACTTGGGCTTTTTGTGCAACTACCTTTTGACAATGTTATGACATTCTGCAACTTTTTCTACCATTTGCTTCGGCTGAAGATTTGGGATATTTTTAATTTTTACGCAAAAGAATGAAGTGCTGGAAACAGGGTGGGAGGCGCCATGAAAAACATTGCCAGACACACGAAATGAGAAGAAAATAAAATTAGAGAAATGCGTGAGGTATTGAGCTACATATGTATGGATGTATATATGCACACACATTTGTTCAAGTATGCATGTGTAGGTATGAGTTCAGCTAAATTTTTCATTAATGTAAAGCTGATTGGTTTTTATACAGCCGTTGATGGCGAAACTCAAATAAAATTAATTCCAAACAAATTATGCGTTGCAATTTTATTATTTTTAAGTGAGGCTGACTACATTGGGTACACTTATATTAGTCGGTTTAATTTTCAACAGTTTCGGGTAGGTAGATAGTAAGTTATTTCTGTGACTTGAACACTTCTTCCCTTTAGAATAGCCAAAACTTGACCAAACCCAGAAATTCCAAATACTTTATCTTTTTAAGCTCTGAAGCTCATACATTCCACATTTTACGGTTACCGCAGTACAGGCGCCAAGAATATTTCAAAAAATAGTTCTCTCGAAACTCCCCAAAATCTTCTCATCGTTCTACGACATCATCTATTTTATTCCGCGAAATATTAGAATTGATTTCGTCGGTTCGTCAAGAAAAAGCTTGCCCACACAGCCAAATTAGTTCCTGTTAACAACTTATGTACGTTCTTCACATCTTCTCCAGGCTGACATTTTTGGTGTTACACCTTATGGATCCCTAAGTTACTTTTTGTTGTGTTACCAGGGGTACTTTATTTTGTTACCGTTCTAAAC
Source organism: Philophylla caesio (assembly GCA_963971545.1). Classification (NCBI taxonomy): domain Eukaryota; kingdom Metazoa; phylum Arthropoda; class Insecta; order Diptera; family Tephritidae; genus Philophylla; species Philophylla caesio. The sequence continues at coordinate 93,768,951 of OZ020609.1, forward strand.
TATACAAGCGCATTTTACCTTACCCTCTAAGCTGGAGAATGGCGCGCTGGTGTTTAAGCAAATGTGGTGCCACTGCAATTGATACTGTTGATTCGTAAAACTTTATCCAGTAGTGATGAGTCTCCTATTATTAAATTTCGTTTAGTTAAGAACGGTTCGAAGAGGTTCTTCCTAATTTAAACAGAGGTAATAGTCGTATTTGTTATAATGGGATTCTACTCTATCGAGATTGTAGGAAAGGTGGAGCAATTTAACAGCTTGATCCAGAATAAAATATCAAGGTCGATCTTACGTAGAGTAGCTAACGCAATTGGATTCTTATGAGCGGGCGCAATAGCATTTTTGGCATCCATCCAGCGATTTTTTTAGTCACACCCAGATATCCGGCTAGCTAAATGATCTTTTATAAGCCATTAAGCTTTTTATAATTGAAGCTTTTCCATCATAAATTAAAGCTTTAAGGAGTCTTAAATAAATCAGCGGCTTTTCCCTTTCAAGACGCTAAAAGGCGTCTTAACTTTTAGCGTGTCCTCTTGTCTTTAAAAAAATGCACAAATATATTGAATTGGTTGCGTTTTTTGGCTCATTTCTTATTTGCAGTCGATTTCGGTGCGTTTTTGCATTTATTTTAACTATTTCTGGTGTCTTTTTATTGAAGTAATTTGAAGATCAAAGTTTTTTGAAACTAAATAAAACACACTCCAAAAAAGTTCAAAAATACGATTTCTTCTTGTTTCTTTTATAATTTCGAATCTCCGATTTCCCTAATGTGCATGCTTACATATAGTTACATACTTGAATATACAATGAAACCTTTGTACAATATTATAGCGTTCGTCGACTTTAATTGCACGCCACAATAGTACGCATAACAGTAACTTAATTTTATTATTTCAAAATTTATGCTGATTTAGGTATTTAGAGTAGTTATTGCCGCATTTATTGGTTGTTCGTGTCATCACACTTTGGTTGGCGGCTACCAGGCTTTCAAACGCTAACGGATACAAATATACATAACTAAATACATAAGTATGTGCATAGATAAATAAGTACTTACGTATGTAAATGCATACTCGCATACCCACATGTGGTGTTAATTGTTTTTTTTTTCTTCAAATTTTATATACATATTTTATGTATTGCATACTCTTCGAGTAACAAAAGCTAGCATTTGCTCTATTTATGTTTTTTTTTTATTTAATTCCTTTTGCATTAATTTTATTTTATTTTATTCATTTTAGTTGACAATAATCAGCCAACTCGTGTTTGGAATGGCAAATTAGCTAAAATGAACCAAACGAAAGGGGTCGGAGTTACACATCCACACACATACATATGTCCATGTATACTCGCATTAACACAGTTTTTGGTTATGGTAATTTGGGTAAAGGTAAGGTAATTTTAATGCAGGGAAAGGCGATTATAAAGTGTACGAGTATTCGCTTCAATAACTTTGTATGTACATATTTACTTATAATATTCACACTTTACGTATTTTATTTACAATGTTACATGCGTACAATTCCCTTGTACACATATACTACATATAATGCTCAAAACTATAGAAAAAGGACTTTTCTGAAGTAAAGTTTACACTGTGAAAAAATCTAGGTGTGTATTTTTAAACAAACGCACCATCTCTTTATAGGAAAAATGCACCAACGAAATCTGCGTGATTTTTTTTTTGAATTCGAAGAGTAATATTTTGATTGTTAAGTTTTCTAATCGATCGGATCTCAATTTAATACCTAAATGTATACCTAAATTATTCGGTTGACACTTCAATCAAAATTCATAAACTCAACTGCAATATGTATATCAGTTATGCGTGCCTTTTATACAATTGAATCCTCTCTTGCACCAAATACCATACAAATTCCAATGTTTTGAATTATATGCGTTAGCCTATAAAATATTAGTGCCAGTTCAGACTTGATGTAAACGAAACCATTAAGTGAACTGTAAACACAAATGAAAGCAAAACGTTTTTTTTCATTTGGGAATTTGTGTACTATGGTTTAATGCCATTATAATTTTAGGCAGTAGCCAGGTGGGGGCATATGCCCGCCTCCGCTGCCCCGCGTTCCCAGAATTACCTCAACTACATAGAGAACTGAGCTATAACTCTACTCTCTATATTTGGCAGACTTAATAGAGTTTCTGTTCAAAAGAGACATTAATTAAATTAATTAAACCTTCTTCAAATCGTTTAGTATATTATTTGTTCATCATCAAACTTTTTTCTTTTTTGGTTTCTATCGTCATATGCTAGCAAGTAATACACAATATCTACAACTTTGATCTTCTCATCAACATTCATATAGCTTTTTAATAGCGAAATTTCTCTTGCATACATAAATTAATAGCATTTGTCATATTGAGTTAATCATATACCAATATTTTAATTAATATTCTGTTATTTTACAGCTCCAACGTTGATTTAAAAAAAATTTACTGTGCAATTTAATATGAATTGAATATGAATTTAACATGCAGAAAAATAGTCATTTATTAATTTAAGAATGATAATTCCAGAAATGTATATATAACATTTTCTCGTTCAGTAACCCTGAGTAGTTTCTTATTGCCTAGCGTGTTATTTGAATTTGCGTATCGTCAATGAATATTTTCTTGTATAAAAATTCTTATCTGGTTCTTTTAAATTATCACTCCTAAAGTAAAAAATAGATTTTTTTCTTTTTCAAAACAAAATGCCCTTTGTATCCTTTTTTTGTCAGAATAATCTATTTGTTTCGATGATAGAACAATTTCCATTCCGAAAATTTACTTTTGATAATTCGAAAAATATGAAATCAACTTGATTAAGAATATCTCTTCAAATGCTTTTAATCACGAAACTTCGAGTTTTTATCAGACGTAATAAAATAAATATGTCACAAAACTTGTTAAAAATACCCAATCACAACACTTAAACAACTTAATTAAAAAAATTAAAAAAATTCAGGCTTTTATAATTTCTTTAATCTAACAATTCAAAATTCGGTGTAAAAGAAACGAATAATTTAAGAAATTTTTGTATGTAAGGGTCTGATTTACGAGAAATTAAAAAGCTTTGCTTTGGTAGGTACACAGGTTTTAAGAGGCTTCTTATGAAATCAAATGCTATCTCTGAGAGCAATTATGTCTCCATATATTATATATATCAATTTATTATCCTGTTGAAATTTAAGTAAATTGAAGTAACTTCAACACCAGCTTTGTCCGAATTCGAAGATACCTCTCCGATTAGTTTGATGCTTCAGTTAAAATCCTTTTATCGACTGTCATCAAATTAATCAATAACTTGGAAAAGGTTTATAAAAAAAAAGCATTATAAAGTCAGCTTAAAAATCCTGAAGAATCTCCTGTCTTAAGATGCAACTTTTGTCTCTGCCATGCAGTCCTTCGGGGAAGCAAACAAAGGATTTAGCGGCTTTTTATATATGTAAGAAAATATTTCGGCGGAAGATTTATGAACATTTGTGTCTGAGGCAAAAAATATATTGGTCATTAAAAGAACTACATAACTTTTAATGGACTCATAGATAGCATTGCGATTTATTCGTTATTCACAGAATCGTCTAAGTCAGAGAGGTTTCAGCATCAAAAGAAAAAAAAAGATTTATTCGAATACATGCCGATTTCAAACAAAACTTATGCAATTTTCCATCGGAAATTTTTTATATATTACCACGAAAGCGCTTTGATATCTAATTGTACACTCGTTATGGCTAATGGCAAAATCGCTTAAATAAAGTTACGCATTTCTTTCTCATTCCGCGTACTCTGCAGAAGTGTGTTTTCGGAGACAAAATAAAAAAAAATAAAAATAAAAATAACCATGAGATAACTCGGGGTTGGGTGGAAATTTCGGTTGAATAAAAAGGTTTATCGTTGAAGCTCTGGCAGAACTTTAGAGCCTCGTTAGTTAATTTGGAGAGCATTAAAAATTAGCAAACATTTGGTAGAGGAAGTTATACTTTGGCGATTACGATAGTATTTGCCAAATTTTTTTCGTGTATAATTGACTCACTCTTGTTTATGTATACACTTAAGGAGGATACATTGAAATCATAGGAACTCTTTAGACCACTACTTTAACAATATTTAAGGTAAATTACAAATCCGACGAATGCAAAACGATAATCCACTTATTCACGCGAAAGTGAAAGTTAAAAATAACAACATGATAAATACTTATCATTCCGATGAATTGATGTCTGTTTTTGGTTTGGTGGATATACACTCAGTTCACTAATTATAGCACAACAACGTATAGGAATATTTGCAAAATTAATTTTTTTCTAGTTATTTATAATAATTGCTAATAAAAATAGGATTAAAATACTAACTTAAAAAAAAAAATTTAGAACTGTTTTCAGTAAACAGTTTTGTAGTTTAGCGCACGTGGAATACAGTGTCTACAAATTAACACTGATTTTTGACAATTCTTCTTTTACTCAAGCTCTTTCGCGATTTCTTTTGAAATAAAAAAACAAATGGCAGAAATTGTCTTAAAAAAAATGTTAAAAATTGATTTAATATGTTATATTAATAATTTAAAAAATAAACACCACTGTTTACTCTAACAAAACCCATATAAAATTTATTTTAAACTTTTTTAATGTATAACAAGTACACACAATTTCATCATCATCAATATTTGGTATTTAAAAAAAAAAGAACGACCTTCCGGAATTAAATTTTATTACCCACAGTTTTATGTTGCCATACTAATGCTAATTTTAAATAAGTTAAAAGCTGCATACCCAAAAGGTTAAACTTTTATAAGTTCACAAATTCGATAAACTTTTTTCATCATAAATTTTTCAGTATAAATTTTGAATTTTGGATTTATAAGATTTTTGTACGAAAGTGAACTGTGTTTCAATTAAAAAATAGTAAAAAGTAAATAAGAAAAATAAATGTGGGTGTCGTATAATGCTAAAATGCACCGTAATGTTGCTGCTGATGTTGTTGTTGCTGTTGCTGCCGATGTCTCATTATGTCGCTGCTCTGCGAAAATGCCGACGGCGCACAATACATTAATTGCCAGCTAGCGAGCGAACGCCTCGCAAATGCAAGCAGATATAAAGCGGCAGCAGGAAGCTGAAAAAAACAACGACAACAACAACATGTACGAAATCACAACATCAACTATTGTCAGTAGCAACAACAAAAATTCGTCGCATTGACGTTTGTCACTTGCACTTAAAAGTGATTTATGCTAAAAAATTTATAGATACGCGTATTTAAGGAGGCCGCATTACAACAACAACAACAACAACAATAACAATAACAGCGACAACAACAGCAAAACGGCAGCAATTGGCAGCGATGTGTAAAAAATGCAGCGAACGCGACAAAAAGGATGGATCCGGCTGACAGATGAAATGCATTGCACACACTCTATGCACCGACGTAATCAACGAGCGAGCGGGTAGGTGCAGAGGTGCAGAGGTGTAGAGTGTGTTGGGGAGGGGGCAGAGCCGCACGGGCAATATGGGCATGGTTAGCGGAGCTGATCGATGAGCGTCGTGCGTCGAGCGGCCCTGATATGCCCATCAGTCAGTTCAGCAATTTCGTTGATATATGTATGTATTTATTTGTGTTGTTGTTTCTCGCATTGTTGTTGTTGGGCGTTTGCATTGCAGCAGCATAGCACGATTAAAGATATTCAGTTGTAAATTTGCAATAATTATATTTTTAAACTCTTAATTGCTGTAAACAAAATAAAAAGAAGCAACATGCGACAGCTATAGCATACAACAACAACAATTACAACAACATGAGTAGCAGCAGCAGTTAATAGCAACAGCAAAAGCGCATACAACTTCGCGCCGCCCAATCGTCCAATGAGCTGTCATTACAATTAAAACGTCGCCGGTCGACAGACAGCCGCCAGCGGACAGAAGTGACACGGCAAAGCATTTATAGATTGAAGATACTACACACACACACACACACACATGCACACACACACACACACACATACATATGTACAATGGATATCTGTTCAATTCGCAGCTATAAAACTTACAAACATATTTACATACATAGTTGTAGTTGTGTGTGTGTGTGTGTGTGTCGCGCATATGTGCCTGCATATTTTGGCCAATATCCAAAGAATGTTTTTTTAATCAGCGCATTAAAAAAATATTGCAACGACGAATTGCTTGCGCCAACAACAACAACCAAAGCAAGTACCAAACAGCTAATGTAGCAAATTTTTTGTGTAGGTATGCAACAAAATTGCATTTGAATTCAACTTAATTGAATTTATTTTATAGTTTTACTTCACATTGCAGTGAGCACACATACACATATACATAGAAGCATATATGCACATATATGTATATACATATGTATGTACGTATATTTTTTTGGTCATTTTGCTTATAGCAAAATACTTTCTGTTAGCATTTTAATTCATTTGAATTATTTTCGTAACTCGTTCACAATGCATTTGCACTATTTAGTAATTGTTCGATTCATGGGAATTTCAATTATAATAAAGCAAAAAAAAAAAAAAATAAATAAAAAATCAGAAAAGAGGAAAAATTAGCAAATGAAAATTTCCTTTATAGCTATTTGCAAGCGATTATACGCAGAGTGATTTGTAAGTAGTTTTGCTTTATAGCTGTTTAACGGTGTCGATGTCAAACACTTTAAAGCCACTATAAAATCAATAGTCTTTGTTATAGATTTTTAATTATAAATAGGCATTGATGATTTTTAATTGCTGAGGCAATGCAGATAAACGGTGTACATTTATTCACAACTCAGCATCAAGGATAATGTTTGGATTGGCTTAAATATTTTTGAATGTGTTGCATCAATTGCAATTAAATAATTTCTTTCATTGTTTTCACCCTCCATCCAAAGTAACAGGCAAAAAAGACATTGTGCTTTTCACAAATAAATATGAAATGTACTCTACAGCTTCCTGTAATCGCGTCTACGACGCTAAAGTAGTATATGTTAGCTAAGAATCCAGGATTGATAGTAGACAAAAGCCTAATTTGGCTACAGAACACCAAAGGCGAAGTCAACAACGGTAGCTCCTCACACTTACAAGGGAGTTGATGGAAGGAAATGGAATCACGCACTGGCTATACACAGCGTTAGTCAGACCTCAGAATAAAATTCACGCAAAAAGCACTTCAAAGGGTGTAAAGTACAGCTTAAATATATATTCATATCTGTGAGGTAGAACTGTTTTAAGGTCATTGAACGCTCTACGGAAGTATTCAGAATGGAAAGTCGGCACGGAGGCCCACTCTAGGCTTCCTACTTTGAATTTTATCAATCAGAGGGCCACTCCACTTTTAGACCGATTGCTCGAGCCTAAATATTAGTGGGGGAGGTGGAGTTTTCTCAGCTCAATTAAGGCTTAAATATTTATTACGGTTACCCAACCACTGCAGCGTCTTGCAAGCTAAGTGTGCTACTACACCTGGGTTGGGTGAATATTTAGGAACAAGAGAAATATTATGTGGAATTTCTTATTTTATTCCATCAGGCAAGCTCCCCTTATAGCGATCGATTCAGTCAATTGAAGATTTAAAAGACTATAGCAGCCTGACACAAATCCCTTAACGAGATCGCTGAGCAGTTTGTGTTTTTTCGCCTGGTCTTGATGTTAGTCCAGTTTAATGTACCATGCTTCACATCAATTACAATAAGACAAAACTTATATGGTGGAAGTGACATGAAAGTCGGTCACAATGGTTCATCATGCTGGTCAGAGGGAACCCAACCACTGCTGTGGGCCTGTTAGCAGTTCACAGAGCAATCGGAAAATACGTGAAGAGAACGCGTGTATGAATGGGAACTTTTAAGAGTCTTTAAGTCAAGTATAGAAAATTCCTTTTTGATTTTATTTTATTTTCTTTTAAACACCACTGAGAACATCTAAGTAATTTTTAACTTCGAAATTTATTTTCGTTCATTCTTATGCTACTTTCTAAATTGTTTAAAGAGACAAAGAGAATAGACAAAAGAGCGCACCGAATTTAGGTTACTGAATGGTTAATCTATCACAAAGTATATACTTATAAAAACTTAATGGATTTGTATGGTTCACATGAGAAGTGATGGGGTGCTTTGGACTGTAGTAATTTCCTTAAACTTTATATGACAAAAGAACGATTGGTTCAGATTGTTTTTCGTAACATATCTTCAGCGCTTTGGTTTAGCTATTCAAATACAAGTTTAACGAAATTTTTTTTCATTTATGAAACACGTCGGTTTCTTCCTCTTCTTTTCTCTCCCATTTTTAGTATAACATTTTTGCTTGTAGTCTTAACTTTTTACATTCTTAGGTGCCCTCCTCTAATGCTGGGCCCTGTGAGAATTATCAATTCCTCTTTCGTTGAAGCTTGGAACTCTTGTAGTTGTACCTTCTCTATTAGAATTGCGCCAGTTCTCGCATCAGAAATTTTGTTTACTACATACTATTTAACTTTTTTATTCCTGTGCAGAATGGACTCCGATCTTTTAGGTGTAATGACTAACTAAAAAGTCTGCTATTCAATTTCTCGCCATGCCTCTATCTAACACAATATTTGGTTTATATATAGTAACCATCAAGATCATTTTCATTTTCATTTATTCATTTAACAAACACACAACCAAAAGTTATTTTACAGTGTTTGAAATTAAATAACTAATCTTAATATTAACATAGAGTAGGTTCATAGTGGATAAGAGGTTAGCAGGAGAGCTCAGTAGGAATAGTAGAGTACAAAATAATACAATATATGGAATGTTAAGATTGTGAATATATAAAAAATAAAGAAAGAAGGATTTACGTACATATTAGCAATTACTTTGCAAAGTAGTGTAGCAGCTCACTCCTATAGCGCATTGTGGCCCTGATTGTTTTAATTTTTTGTGGTAGGAGGTTCCAAAGACGGACAGCGAACACAAAGAACTGACGTTCGGTTACACGGCAACTATATCTCGTACCAAGTAAGTTCAGGGAGCGAGGAGTAAATTGAAGTCGCTCCATGAGATATTTGGGTTCTTGGGCAATAACCACTTTGTGAAGAAGTGTTAGACATTTTAACTTTAGCAAATCGTCAAATTCTACAGTAAATATTAATTTGGAAAAGTGCGTTATGTGTTCGTGGCGTTTTATACAATAAAGGAATATGGCAATATTGTTATATATATATATTGCTGAGTGGTCCATAATGATCGGAGCATGCCATAGACTTTGCCTATTGCACTATAAATGTGGTTATTCCATGTCACCAGTTTTCTATGATTGTTTTATATTTTTGGAGTAAGTGGTCTCTGTAGAAGGCGAAAGTTATATAACCTTAAGATTTGAGTGAAAACTGAGTAAGGAACTACCCGGCAATACACACAAAAGTGATATGTGTTGAGTCCTTCTCCTGATTCGTGGTATTACTTAATTGGATCATTTAAGTTTTCTTGTGATTATGTTCTGTGATAAGTAAAAACGCGTAAAGTCTCGCTTTTTTAATGTTATTTGTCACCCAATTTTTTTTTTTTTTGGTAGAACCAAATAATTAGCAGCAGTAGAAAAATTAAAAAAAAAATTTGAGCTCTGTATATTTTGTTTTTGCTTTTAAAAGCTAAAATTTCAAAAATATTTTATCAATTACCTTGAATTGTACTGAAAGCATTCTTATCACAACGAAATACAAAAATTGACAGTTCAAATTAAAATAAAATATGATAAAAGTTAAAAAAAAAGTTTGCTGCGGTTACTTATTTGATGTGCCTTGGGTAGAACACAATTCTTGATTTGATTACTTTAAATTATTTTACCCTAATGGCAATTGACAGTTTCACTTCAAATGAGAGATTCAGAACTGGATTCTCCAAATTTGGCAGAGAGAAGTGCATGATTATTGTTCTTTTTAAAAAAAGGTTTCTACTTAATCGTTGTTGGTCAACATTTTCCGAAAATTACTACAAACAAGCAATAATTTTTACAAAAGTTATGTTAGAATTTTTATCAGACTCCAGTTGAAAATATTGTCTGAATAAACTTGACTTCAAACTATCACTGTAAGTCTTCCTCTGAAGGTTACGACACCTCCTCATCTCAACTTATGATAGAAGCCGGTATAAAAAATCTTTTTATGGTATAAGTTTTTGGTCTATGGTGCCAAATTCTAAACTCAAGAACCTTACTCATAGAGAAGTATCTTTGATAAGGGTAATTGTTTCTAATCCAACGATTTTAGTTTCATGTGCAGCGATAAGTTGGAGGAAGCTCTGCAAACTAATATTTTATCGGTGCCATTTATAAAATTCTCAATTTGATCAGCACTTCTAAACCATAAGCGGAGCATGCGCAAACGCACGCACAGATCGTAGAAGAACTCTCCACTCTTCGCATCACTGAACAATTTAGTGTTCTATGCCCCAAAGCAGGGAATGACAGCTGCTAAAATTAATTAAGCACGTACAAAGAAACAAACATATGTACATATTTTCAATGTGGTTTTGATCTCTTCACAGACACATACTCACTCGCTGATTCGCATAAATGTGCACATCTGCTAACAAACAATTTTATATAGTAGATATGAAGCAATTCATAAGTACAACCAGATTTGCATACCCACTGACATATCTGCGAAAATTTTGTGTAAAATAAAGTTCATATAGAAATGTAATCCTTTCGTTTAACATTTAAAACCCACTTAAATCATAAAACAAGAAAACGCTTTTACGTCTGTGACGAATTTCCTCTGAATTTTTTTTTTCTTTTTCCTTGTATGCATGTATCTGCTGTATATCTTTCACAATTTTTACAATACTAATTTGTTCCAAATCAGCAACTTTCCATAATCGAAAAAACATCATACCCACTATTCGTATTCACAACAGTCAAATACAGTGATACACGTAAGTATGTTTATAAATTGTAGCGATGATGTGTAAGCAAAAGTATTCGTTAAATACTGCTGGCTATTCGTGTTTAATAAAAGAAAAAAAAACCTAACTGCAGTTATTCATACTAGTGCCATTCTAGCAATATGAATGTGTTGTACTTATTGTTGGTGTCGTTTTGGTTCGCTTCCTTGTGGCACTTATTGCTGTTGCTGCTGGCTGCTGTTGTTTCTGTTTATTGGGTGCATTCAGTGTCATCTTTACACTGAAACATAAAACTTCAGAGAAATAAAATTTGTATTTCAAAATTATTTCAATAGAATCGGTTTCGTTTAATTATCTCGAAAGTAAACGATTGTAAAACGTTTGTTACTGTTTTTTTTTTGTGGTGTCTGATAGCATGGAATGTACATTTCAGAGAGAGGCTTTGCGGCTATTCGTCTTCTGTGGTGAGATAACTCAGCTTATTTCAACACACCTTAAACCAATTTAATCGAACTCTGTTCCGTTTTAATGAGGAAACGCTCAGTAATTTTAACTAAAATGATAACACTTTTTATTCTTTTACTCTTTGCAGTCTCCAATATTAAGAATGTCTTATCTGAGAAAATTCGGTCTAAGGTTGTTCTTGTGACAGTATAAAATATATTCTTTAAATATTTGGGAGCTCCTAGCAAGACTCAAGAGCGAAGGTTTTAAGTGTTAATACTAGCAAGACTCAAGAGCGAAGGTTTTAAGTGCTTATACTAGTTTAGGAAGAACTATTTGAGGGGATGACCTTTCAACTCTTTCGACTGTTAGCAATACTTCGGCACCTACTTACTTTTTTGACTCAATAACCGCCTAGGCAATTTTGACCGAGTTCTGCATGGCATGACAGTTTTCTCTGTCTTTAGCTAACTGAAGCTAATTGGAAATACCAATGGTTGGCAAGTCCTTTAACGATTGGTCTTTCTAAAGCAGAGGAGCCATAATAAGATACTGCTCATATGCCCACTCAGTCCAAAATAGCAATGGTTGGTAAGAAAGGTTCTCCTTTGGATTTCAAGGCTGACGTTGTTATTGGTGTTAATGCTGATTCCGAATTACGCAAAGTTCTCTACTTTTTCAAATTTGTTCTGTAAACAGTGATGTGTTATCCATGCGCGTATGGGCTGATTTTCTATTCGATTACAGGAGATACTTGTCACACTCTTTTAAAAGATGGTGCCTGAACGATTTAGTTCTGCGGCTCGACTTGTGGCTACTGATTGGAATCTAAGTATACTTTTCCCAATCCACAAGAAGGGCGATACTACAACTCGCGCCATCTATCGGAGTGTCAGTCTTCTTAATATCGCCTATAAGGTTCCGTCAAGCGAATTGTGTGAGAGACTAAAGCTCGCCGTCGATGAAATGATTTTTTATTTATTTATTTATTTATTAAAAAATAAGTCAAGAAACTACAAAGGTTCTTACTGACTAAAAACGATGACTTACTCATATGTTATGGAACTGAGTTTAAAAATTTAGAAAACACAGTGTTCGACAAAGAAAAGTCCAGCGCAACAGAATCCGAGATTTCGTTTAATTCACGAAGAGCATTCCTTGCGTAATTAGTGTTGAGGTTATTAATATAAAAAGGATAGTAAGAACGGAAAGTTCTTACTGGTATGAGAAATTGAAAAGCATGAAGTAAGGAGGGACAATCAATATCACACTTGATCACACCGGAGATAAAGGAGAGGGATAGCGTAGTTCTTCTGATTTCCAGAGATTTCAGATTAATTAGTAGGAGACGGGAATGGTAAGAAGGAATTGGATCAGAAAAATTTAGAGATCTGAGGGCAAACTTGAGGAAAATTTTTTGAATACGCTCGATCCGCTCTATTGCTAATTTGGGATAATGTCTCCAGATGAATGCAGCATATTCAGGCTTAGGGCGAACTAACGTTGTGAAAAGTAACTTTAACGTATAAGGGTCGGTAAAGTTGGTGCTATTTCGTCGTAAAAAACCTAAGGCAGCATACGATTTGGATATTATAAAATTAATATGGCTGTTAAATGAGAAGGTCGGGTCAAAGATTACTCCCAGATCTTTGATCTCATCAGGAGACTGTAGAGCCTTGTTTTTAATGTAATATATCGACTTGGAAGACTTAAGGCCTGGCAAATCTACCATCAACTAGATATTTATGGTACCACAGATTTTGGAAAAGACTCGAGAAAGAATAATCGACAACCACCATCTTTCACCATGTCGACTTCAAAGCACCTTTCGACAGCACAAAAAGAATTTTGTATTCTCGCAAAACTAATAATGCTATGTGAAATAATGTTGAGCAACATTACCAGCTGTGTTAGAATGGGGAAGAAATTCTCTGAGTCGTTTGATACTAAACGAGGTTTCGGACAGAGTGATTCTGAGTTTTGCGAATGAGTTTTTAGCTTGATATTTATTCGAACAATGGTTCGAGTTAATTATCTGATTTTTCTTACTTTTCTTCCGTAATTTTTCTCACTGCACTAAAGAACATCTAAAACGCTTGTGTATGTATATTCATTCAGTTGTGCAAATGTGCCATAATAAACCCATAAGATACTTAAAATTTGGTTAATTACACCGCAGACCCAGTATATATGCGCCGTGGATAATATTAAAAATAAAGATTATATTTCAATGGGTGCTAAATGGTTTAACGGCAACAACAACAACAACAACAACAGCAATGAGAACATGAGCGAAAATTGACAGCAAAAGTGCGAATGCGCATAGACAGCCAATGGATATTTAAGCCAATGAGCTACACTCATCTTATTTTCCCCAACCTTTTTCCACATTTGCTAATGGGCAAGGGCGCGTGCATCAGTTGCAAATGTGGCAGCAACCACAGCAGCAGCAGCAGCAGCAGCACCAACCGCAGAAGGGACAGTAACAGAGCGAGAGTGGGCAGCAGAAGCAGCAATACCAACAGCAGCGTTAATATTGCAATTTTTGTGCTGCGTTTTGTTGTTGTTGTTGTTGCCTTTGTCACTGTCACTGCACAGTGTGCATTTATAGCCTCGTAGCAGCCAGTCGAAAAGTCATTAAGCATTTATTGTAAAAGAAAATATTAACTGCGGCACCAACCGCCACACAAACTCCCGTCCGACATGTACTGACGAGTGAGCCAGTCTTCTGTAAGCAGCTCAATTCATACATACATACATAGATACAAATGTAGCCACATGTTTTTGCATATGTATCTACTATGGACAACGGCCTGCTTACTTGCCGTCTGTCTGCCTTGTCTTGCATACTGACGGGGTTCGACTTGGCACGACTTGGCTTGACCAACTCTAATGTTTTGCTGGAATAGCGTTTAGTCGTTAAAATATTTTACGAGTGTCAGAAGTCACGCCTAGTTATGAGTTATCAAATCTTCATTTAAGCCATTTATGCGTGCGTATGCAGACATCAAGTTGGGAAATTGGCCAGCAGCTGGACAGCTAGACACAGCTGGCAAGGCAAACAGCTGAACGGACAGTTGAAGTGCTCAGCGCTGCTACGGAGAGGCAGACATTTCTGTATGTTCGTTCAGTCAATCGCACAAATGATGATTGCACACTTTATAAGCTTGTAGAAGGAAGTGGAGTTGTAAAGCAGTTGATGATCAACTACCGATGATCACTTGGTGGATATCACTCAAAGTGATCGTTGCAAATATCAGCTGTAGCTTTAGCTATTTTAAAATTGAGCACAGACTACTCAACAAGTAAGTATTGGAGCACATAAATAAACGATTCAAAGAACATATTTACATGTTTCTCCAAAGTAAGTGACTATACCATACACACTTACTAATAATTCCGTATGCAGAACTAAGCAAAATAAGGTTTACGATCTTCATTATTACCACTTTTGAATTTAACATCATGCCTGTTTATATTTCTTTAATTTTACTCTTCTTCTTCTTACTTATACTATTTTATTGGGTGTTGATGTGCTCGTAATTTATGTATCTTTCTTTTTCCCATATTTTTGCTTGGTCTTCTTCCGGTGATCGGCTCATCGTGGCAGTTACAGCCAGCAACAGGAAAACCGCAACAAATTATTATGTGCCATAAATTACTACTTGCATATTTGAATGATGGGAAATATCAGGCAAACATAAGTATGTACATTTCTATCTCTGCTTAAACTAAAGTTTCACTATTTTCTTCAATTATTTTGCCAGCACCAATGTTATCGTTTTGGTGGAAAAGAAATTTTTTACGCCGAAACTATGAATTGTTAAAAAAATATAAAATGTCAGATACCTCGTCATCTACAAAAGAGGTTAGTTATATGTTTCAACAATTTGTTCTATCAATGCAAGATTGCTTTGTGTAAGAAGAGGTGGCTTCCTTTTAAAGGCTTACGGAAAAATGTACTCACTTCCATGAGTCGGCAAAGACATTCCTCTTTCGCCGTCCTGGAAGTTTGGGCAGCCGCTCTCTACGCCCAAGCTTATTTTAAGGTTTCCATCATCTACAAAAACAACACTAGGTAAAGCTCTAGCAACCAGAGTGCGATGGTGAAAATGTCATCTCCTTAGAAGCAGAAGTAACTTGTTTTTAGGTCAAATAGCCATTTGAAAGCTCACGTAGAGGCTGGGTGTGCTTTATAATGGCTTCTGAAGAAGCTGTACTGAGAGCCTGAAATGTTCAGACACTTGTGCTTTGATATTGTGACCATTTGACTAATTAATCAAAGAAAATTTCTTACTTTTCAGTTATCCGTATTATTTTCATAGAATATCACAGACTTTGTGCGGTCCCACAGAATGTTTGGATACAGGAAAGACCACTGCTATCCGCCCAACAAATATTTTCTCATATCTTATTAAAGTAAGCTGGAATTGTGTGTTGAATAAAATTTTTTAAACGAAATCAAAGGCGAAGAATAATCGACACTGAATAGTCAGAAATGTTATACTTCAACGCTCGTAAATTTTTAGTGATGCCTCTTAGGACTTTTATTTCGATGGTCTTCGAATCGGACATACTTCCACCCATCCGGTACAATACATATACATATTTAATGGAGTCTCTAATGAGCAAAACACTGTTTGGTAACTTGGTGTTGAAGTGCTTTAGCTGAAGAGTTGGAGGATCGGCGTCAATTGTTCATCCGAGATGTACCACAGGCCCGTGGTGATAGACCGTTGATGCTGGAATCTTTAAAATGAAAAATAAGTTTTAAAATAAACACATTAACAAATGTAGAATTCCTTTCAAGCTGGCCAGTTCTTCAGTATAATTGTAAATAAAAAAAATGTACTCCCACCAAATGTTATTTTACTTCAAAAAATTGCACCTTCTAAAGATTTTCATTGAGACACATTGTCTCTCTGTATCTCTTGCACTTGGGGTTTGATTATCTTTCAGGTCCATCTCCGAAGTGCTTTGTGAGAAAAGAAATATCTACTATCTAAAAACTGATTTTCAAAAGTATGGTCCGACAGAAACGAAATTTTATGGACTGTTGCGAGATGCTCGATTTTTCTACCTCATGCCAGCTGGTGCTAACTTTTAGCTTCAAGAGAAGTCCCTAGCAATCAAATATTTTAAACTTTCAGGGCTGAAGTGTTTATATGTACCTATTTTTATATGATAACCTACCAAGCGGAGGTGTTCGTTACTAATTCGTAGGATGGATGTAATGGCTCTGAAAAGACTGCAGCGACTTTTAAGACATTCGCCCTACTAGGGACATTAAGATCCATTTATCGAACGGCTCGAAGAGGACTTTCTTAATTCAGACAAAACTGATGTTGGAGCGTCATTTATTGCCATCAATCTCTTCGAAAGGTTGGGCACCTTATCAAAAAAAAATATGTTTAATAAAGTGAACTTTGTTATGTAAGTGTAAAAATATTGCTGCGTATATTTGCAAACCAAACCGCGGGACTAATTCATTCGTAGAAATATCCACATAACACTGAGCCAGCAGCGTAGAAAGTTTTTCACGGAAAGATAAAAAATCTATAAATTGTTATTTACTTTATTTTGATTATTTTTTTCACTACTCAATTGCCGCATAACGAATGTCAGACAAATATGGCAACTGGCCACCAGAGTAACCACACTGACAGTGGTGCCACAATTCTCTAACATTTACGTACACAGTTCTAGATGACTTGTCGTTGATATGCGAACGCTTAGACATGATTACCATACCTAGTGACCGATAAAGCAAACGCACCCAATCCAGTCTCAACGGCCACACTAGCTATATCTGTAGTTGTGGCAAGAAACGGTGCCACTTTTCAATTTTTCATTTTTCTAATTTTTTTCGCGCATATTACAACTGTGTATGTATTTGCTGCCATGTAATTTGAGTACGCGTAGATGCGCATGCGTGAGACGTACCACACGCCAACATTTCGCCTTGGCACATTATTAATAAAATGCAAATTCATTTTCGCAATATTATACTTTTTAGCTTTTACTTGCGTTGCATATTTATTAAATAAAACATAGTAGCAGGCAGCATAAAACATCGCAGTACATGCAATTTGTTGCTGCACGGGTACGTGCTTGGTCACCGTCAAGTCACTCAAAATGAGAAATGTGAAATTTCTATTCTGCAAAAATTTTTGTTATTGCGTTTATTGTTTTTTTCTTTTTATTTATATTTTTTTTTTCTGTATTGCAATGTTCTTGCGAATTCGTCGTCTGTGCATGTGCGAATGCAGAGTAGTTTTTGTTTTTTTTTTTGCCAAAAGTGTCAATCATCTACAGCAACAACAGCGCCGCCATTCGTTTGGTGTCTGGTCCCATTTGTTGTTACTCTAAGCATCGGTGTCTGCGTGCTGGTATCACCAACCTTGGCGACAATGGACTTGATTGGTATGTGCATAAAATGCGCAATATGATTTTGCAAAATAAATAGTTACAAGAATTTATAACAACTTGAATTATTGATCGCAGTACGAGTATGCGCCATAGAATTGTGTTATTAGGTATGGGAAATTTTCAATGGCTTAATTGAATTACTAGGAAAACCACTTTGCTACGAATCGACGCCATGCCTGGCTGCCGCGAAAAGAAAGTAAGTGAAGAGTAAAAGGAACACGAATTCAAAATTAAATGGTGCAATTGTTAAAATTAGACATACAAAAATTTTAATATCAATAATAGTTAGAAAAAACTAAAATTGGCAGGCATTCTCTCAAAATTTTGTTGATCTTACAGCAAACCGTTCATTATTATTATTTATTTCTTACAGCTCTTTAGAGCCTAATTCTTTACAATAGTGGTAGACTTAACCTAAATATTTAATATATATTAAATATATTAATCTTAAGGCTAATAAGGTAATTTTATTGATCATTCGTTAATGCATTGCAAGTCGCAAGTTATTGTTTGAAATCGTTTCTCCTGGTCAGGTATGACTGTGCAGCCTTGCTTCCTTCAACATTTAAAGTATTGGAGAAAAGTATGTAAGTATGGTTGTTCTAAAAAAGATAGCGATTGTAAAAACTTTGAACAATAAATAATGACATTTCTAACTTTTCACCAACCAAACACTTTCTTAGAATTATCAATATTACCTTGTTAATACGACCCATTCGCCGAGATCGCACCGACTCAATACACTTTACTGCCAGTATTTTCGAAATGAGATTGTTTAAAAACAAATATAAAGGGAATGACTGTCGGTTGAAGACACATTTTAATGAATGGGCTTTAGGCGTAACAAACTTATGTTGAGCTGAGAAAGAATCGACTTTTAAAATGTATTGTTTGGGTTCTTATTACTTGTTACTAGCATCCCTCAGCCAAGTTACTTACGATAAAATTCAACTTATGCTTAAATAAATAGGTATGCACTAATTTGTATTGATAATTTTGACAACGCATTTTTCTCTTATTAAATTTTATTCATTGTAATTAACGTGGAGTTCGCTCTTTAACAAAAAACATAAGTCGCAGTTTGGCACTTACACTATTTAGCTCAGTGTTTGGTCGAGCTTCTCCTACCATTTGCGGTGTGCGTCTTTATATTCTACCACAAATGGGGAGACCTTCAGTCTTGTGCCGACTCCGAACGGCAGAGGTATTTTAATGAAAAGCTTTTTCATGGCAGAAATACCCTCGGAGGTTTGTCATTGCCTGCCGAGGGGTGAACGCTAATAGAAAAAAAAAATTATTCTTTGATTTAGATTTTACTTGCCCTGGCTGAGGTTCGAACCTCGTTTAATTTTCAAAAAAGCGTAGGTTTTCAGTGCAAAACGATTTAGTTCGAATTGTCAATTGTTATATTTCGTTGGGATAAGTATGCTTTCAGTACAATTCTAGGTAGGTGATACAATGTTTCTGAAACTTTAGCTTTAAAAATTAAAAACAACATACACAGAGCTCAAATTTTTTTTTTTAATTTTTCTACTGCGCATACCAATTTACTATATCTTAGATATATTACATTTAATTACAAAAAATCAGCGTAGAATTTTGGCAGAGAAAAATTAACTGAAGCATAAACGATTTTCATTATACTGTTCACTGTTAACTATAGGAGCAGCGGCTACACTCCAGAACTTGACAAGCCGGGAATTACAACTAAGTCAACCAAAATTATATAATAATGAAATATATTTTTTTTAAATAAATAAATATGGAAAACTCCAAAAAAGCCTTTGTAGATATCATTTGAATGATGAGAATCTGATACCTTTTCTTTGCGTAATTAATGATGAATATTAGCGAGACAAGTTGATGTTTAAGCCAGTTTTTTATTTTTTTTAAAGTATGTATATACTAAAGTATAAACTCTAGTGTAGTTTTAATTTACAATTTTTATTTATATATATCATTATATATATTACAAGAAACGACCCACAAGAAAACTTCGTCATATGCACTTATTTTTAGGGCCTTCTTAGATTTCTCATATTCATCCATAATACCGATTTGTACTGGGTCTATGGGAATATTTTGCTTGTCATCTAAAAAATTTTGAAAAGATTTTATTTCGCCCCGCATTCTTAACTCTACGACCGGAGAAAATTAAATTAGACGCTTTCAAGATGAGGGGATCGAGATTTTCTCAATGTATGTAGAAATAGGATTTGGTGATCTCTACATTCTAAACTATTAAAGTTAATTGAAAAGTCAGCTGTCCGTAATAAAATTCGGCACAGCCATTGTGTTTTGTTCATACAGAATTTTTTTAAATATATCAAGGAAACGATAAATTAAAACATTATAAAATAGTTAACCAAAGTTGATATGTTATGAATTTTTTTTTCATTTCTTTTATAGCTAAGCAAAAGGCTTTATTTTATACTACTTTAACTAAATTTTAGACTTAGCACATTAACTCGATTTTAATTAAACTTTGCTTTTAATATTTTACCTCACCAATTGAAATTTTGTCTTAATTTAAATCTTAAAACTAATAATAAAAATTTATTTGTTTTAAAAATTTTTTTTTTCATATTTATAGAAAAATGAAAGCTATTTTCTATATAACAATTCATCAAACAATATGTAAAAATTCTTAAAGACAATTTTTCTATTTTTATATTAAAAATTGTATACGAACTAAGCAATTACTTGTATAATGGTAAATGAGCCTGATAAAACAACAAATCCGCCGAGGGTTTTGAAATTCGCTAATTTTACAATCTAAAAAAAAGTATGCGTGGTTTATTGAATATCAAAAGAAATCAAAATATCGAATTCCAAAGTTCGATCGCAAAGAAATCCTCTCCATACAAATATGCCAACCGTGTGTGTATGTTTCGGGGATATGAGTTTTTTATGGTCCCACTCACTCCTAACCCCGAACTGCTACATAGTTTTTACACCCTTTGGAATGGTTCCATAATCTTTTGTTTACTCTACAACAATTAATTTCAAACATTTTCACACTTTTCATTAATAAATATTATGTCAAAATAATCACACCATGCGATGTTAAAAGCGGCTAGCAAACAGCAAGAAGTCAAACGGCGATGAAATATAAAGAATCAAGTTAAAAAACGTAAAACACCCCGAAAATGATTAATGATTGTTGATGGCGCTTGAGGCTTCGCATTCAAAGTGGCCTCATCGCTTGTAATAATAAAATAGCAGAAAGAGAACCAAAGGCAAAAAATCATTAAGAAAATAAATGCTTTATGTAAATATAAAATTTCCGAAAACATATTTTAATTCGATGTAACTGCGTATTAACTAACCCCTTTCCAGCAGGCGAGGAAACTTAATTGAAACGCAGCGAGCTAATGGATCCTTTAAGGGAACATAATTGAATAATCAAGCCATATTTACGTTGTGCGACGTCGTCGCCGACATTGTGTACTCGTATGTGCGGTGGTGCGAATCGCTGTAACCGTAGCGCTGTCAGACATGACATTTGCTGTCAACTATGACATTTGAATGTACGTAAGTTGCTATTAGCTGCGAAAAATTAGTCATTCAAAAGTCATTATTATCTGCTGCATTACAGTGTGTACGAAACATGAATATATGTATATTTGGCATACAAATATTTTTAGCTCTGTATATCTATATAAGATATAACGCCATGACGGTGCTGCCATTGTGTCCCTCAGCGCTATGATCCGTTCGTCGTAAATCTAATTAATGATGTTCGGAAATCAAAATGTCAGTTAAAGTTTTCAACGCGCAATATTTACCTCAGAGCCGATGGCAGGAAAAAATTAATGATTAGTTCACAAATCCCACATACATACATAGACACAAAAGTATGTAACGAAATCACAAAGTGTGACGAGTTCTTCGATCTGAAATATTTAACTCAAAAAAATTCGCATGCGCTAGTACAATAACTTTTTCTAAGAAAATTGCATCGTACTGCTCTTGTCATTGTTACACACGGATGTATTTTATTTGATTGAAATTCGGATGAGTTTTTGATCATTATATCCCCCAACGGCCTGTAAAACTGCGCAAGTACCAAAAATTTTAAATTTTGTGGATATATTTGTGTGTTTGGCTTATATAATTTCTTTTTCGGCCGATCTCCATAGGCGATGGTCGTGTATGATATGTTGAGCTCCATAGAATACATATTATATTAATTTAATTTCTAATATATTTGTAACTTTTTATTTTCCACTTATGGTGAAAGCTTTAAGCTCATGGCCGGCAATTAAATTTGGTGTGAACGGTGATAATACTTCTTTTGAAAGTGAAATGGGAATTATTATTTATGTTCAGAGATAAATAGTTAAGAACGAATAGGTTATGGGGATTAGATTGAAATCTAGCATATATATTTCCATTTCGATAATATTTATTTGGAAGTATATGCAAACGTTCCAGAATTACTTTGCTAAGATATTTACAGACAACTATTTAGTTCTTAGTACTGGTGTTGATCCGAATCTGACGATATAAAATGCCAGACTGTGTGTGGAGTTGTACCGACTATTTTACTGTCTCTAAGTTTATGTAAAGGCTAAGTAGTCCCCAGAAAGATCTAAAGGTAATAAATTGTCTTTAATGTTTCTGCAACGAACGTATAAGTTTTAATTATAAAAGAGATTTTGGTATTTAATATGACCAGTAAAGAACGTAAATCAAATCAAGGTCAATGATTAAAATTCTTCACTGAGATAAAATTAAAAAAACTGAAGCACACAGTCTTTCAGAAGAGTATACTATTTTAAGAAAATATCTTTGCTGCATTTTTTACTGTTTTAAAAACACAAAATGCTTAATCAAACATATCTAGTTCGGACATTTAATTGAGTCATCGTTACACGAAAATAGTAACTAACTAGCGTAAGACAGATGTCTTTCAGCCAAGGGCTGTCACCGCACCAGCATTTCCCAAAGATATTCAAGTGTCGAATGTTGTAGGCTGTGTAACTCAAAAAATGTTAATATAAAGAGATAATATTTTTTTTAAATAAGTTTTGTTTTTATATATTTAGTTAAAATAAAAAAAGGCTGAAGTGCTAACATAATTTTTTTTTTGGAGCAGTCACAAGATTTTCAAAAATAATCATTTAACACTACTCAGTGCTGACCCATTTTTTTGTCGTTATGGTAGTACTAAGGTCTGCCATTTTTATCTCTGTCCTTATTATAAGACTCAAAAGTCGATGTTTTAAATCATTTTATTTTTCCAGCTGCCTCCATTAGACCATTTAATGTTATTACTTCACCACAAAAAGCACTTAAATTTCAATTTTGTAAAACGCCATCATTATTTTGGAATACAAATAAGTTCTTCTTAAAAATTCTACTTACACATTTATTATTCATAATAAAAATCATTGCTTCAAACACTTCAAAATGACTGACCCCATTTATGTATAAACAGTACCTGCAGTATATATATTTATCTGCTCATATTCATTGTGTGGGCACAAACATATTAAATTTCCAAATCCAATATGCCAATATTATCAATATTGCGGACATGTAAAGTAAACACGTACCACAATGTTGCACTTCTTTCAAGGATGTGCAGCCTAAGAGCAGACACATCCTGAATGCACGTACGCGTATTCGCCGGCAGAGTGGATATGATAAAGTCGGAGAAGTGGTTGGAATTTGAAATGAATGAGGCATTTTTAAATTGATTTTATTGCCAAGCATTTCATATGAGCATGAAAATGGATGGTTGGATATCCATTTGGTAGCGTGTACAATTTATTGAATTAAATCAATATTTTCTTTTATAGATATTGAGCGAATTCATTTGATTGCTTGAAAGTTGTGTAAACAGGCATTTATAGCTCATGAAAAGTAAGGGAATATTTTGCAACAAATTTTATTTAGTGTTGTGGTCGTGAATATTGCAAGTAAAAGTGTAGGCAGAAATTAAAGAAAAAAAAAACTTAAAAGCTAAGTGTTCCAACGCAGTTCAGTTTTCTGATTATTTTATTTCAATTTATATATGTTGGTTATCAAACTAAGTAACTCATTTGTAGTAGCTTCGCAGTAAGCTGGAGCTGAATAAATAAAAGTAAAACATGTGCTCCATAAGTTCGTCTTGATTGACTTTCATAGCAAAACTTTATAAACTTTCCCCTGCCCTCCCATTTCATGCCGTATAAGTTTTCATATCTTCGCTGCTCATCCAAATATTTCCACAGAAATTTTCCCATTTTCCTTCTATGTGTCCATCCATTGGCAGCTAAGCAATAATCCTTGATGGACAGCACTCGACGCGTTCGTATGTCGGTCTTCTTTTACTTGCCGCTTTCTTCAATTCTTGTCCACAAAAAAAAAAATTTCGTTGGTGGAATGATGAAAAAAATTATTTTTTTTTTGTTGTAAGCACACGTACAAGCTTTGTAGCACAAATAAGGATGTGAAGTGAATTCGTGACTGAAAAGTTTTTCCTTCACAGCTGCTGAAGGCTAAGTGCTCTCGCTCGTTTAGGGGCAAGGCAGTGTCCGTTGCTTCAAGTGAAGGTTGCGTTCCCTTTTCCGGAAGTCGTGTTTCAATAAAGTAGAAATGTTGCTACATAACGTTTGAAAATTTAAAGAGTTTTGTTAACAAGTTACAGTAAATGTATAGATGTTTTTATTATTTTTCCAAAATATTGAGACATACATAACTCAATATTAATATTTTTTTAAGTTTTTGTGTTAACTATATAAAAATTATCGCCTGATGAGGTTATTCTCAGCCTTTTTTAATACTGAATTATATGGCTGATATATGCAGGTGTATTTGGATCTGTATTGCACCAACTATGAGACATAAAAAGCCTTTGATTTTTAAGAATTTTTAAGATTAAAGTGAATCAATACAAAATAAACTTATATTTTACTAACAGCCATACATAAATATTTCTTATTACTTTTTACTTAAAAATTGAAAAATCATTGCATTTTAATATGAAATATTTTCCATTTAATTTTGTAATAAATGATTTTTAATTTTGATACTTAAGATTTCAATTTGAGTCAGCTTATTATTAATGATAACGTGAGATATAGTGAATAAAATGAATATACTCCGATTGAAAAATGTAATGTTAAATAAAGAAACTTCTTCTAATTAATATTAATATTTTCTTCTTATTTGCATTTTGTTTTGCTATCGTTCAAAGGGAGTGACTCTTACGGGGTGCTCATGATTGTGAGGTCAATTGAATTGTTAAAAATGATTAAAATTTGTTTTGCTTTTTTTTTATAAATTAAAAGCAGTGCAATAATTCTGTATTTTATTAAACAAGCGAAATTATCAAACTCAAATCCGTCAGTAATTAGTCGAATTTATTTAATTTAAAGAAAACTGGTAAAATATACTGCATTATCTTATTGATATAATTTAGGAGTTGTAACCAGGTGGACTCAATAACTGGTGACCACCTAGCGAGTAAAAAGAAATCCTACAAGCAACGAATTCATAGAATAAATTATGATAGTTGTATTGGAACATGAGATTAGAGGAATCCGATAACAGACGTACAGAGCATGTATGTATGTAATATGGAGAAATGTTTCTCAACCCGGACCGTGCGCACTTGGGGTATTTTGTGGGTTGAAACCCTCGCGCCCCCATCGTGGGCAAATTAACGTATATATATATATTAACGTATTATTTGCTGGTCCGTTTGATATAAAGAGCTTCCGCAGACGCGGATGCCGGGTTTCTAAGGGTTACGTCTGCATGTTTGTTTGCTTTGCTACGAAAGCCATTCATTTGGAGGCGACTTATGATTTGAGCACCCTATCTTTTTTAGCAGCATTTTCTAGATTTGTAGCCAGAAGAGAATGCCCAAAGAATGTCTATTCCGACAACGGCACAAACTTTGTTGGAGCCTCGCGGTCACTGAAGACTGAATTCAAGGCCTTCATAAATGATGCGCGCAACAATGCCTCTTCAAAATATGCTTATCAGATGCTTACGTGGCATTTTATACCAGCAGGTGCTCCCCACATGGGTGGATTGTGGGAAGCAGGCGTTAAGAGCTTTAAAAGCCAATTCAAGAAGATAGCCTCTGGTTTGAAATACACGTTTGAGGAGTCCTGTCTCAACTCGCGGCCTCTGAGCCCCTTTTCGAACGAGCCGTCGGACTTAGAGCATTTAACTCCAGGCCACTTTTTAGTCGGCACACAACTGTTAGCTCCACCCGAGATAGATACCAACCAAAATCCTGCCTCCATCGCAAACCGGTGGCAAAAATCCATAAAAATTTGGAATATAAAAAAAGTTTTAAATTTTTTTATTAAACAGTTCGGTAGCTTATTTAATTTTAGTGCAATAAAGAAAAGATTTGAAGTGGCTGCAATTTACGGTTAGTTCTTGACAAAACTGCATACTCAAAAAATTAAAAAAACATGAAATTTTTGATTAAATCTTATTTAATCATTGTACATTTTGTATCAAGTTAAAAAAAATTGGTTTTTAAGGTTTTTTTAGAGAATTGACATACATTTGTACGTATAATTTTAAAATAATTGACCGAATTTTCATTATACGCATATTGGCGTTTAAGGGTATTTTGAAAATTTTTCACAGGCACAAACAACTTACAAAATTTAGCGATTTTTTTTGTTTTTAAGTAAATTCGATAACCGCCATATTGAAACCATCATACAAAATTTTGAATACTTGTCCTCAGAATCATAGTATCCTGAATACTGTGATTTACAACAATCTGGAAGTTTTCTGAATTGTGTCCGCTTTTTTAAAATTTGGAGACTTGATTTGTATCAGTGACCCCACTTTACGGCGCATATAAAACTCACACTCTGGACGAGATTTTGTTATTTATGAACATATTTATTCATGATTTTCTTAATATAAAAAATACGAGTGTACATAGATTTTCCTTTTTACTATTTGTACGAGTTTATCAATATTTTGCGATTTCTTCAAATCAATATACATACGACCTTTTAAACTCATAAAGGGCAATATTCTGAAAGAGAACCCCTTTCGCTTGCGACAGTAATAACATAAACATATCAGATCAAACCATAAACAGCAAATAAAATTCAATAAACTCGCAAAACGCAATATTTTTCGGCAAACATCGCAAACAAGTGCCCCGTGCTTAGTTAGAGGAGCGGAATTTTTGTGGCGGCAAAGGCATTTTAAGCGCAAATAAGTTGTAAGCGACGAGAAGAATTTACCACACAACATGGGGAGAAAGGAAGATTTGCCGCCACAATCCTTTAACGCTGAAAGGCAAATGCGTGGGAGGTGAGCCGATTGCCGAGTTGAAGTTAAATCGTTGCGGTGGAGAGAGTTCGTAAAGTTTATACATAAATGCGTGCTTCAGACGCCATCAAAATTCTGGCCACAAAGCAACGAAGTAAGAATGAGTTAAAGGGGGGAAGGGGGCGCAGTGTCAAAGTGCGTGATGCGCCTCTAGGGATTGCCTTCATACATCTGTACATTTGCTTTATTCGTAGCTATAAATGTATGAAAATATGTTTTTTTTAACGCGCGAAAGGGTTGCTTACATTCTACGAGTACTTGTTTCATTTGGTATTAATATTGTTCTTGTTGTTGTGTTATATTATTCTATATACAAAATAAACATAGCTTGCGGCAGCGGCTTTTTGTTGACACAAACTTTGACTTTTGCCAGTTTTCCGCGGGCAAATCTGTGGTTAGATGGAAAATTTACTGGAATATGCGTGGGATTGCAAGCCAAAGCAAACAATCACAATATGCCCAAAAGTTGTACCAAATATATTTATTCACCAAAACGCGCAAACTAACTTTGACTGTGTGTGTGGAGCAGTCATCTACGCGCGCCACACCGACAAGGACCCAACGTCGAGAGCCGCCGGAAAAGTCAAATGTGCTGTATGGCGTATGAAATATTCAACGGATTATTACGTGGCTGCGCTTGCCGCCTGCTTCCGGCTGTTGCGGGTTGAGGGCGGCCAATTGCCACTCGTGCATGTTTCGCGTGTTGCATTCATAAATTTCTACGCGCTGCGGTTCGCAAACTTCCTATATAGGTAGTATACATACATATGTCTCTCGTGTTTATTTACGCCAAGTTAATAAAGTTGTCAAAATCGCTCAGAAAGTTCTTCAAATCAAATGTTCCTCTGTGTGGGGGTTGTTCCACTGGTATTTTGGTGGAGCAATGTTAGGGGTGGATTCTTGGCTGGGGCGGTTGTGGTTGACTTAGCTTACGCTAAGATTCTTCAGAGTTTACTTATGAATTGTAATTTGTAAGGTATTCCACAGTTGATATATTTACTTATGAAACGGAAACTTCGACTTTGCTGGAAATAATATGTTAGACGTAATGTGGAATCTCTTGTACTTACATACCTACATACATATATGGTACATACAAAGCGTGCAGCCGTACAAATATTCGCATACAAAAATCGTAAGAAAAATCCTGTTTGGTCGAGGTTTTCATTTAAAAATTTATCATAAATACTTATGAGCAGGATTTAAGAGTCGAAAGAGGAAAGAAGTCGATAAGATTGAATACCAACAAATTAGGGCTAGTAATTTGTTTCTGTTATTTATACGATGCCGGTATTTTAGGGTCGTCGTTGTTACAATTCCGATATTCAGAATTGGGGCATTCCATGATATTTCATTGAAAAATCGAGTTTTTTTTTAGATTTTCATATAAATTGCGTATGTTGTAGAAAACCCCATAAGAAATACCAGAATGCCCGGAAATGAAAAAAAAATTGGTTTTCAAAATGTATGCAACTTTAAAAATATAGCTCGCAATTAATGTACATAGATATTAGTTTGATCAAACATATTTTTAGTTACCTTTTTATAGACAAAGAGTCAGAGATTTATAAAAAAAATTTCAATTTAAAATTTAAAAATTTTTCAACAAATCGTTTTTTTTTTTATTATTAAAGGTATGAAAAATTTTAATTAAAAAAAAATAATTGTGCTTTATTTTGCGTTTACAGAAGGGGTCCCTGGATCATATTCAAAATTCGCTTCAAAAATTTCATTTCTATTATTTAAACGGCTCCCCTACCAGAAAATAAATAACAAATAACTTTTTCTTGCGAAAATTATTTCATATTTAGTAATACTGTGACGTTCACATATCTGATAAAGAAACCAAAATAATGACGAGAAATGCTCGAGGCAAACTTAAAAAGCAACAATTGTAGTTTTTATTTAAAATAAGTTCACTTGTTTTTTAATCAAATAATTTGGAATAAGCGGAAAGCGGTAGGCTTTAAAATATATTTAACTGCATCAAAATAAAAATCAAGTAAGTTTACTTGACTTTTTCAACAGTCATGCATGAAAAAAAAACATTCAAAAAATATATATTTGCTAACAAATTATTACCTACAGTGAGTCACACTCAAAATTGGACACCCCAAAAAATTATAATTTTTATAAATTTCACAAAGTTTCTTACGTTAAATAATATTTAATACTTTCGTCTCAAAACTATGCTTCCATATACAACAATAACCATAAACAAAAAAATTACAAACTTTGTTCACACTATCTATAATGGTTCGAAAAAATTTGCTTTCACTCACATAAAATTAGTAATGGGCGAGTCCGAGATGTTTAAACAATCAAAAGAATAGCAATCGTTGCAAAAGAACAATCGAGTCAACAATCGACTCCCTGTCCGACTGTACAATCGAGATGTTTTTCGATTGTTTCGAGTCGACTGGCGACGTCGTGTCAACTCATTCAATAGCTTGATAATAATGAAAGTGTAGATATTCGAGCGTTATTTTAAATATATTTTTATATTACAGACAAATTTATATGTTAAAAATATTGTTCGAAAATTCAAAAGCATCACTTTTCGCGACTGGCAATTCGTCTACGAGAGAAAATATCGAGAACCATCGAGATGCTTGAACAATCGAGACAATCGACTAAAACATCTCGGACTCGCTAATCACTACATACAATTGCAAGACCGTTCGGGAAAAAAATTTAAGAATTTAACGATATTATGTAGCGATTTTGGGCTTACACCTTGTTATGCAACAACTTTATGAGCTACAAAAGATACCGTTAACAATTCTAAAAAAATCTGATCGAAAAGTTAGACATCGTCAACTGCTGATTTCAACGATGAAGGTTTTGTAAATGCAAAGAGTTTTTCAATGTTGCTTTTTTTGCTATAAAAAAAGATTTATCTGTCTTAATTTCAGATAAGAATGAAGAAATTTAAAATCCCGAAATTTTTTACAGGTTTCGGTACTACGATGGCACAATTTCGGTATCTGTTTCGGAAACATTTGCTCGCTAGTTTCGGGACCAGACTTGTTCGTTGTTTACGTGAGTTATTGGTGAAGAACATTTCTGATATAAAAACTGTATATGCCACTAACAGATTCAGCACGCCAAAGGAAATAGGAAAAAATAATCCCGATTTCAGATCTGGTTTTTTTTGTATTTTGTGCGGTTTGCCAAATTCGGTAGTTAAGGAGGTCATTGAAATATTTAAGCACATTTCAAACAAGTCAGCCAACGCATAAAACTAAAAATTTTGTGTAAAAATCTACAGACGCTAACGGCTTACAATTTCGTAGAAAAACTATAATATCAGATTGAGAGAAGCTATAATATTTTCCCTTTATATGCTAATAAGTACACACATATGTTCATGCATACATATGAGTACATACATATATTTAAACATTAATTCATTCATTTGTCTAACACTTTGTTAATTCATTTACAATTTGTTCATTCATTAGAAAATTCAACTATGTATATCTTCCAGGTAAAATCGCAACAGTAAAATAAATTAATTAATCTCGCAAGCTTTTTATTTTTTATTTTTGTCGTAATTACACACATACTAACAACTTCCGCTATTGCGATTACGTATTGTAGGCGCGTTGAACTAATGCAAAAAATCAGATGAGAAATATAAAACTAAAAAAAAAGGTTAAATGGAAGAAGACACGAAGTAAAATAGTAAAGACGTGACTGAATCTGCTTTAAAACGAAAAGAAAGCAGACACAACGAGTAGCGCCTCGATGGAGATGTTGCTGTGTTATTTTAAATATCTTCATAACTATGCTAAGGCAAATTTGTACGAGTATATTTTGTAAGCAACTCATTTAAAAAACTTTTAAATACAAATTTGGGAGGGTAATGTGTTACAGAAATGCTATATATTTTTGACAACTCGTTGTGTGTTCTAGTACTCTGATGTTAAACCGAGTTCAGGAAAATATTAAAATCAGTTCATGTTGAATCTTTCTGTTTAATACATTTGCAATCCTTTAACGAAAAAACTAATTTTACTTTGGTATTTAACTTTTCATGGACAAATAAAATATTTTAAATTGACTTATTTAAGAATCCCTCTATTTACATTGTTTTGTCAAATGTGCTCACTTTGAAATAATTGAAAAGAAACATAAATCACAAAAATACAATAATTTAAAAACTTTCTAATCAAAAATTTAAAAAGTTTGTTGTTTGTTTTTAATAAAGGTTGTCGCCGCTGAGAAAGCTTAGAAAGTTAGCGAAACGTTGGGCATAAAGTGAGGAGAACTTTGGTTTCACTTGCACTCGTGAGATCAAAAATTCTATTTCAACAACGAAAACAAAAATTAAATTGATCAGCACACAAAGCATTAAAAAGTTAAATTTTTAATAAAAATATTATGTACGCAATCTACTTAAGTTTTATTTTTCATCAAAAAGTGAAAATTAACTTACATTTTTTGTTTGTTAAGAACGAGAAATAGGACTTCTAAACTGAGTATTGTTCCTGATAAAAACAAAAATACATTCTTGATTTTCGTATTATGTTGTTTCAATGAAAAATTCGACTAATTATTGTCGTATCTACTGATTTTTTTTTAAATAAAATAACAAACCAATAATAAAAAGGTAAATTAAAGCTTAAACTATATATGTATATGTATGTATGTATATACATATATATAAACTATATTAATTTTTAATACACCTCCCTTTTTACAAAATTATAACAATAGACCACCAACAATCTAAAAATATTATTCGGGGTTTTTTAACGATTTTAATGGTCTGATTTATTTAAAGGTGAATTTTAAAGTATGAATGTTCGGAAAGTGTGGCAACTTTTAGTAAAAATATATTGCAATTTTTTTAATTATAAATATAATTTTAATAAATTTCAAAAGTTTGCGCCATAAATAGGTATTTCAATTATTTTATTTTAAAAATAATTAGAAATTGCTTAAGTTTTATTATTTTATTTGAAAAATATTCATCAACAGTGCTGCCTACCCGCTGAAAAAAAAAATGTATATATTCTATGCATGTAAAATATTAAATAAAGATAAATTTGTATAAAAATAATTTTAGTAGAGCTGCGACCGCTGCAAAATTTTGTTGAATACTTGAAAAGGTTTTTGTATTGAATGAAGTTGAAAATATAATATTCCAAATATATTTTTATATAATTTAAATATTTTAATTTTTTTTTACGTTTGCAAATCAGATTAACATGAATAGGTAAAAGGTTTGTTATGACTTATTGGAAAAAAATTGTATTGAACATTTTTATAAGAGGAAATAATAAGTATAAGAATGAAAATTTGTTGGATATTATTTTTAGTTCTCCAGAAAGTTTAAGAATCAAGCCGATTTTGATTCAGTATGAGATGTTTTTTTTATTAAAAATTTGTAAAAATAAATAATTAATTACTAAATGTGAGAAAAAATATCGTTTTCAATTCGGATTCAAATAATAATGATCACTGCCGTTTATACGTATGTATGTGTGTAGATATGTATGTATGTATATGTTTTTATTGTATAATCACGGGAAGGTAGTTAACTAATTTTACTGAAGATGCGCTTCCACGTGAACTAAGATACTCACTAAGTATACTGCTCAATCATAATTATAAGCCAGCAGTTACTCTTTTAAATTTAATATCTACAATTTTTCTATTGATATTGATTTAATTTTCTATCAAATACTTTATTAATTGAAATTTCTACTTTTTATAAATATTTCGATTGATTTTTAAAAATTTCATAAAAACTTCGAACTTAAAAAAAAAAAATTCAAATTTGTTTGAGCATGCAATTTTGTAGTTCATTTAATTTTGTTTAACAAGATGCAAGTGTCAAGAGATTTTTGAAATTTTTTTTATATACTCGTACTCTATGGCTGAAATTGCGGTAGAGCGTGAATGAGTAAAAATTGTCAAAAGTTAATCTAATTTTAAGCTACTTTAAATTTGTACTTAAATTTAGATGGGTCGCGAAACTGCATACCCAAAAAAATTTTAAAAACAATTTTAGCTATGTAAATTGTTATGTTGATGAAATTTTTCTTTATTAAAAGTTCTGTAAAAATCTTGAAAATTGGGTTAAATGGCTTCGAAAAAATGTTGTATAATGTTTGAAAATTGTATTTATACGGCACTTAATAAGGATTGAACTGTATTTTAATTGAAAAATAATACAAATCAAATACTATAAGAATATTAAGTAGTTAAAAATTTCCAATATCTGGGTGTCGTTTATTTATGATAAGCGGCTTCTTTACATACATAGTATGAATGCGAGTATGTTTACACATATGTATGTACATATGTATGTATGTGTATTCATATCACAAGTCCGTCGCTACCTTATTTTGCTAAACTCATCGTATTTTATGTAATTTGTCTTAATTTCTTGTAATAAAATTTAAATAAAATTGTATTGTAGTTGTAGCAGAATTCACAAAGGCCGACTCTTCAGCTCAGACAACATTCAGTGCTTTGTAGAAAACATACATACATATATAATACTTGTGTGTATATACACTTACATACACAATCGCATACATATGTATGTATGTAGCAGTTGAAGTCAGCGGAGACTTTGAGGTGCCAGTGGCATTTGTCGGACTTGTAAGATCGAGCTTGATGCTCGCAAGTAGTTCCCTGGTTGGTTGCTTGCTTGTTTGGTGGACTGGTTGAAGTGGGGCTGAAGTGCGGCTTATATCTACATATACACATACATACTACATACAAGCATACCTGTTTTCTTATTAATGCAGTTGTATGTATGTATGTAGTTGTAATTACATACAAACAAACATTTGTGACAGCCAAACAAACGGCGAGTTGGCTCTACAAAGCGCCTGTAGCTATTTTATTTTTTTAACTTTTTTATTATTTTAAGTTTTTTCTTTCTTTGCTGCAACAGTGCGCACCTACACAATTAACGCTGGCGGTGATAAATACATAAATTCAGAATTACATGAGCAGGAAGATACATATTTACTCACAATCACACATATGTACTTACATACACTAGCAAGCTTGCACTTACTTATAAGTTAAAACTAAGAAATGTCTATAATTTGTTTTATTTGTTTGTGTTATGCGCATTTAACACCAGCTCAGCAGCAGCAACAACATAACAATACAATGAGGTCGTTGCTCAACTACAAACGGATAAAATGAAAAACAAAACAACAAATACATATAACAGAGAATTGAAACTTTAAAAATGTAGAAAAAGAATTGAAAAAGTTAATATTTAATTGCATTGTATTTATGCGCATGCGCATGTGCGCTCACACACAACTCTCCACAACTCTACTTCTTGCTTGTTCACCCCTATCATTTGCTTTTGATAAACTGAAAAATTATGCTTACATACATACATACATACATAATCATACATATAAATGCAAGCTTGTACAAACATATTTTATAGCGCGCAATGCGAATACAAATAAAATATCATTTTCTTTCGCTTCGACTAGAATTTATTTGTATTTTATGGCAAATGCGTTACGCCTGCGCAAATGACTCAGTGAATGGACAAAAACAAAAAAAAAATGTATGCATGCATTGCTGTTACTTTAGCCGGAAAGATGTTTTTTAGTAGTTGAAGTTGTTTGTTGGCCTGCGGTAATGGCGGCGTCGGCGGCGAGGGCACAGCTTGAACAGCTGGCTGAGTGGCAGACTTCGACGCGCAGGTGGTGGGAGGACACTTACGAGTACCTGCAACAAATGGGGAACAACTACTTAGTAACTATTGAGTAATTGTTCGAGAAATGCAGGTGACAACCGTAGGGCATGCAAGGATGCGCGAGTGTGTGTAGAATAATTAAGTGAAAGGAGTTGTTTGTGGCAGTAAATTGAAGTGCAATAAAAATACGCTAATCGAGTGTTTCTTCAATTCAAAAAATGAAAAAAATTCTATATTAAGATGTACTTCAATATTTTCATTAAAAACTTAAAATAAAACCCCATATTTCAGAGTCCACCAGACAACCCTTTGGCACTTCTTAAGAAACTTCGTGAGCTCAAAATAAAAGAGGTACTTTTAAAGTTTAACGATTCGTTGATTTTCAATTTTTAATACTTATTAATGCAAATATGTTCTTTCGGAAATTTTATAAATACAGGAGTCCAAATTTATAGAAAATTAAAAAAAAAATCTCTTCCCAGAATTTAAAGATCGTTTTGAGTAAGTAGTTTTATTGCTCATTAAATTTTAGTATAACAATGTGCATGGCTGGAGTTTCTAGAAATAACCGAAGCTCTCACGCAATTTCTCTCTTACTTATAACGTCGCCAATAAAAAAATTCTCTCTTTAAACTGTCTTACTGTTATACTGTTATACTAAAATTGATGCAGGTAGACAAGAGTGAAGCTAAAAATTAATTAAGGCGACGACGCAATGGTTACCAGATTTAAGATGCTTCCACCAAATAAGAGAAAGGAAGTAAAGAACACGCTGGATGGAGAACTTCTCAATGCTTGGCAACTTTGATGAAAAAGAAAAAGGCCGGTACCGAAGAACTGGTAGTCAGGGCCGGCGGAAGCCTATGACAGTATAGGTAGTCCTACTCACTCGGAAAACTTCAGATAATTTCAGAAAGGAGGAAAAGCAAAAACTACATTTTTTCTCTATCCACTCGGGCTGAAAGTGTTCCGCCGGCCCTGCTGGTAGTGCGCCATTATCAGCTGTTGAGCGTAATCCTAACAGTCGAATATATACCAATGATACTACAGGTTGTTATAATTATAGCAGCATAAGGTCTTATCGATGATGCTGTACGGAAGAACGGAGCTCGCCACTGAATGAACTAATCGGACCTTGCCACTCTGGCTTCAAACTTGGCAAATTTACTAAGGGGTGGTAAAATTTTCGACTGATAGTGATGGTTTAAGTGTATTTGGGATAAAAACCAATTTTTCGAACGTAAGCGTGTTGTACTTTTCCTATTAAATTCAAGTCCCATAGTGACTAATTTCTGATTCTCCGTAATAAGAAATGCCTTTGTACATCCTTCTATGTACTTTCAAGATTAGTCAAATGTATTTCAGAACCAATAAAATGTACTTCATATTCGTCAATATAATTCATGACGCATGACGCACGG
The DNA here is from genome assembly GCA_963971545.1 of Philophylla caesio. NCBI lineage: Eukaryota > Metazoa > Arthropoda > Insecta > Diptera > Tephritidae > Philophylla > Philophylla caesio. Next base: position 93,805,101 of record OZ020609.1, read on the forward strand.
ATTTTTATTTTTTATTTTATTTTTTATTTTTAAATATGTGTGTGCCAATTCGAGAAAGAGTTTGATAAGTGTCGAGATCTCAAACTGTTCAGCTACAGAAAAATTAATTCATCAGCTGGCCGAAATGTTACTATGTACTAACGCAAATCAATTTGATTGTGTGTATGCTGGTTTATTTTTTAAGATTGTGCAGGTATTTGAAGTAGAAAATATTAATTTTTTTAAACATAATCGAGGCTCTAGGAAATATGCCTCAGGAGACTGATAAGTTTGTCGCTAAACATACTAGTTCAAATTGTATAGCTTCCTCCCACCTTTCTTCTCCTTAGTTCGCTCTACAGGCATTATGTGCAACGGTCCCATGATACAATAATTTTTAGAAGTAGTTTCACTCTTTCATTTCGGACGCCCTATTAACCATTTGACAGGGACAGTGTTCCAGATTTTCGTGCTACCAATTTCTTATTAAAAAAATTCTCTATTTTTTCGCATTAAAAAAACAAAGATAACAGAAATAAAATTTGAAAATGCTGCATTTATATACAGAAGCTGATTGAAAAATCGGTTACCTCAAAGAACATACATCGTCGCCCGGATAAATTAATGTCGCATGTGAAAATTGGGCCAAATTTAGTTAAAAATGCAGTTACACTAAACTAAGTAAAATGTTTTAAATGACGTATCCGTTTTTGGATTTCTCTTTTAGAGTCGGAGATATTTAGTAAAATTTTGTCGCAAGTGCTAGGTTGATTTCGTCCAATTTTGTCGTAAGTCCCAAACATTTTTTTATATACGAAAATTTTTCATATAAATTCCGTGCTTTGAACACTCGGAAAATTATTTTCAATTGCTCAAATTACTTTGGACAAAATTTTAAAATCTCTAAAATTTTGGATAATAAAATGTTGTATATGAAAATATTGCAAATAATGTTAATAATGCAGTAATTCTTCACCTATCAAGCCATTTCTAATGGGTTATTCTTGTTTCGATATCTTATTTAGTTTTCGATCTACTGAGTATAATTTGTCGACATTTGTCGTTTCTCATACAATAAAATTAAAATTAAAATCCCAAATTTCTATTTCAAAGTAGTGGCAATATTGGGCGTCTGCCGTCGAATACTGTTTTTGTCAAAAAAATTAAAAGTGAAACTACCTCTAGCAGAAGAGTAAACACGTCACCTTTACACTAAATAGGAATTCCTATCCGCCGCTATCCTTAAATAGCATTATGATCCCCCAAAAGACATTGAAGTAGTGTATCTTGGTGTGCATCTCGACCGGCGTCTCACGTGGCGCAAATACATTAAATCTATAAAAAATTCGCTGACTGGAGAATCTTGGTACATCCAGAATGAGAACAACCAATGCGACCTTAACATCCCATCCGTAAAAAATGAAATAGCGAATATTAAGCAAAAGTATATAGACAAATTAAACTTGCACCCAAATGAACTAGCACAATCACTCATTGATCAAGCAAATTAAACGCGACTAAGCCGAAATGATTTTCCAGCACGATAATTGATACAAGGGCCTGTATAGCAAACGGGATAGTTTTAAGAATTTAAATTAAGATTTGAAAACTTATTGTCAGCCTCTTTACGAGAAAGATTAAATAAATAAAAACCTTTAAAGAAAAAAAAAATTCCGACATAGTCTCTAATACAACACTAACACTGCTAACACTCCACAATACTTTAGCTTTCTTCAGCATATCGTAATTTCTCTCCTGACATCCTTCGGTACTTAGTTGATCCGCAATTCCATCTCACCTCCCACACACCAGCTTTCGCACTGCCAGCAACCAATTGCAAATGCTGCAACACTAAAAGTTATGCGAAAGTGTATAAAATCAAAATTAATGCAAACATAGTATCCATCCACATCATCTGCCACATGCCACATACACACACACACTTTTAAGCAAATGCCACACAAACAACTGTGGCGAAGGTGAACGAGCGCGCGCGCGCGCATTGCGCACAATTTAACACGAATCGCATTGAATTAAATTGAATAGAATTGAATTGAATGAATGTGCGAGGCAATAGTTATTGCATTGGATGTGGTTGTTTGTTGTTGTTGTTGCACGTTTGCGCATACACTTTTGCGTAGGTTGCAAGTCTTGCTCTTGGTTTACGACTACGAGTTGAGCGGTAAACTGGCTGGTTGTGCCCCTTTCTTGTGAGTTGGATGCTGTGCTGGCATGGCGGCAATTCTGCTGCTGCTGCTGGTGCTGCTGCTGCTGCTGCGCGAAGAGCAATGCTTGTTGCAAGCTTGTAAATTTATTTGTAGCATGAGTTATGACCATATTTGCGACAAATACCAAAGACTTGTCACCAACAAGCGACTGAAAGACACAATGTTATTGCTATTGTTGTTGTTGTTGTAAACACACTCTGTGTGGCAATGCTGCTAGCGTTTGTGTGTGTGTTGTTGTTGTTGTTGCAGCAGCTTGTTATGTGTTGCATTTAAAAAGATGTTTTACTTCACGACGTTGCAGGCAGTTGCAATATTTTATGCGACACCAGCCAACTAACTTACCATTTTGGCAACAACAACAACAACAGCAAGCACGAAACCTCTCAACTGCCAGCGCCTTGCCATATTTTTATGTCATTTGCATGTCGGTCGGTCCGAATGCTGGAACGTGTCCAAATATAAATACAATATTTGTATGTAAACACTTACTTACAAACATAAATAGTTACATATGCACATATGCATGTATGTGTGTATGTGAACATGAGCGCATGTTGTGCCAGCTGCCAGCCACAAGCAAATCAAAAAGCAACAGCAACAGCAACAACGCCACAAATGCAGATTTGTATGAATTTTTTATTGAATGAAAATGGGCGAAACGCACTGCATGTTGTTGCTGTGTCTTCGATTCATAAATGCAAATCGTTCCAGCTAAGCTATCCAGCAGCAGTCGCCAGCTTCGCAGAGCGATGGAGCTGCGTTTAGGTTGAATATCATCGCTTGGCTCTTTGCTCGTTTGCAGCACGACCTACGCACACTGGTCAGCATTGAAAGAATGATTTCTCTACTTTGCTTGGGTAAAAAGGTGCAAATTAACAACAACAACAACTACAAACACAACAACACATTTGAATATATAAACGCATTGTCACCACCAACAACGCAATGATAATTTAATGCAAACACATTCATACTTATCTACACAGAATATGAAGCGTGAATTGGGTGGAGGAAGCGGGAAGCGGGGGGAGAAGAGGTAGATTTTATGGCAGCAGTATCAGATTTCAATGAGCATTTTATGCACATCTACATACATATGTAAGGAGGTTTGTATTTGTACATATGTATGTTTGTATTTAAAGTGTCCCTGCACTGTGTTTATAAATCGAATTTTCAATTCATTATTTATTCGTCTGTTTATGGGCGCTACGCTCACCAACTATAGAACAAGCCGTTATTGGCAAATTTTTATTAGTTTTTCCTTTTTTTTAATTAAAATAAAGTTTATTCTTTAAATATATAAACCCATACTTAAGTCTTAGTACATAGACTGAAAAATTTTGTTTGAAATTTTCATATAAATTTCACAGTTTTTTCACAAACATTTTTATTTTTATTTTAATTATACAGTTTTAAAGCGCATGTTATTCTATTAGGACAAAATGCATATTTTAAGTGCGTTGATTTTTGACAATTTTTATTTGCCGATGTTGCGTAAGAAGCCAATTTTTCATTCTATTATCTGCAATACTGCATTTTCAAAATAGTTATGGATATTGTGACAAAAAAGGTGAAAGTTTGCATACAATTTTGCTGTTTCTTTTTTTTGTAAGAAAATGAACTGTATTTATTTAAAAAATAAGGAAAATAGTGAAACTTAATGGTGTTTAAATGAAGTTTTAAATTTTTTAAAAATATTTTTGTGTCGCTTTTGTATAATTTCGTATTTTAATACCGGTACCAACTCTCTTTGAAGCATTCTTAAATACAAATTTTGTTAAATCTCTTTCGTTTGACGCACTTTTTATTAGTAATTCGTATAATAGCTACTCTCCCTTATAAAGTTAAGAAACAAAGCTTTTTCTAAACCACATCCACTGAAATCCATATTGTGCTTATCAATTTTATTTATTGAATAATTTACTTCAATATTTTTAGTACTGATGCACCCACTTATGACGTGCTAGTTCCTTGTCCTCAAACTAACTTGCTTAGTCGAAGTTCGGCGCCTCTGTTTACTGTGTATAACCCGAGTTTTGGGCTTTTTCTATAAAAATAACTATAAAATGCTAATCGTTTTTTAGACGCATAGTTTCGACATGGTCTATTACATATTCCCAAAATATCAAACATTGACTGAGATTAATTACTTTCAGCAAAATTCAAATATCGCAATTACGCATTTACTATTGAACTGGTATGAAAAAGCTCATTAAATACCAGTTCGTGAACTAGTGATTTTTCCGTTAAATTAGAATAACAGCAAAATTTCTAAACAAGGTATGACGATGGACTTACGCGTCTGTGAGTGAGTTCGTGCACTACCTCGCTACTCGATTGAAATCGGTATGTAATCTTACTAATTTGAGCGCTTCTATTTTGTTATCTTGAGCATTTGAGGAGATGCAGGCACAGCGATTTTGAAGAATCTGAATACTTAGCAAAGATGCAAAAAGTTCGCTCATACGAACGAGTAACGAATATTGCCCTGAACGTTTAACGTTATCTGTCTTAAATATCTTCCTTAAGCTGAAAGGGTGATGATTTCTACACCTTCTTCAACACTTCTTTTGGCTTTGGAAAGCTTCAATTTGATTTTAGAAAGCGTCAATAAACTTGCAAGTTGATGGTCTAAAGTTCATTTGATAATTCTTTAGCGGAATTGACTGTTTATAATTTTAATAAGTATTCCTACACAAATGATACTTCAATTAAAGAATTCTGCCTAAGCATCGGCTAAAGGTTTTATTGATAAATAAAACGGCTGAGGGTAGACAAGCTCAGAGAGCCAAAGTGGGTACCCAGTTTATCAAGAAAGATTTGCAGAAAATAAGTTGGAAGAAGAACTTTCTTCTTTGAAATATTGGAAGCATTATTGGAGAAATAAAGTGGAGAAGTTGTATATTTATTTTTATTTTTATTTATTAGTTTATTAATGAATATTCTTTCGATTTTCATATTGTTTTTGAAACTACTTATCAGCAGAAAAATCAATTGTGGGTTGAATTGAAAGTAAAAATCTCGTGTAAAAAAATACTTGACGTCATAATATCTTAAATGGTAAAACGGGCTAATTTAAAAAAAAAAACATAAAAAAAACCAACGAAAAACAAAAAGTTAGTAATAGAACATTAGTCATATTTAATTTGCTATAAATTGCTGCAGGCAATTTCCATTATTTGAAAAAATTTTCTTTTGATTTTTATTAAATTAACGCGATAACATCCACACATATTTCTTTTCGATTCAAAGAAATCGTTGATTAAATTAAATGCCACATTTAAAAAAGTCACAAAAATATTGAGAGACATAAAAATATTTCTTAAACGACTATTGAAAATTTATGTTTCAAATGTTCATTATTTATTTATTTGTATGTATTGATAGATATTTATGATATGATAACGGTGATGAGTGGCATAAGAAAACTCTAAAACTTACATTCAATTTTTTTTTAGTTGGGTAACTTAGAACACGCTTGGCCAAGCTAGGTATACAGGTAAGCATTATCTTCGCAGCCACACAGTCTCATTTGTTAATCGAAGGCTCATCAGAATGTCTCCCAATGGTCTGAATGCGTGGCAGACCAAATGTCTGTAGCTAAGAGTGAAAATAATGTTTTTACTAGTCGAATAATATGTATAAAAATACGAGTATAAACGAACATTTAAATATGAATGTATGTATATTGAGTAGAGTTGTGCGTTTGCTGGTTATTACTTAAAAGACAATGATTGAGGTTCGTACTCGTACGTGCGGTCGTGGCAACCCTGTAAGAAAATTTGATAATTTGTTGTAATTATTCAAACACACGGCAGGTTGTTGCTGGTTGGCTGGCCAGAAATTGAATACTCGTAGAATGCACAGGTCTACAAAATTCAGTTATTCTCCTAATATGAGAGTAATTTATGAGGAATTTTTGTGTGCTGAACACAATTCTGTAATCCAAAGTTATTTAATAATTTGATCTTAGTCTTGTAAACTCTAAGAGATAGATTCAAGCTATAATTAAAGCATAGGTTGAAGTCTCTACGTCGTCTTGTTACAGGCCATTTTCCTCCAAACCGAATCGTGTTCAGTGCACAAAAATTTAAAAGAACTAAAATTCATTAATTAAATCGTAAATGGCCATTTCGAGTATCAACTAAAAACAACATTGTTAATGTTCACACTACAGTCTCCTAGTATACTGAAATACCAAGGCTCAACCCTTTTGTTTCATGAAAGTTCTATACCCTTAGGTTATTTCCTCTTACCAGAGGTCTTAACAACCATTTTCTTAAAATATATCTACGATTAGTGCGATACTAATGGCGTTGTTTTTATGTTACCTTCTCACATTGTAACTTTTGCACAAGGCAAACTGTCGTCCTGAAAAATTGCTACATTAGGAGAAATTGTAGCAACTTTCATTGTTCAGAGTCCAATAAAGTGGGAAATGGACACGCATCGCCTTGAAAGGAAAACAAAAGAGGCAACACTATTATAACTAGCAAAGCAACCAAGTTTTTTCTGAAAAATCCGGACAGTCCGAGCGCAAAATTCCTCCTAAACACAGAAGGAATTAGCTACGAGCTCTTACGGGGCTAATAAAGTAACGCAATCCATGGGGATACCCATTGACTTCATCGGCAATTCACTGTGCTTATCCTGTCTGTAGGACACGGATAGCGTATATTTGGATCAAATGTTCTGCGACAACTTGCTAATTTCGTCAAATACGTAGTCTGGTAAAGTAAATTACTCCATATTATACCCCTTTCTTCCCAACTTGTCTCCCTTTCTCCCATTAAGGCTTTTAATACAATAGACAAAATTAGGAAACATTGAGTTCCACGATTACTTTCTTTTCCAAGATACATATATATTGTTGAAGAGACGAACTTTAGATTGTTCGGACTGGCGAATGATATCTGAGTTTTCTTTGAAATAGGTGAAAGTGCGGAATTTGATAATAACAATAACTTTTTGCAAATGTTTTGGAAGTTTTGAATAGCTTGAGCCTAACTTATGATGATTTTCATCAACCCTTTTTGGAGCTCAATAATTTATTCATTTCAGTTTTTAATTAGAAATAATCCAAAAATATCCGGAAAGCTTGAGTTTCCAGCTGTAAACAAAACAAAACCAACTGTTTGATTTTAATTTGCCGATAACAATGAAGTTGCATTGGAGACAGAATTTATTAATTTCATCACCAAAATGAAATGAAGATGTATCAATAGAAAAGAGTATATTACCATAAAATAGTTAATATGTTATTACTCTAAGTAAGAAATCAGAAAAAATAAGCTTAGCTGAATGCGTTTAGTTGCCGGCTTAAGTATTGCGCATGTTGTTGCGGGTTCGACTCCCGCAGAAGCCAAGAAGAAAGAAGTCTGATGAGGAAATGTGGTGATTTCCGAAATAATACTATAACTTCACCGCTTTGAGTATTGTTGTTTTTCCTAATATTTTTCCAATAAACTAATCGGCCTTAAAGCTCAAAAATATTTAAAATAAATAGTTATATGGCCAAACAATAACAAAGAAAAAATATCACCAATATAACATCCATTTAAAATTTTTTTTTGCACTGACTTAAAAAAGTTATGACCATACAAATTTTTTTACTTAAGTTACCACTTCAGAAATTTTGAATCATAAATAGTTCAAAAAATGAACGCACCGAATTTCCTACAAGGTATACACACATTTCGGCATACACTTAACCGAATGTAGTACCGCATATGTATGTATATGACAGCACCAACACTATGTGGCTAAAGTCAACATTTCTATGTATTTCTAAGCTATTTTTCCCAATATTTCCACGCTTTGATCATTGAAAGTTATGCACAAAACAAAAAATTTATTTTATCTGAGTTAAGAAATCAGATATTTCTTTTTGATTCATAGAACTAATTTATAGTTTCCTTTACGTTTGCGGTGTGCGCTTGCAAGCAGAGCAAGCAGAGAGTGTGGTCGCATGCTTGTGGGATATAAAAATCAATAAAATATATATTAAAATGTAAAAAAAAATTAAATTTCAAAAATCAATGGCAGCGGCAGTGATGGCGAGAAAAAGGCGGACCGAAAAATTTGGTGAATATTAGAAATTAGAGTGAGTGAGAACACAGAAAAAAACCAAATAATAATAAAGAATCAATTTGATCTTTGATTTGGTTTAACGATTTATTTAGAAGACATTCCTTGCGCGGCGGTCCAACTAAACTAAAATTTAAAAAACTAATAAAAAAAAAAAGATAAACCATGTTTTGGGTCCAACTAAATAGGCTGTGGTAAACAAGTTTTTTGTGCTGCACTTTGTTTTTGTGTTGCTTGCCTTCCACTGTCGAATATCGAAACGGTAGGTGCCAGCTCACATCTTCTGGTGCTACGCAAGCTGCAATATCTAAGCTGGCGATCTAAATTCCTACACACACACATACATATGTATGTGAACTGTGATGCAGTGGGAATGACAACAGGCGAAGCAATGGCGCGCGCAGGACAGCAGTGAAGATATCGAAAACGCATAGCTGAGACCTTTATTAATATTTTATGGTCATTAAATGATCATACGAATGGCATGCACACGACATACATATGTACATATGTATGTCAACAGGTATGTATGTATGTATGTTAGTATATGAAGGAGCATGTCGACATGCATATAAATTCTAGAGGACCAGCAAAGGTTCGTTTCATTGTCCATTATTTCACAACTTCATTTTTTTTTTAAGTTCAATGTTCGAAGGCTTTAAATACAGATCTAAATCTTAAAAACTTTTTCGAAATATGTACATTAAATATAATTGCAAAATAAATTTTCTCGTAAAATATATGCTCTGACATGATAAATCCTCGTTCGTACTGTGAAGATCCTCTAGCAATTTCTGAAGCTTTCTGTACCATTTAACTTTTTAAATGGATGGAATGGGCAAAAGCTGAGAGCATGGCAATCATAGGCGTGCGCAACTGTTTAAACTGCATTTTACAAAAAATTTATTAATTTATTATACTCATAAAACCAATCAACATTAAGGGCCAGTTTTTCAGTGCAAGTTGAACTCTTTAACTTAACTTTATAACTTATAAGCTCTTTGCTAACTACTTCGTTTTAGTTGCAACAAATTTAATTGAGCGCAAGGAAACTAAGTTTAAATTTAAACAGAGTTTAACTATACTTAGTTTAAACTAATCTTGAACCAGCACTGAAAAACTGGTCGCAGTAAATATTTCTTAAAAACCAAAAACCCAAATATATGGAAAGCTACGCCTTTCAAGAAAGCACAAAAGATTTCTTTAGGGCCAATTTACTTTAGATTTCCTTTCTTTTATTCCTTCTATTTTTATTATGATAACCTCATTTGTGATAATAAATAATTTTTTGGTGATTATTTAATTTATTAAAAATGTATTACGATTTGGTTATATTTTATAATTATCGCGATAGTATGTATATCTCAATCTCAAATGTAGTAAAGTTTTCTTTCCTTTATCTAGGCAAATTATCCAGGATCAAATTTACCATCACCATTTACAATTATTTTATTAAAAATTATTATTTTTCACTGTGCAATAAGATTAAATATATCAAAAAAAGTACGAGCATACATTTAAATTCAGCATAAAAAAAGAAAAATTCAAGCCATAAATAAATTTTCAATGGCTAGCTAAAATTGTATGCTATCAATACCATTTAATCGAAAAATTTTAATATTTTTTTTTAATGAGGGTCGAAATTTTTATAAATTTTGGTTAACTTTATATTATATACATTTTTTATAATGTTCAAAATTTTAGTTTATTTGGATTTTGTTAGAGCCAGGGAAGTGTTTTAATGCAAAAATATTAGAAAATAAATAAGCAAAAAATAAATGTCAAACAAATTTTCTAATTTCATTTTGCTGTTTCAGTGTAAACTCTGAATTGAAACTTTAAATTAAATTTAATATGACTGCTAATTCCCCCTATTTGAGCCTGAAATTAAGCCACGCTTAAGTATAAGGAAAAAATATGTGAACATTTTTTCAGCTTTAAATCTTTAGCAAACTTTCATTGGTTCCACCTTATAATCATTTCATTAAATTTTCTTTGGCTTACAGTCTACTTATGCATTTCTCTCTGCTTCTTATTTTAGATATTTTAGATAACTCTTCTGATGTGCTCTGGAACATTTAAATTATTAATTAAACAACGTTTTTCGCTCATTAAAATCCATTTCATTTTAAATGGTCCAGCAGTGAAACGCTGAAAGGTCGTCGAGCGTCTGTCAATAGCACTGTACAAACCCTAACTTTTTATCCTGTGCACCGATCAATTCGTCGTCATTCCCATTTATCCACCGAGAGGGGAGGAGAGGCTGCTCTGGGCAAGTGTGTAGGAGCGATGCATGCAAATTGTGGCAAGAGTCACACAACAAATGTAATGTGTGTGTTGCATGCAACCGGAAGACATTAATATTATAAATTGCGGCGTGTAGGTATAAAATATACTGTAAGATTTGTATATTTCTGCAGAATTGAAAGGTAAGCAGCATAAGGGAATAAAACAATAAATAAATGCATACACAACACAAACATACAAACAAACATTAATGTTTTGCGCTTATTAATAGGTTAATCATATTTTGATTGTGCATAAATCAACAAAGATTGAGCTACACACACATACATATGTATATTAAACAAAAAATACAATTTTTTTATACAATCGAAACTGGAGCTGCAGCTACTAATTGACCCGCGCGCGCTGAAACTTCCTAAGTAACACACATTTGAAGCAGCAATTATTGAAAGAAGAAAAGAGAAACTCAAAAAAAAAAAACAAAAAAAAACATACTCGCTCGCCAACAACAGCAAGAACCCAAAAACTCGCTTCACAATCAAAGTTGACAAGTTTTAATTTGCATACGTTGCTCTTTGCGCGCAACTTCCACGACGACCCTTTCGCGCATGCGCCGTCCTCTACAAGCGGCCATCCAGCCAGCCAGCCAGACAGCCATGTAGCAATCAGCTTTGCATTGCGTGTCGTCGCACAATTGCTACCTTGCTCCACCAACAACCCTTTGACCAGTCATCACACAACAACCACAACAGTCAGCAGCACCCCTTCCATCGTAGTTACTCGTAGCTCAGGTGATATCTCATGCTGCCTACCCGTACATGCACATGTGTGCAGCCATAACAAATGAATTATTGACATTTTTAAGCAATATTCACAAATATTCGTCCATTCCGGCGATATGGAAAATTGTCAACGCATTGCCAACATGTCCAATGGTTTTATTATACACTCGAACCTGTTGCTGACTGCTGTCCGTTGGCACTCCAGAGCAACCCAGCAACGCGCCCTTCTCTTTGCTTCTTCTACAGCAACATCAGTGGACTTGTGGTTTTCATTTACTAAAACAACCAATCAATTGGTGTGCGCTCGTCGTCTTCGTTATCCACTAACTTTAAAATTTTTGCTCATTAATGAATTTAAATGGCCTCCTTTATAATATTTAACGGCTTCTTTGCATCATTTTATGTTGATAATATTTTAACGGTTACCTTTTCACTTTAAATCAATTCCCCTACTCCTGTACGCTTCGTCTCAAATCCACAAACTCTCTGTCTACTTCTTTCGGTTATACTTTACTCAATTCATTGGCACTTAATAGTTTTTGTGCGCTTAAAACATTGGCCCGCTCATCGTTTGTTTGGTCGCAGTAATATTGCATTCTTAATGAGTCGACATTAAGTTTTGACAGTTGACAAGTAGTGGGTTTTCTGTGAGACGCGTCATGCGACGTAAGTAAAAAATATGAAATTAAGTATATAAAAAAAAGATGTGTGTGGCTGGAAAACAAATAATTATTTATGATAAGAATTATAAACCTAGAAGTTTTGTGTTGGTTTTGCGACAAGTTTGGGTAAGGCCGATTTTGCTGAAAGTTGAATTTAATTGGTTTACGATGACTTTGTTTTACCATTACGCCGTAAAGAGTTAGTTTTCATTACGTAAATTTGTTCGGCACTACGTACAATTTCATCTAAAATTCGATTAAGTGTCGAAATTGAGACATTTCGTATCAAATTGTGTTGACAAAAATTTGACACAATGAATATCAGAACCCAATTTCATAAAGTGATAATGAAAATTTGTCTTGACAGATATTTTTCTTATTTTCAGTGATATTTCTACAATTTGGTTGATATTTTGTTACATAAAAATTATTGTTATCCTCTGACAAACTCCTTTGAAGTAGTTAAAAAAAATGCCATTGGTGTGTAATCAAATTGTCGCCAACAAAATTGACAGCAGTCATATGTAATTTTTCGCTAAACATTCAAAACGAAGTGTTCAATTATATCAAGTAAGCAAAATTGAATAATTGCAACTCTAAGAGTAACCTGAAACCCCGATTCGACGGAGCTATTTATTAACAATTGTCAACATTATTCTCTCACAATTGTGAATATTATCAATGCCAGCAATTTTCATATTTGTCGACAGGCGTCTATGAAACAGAACAAAAGTGGCTTTTATGAAAGCGGTCACAGGAAAAGCATCAGAACAACACTAGCAAACAATTTACAATTGACCGTAAAGATAATAAATAGTTTTCTTTTTTTTTTTTTGCGATGCAGTTTCCGAGAGTATTTCTGCCTTGAAAAAAATTCTCCTAAAATACATCTGAGTCGGCACAAAACTGTAGGTCCCTCCATTTGTGGTGAAATATAATGACGCACACCACAAATGGTAGAAGAAGCTCGGCCAAACACTGAGCTATATAGTATAAGCGCCAAATTATTATTATATTACATAAAGGGGGCCTCTCTACTTTGTTCGCCCATCTTTGATGTACTTACTACCGGATTTTAAAGGACGATACATCGTTGTTTTTCTCATAAAGAGAGCTCCTTTACTCCAAAAGTCCCTTGATTTCCTCGTTGTGGTACTTACCATTTAGGTGAAGAAATTGTTGTTGCCTCCATTTTTCAATTTTTTCCTCCTTTAATCGTCATCTTTACGGTTTTCTGGTCGGATATTGAAGAATGATATTTTATCAAGAACGTGAACAAGTCGCGCAACTCATACGAAATTTCTAAACATAAATGATAAGAGCTGAAGTACAGTGTACGGAAAGAATAGCTACTTTCATTAAAAAAACAGGATTTTAATAAATTCTTCGGTACGGTCTGCATTGAAGTGACCCTAAACTGTCCACGTGGGTACCTCACTCAAAGAAGTCAAGGGTAGAATTTCTCTAATTGACTACTCGAAAACAAAGCAAATATGGAATATTAAAGATCAAATAGGGCAACCCGGCAGTTCTGGATACACTCAAAGTCCATATTTAAAACTGCATTTGGTTGGGAGTAAGCAAAGAAAATACTTACCCGTTAACGACTGTCTGCATAGTTCATTGCTCTTTACGAGTACACAGCAAAAGGATCTTCATGCCTTTCAATAGGCCCTGTAGCGGCTACGACGCCCGGGTCCCGAAAGAGACGTCAATTTCCCCAAATGGCTGCAGGTAACAAGATCTTGGTTTGTGGAATCGAAATAACAAAACGGCTAATTGCTTAACACAAGAATCATAAACCAGTTAAGTGAACCAATCATTAAATGTTGATGCTTCTCTCTGGAGAAGGCAAAATTATCGATGTATCGATAAAATACTTAGGTATGTTATGTAATGAATAAGGTAAGCAATCGACTTAGGTGGCAACTAAGGTGGTAAGAAATATTTTCCGAAATTGCCTACCAAAAAAACTTCATAGTAATAATTGAACATTTTTTATCTTTCATTTCTATAATAATTGCCACAGCTTTAACGCTCGACAGTCAATCAAATCATTGCAAGACAATTTCGATCGACTAAACAAAAGTAAATCACTCATTTACTCCAACATCCACTTAGCCATATCGATGATGAACATTCATTCAACATTTGATTTGCGCTAATAAAGAAAATTATTTTTTCATGTTACAAATAAGGCGGAAATCACTGCGCACTTGTGGAACCCCTCCCCCCCTTAGGAACGCTAGAAAGCAGCGTTGCAATATAATCAAGTGGAAGTGCCGATTCGAACGCATTTGTAAGTAGCTGGCCATTGGAGCTTTGCATTTATTCCTCAAGGGAGGTATTACCGTATGTTGCCGCACACACACCCACACACACACACGCTCACACCTACATACATACATACATATAGTACATAAACATACTGCAAGATGATATACTTATGAAAACTTTTTCGCCTTAAGCCATTGCTAGTAGTTATCTGTAATCAGCAATCGTCAGCAGTCGGGCAGGGCCAAGAAAGAAGCTTAGTGCATCTACGCTCAGCTCATTTCAGTTGTCGATTTGGCTGGCTCGGCATGTGGTGGTGCTTTACTTAAATGGCAAAGAACCTTTTCTAATGAACTCAATCAAAAATCGATTTGCTATTGATAACAGTGATGGCAATGGAGCTGAAGGAAGTTGCAGCAGAGTGGGCAACATTGCCGACAAATGGCATCTATGAGATAAATTGCTCGGCATTAAGTGCTTAAGTAAATACAAAGAGCCAAGTGCATACGTGTGTACATATAAACATATTTCTCTGTGACACAGATACTTTTTATATGAATTTTGCTATTTTTGTTGGCATAAATATTCCATCTCATTCTTGATTTTGGCTATTGTGACGTTTGATGAAAAGGAATTATTAATAATCGCTTGGGAATTCGCGAGCGCTCTATGACGCAATTGTGTGTGTGTTTATGTAGAGAGTGGAGTGTGAGTGCAAGAATTTATGAAAATATACATACATACATACAATATGTACATATGTGCGCGTAAGAGTGTATAGCTGCTTAAGTGTTTTACTAATTGTTAGTCGAATGGCATAGCGTTGAGTGCGAAATTTTGTTCGGCCACGGTCGAATGCCCGAAATGAAAGACCCCGAATTACTTATTGCAAAAGAAGAGAAATCGGCTTACTTTTAATTGCAGTAAACTGATTGAAGCAAATGCGGCTGGTAGCTTCAGATAAAATTAACTATTCATAAGCAGAACATATGTGAGTTTTTATTTTTGCTCAGTCTATTATACTAAACGTGTAAAGAAATAATTGTGTGATTTCATCATGTAGCTCGATGTTTGGCCAAGCATCCCGTAGCATTTGTAGTGCGCGTTTTATTTTTGGATGGTAGACCACGTCTATGCCGTCTCTGGAAAGCGGTTGTTTTTTTTGAGCAGGTTTTTCAAGACAAAAAACAACCTTCGAGTGTCATTGCTGGTCTTGGGGGGACTAGTAACTATCACTAAAAAATACTTTGTGATTTTAATTTTATATGTACGATATTACAATAATTCACAATTTTATTGAGCTCGGGTTAGTTTTTGGAAGATTTTATTTGGAAAAAACAACAATAGTTTTTATTTAATGGTGGAAGCTATAGTACTATTTCGGAAATCACCACATTTCCTCATCACACTTCTTTCTTTGGACAATTAAATTTTCCTCAAACTACCTAAAATTATTATTTTTTAATTAAATAAACTTCATTTTCTAACAAAGCCCATTGAAACTTATTTTTGAAGCTTTTACAAAATATACAACGATTTACCAAAATTGTATTAATTTCTTATCTTTTCGGTATTTTCGAGTTAGCACTTATGTACCGCATTGAACTTCATAGCAATAAACTGTGTAACAAATTACCAATGATTTTTGACAATTTTTTTTCTGACGCTCCATATAAAAATTGTTTTCGGGTTTTCGTTATATGGAGGAAATTTCCGGTAAAGAAATATTCAAATTTGCACTTTGTCACTATGAAATTTAATGAGCTACGAAACTAAAATACTAAATTCTTTTTTACAGCTCGAAATTTTCATGTACATTTTGTAAAAATTGTAAACCTTATGGGTTTTTTAAAAATATGTTTAAATAATTAAAAAAAAAAAATTAATTGTGTAAATATGACAACAGGCGGTTGTGCTATAGTTTGTGAATAGAGGGCGTTTTTGGAAGCACATGCAATTTCAAGTTCAAATTGCTTACCTCTAATGGATATTAACTTATAAAAAAAATGTTTGATCTGTAATAAAGCGAAGAAATTTTAGAAAATCGTCTTTAAAATTTTTTTTAGAAATGCTTTTTTATAGTCCGTTTAATTTTAAAAATGTCTAGCATTAGAGTGCCTTAAGTTTGCCGTTGATTTTTGAGAAATAGCGAGTGTTTTTTTTCTCCAAATAAAACTCAATATCTTTTAATGCATTAAGTGGATGAAAATGCGCAACTTTCGCGAAGAATAACTCCAAAATCAATCGTCATTTTTAACGATGAGAAACTTGCAACGAAATTGCATCTCAACTTTTCTTAAAAATTGTATTCTTCTTTTCCTTGTCCGACAGGGTGAATTGTTGATATTTGTCTCGCGCGGTTAGAGTCTAAAAGGGTATTTTTTTTATCTCGAAACTGCCTTTGCGATAAGAACAGGTAAATAGTAAGTAATTTTAGTCCGTTTAGGTATTGCGGGTTTGTTTTGTATGTTGGTATCTGTCATATTACCTACGTTTTTGTTTTGTTTTTTGCAAACAAGCTTCAATGGTGCAAATATCGCATCAGAGTTGCTGTTTATTTGTTCGTTTATTATCCTCCCATCAAATGTTTGTTTTCAAGAGCATTTAGGCGCCGTCCTTTTTGTTGTACGTGCAGTACCTTAACGGTTTTCTTTGTTTGTTTTCGGGTGAATATTTTGCGTTTACCAAATGGTTTGCAAAATTAGATTCAGGTATTGCCGTGGGTTTTCGTATGCTTTTATTGTAGTCCCTTATATGTTCAATGTTCACGAAATATTGTTCTTACTTTAAGTCCTGTTTGTCCTATATAGCTATATTGACACTCACAGGTCAGTTTATACACGCCTTGTTTGTTCAATGGGTCTTCTTAATTCGTGCTGCTTTTAAATATCCTTCCCAGGTTGTTTCCAGTTTTGATCGCCGTGTGTAATATTCACACTTTCTGAAATCTCCACTTTCCCTGTGTAAGTCATTACTGTCCAAGTTTTTTCGTTTAGCTCTCTGCCGCTTCTTTTTTGAATTGCATAAATTTTTCTGAATTTATCCACGAGCTCCTTTTTATATCCGTTATTTGTTGCTTTGTTGTGTATTGTGTTTCGTTCCTTTCCGTATGCCTCTCGCGATAGACGTATTCATTCAAGTCTGTTTGTTAGTTGTCTTATACATAGCACCGTATTTGTGTTCTTGAGGATGATTTGATGTGTTATGTATTATGGTGTCTGTAGCAGTCGGTTTTCTGTAAATTTCGTAGTCAAGTTTTTGGCCAATTTTGTCTATCTTAATCGTCAGATCCAGGTAATTTATTCTTCCCTTCTTTTTCATTTCCATCGTAAACATTATGCATAGAGAACGAAAAATAACACTGAAGATGGCACAACGCCGAAACCGGGTTGTTTCAAAACCAAATTTGACAAGGATCGACGGAAAATCGTTCCAAAATACATCATCTTTCAAACTTGTCGGAGTAAAAAAACAACAAAAAACTTATACATCCATGTTGTTTGTTCAGGTATTCCAGTATCTGTTCTTCATTGTCCTTGGTGATCACGCAGATAATGTCATCCACGTACCTTGCATAGAATACTACGCCTAACTCGGCTTTTAGTTCTTCCATATACTGTCCCTCCAGTTCTTGCATAAATACCTCCATGAGGATTGCCGAGGTTGGATTTCCCATTCCGAGTCCGTTTGTTTTCCGGTATATCTATATCGCAGTGTAGTTCGTAATGTGTTTGTGATTTGGGTTGTTTTTATATGGTCTTTCGTTTTTTCGAGTAATGTTTTCCGGACCTTATCTATTGTTTCTGTTTGTGGTATCGATGGGTATAAGTGATTAAAAATTTAAAATTATTGAAGTCCATATTTTGGAGTTATTTTTTATTATTGCATCAGACTTCTTTTTTATTTAATTTTCATCACCGCTTCCCAAGTCTGAAGTAAGAAACCTTAGGTTGCTGAGCCAACACACTACATGCTGTGCTGCCAGTGCCTGGTCCAAATATTTTAACTATTTTGACTATAAAATTTTTCATGTAATCATGCAAGACTTATTGAAGTAATTCCTTAATGAATTGTATATACATAAGTATATACGAATCGAAAATCAATTTTGCTTAATATGAACTTCATGCGCCGAAATTGTAAAGTTAGAAATGCGTGCCGAAGGTCCAGAATATAATCACACGAGGCGAAAGTAGGCGATGCATCATCAGTGAGTTGCTCGAAATGGGAAAATGTATTTATGTATTTATAAATGTGCACTTAAGTATACTCGTAACGAGAACCTGCCAAATAATTTTAGGTCTCAATGGACTTGTTTTCATTAAATATTCTCAATCAAATCACTTGACTGAGGCCGTAATTCTAGACACATTCATTAAAAAGCCTCGAAAATTAATGAAATTACAGACTTTAACTGTGCACACATACATATACATATTATATTATAATATTATATTCTAATAGAGTTTGAAGATGAAAAGTGCAATTTCTATTATCTTAAAAACGTACAATGAATGATTAATTTTCTAATTATTTATTTTGTAATTTTTTCAACTAAAGAAAGTAGAAAAATAATTAATATTTGCAAATTAAATGGGGTCCCTAAGGGGGAGGGTCTGGACCCGAAACAGCTATCGGTTTCTTATTTTTATAATGTCTTGGAAGAAAAAAGGGCCAGCAAAAGACTATTTGTAAACGGTAAACTTTTTAAATTTAGAGTCCTTTGATGTAATATCTTTGTTCAATGGAATAACAAAATTAATTGAAAATAATAGCATATCAAAATGAAGGAATTCATTCGTGTTCAAGAGTGTGAATAAATCGGATTGAGGGGCATGTATGTTCAATTATTTTTTAATTATTATGTCAAAGTCTGTTTCACTTCGCTTCCTTTGGAAAAAACTATTTTAGAAAGACTACTAGCGCACCTGATTTTTGACTTTTGATTTTCAGGTATAAAATATCAAAAGATAAGAAACGGCACTTGCCAGTTTTCTTTAAATTCAACAAATATTTAATTTTTTCTTTATTTTATCAGAATGTATGCTATCTCTTTATAGTTATTCTTTGAAATATATTTAAGTAAAAATATCCTATCCACCCAACATTTATCGAAAAGCTTTCACCAACCATTCGTGGTTTGTTTGGACATAAATTTGAATTGAAAAAATTTACATATAGTTCATAATTAGGTATTTAAAATCTAACTTGATTTACTTTCGAAATCAGCGGGTTGTAAGCAAACATTTTAATAAGAGCATGTAATTTACTGAAGTGCTATATAAATTTTAATGTGAAATTATCTCTAATGCAGCTAACTAATATTTTTTTCTACATATTTAATATAAAAAGTTATTCGTGTGTTAATTTATATGTACCACAACACGTATTGCGAAATGTCCACTACGTTTCGATTTCCACAGAAAGGTCAGAAATTGAAGCAAATCATAAATTATATCATAAACAACTGAATTAAAATTCCATAAATGAACTGGGTTATGAGGTCGCGGCGCATGCCAAAATTTATCAAAACAAATAAAATAAAACAAAGCACAAAAAATGCATTTACCAGCAATTGCAACACTACTGTAGCAGCAGCACTGCAACAATACACGCTGTATACGTATTTGTATGTTTGTATGTATGTAAGTCAGTTGAACGATTTGTGTGACATTGCCGCATCAAACGCGCCGCTTATCTTTCAACAATTCATCAAAAAGAAACCTTGCAGTGCGGAATATCACACATGCGAATATCATTACACATTCCTATGCATTTATGTATGTTTGCATGCATGTGTGGCGCGCTGCAGCGTATTACGCGGCGCATTCATACACACATATGTATGTGCATACTCGTATATCGGCAGCTGTCAGCGATTCGCTCATATAAATAAATAAATTCATCATTGTAAATCATGCCCAGTATTTTGCAGTTTAATTAATCACAAACTACAGCTCACAACAATAGTACATAATATGACAACAACAGCAACAACAAATGAAATAAAATTTGCGCTTAATAAGCAGCTACTTGAAGAGCGCAACCAAAAACGGTAAGAACGCTGAGTAAGTACCAGCCGCGGTGCGCAGTCGCTTTTTTTACAATGCAGTCACAGATTGAACGACCACCACCACCGTAGCGCACAGCTTGACGTTTTCAAAAAAGATGATATTTATGGCAACTTTGACAATAAGAAGCGCGAGCGCGCGTCCACAAACGCGTCGATGCTTCATATGACACGGTGCGCTGCCACTGACGATTGAGTTGCGCGTTGTAGTCGCAAATCACAATTTGAAAATAAAAAGAGTGCAGAATGAGAATAAATGTTGATCGCATTTAGAGATATTATGTAGGCGCGTCGCTTGCAAAGCGGTAGGCGGACAGCGCTCAATTCATAAGAGCTCAGCGGCTCGCACCGCGCGGCATGCGGTGACAAAAGTGATGCGTCGCAATGCGACCTAACCGATTGATGCATGATTGAATGAATGACAGCGGTACGCGCATAGACAAGCGAAGCGGCATTGCTATCAATGCATGCTATATAACAACAAAAACAAAGGCAAAGTATGGAATTTGCGCGGCATGGAAGATCGCCGACAGATTGAATGTCTCAGCGGCGCGTCGCTGATGACAGTCGCTATCGCTATGTTCCAAAGGGGCAGCCACAATAATAACAACAACAATAAGAAATTACTTGTCAAACTGAGCAATATATTACCACCAACATTGTCGTGCATTACCAACTGCGCACGCGTATTTTTAATGTAATAATTGCCAAAGGTATGACGAAAAACAGCACAAAGCATTTCAACGTCCATCGCGTCCTTGGCGTTGTGCACTTCGAATGCTTTCTTGAATTATTAAATTTGTTTTGCTATTGATTTAATGATTTATTGCTGGCGATTTGTGAGTGATGCGTTGTGGCTTTGGAAAATCTCAAATCTTTCGGTTCGCTCGGTAGGTGGGCCACCAAATGTAGCAATGCGCTCTCGTTGGCATTGCGCGCTCCCCCAAAGGCAGGCGGTAAATTGTGTCGAACTAACCATACGTAGCATGCCGCACAAGTTGACAGTATATTTATTTAATCGCTGCTTATTTGGTATTCGTTTGCTAAATGTGAGATTAGAAATTTTTGTGTTTCGTTGCATGCGCTGTGGATTATTTTATGTCACACTGGGCGGTTTGGATGCGTTTGAGCAAATTTAAGAAATGACTAGTTGTTATATGCTTTCGGAAGAACGCGCATAACTTTGGTAAAAATTAATGGATTTTAACAATGCCGTCAAAATGGAGAAAAACACCATTTTCATTTTTTGTCATAACTCCAAAAAAAAAAATGTTTGCTAATAGCCGTTTTGCCAGAATACAGATCAAACTGTCTTTTCATTGACAAAATATGTTTAGCAAAAAACAAATAAAAACACACTCTTTAAAAAATTTCAAAAAAAAATACATACAAATGCAAAAAATCAATGAAATAATAATAATAAATTGTCTTTGTAAGACAACAACCGAAAAAATTAAAAAATGTTTGTGATTATTTTATTATTTTCTACACTTCTCGTATACTTTTGTCATATTTTATTATTATTATAATAATGATACATTTTGTTATTAAACTTAAAAGCAATTGATAAGAACTCAATATAACAAAAAAAGTAAAAAGTGAACTTTATTAATTCCCATTAAAAATAAAAAACAGAAAACTGGTGTGATAGTTTTAGTGAATTCAAAATCCATGAACCAATTATCACAGATCACCCAGCTCGTCAACCGTGTAATTGTAATTGAATTTGAATAAAAAGTAGGTGACGTCTTTTTTTAATCGGTTCTTTTACCATTATTCGTTCCTACAATTTTTTTTTTAATTTTTCCAATATTTAATTTTTTTATTTTAGTTCAAATGACATATGTTTATTTCAATATGCAGAGCACACTTAGGCCGATGCTTTGTAAGAATCGCCTCCAAACAAATTGTTTACTGATGACCGCAAATACTTCCTAGACAAATTGCTGCAATTTTATATTGCAATTTTTGTTTACTTTTTTTTTGTTTTGGGTTTTACGTCATATGGCAGGTGAATCAGGGCTGTGAAAAAAATTATGTCAAAATATTTTTTCTTGCAATTCTTTGATTTTCGTGGAATATTTCAAATACTTTTCATTCAAAATTTTGAGTTTTACTTAATTATATTTTCTTTTTTTTATGAGCTAAACATTTTTCACATGTTTATGAAGTACTATTTTTTTTCTTGTAGAGACAAATATTTTTTTTTGATAACAAAGTGAAATATTGAAAATCTTATATTTATTAAGTGTCAATGAAAATATTAATTGTCAATGAAATGAACTTTTTAAATAGCTTATATTTTATTACATTATAATATTTGTAGTTTTTTGATTATGTTTTCTACTCCTAATAATATGGTAATTTCATCAATCTTAACTGTTCAGAACTCTTTTTTATATAAGTAATATTACAAAATGAGTGCGAAAAAATTAAATAAAGTAATTATTAATAACCTCTAAAACAAATATTTGAAATAATTTTGGTTATAAAATATTTTAAATTGATTGATTTAAGTAACACCATTTTTTGACTTGATTTTCACATTATATTTCTAAAATTATTTTGAATTTGCCTTATTAATTTTGATTGTTTAGTAATCTTCAATTAATATTTTATTTATACATTTTTTTCCTTAAATAAATACATACTTCATTAAATAATTCCAAATAATTAACGTTTAAAACAAGAAAAATCGGCAAAACCAGAATCACAGAGAGAGCGACCTCGAAATCTTATCCATAAATTTGAGAACACAGCCACTCAAGCAAGAAGAAGAGTAAAATGAGAGAATGCCGAAGATGACATTGGTAGTGGTAAATACACGAGTAGCAACATTTAAATAGCCAATAAGGCGAATGCAATTTCAAACTGCCGAGAATACCGATTGTGGCCAAGACAAAAGGATTCGAGAATACTAGCTTTAGAGACTGCAATAAATTTGTCTCAAAAAAGGAACTTTAACGGAAGGATTTTAGACGAATTCTCTTTCTCAGATCATAACTTAAAAACCTTACGCTAGCTCTGAACTTTACATACAGCACCATGATTAACAAGGATCCTATAAATATAAACTAAAGTATACTGGCATTACATAATACTCGACTAAAAAAAAGAATAATAACTACCAATTATTTAAGCTTGGTGCTGATACAGAGGGTTATTCATTATTTTAGTATTTCGAAGTCTGGAAAGTAGCAAAAATTAAAATCAGGTACAGCTTGTACTCCAAGTTCTCGCATTAATAATCATTTAGTTTGGTAGGCGTAGAGGAGTAGCTCTCGTGGGATGGCACCAATTTTAAAGCAACAATTGAGGTGCATTGTCTTAAATTCTGCAAGATCAGACATTTCACTATACCAAATGTTAATATTTATTAACAAATTATTACATATCCCTTTCCTTACATACCTAAGCATATTCTACGGGTGGTATATTCTATAAATTTTGAAGATCTAACTTGCTGACCCCCACTTGCTAGCATCTCACTTTCTCACTCTCCGTCATCGCTATACCAAAATCCATGGCTGGCTATTAGCAATCAAGCAGTTTATAATTTAAAATTAAATATTTGAAAAGCATTTAGGCCAAGTTAAAAAAAGCTTACCAAATCGCAATTAACGTATGAATAAGTAAATAAATAAACTTTAGCCATGGAAAACACATATGTACATACATACAAACAATTATTTATATGTATCTATAAAGCAAAATGGAGCAGCAGATCTCTACATTTTTGTTGCACTTGAGCTTGTTAACAGCCACAGTGGCGCATAATAAGCGATTAAAACATCTTTAATCAAGCGATTATCACAGCGGGTGCTATGCGCCGCAACGACTAACGCGTCTGGCGCTAGTACAGCGCCGCTGAAACGCTCTGCACCTGGTCAAATGCATTGTATGCATGTATGTGTTGAGGATGTGCATCTCTTGGCTGCTCGAATGGTGGAGCCGAGGCGGTGCGTACCGGAGCACACCTGTCGCGCGGACAGCTTGATTTCATGTAATCCAATGCTCTAGGCGCCGCGGCACAATGCCAAGCATCTGACGCCGTTGGTGCTACTGTGGCTGGTGCGTTGGGAGGATGCAACACTGACGCCACCGGCCTGTTGCAGAACGGCGCGGCATGCCCCGTAAATACATTTACACCTTTTTCCAGCGCGCGCGTGCTCAGCATGCGGTCGTTATAATTTCATAATTTATTTGTGACGGAGAAAGACTTTAACGAAATGTTAAATATTCAATTGTGTGGTAGGTGAGGTGAGAAGCAACAACTAAAATAACAAGCAAATTTAGCCACAATAGCTGGAACCGCAACGAATTTGGCATACATAAATCTTTTTAATATTATTTTGCTACGCTAAGTGAGCGTAAATATTATCATTTGCAGATAATAATGTGAAAATTTATTGATGTTCGCTTTATTGTTGTTGTGGTTGGACTACTGACGTGCATCCCTTTCATTGCTCTGCTTCTTTCTTCGGCTTTTAATGTTTGCTGTTGTTGTGCCTTTCAAACGAATATTGTTTGTTTGAAAGGCAATTAAAAATTGCGTTGACAGCCGTTTATTGTTTTATTTGTATTTGTATTCTAATTAGAAATTAATTGCAAAACGCTGTGGCACACACGCATTTAATAGTTTCGGCACCTCAAGTACACACACACACCCGAAAATTTTACATACTTATGTAAATAGATATGTATGTATGTGCATACCATATTTATATACATACATACATACATATGTACTATAATTAGAAGAAAACCTTTGTGTTATTTGTTTTATAAAAATTCTAAGCGCTTACTTCGAAAATTATCAATTAATGGTCAAGTTTATTTGCTTTGCAGCCATTTTAGGTGAAAAATTGAAGAGGAATTGTTGTTTCAGTTAAGTTTTCTAATTTAACATTTAAAGTACATTCATATTTACATATGCAAATATTTTCATTAGAATCGTTGAAAAATTAATTTCAAAATAGAGAGCCCGCAGAATAAATCAGCTGCCGTAAGGCTTGAAGTAACAACAATTTCTTGGCTATTTCCATGGAATGATAAAAAGCTCTTCACAGTACAGCTCGTTGTTTGGGCGAGCTTCTCTTACCATTTATGTTGCGCGTATTTATCTTATATCAAAAATCATTATATCATTAACAGAAGGAGGTTAAATTATATAATATAATTTTGAATATACATACTACTTTATTTTAATTTTAAATCGGTACTCAAAAATTATTTCATCCGTTTTAATACTAGTTGTAGATTAGAAAAAAATATTTCCTTTGAAATCTTCGAAAGAAGAACATAAATGTAGATAACTTATAACTAAATAATTGTTACTGTGAGTCACTGTATATTCCTTCAAAATACACCTATTCTAGCGGCTATTTTAAAAATCACCACATCACTTTTATTAAATTTGTTGGTAAATTTTCTCTTTACCGCACAAGAAATGGAGAGTAAGATTCAACATTTTCTTTCATATACGATCAGTTTAAGGCGCAGTTAATAGTAACAGCGATGCAAGGTTTTTTTGATAGTCATAAGAAAGTGACAACCCTGCGCAAAGTTTAGTATTTTTCTTCGATTTATAATGATTTTTTTGATTAATATATATTATTGTCAAAGTCATCATTATTAAATTATTCAATTTCGATCAAAAAATGTATTGGTAACAAAAATTGTCGTTAATTAAGAATGATTTAGAAACGGAATCTTGAGAGCTTTGCTAAGAGCTTTCGTAAAAGCTTTCATACGAAATACGCTACTGATCGAAGCAGTTATGCACTAGATATTCATACGTGGCATAGGAATATGTTTATAAGGAAAAATTAGATCTTTCTTGATATGAGTATAAATATGTTTATAAGAAAAAATCAGATCATTATAAATAATAGATTTGCAAAGAAGATTGATTACGAATTGTACAGTTGCGATCACTGAAATAGTAGTGCGCACTTGCGATATGCTTTGTGCCTCTAATTTCACATATTACGCGATATTTGTATCGATTTTTTTTAAATCATCACCTTATTTGTATGATTTAACTTCATGAAAATATTCAACCATTCAACAGCATTGGTTTAAATATTTTAGAGGAAAGCTCTGGGGTGAACGGTATTTTAGGCGAGATGTGAAATAGTAGCACCGAACAAAAATGTCAAAAAATTTAACTTCAAGTAAAAATATTGAATTTTTTTGGAATAAAAAGTAAGTTTTATGACTTGGATTATTACGTATACATACATGTTTAGCTGGAATAGACAAAAACGTAATTTTAAAATTTTTAGTGGGGCTTGGTGTGCACCTACCTGGTAACCTAAATTTTTTGTGAAAGCGTCACCAGTCTCATGCGACAACTAGCGGATTGTAGCCTATGAATGAGCACGGTTACAAGTAATATTCTATCTAAATTTCATTGAAATTCGCATACATATGTATATGAATATCCTGTGTTTTGATTGATCGTAATTGATTTTAACTAAAACTTTGAGGTCCTTACGATAGGCAACCATTACTTAGATGTACTAAATATTATTGTGTTTAAGTATGATCACCAAAATAGGTAGGTCATGAAAAGGTAGGATCGAAAAACATGTTGTGATCTAAACTCGTCGTCTTCCCTAAGGCTAAGTATGCAATTACTGAGTTTATGTTCTCAGTACGTAAGCGTTAGGCCATCGGTATACTAAGAAGCTTCTAGAAATCATTAGGACGACTGATGATATCTCGTGTAAACATGGTGAACGACTTGTTGTTGCGTTATCGTTTTCATTTCCTCTTGTTGTCTATATACTCATCTAACGTGGCTGAAACACTCAAAAGTGTATGAAAAAAGTTCTGGTCTCAGTCTTTACCCTTTCTAAACAAATTAAAATTTTTATAAATATGTAGATATATTAAATGTGAACCTTTTAAAAATGAGTTTGCGAAAACTTGGAAAACTAAAACTATATCAAGCACTCGCTATTAGTTTTATTTAAAATATTTATTAATTGACATTCTCTTTAACAAAAAACAAAAACAAATCGCACTGTCGAATTTAAAGTAAAAAAAGTGCACCTAAACCAATAATATAATTTAAGGTCAAAGAAGATGAATAAGTTTTGGACATATGCAGGTCATTAATCACATTAATCATCCCGATTAGGCTGTGTATGCAAATAGACAAAATTCTGATTTTTATTTGACTTCATTTCAATTGATTTTTTTTTATTTATTTTTTATCCAAATTCTTTTGCTTTGAGTTATATCCATTTAGTAAAATTATTAAATGCAGTTGGAAATTTCGTGTCTCACTGTTCTAGGATCACTTACAATTCAGCTGTGACCATTTAGTGGAACGCTTAGAACAATACCATATCCCAACAAAAATCTAAACTCGAAAGGCAGCGTCGATATTTTCTGCTAAACAAATCATCGCATAGAACGGTAGAAAAATAGTAAAATTCAACATGTATTCCTATGGAATACATTTTCATATCTACAAAAGTGGTTTCATTCGATTATTTCTCGCATGCTACACCCCCTCTCCGTCCTATAGCAGAGGGGAGCGCAACAATACAATACAGCGCCGAAGTTGGAAATACATTTGTTTATGCTAAAATCATCCAATTAGCAAGATTGTTATTTTTTGTGTATTTCACTGATGTGGCGCAACTGATATTGTTGGTTGTGGACGCAGCCAGTGAGCAGCTGCTGCAACATAGAATGGATGAACACAGGACGCAGAGCTACCTTCGTATTTATATAAATATAAATATATATATGTATGAACACGGACTACGACTGCGCCCTTCGTTGGGAAGCAGCGCGCCTAGTAGACGCCTATGGAATGGCTGAATGGGATATGCAAAGCAAAGCTGAGCTAAGTGAGCTAAGCTTTCGACAAACCCCACTCGCAGTATGGAGTTCTACTCGTACTTGTATTGTTATTGTTGCTGTTGTAGCGCTGCAAGCTGTTGGGTGTTTGCTCCAGTTGTGTTGCCCTTTTGCAGCCATCGAGGAGGCAATGCAATCAAACAGCCGGCCATGTATTTATGCATTCAAAACAATAACAATTGTAATGAATTTTGAATGTCGTTAAGGATGCTAAACAGTGAATTGCGAGCAGAAAAAAAATAAAACTATAAAAGAGCAAAAGTGAAAAAGTAGTGAGTTTATGGAGGAGGAATAGCAGCGAAAGAAATGCATTGCATTGCTATTGACGCCGCCTTGCCGATATCTATACATTTTTATATAAGTTTGTATGTTCTCACATTTGTCGCTGGCATTTTGCATATTTGCTCACAGATTATGCGATATGAATATGGTTCCCACCAGCTAAACAACTGCAAGTTCAGTGTACACCTTAAGGACTTACATACATAACATGAGGGCACCAATAAACAGCCACGAGAATTTCATTCTTTTTTTTCTGTTGTAAACAAAAGCGAAAAATTGTCTGATTCTCTGCGATTAAATGGTGGGCGCGCTACATTTTGCTCTCAGGAAATTCCAAGTGACTTATCCCTACATTTACGTAGAGGAATTAGTGGTGATTTGTAGGCATTCGACTGATACATATAAATGTCGAAATGGGAAAAAGGAAACGAAATAATAAAAATGAGAATAATTGTATGATGGTGACCGCTAGCTTTTCTTAAAATCTTAAATTAAAAAAAGTAAAGGTTAACACGGTGTATGAAATAAAAAAATCTGTGTTTTTTAAATTGTATTAAGACTGCATTCGAGAGAGATTGATGCATAACGGTACAGGAAGAATGTACGTTGGGACAGGAAAAAAGTATGTTTAGCAGTGAAGCCCTTTGAATACCTCAACGCTGAATGTAGATATCGAATATAGCCTGAACTCGGCTCCAGGGATTCACGCAGTCAGTCTGCAGAATTTGCGAATAATATCACGAAAATCCACTACATTTGATCGTAGAATGCGGGGTGCTAATGCATGTTGGATTCGAATACTTTGGAGAATATACTCTAACTGGAAGTTCTGTTCCAAATTTCGGTCCATCCAAAATATATGAATTTATATTCGCCTTAAGAACAAAAGGTTTATCATAAAAGATCTTTTAGCTCGCAATTTATACCACCCTTTGAAAATAATCTAGCCTCAAGAATGTATCAACTTTTTATGGCAAGTTTAAGTTGCGAATAACTACCGAGTATTTTTGCGAAGGAATCCTTGCAATTACTTTTTTTAAACTTATTAAGCTTAAGCAGTTTAAAATTTCGTATATACATGTGTAAATTACAGTATAATTGAGCTCCTTCAACCACTTTCGCAGTCAGCAGCATCCCCTCAGGGCGTCAATGTAGATCTGCAAAATGGAATAAAGACAGACCAAATCTGGCTTCAATTACGCTTAGGAAGATGGTACTTGGGTTGTCTTTAAGTCGCTAGATTTACCTATGAGAACGTGTGCAACTTTAATGTTGAAATATCTGTAGACTTAATTTCACATTTCATACAAGCAGCAAGGGCGCCAAGAGAGGGGCAAATTCTGGAGGAACTCTCTTTAACAAAACGTCTGGACCAAAGGTCTTGGAAAAAGTAGCAATGCTTGAAAAATATATTACTTCGACCGCAATGACAAGAAAATTTAGCTTCGGCTTTTTTTTTTGTCAAAATTCCTCACCAAGATATCTAGTCACAGGGCGCAATATTTATACATTGACACATAAAAGAATCAGGAATATTTATAGTGCTCTAGCACCAAACCTTTCCATGCAATGGCAAATGGACCACAGCGTATCAGAGCAAACAACATGTTAGCAATTGCGACCCGCAACACAGTAAGTATGTACATATATTTAAAATTTGCAAGGACTCTATACAATCAGTTTACTTCGTCGAAACTGCTTTGTTGTGTAGCGGCCTGGCTATGGAAGGATTGGTAGCCGACTTGCTAGCGCCTGTACCACTTAATGGCTTCAGCTCTTCAGGTAGGTAGATTCGAGGGTGAAGTGCTCGTAGGCACCTGCTTATATGTTCTTAGGTTGCCTCAAACAGACTAAGCTTTTTGGGTATCCTTTGAGTAGATTAAGCTGACATTCAGTTGCGAACCAAATTGCCTACTGCAACATAGCCACGGCCAAGCGATTCTTTCGACTTAATTGATAATAAATTAAAGCAAACTTTTAAGCTTGATTTGCATTTAATTTAAGCGGAAAATCAACTCTTTTCGACATATTTTTAGTCGCAGTAGTTTTCAGTGAAACTATGACATTTACGACAGACGTGAGAGTATAGGGTTTAGTTTAAAGCTATGTTTTGGAGTTGTTGCTAAATACTTTTTATTACTAAGGAAACATAAATTAAAAAAACACAGATCTAACTTCGCTCACTTAATTAACTCGGCTCTATATTCTCCAGTAAGCTCAGTTTAAACCGATACAAATAAATTGAATCGAGTCCTGATTAAATGTTTATAACACCAATGAAGAAAACAATGTACTTAGTTTTGTACAACTCCTTCTTAGCTCCTTCTACCATACTGTTGATACTCATTATACCAAAATAAGTTCTAATTACTACTCTTCTAAAGAAAATTCCTTCTAACAGTAATGGCCTACAAATCATTCCATAATAGACACATATATACATATATTTATAAAAACACAAAAGAAGTATGCCTTAATTTGACCCACCATCACATCCGTCGATAAGATATATGGAAAGGAGTTTTCAAGAACGTGGGAGTTGAAACATTGTTGCGAAAATCACCCTGTAAGTTAGTCACCAAAGTTTTAAAAGTGGTTTTCGTCCTTATCTTGACTCTAGTCGAAATGTACCGGCAGGTGTTTCGTGAAACCTTAAATTTATAATTTTCATGGCATACGAAGTCGTTGTCATGAAAACTTCCGGATATTTGTACTTATTTGGATATAAGAATCATGCAAACAATAAAGAATTCAACCTACTGAAAATGTATATGTTCGAAAATTGGATATACCG
The DNA here is from genome assembly GCA_963971545.1 of Philophylla caesio. Classification (NCBI taxonomy): domain Eukaryota; kingdom Metazoa; phylum Arthropoda; class Insecta; order Diptera; family Tephritidae; genus Philophylla; species Philophylla caesio. The sequence continues at coordinate 93,836,384 of OZ020609.1, forward strand.
AAAAAGAAGTAGAAACTGTGCGGCTTTAGATCCCCACCGTTGTCAAATTGAATTACAAGTATATAATGCTCCACTCGTGTATCAAGTCAAAAATGCTCTTTAATTATCAGCTCATTCGTTAATGTGTTTCTTTATCATAAATGCAACGAGTTCAAGAGTAGGAAATGAGAGATAGGAAACCGCTCAATGCAACGAACAGTTTTCGGAGAGGTACACTGCAGAGCACCTTCTATGGCAATAACTACAAAATTCCTACAATACTTCGAACACACCATCGCCTCAGCAGCTTACATAAAGTTAACTCAAATCGCACTAATCCACAACAATATTTTTTATATTTTAAATGTATGTATGTATATATAAGAAAAATAGGAACACCTTCCGCGCGATTCGAATTAATGCAACAGTTACAGATTTGCCTTCAGTTGAAAATTGTGTTGTTCCCATAATTTAAATGTCAAGTTTGGTTCATATTAAAAATGGTTTTGTGATTCGGGCAGACATATTTATTGTTGCCTTTGTTATGCACAGCTTATTATGTATAATTTTTTCCACTTTATTTCCTACCTTTTTGTTAAAGAATGGAAAATTGGTCTGTGAATGCGCGCCAAGTTGAGCTGCATTCATTGTCTTCATCGTCTACAGACGACTCGCTCCGCTCTCCTTGGTTTTGGTAGTTGTTGTTGTTGTTGGCGGTGGAGGCGGTGCTTACGCTGGTACTTATGTATTTACTTAACATTTGTTTATTTGCACCAAAAAAAAAAAATTCAACTACGAACGTAAAAGTTACTAGCTGCACTTACTCGACTCTACCGGCTGAGGAAGTAGAAGCAAGAGTAAGCGAAATAATAAAGGCAAAAGTATGTACGAGTATATTTTAATGGTTGAAGTTATAAAACAAAAAAAAAATTTAATATTCACACAAACTCACACTCATATTTCCATAAACGCGCAGCAACATTGTGCCCTACGTAGTTACTCCTCCATTGTAATTTTCATGTTTCGCGCCGTTGAGACTCACGAACAAGCGAGCGAGCGAGCGAGCAAGCGAGCCCTCAGTGACAGTAATGACAAATCAAATGATGGCACTTGAAAACTCTAAAAAGAGAAAAACAAGAAGAGGAACAATTTTACAATATGTGAGCTCCTTTATGAAGGCGTCGGACTTGTTTTGGGAAGGGCAATTTGGTGTTGGAGTTATTGGAGTTATAACTGGCAGTTGGTATTTTGTTCGTCTGTTGTTGGCTTGGTTGCCCTAACTGTTGCAATCTTTACCGCATTTCGTTTGCTATGAAGTGCCGATGATCCGCTCTCAGGACTGTCAGAAACGTGATCATCCATCGCTTGGTTCCGGACGTGGTTTGAACTTAACAGTTAGCATTTGACTGGTTGACGCGATAATCGCTTGTAGTTGGCGCGCTGTAGATAAAAATTATTCAAACATTTGGCGAAGTTAATGACTCTTATGCATTTTTCCTTATACATACATATCTACATATATTTGGTAGCAGTTGGTATACAAGGAAGAAGAAAAAATTTACGTCATGGACTAGTCAACGAAATGAAAGCTAATGCCTTGATATACATACAACATCAACGTAACATTAAGATGAACCGTGAGAAAGAGCGTAGAATAAGGGCGCTTGCTATAACTCCTTTTAAACTAGATTCTAAGGAACTTCTGTGAACTCCGTTGGAAGTATCGTAGTACTCTAATAGCCGAATTCAGTAAGCAGTCTCAGTGTTCAATAGAGACAAAAGTCACAATTTTAGACCAGTTGGCATACACTACTTTCAAAATAAAGCCTTAACTCTCTCAATAAATTCTCTAAATTGTGACCTGCTGATGAGAGCTAACAAAAAATTCCAATAAAAACAAAAGAGAAAAACGTGACTAGCGCATATTCTCAAATCCTGAGGTTATACTCACTTATTGAATTTTGACATAAGTTATTCGCAGTCTCTCAAAGTTATTATATTGAGGTCACTTAAATCCTCATCGCTTCGCACTTGTATGTTCTCATGGATGGGTCTTATTTCCACATTTGGCGACGCAGGACAAGTAAAAGTTGCTATTTATGGAGGTGACAAAGCGCACACGGTGTAAGCTTAGGTCAGCGTGTTAGCATACTGGCCGTATATTGGATTCGACCCTGGACAAAGCCTAGAAAGAAGTCTGAGGAAGTGGGCTGATCTCGGAAACAGCAGCTATATATGAAGTCCAAGCTTAATTAGAGTATAGATGTTGAAGCGGCAGTCAGTAACCTTATATACTTGCAAGAAGTTCTTAAAAGGTCGTAAGTCGTGCTAAACAATTGTGTTTAATTAGTTGGAAGAGGAGTTATTTCGATCGCAAACTCAGCAGACCGTCTGTGATGAAAATGTAATAAAACTATCACCTTTCTTCCAAAGCTAATTGAGAGAAAAAGGTGTTGTCTTGTTCCGATTAATGCTTACTTTGATCTTTAAATGGAAATAATAAGAAGTAAGAGAGTCTTTGAAATATCTGATAATAACAGAAAACAGAGTAAACATATTTTTCACGAATCGGTATCGCCAGTACTATTTGAAGTAAACTTCGAGCTCGGCGACCTTTTCTTTGGCTATTTTACTCACACTTGCCGACTTGCGAATGAGAGGATTGATGAATTGCTCAGTGATAAGTGCTCAAAACAATCCTTATAAAATTGTCAATAAGGGAAAACACTAAAATTCTTTGGAAAAACCTTATTTTCTCTATTAACTATTTTTTTTTTTAGTTTTGCTCTTTATTCAAAACAAGTATCACTTTTAAGTAAATTCTAACACATTTTGTAATAAAAAATGGTGAGTTCGGATTGTTCAGATATCGCTACTAATATAATAATTGACGATCAAAATATTCCTCAAAATATCAAACCAATATAGCCTCCAAGTCGTCTCCGTCGGCTTTTTGGTCGAGGTCAACATAGCACACCAGCTTTCCCTATCTCTGTCTAAATTGGAAATCCCAAGTATAGCCAAGTCTTTTTCCACTTGGTCTTTCCAACGCAGAGGTGGTCTTCCTGTTCCTCTGTCACCAAAAGTGGTAACGGCGTTGGAAACCTTGAGGGCAGGAGCTATTTTAAAGCTCGTACAGCTCATCGTTTCATAGTATGCGGTATTCGCGTCGCAAAAAACGAAAGCTCCATAAATCTTTCGGAGAATCTTTCTCTCGAACACTGCAAGAGCCCTTATAGAGTGTGGTTTTGTCCGTAAGGTAATGCCATTACCAGACGAAATTCCATGTTCGATAGAACTATGCTGTATTTTATTTTTTTTGTGATTAAGCCACATTAATTTTCAAAAACAAAACAGTCAATATTTAAACAATAGTATTTGAGCAGTAACACTAAAAAGATTGAACATAAATTCGATTTTATAATATCACATATTTGCGCTAAGCTATAAATAATCAAATGCATTTTTTTTTATAAACTGAAGTTTTTAACTATGTTTTAAATATTAAAGGTTTCCTCTTAAAAATTTTTCTTAAAATGTCTAAGGAACAAAATTGTATTGAAGCTTTTGGTTTGCTTATAAAACCAAAATTAAAGGAACCTCTGTTACCTACGTACATACATACATATACTCGAATTAAAAAATAATAAAATCCAAAAGAATTGCAGATACTTAATTCCCAACAAACAAACACAGCTGTCAGTAATGATTACAGTATCGATGTACAAATATTATTGAACAACTACAGCAATAACTGGCAGATAAGTAGCTACATGGAAATTATATATGAGCAAAAAAAAAAGCCAAACAAAACGCTGCATTAAAGGGTAAATAAAAATGCATTTAATTAAAAAACCGTGAAAATAAAAAGTTGACTATAATATATACTTACATACATATGTATGTAGTTGAGTAATAATAACGGCTGTCAGATAATTAAATTATTTAAACAACAATCATGCGCACATACAAAGTCCCCTCCTCCGCACGCCCACACCACTGCAGCGGGTTTGAAGTCAAAGAGGGCAGCGGCAGCTTCGTGTCATTGATTGGGCATTGACTGACAGCCATAATAGTTGTCGTACACCCACACAACACACACACTTGCATGCATGCACAGATATGTGTGCATGTGTTTACTATTTGTCCTGTCGTGAGTTCGCGTTTGTATTCATTTGTCAGCTGTGTATTTGTGTGTGTGATTGCCAGCAAATTATAGACTTTTGATAATTGCAATGCATTACATTTTTTAATCGCTCTCGAGTTTATACATTTTTCACTGTTTATTTTTCATTTGGATATATATAATTTTTTTTTCATTTGTTTACTCATACACCTTCATACAAGCATCCATACATTTAAGTTGATTTTTTTATTTCGCTGAATCGCCGTGTTTTCATAGTTGCAGCCCACTCAATTATCATAAAATCAACATGACTGTGATTATCGCGCAATAATGCTGCTGCTGCTGCTTGCTGAATGCGAAAGAGTGAATATAACTTATTTTAAAATTTGTAAATTAAAAATTGAAAAAATTAAATTAAATAAATTTTTTTTACTAAAGTGCCAGTAAAGATATGTAAATTTAAAAATGGCGTTCACTTACTCGCACTGTCACTGTTATATGAAATTGTTAAGTGCCCACTAGCAAATTTGATTGACGTTTTAAAAGATAAATTTTGATTTATTTAAGCCAAGAACGTGGTTGAATTCTACAGTATTGCATATGAAGTTGGAAAGAAAGGTTGTAACGATGAAAACGGCTTATAATTCCAAATTCTGTATAAATATTAAAAGTACCTAAAGGAGCTATAAAGGTTAAAACTATTAATTTATGTCCCACCTAGCAGGAGCAGGAGGATGGTGGTCTGTTAGGATGCGCTATTTTTGATATTAGCAAGCGATAGGCCTTCGTTTATTTAATCACTTTCTACTCCAGTCTTAACTCAAGGGATTTTAGAGAGCAAGAAGTGACGTTATAATTAGGAAGTTCACAAGCACGGTCCTATCTCGTATTTCGTCGTATCGCTTATAAGAATAAACTATGTACTTTAAACTTGTTGTTATTGTTTTACATGTAAAATTTTCGTATTTCAATACAACTCTGAAAGGTATGTTTATGTTTTTGCGTTATTTGAGCGTATGATTCGATCAGCTGTTTGTGTTTGTCATCGTTTAAGATTTATTTTTGATTGAAAAATGTTAAATTAAGTCAAATGGTAGGTTAGGTTAGGTTAGGTGGTAGCCCCAAAGTTGGGGCTCACTTAGTCAAATGGTAATGTACGTATACATATTTAAAGAAGCCGACCGCTCAAGTTTATTATAAGGGATTTTTTGCTACTTACTGCTTGAATAAACGTTGGGTCAACAATCTCCTCTGTTGTTTAAATAACGCACTAAAGAAATACGACCAATAACACGCTTGTGAACTCCCTAAATATAAATTGATTATACACTAGATTTCGGTTACCATTGTTATAATGTCTTCTCAACTCTCTGCAAACGTAAGATTTACTACTCAAAGATACCCCAATACAGCTTCCAAGAGGATAGGCTTATCAAAAAAAAACTCCCCTGAGAGAGATTATTTATATTTATTATTATATCATAAAAATTGTACTCAACTAGGTCGCCGATAAAAAAGTCTTTGCCATTCCTCTTACTTTATTAAGTAAGAACCATGTAGCTAGTTAAATTGAGTTTTATAAAAACACGCTCTGCTCAAAACCTTAACACATCCTCAAGGATAAATATGTTCGTACATATTAATTGGTGTCCTCTTGTTTTTCCATATACCAATCCGATTTCAATTACCCACTGTGACACTCTAAAAGGACCATCCGCAAAGCTTCAAATACTGGTTTTTATTTTCTGAATGTTGGAACGATTTTCCGTCATACCTTGTCAAGTTTGGTTTTAATACAAACCAGCTACGGCGGTGTGCCATCTTCAGTGTCGTTTTTCGTTTTGATTATTGAAACGCTTTAAGAAAAATTGCAGAAAATATTACTTCATAAAGCTTTTTAAGGGCCAGTTTAACTATGTTTGCCACTTAAACTTAGTTTAAACTCCCTATGTAGCGTTTAGTCAAGTTTAAATATTATTTTGTGTTTATATGCATCCGAACCCAGTGGCGGTTCCAGGATTTGAGGAAGGGGAGAGTAGAAAAATTTGTACTATTTTTGACTATAACATTTTTCCTGCAAATATGCGAGGCATATTAAAATAATTCTATAGTGAATTATGTATAATTATGCATATACGAAACGGAAAATGATTTTGCTAAATGTGAACTTCATGCGCGAAAATTGTAAAGTTGATAATTTGTACCGAAGCCCCAGAATAAAATCACACGAGGCGAAAGTAGAAGCCAAAAAAAAAAAAACCATTTTTATAATTCCGTAAAAGAAAGCAGAAAAATAATTGATATTTGCAAATTAAATGTTAAAAATTGTGGAATCACTGTTGCGAAATTTGGCTGTTTTTGACAGTTTACATAAGAGAAAGAAAACAAAGAAATGTCATAGTAAACTTCGAGTTTAATAAACACCCCAATGTTAACGCTTGACAGTTTTTCATAAACACAAGGTCTTTAACTCAAGTTTAAGCCGCAACGTAAACATAGTAGAAGAGTAAATTTTCATTCTGGTAAGACTTTAAGTTTAATTAGTTAATCAGTTGTTCATCAGTCTGCCGCCTCTATTTGGGTGAGAAGTCTATTTTTTTTTTTTCAAATTTTAATTAAAAGTGGGCTTGTGTAGTGAATAACAACGTATTTGCACGCAAAACTTCTTTTCATCTATTTAGGAAACAAACTTCAAAATTTAACTATATTAATCGTTATGATGTGAGCATCGTGGGATTCCACATTCCAAAGATTTGGTGAAAGTTACTCCCCACCCCTGCGGTATGTGGCTTTTCAATAAAAATGCCTCCAATTTTTTTAATTCAATTCTTCAATCTGGTGTTTGAACGCTGATTACAAAGAAAGTACAATACTTTCAAAATTGCCATACCGATTACATCGAAACTGCGCATTTGTATTCATATTTCTGTTTTTGTTGTAATAATATGTGTATTTATAACTGTTCAAGGCTTAATTGTCGAATATAGAAATATGTGAGACGACTATATTCAGAAGAACATTTTTTTTATCATAACACCAAAAAAAAAAAAAAAATTCGTTAATAGTCGTTTTGCCAGAATACAGATCAAACTATTTTTTCATTGACAAAAAATTTTGAGTGAAATAAAAGAAAAGCTTTTTAAAACAACAATTTTTAAAAAAAAAAGTACTTTTTTATTGTTATATAAATGACAAATTATAAAATTGTGGCAGTTCTTGATATTGCGGCTTCAAAGTATAATTAATAACACACATTTAAAAAAAATAATTGTTAAAATCCATCAATTTTTACCAATGTTCCCGCGATCTACAAGAAAAATCGATTTTTACAGTACAAATGATAATTTCGAAAAATGGAAGAAAACATTTTTTCAGCCAAAATTAAAAATACGTGTCTCATAAAATCAACTTAACAACAATATATTTTATTTTTATCATAATACAAAAATATGACCTGCGCGGACCGGTTTATTTTAAATGGAAAGTGTCACCTTTGATATGGCAATGCCGCATAAAAAAATTGTGAATAAAAGTGCTTTAATTTTTAAATAAAGTATTTTACCTACTGAGCAAATTCAATTGGATAATTGCAATTATGCACAGCAGAGGTATACCCATTAAAAAATATACCCTTTGTTATATTTTGTTTTTTAACAAAGTTACTACTTCCATTTTATACAAGTGGCAATCCTTTTACCAATAAAAATCTGAATAAAATATTTTTCCAGCAACTTTCCCTACAATTCCTTAAAACAGATGGCTACCCAATTACTAAAAAAAAAAACATTTGTAGTATTAATATTCATAGTTTTTCGAAGTTATTTCCAGCAAGGCCACTGCTCTGCTGCTGAATTCAATTTTTATTTAATTTACTTCAACATATTTCCCTTCTGTGCCTTTATATTGATTTAATTTGATATGACTTTATGAGAGTTTTTATACTCGCATTTACAGCGCGTGCGTGTGTGTGTGCTTTGTTGTTTGTGTGCATGCAAATGCATTGTACATATACATATCCATACATACATACATATGTATGTGTAATTTCATTAATTAAAATCGCTTTCAGTGCGCATAACAGATTATGATATAAAAATAAATTCGAGTGATGAATGGAATTTTGTAAAGGATTTCACTACCGCCTTTTTTCACAATACTGCATACACTTTTGCTGTGTTTTTTTTTTTTTTTTGTTAAAATCCATTGCATATTTCAATGCATTTTTTTTTTTGTGAGCCTTGATATTTTTTATTTGTCATGCAATTTTTTGTTTTATTTTTATTTTCTTCTTCGGTAGCATTCTCATTCATTTTAATATGTGGTTTTGCTTTTTGCGTTAAAAATTTTAATTGGTATTTGTTTTTAATCTGTCAATCAATTAAAATGCATGTAGTTGAGATTTATCTGATGATGCGTTACATGCATAGCCGCTTATGCAATGACATACAAACAAATGCATAATGGCTTAACGTCAGCGGAGATGTGTGTGGGAAATTCATTTTAATAAAAAATATGCAATTGCCTTGCAAAGGCAAAAATGTTGAATGAAGTGCAGAAGAAAATAAGGAAAGCATGAAATTAAATTAATAAACTGATATTTTCACTGTTTTTAAAGTTAATAAAACATTTTTTACAATATTAATATCTACTTCATTTGTTTAACACACTTTTTTGCACTCAGCTTAAAAAAAAGATTAAGGGATAACGCAATTGAGTGGATATATTGAAATTGAATTACACATAATCGTAACATGATTTGCGAGGCTTTATTTTAAGTTAAAGCGATTCGATTGAATAAAGCCTTGGAAATATGTTTAAACTTCTTTAAAAAAAATATGGAACGAGCAAACATCATTTACATACATACATAGATGAAACGTACAGTTTGTGCAAGAACAAAATCACTTATTGTTCTAATTGTAACCCAAGTTACTTGAATAATATTAATTTTATATTTTAATTTCTTTTTTTATGCGAAGCATCCTTCCTTTCATTTTAAATTATACTAAGGCATTCAAGAAATTAACAAATTTGTTCGGAAAAGTAACGAGAGGGACAGTTTTAGTATAATTGTTGTCGTATTTTATATTTTAATAAAAATTTGTAATGAATTTAGTTATATAAATTTGAATAATTTTGCAATTATATCGTTCAATGCCAAAGTGACCAGCTAAGAACTGACATTTTATAGCTAACAAAAGCTTTGCTTAATTGAAGTTCACAATAATTACATTGCACTGCACTCTGTGTGAACCCACTCAGTAATTCCTTCCCAAAACTTTTTATCGGTGAATTCCTCAACTTCGATCCCAACACGCTCATTATTAATGGAGTGTAGCATTCCATGAAAAGTATAGATTAAATCATTGCCTTGGAGTGCGTCTTTCATACTTTTCGTTAAGTTGAACTAGATGCAGAACAATATTGTTAGCAGCTCGTTCATAAACATGGTGGACATTAAGATGGAAAGCTTGATAAACTTGATGATAAATGAAACAAATTATATTTTTACTTCAGTAGTTTAGTTTAATGTATACTATTATTTAAACAAAATCATTACAAGTGTTGTACTTTTAAAAATAATTTGTAAATCGATTTTAGAAAATATTCGGCCGTTTCTAATGGAAACTTTCTATATTGGTAGGTAACTGCGCTCTTAGTTTCGAAGTCCGTTCAATTTAGAAGAAATATCAACTGTTAAAAAAGTTGCGTTATACCCGTGAAAGCGTCTCATCATATCTTCATTCATTCTTCAGCGTGTTGATGAACTATTAGTGGCTAAGAACGAAACAAGTTAAAGACATAATTCAATCTAGCGACGAAAGTTTTGAGTGCGCAAATTGTATTTGGATCGAAAAGTTGCAACACCAATTAAAAATATTCGAGCGACAGGGATGTTACAATCTTATTGTCAAAGCGCTGTCAAATATAATATTTTGTTATTTAAAACGTTGTCATCATTTAAGTGTTATTCTATTCATTTTTGACATTTATCAAATCAAGTGAAGCCAGCTTGCATTGGCCAGCAATTTAACGTCTACACTATGTAGAATGAATTAAAAAAAAATTTACTATAATTTTGTTTTATTTTATTACGAGTTTGTTTTCTACTTAATCCTATTTAATATGCTATACAGTCAAATTTTATTTGTTTATATCTGAAACCTTGATAGAGTCCATTTTATTTCAAAACGCCATTTTATTTTTTTATTTTACATTCTTTAAGACGCGTATAACTAATACTTGAAATTAGAAGCGGTATAAATTATACGCTCCGTTTCTATTTGTTCGCCTTTTCAGTGTTGAAATTATTTCACCTACACATAAGTAATTAAAATATGTACGAATTTTCTTTTCTTTCATTAAAGAGTTTTTGTCCAAATGCCTAGTATGTATGTAAATCAACCCACTTTTGCGTGTCTGAACAATTTGTTATTAATATTGTTTGTTTAGTTGTTGTTGTTTTTGCTGCATGTTCATTGGCGTGAAAGCAGTTAGTTGTTTGGTAGTAACTTCACTCAAATAATCGTGTAATTATGTAAATTAGTACTATCAACAGCACCGAACACGAAATTCAAACGAGCTGAGGTAGAAATAAAAATGTGAAGGCGTGTGTTTTACACTTGGATATGGAGACATACGAGTATGTATACAAATGTATTTATTTACAAAAATATTTTACTTCAAATCATTTTCGCTCAAAGAAGAAGTATTTTAAATAAAAAATTTTAAATAGCTTAATGTAGGATTGCTAGATTCTTTTCTCAAAATTCTGTACTTTCGGCTTTTCCAGCGCTAAAAAATCAGTACATTTTAGTACACTTCTATTAAACGCAAAAACTCTACAATTCAACGTAAAACTAACATTAAAAAAAAAAACACATTAATTTTTACATATCGAATCGGTTCGTACATTAAATATACAACATTGGCAACAAACTTACATATAAAATAAAAACCACATTATTTTATACATTTTGTTGGATTTTTGTGACAGTTTGACAAATTTGTCTCTAATAAAAAAATCCTTAATTGCATCCGTGAATTGAAAGAAATTTATTCCATTTTCTAAACGAAATTCGTTGAAACTTTCAAATTTGATTATTTATTGAAATTTCAATAAAATGTCGCACTCGTTCTCGTATTTGAACAAAGTGGAATAAAACATTTGGAAAACAAAATAAAGCGACTCTGTGATCATGAAAATGAACATTTTTTTAATTATATGAAAAAAATGTAGAATTTTTGCGCTTAAGATTGAAAGATCAGTACGAATTAGCACGAATTTCTGAAAAATAAAAAAATTTGCGTGAAAATTCAAACCTTCCCAAATCACTACGTAACGTAAGATAACCGATTTTTTTTAGAATGAGTAGTTTAAGGCAATGGAAGGCTAATAGCAGAAGAACACTCTTTACTGAGTACGATTAGCTGGCATAACTTCGTAAAGAAGAATGAAAACTGACAAAGTTTTTTCGGCAACATACACGAAGTTTTAGTGCTATATATGAAATGAATTAATTGCGTTAAATTACTTTGAAAACGCCGCTTGAAGTTGGTAATATTTTATATAACTCACAAACGAGTTTGTTTATATTTAATTTGAATTTTAATGTATGCAGGTAACAACCGTACTAAAAATAAAGTGCGATCTTAATCATTCACGAACACCTTTGCTTGGATACCTCTTCTGTTATACACATTTTAATTTATATGTATTTAAGTTTTCCTTTTAAAATGGTTGGCAACCCTAACCAAAAAAAGGATTCCGAAGCTTTTCATAACACATGTTGAGGCATTTTGTTTAACTAACTAACACATTTATTTATATATATTTTTTTTAATAGTTAGCAACCTTATACGATTCTAATTTATCACTTTCTCAAACACATTTCGTGTGAAACCTATATATTTTTCTAACATATTTAACTAATTTGAATTAGGAAATTGTTGGCAACAGTACTTAAAAATATGTCTGCATTAAGAGTTAGTAAGAGTCTGTCTTCCGATGTGTTTGTTTCAATATTTGTTTTAAATTTATTAAAATCGCCTTATCCCTAAGATAGTGGCAACTCTATATTAGAAATATAGTGAACTATTTTATTATGCATGTTAACCCTCAAATGATATATGAAAATAAAATTTGAAAAAAAAAATATTTAAAAAACTATTTGCACTTCAAATATGTATATACTTCGAAGAACGTTTATGTTCATACATACGCATACGGACAAAAAATAAGAAAATTGTATATGAAGTTAGTTTTTTATTTTTGTAATTTGAAGGTGACTAGATAAAATTTTATAATCGTTAATTTTCAAGTGAATTTTTTTTTTGTTTGAACGATTAAAAAAATGTCTAAACAATTGTTGTTTGCTGCTCTATGTTGGAATAATTAATTTTAACCAATTTGAATATGGAATTTTACATAAAGTTTAGGAGTATGTACATAATTCCTACACTTGTCATAATTATATGCCAATTCAGCCCACCAAAAGCATTATATTTACACATTTCTATATCTGTTTCATCATCAACTTCGATATACGCTCCAAAACTTTATTTCACACACTTGACTAAGCTTTGATCATTCGATTCGTACCCGGAGTAACTGATAAGATCGATTCGCAAGAAGCGCAACCGGTTTTATTAAGTTTCCAAAGCACATTGTGCTTTTTTTTATTAATATTACTTGATTCTATATAATGGCAAAAATTAATAAATGCCAAATCGAACGATTTGTTTACTTCGATATCACACTAGCAAATTATGAATATCGCACTGGTTACAATAAAAAATATGCAGAGTAAATAAATTAGCTTAAAAACAACCGCAAAATAAAATTCAAACTTCTACCCGTTTATGCCAACGACCGAGTGTGTGTGCGAAAAGCACCTTCGATTTGACGCGTCTCGTAAATTATCGAAAAATTCGTGGGAAAAAATTTATTCAAATTTGATCGACAAAGCACGCAAATAATTTTTTTTCGCAAATCCACTTTTGCAATATTGAAATGTGTGCAGTTTTTCTTCTTTTATTTTTTAAATAGGTTTTTCTGCAAATAAATTGTATAGTGATTTTTGGAAAATATTTTCGCAAATGGTTTCTCATGACATTTCATGCAAATTTATAACAATCACTTTGAATAAGTGATGTATTTATTTATTTATTCAACTTTGGCAATGACGTTTTCTGATCGCAGCAGAAGAACTACATAATCAAACACATGGAATTGACTAGTTTCGACACCTGTGACCAACGACTAGTTGAATGACTCAGCTAGCCAACTAATGAACTTGTTATTTCTAAGCTGTCGCTTGAACTATGCTTCGATATTTTAGTTAGCTTTGATTTAGCATAAGTACTTTGGATTATTCAATTTAAAATCGTGTGGACAAACTGTGACTAAGCGGTGAAATTAATTAAGTAGAACTGAGATGTGGAAACATAAATGTGCACCTTATTTGAACATAAGTTTCAAAATTATTAAACAGTTTGAAAAAATGCAACAAACTTTTAAAAAGAGTACTCATTAATAAATTAAATGCTTGTTTCAAGCGTCCGGAATTAAAACTAATTTTTGTCAATTTTCTTCTGACGGAGTTGTACGTTTTTTCAATACAAAAAAAAAATTTAAAATAAAAATCAATGAACCTAGACTAATGGGAGATGGGTGGGAAACTTCGTTACATAGAAATGTGAAAATACAAACAGAAACACACAAAAATAAAAAATTTAATTTGAGAATTACAATTTCAAGTCCTTAAAAATTTAATTAAAGGTGTCAAGCAATAAAGTGGTTCTTAATAATTCGGCGAAAACAGAGTGGGCACATCGTGTTGAACGCCGTCTGCTGTAGGAGGAGACAACGCGTTCTGCTAGTCATAAACATTGCGACCGTTCACATGACATCATATCATATCATCATATAATATCATCACATCGTAACATAACAAGAAGTCACATCACATCGACACATCATAACACGCAGTACCATTACATCACATCCACACATCACGTCAAATCACTTTAAATAACATCACACCACATCATATCGCATCACATCTTATAACATAACATAACAACGAGCATAACATGTCATAACTTATCATAACATAACTTAACTTAACAAAGAGAAATATTGAACTACAAAAATATACAAAGTTATAAAAAACTTACACGTCAAACTTTTTTTTTTTTAATTTATAACCTGACCGATTTATTTCTGCAACTCTAATTTCCTAACACAGCATCAGGAAAAAAATGTGATCAAAATACATCACCTTGTTGAAAACTTTGAATCAAAATGCTCAGAATGGTCTAACCCTATTTAGACGGAGTTTACAGTATTATAGAATTTATTTTACGAAACCGAACTTTTTATACCCTCGCGATGGGTTTGTATGGGCAGTGCCACGTTCATTTCACAAAATATTATAAAAACCCAGTTTCAAATCACAGAAAATAATAAATTTTACCCAATTTGTTCCATTACACTGCGTTACAAAAACGAGCTTTAGTTCTGTCCTATGAACCAAATATACTTTTTCGGAAAGGGGAGAAAAAATAAATGACAGAATTTTTTTTTATGTATAAAAATATATATAGAAAAAATACTTTATAAATTCTGACGTGTACATGAAGATCGCCGATACACGTGTATTTTTATTTTTTCTCCCCTTTCCGAAGAAGTATATTTGGTTCATAGGACAGAATGTGTGTAACGCGGTGTTTGTATCGCAGTGTTAGATACTGAAAAACAAAGTTTTTGCATTTTTTAAAATTTTCCGTTATATGGAAAGTAAGCGTGGTTATGGTCCGATTTCAAAATTTTTTAAAGATGATAACAGCGATATTGAGGAAAATCTGTCGGTCTAGTTGTGTCATTCAGTTTTATATCATATCTGGCTAAAAGTGTCAGAAATCGTCATGATAACCGCGCTATATCGGTTCCCTCTTCCGTTGAGTTGTAACTACTGCTGTGGCAGATGATCGAAGTCCGTTTTGTGGAGAAAGGGGACCACGCTGCCTGCAAGATATTCATGATGTCGGTCGAATATGGACACTTCAAACCGTATTGAAGGAAGCAGTGTGATGTTTTTTTTTTTTTGAAACTTATGACTGATACGAGTATAGTCGAGAACTACTTTCAGTTACTAACGCTGTCTTCCAAGATGCAAGGTCTGTTAGAATATCATCTTTACTATAAGTAAGAAAACTTTTTGAAAAACTAAATAATAAATGCAGGACTTAAAGGATTTATTTAGAAAGCTTAAAACCTCTGTTAAATGTGTAGCTTTAATAATGGTTCTGGTGACGATACCATTAAGGAAAGCATAAAACGCAAAGACGTTGCCAATACATAAATTACGAGTATTTGTTTCCGAAAAACAACCAAACCAATATAAATTAATACACGTATGCAAACCCCTTAAATTGATCAATTGATAGCCCAGCAACCAGTCGATTGCAGCCCTTTCTTTAGTCGTCTAATTAAGCAAAAAATAATATATTTATTGAAATGGAATAAAATTTTAATGAACTCCCATGTATACTGAGGACAACGCTGAGGATTCCTTATAAAAATGTTTTAAAGCCAAGTTAATAAAGTATTTCATTCGCTTCCCATAAGCGAGTAACTTTATATGTATGTATGTATGTATGTATATGGTATATTGTTCATTTGCCCCACTCTATGTATTTGTTTTTGCATTTTTGCAATACAATCGTTCGTTGATCACAACTCAGTGACATGCAAATATCGATCGCGATCAACAGGTTGACCAACAGTCGCCACAGCGCTGACCCAGCATGAAGCTGCCGGGCAGGCAAACAAGCGAGCAGTAGACACGCATGCGCAGATTTCGCTTCCTATCCTTGAGTTAGTGTAGATATGCAAGTATGATTGGTGAGTTTTTCTTCGTTTTTTCTTCTCTTCTTCGCTCTTCCTTATATTTTTGTGTCGTCGCTTATTTATTGATTTTGTACAATAAATTTTGCATGTTTGCTTCCAATTTAAATAAAATTCGACAACTCTAAATCACTTCGTTTTGACATTGTGAAATGGACGCGTGAAACAGTGGGCTACTTAGTACGGCAGCTACTGGCATTTATCGGACGCAGCGGCGACATTGGCTAACAGCAGCTGCCGCTCGATTTTGTGGTAGTGGCTGGGCAAGGGTTGATGAAATCTTTGTGAAGTTTTTTCAATCATTTATTGTTGTTTTTTGCTTGTATCAAAAAGCAGAGGACATTTTTTTTAAATATTGGAATTTAAGTCATTTAGTGCTTAATACAGAATTATAATTGGCCACAAAAATAATATCAACATTAGCATATTGAAAACTGTTCAGTTAATCTGGTTGATCTGGGCGCAGAACGCACATGAATCGATACGTTTGTCGTTTGTGTTATCACTAAGTTGTGAATGATTATCGTTACTACACTTCGACCTTAAGACCCTATTCTTATAGTACTTCGTCAAACCACAGCAACCTCAGGAAATGGAGGATGATTCTAGGTGGTGGGGCCCGTACTTGTTATTCTTCTGACTCCAACAAGCTTAGACATTTTTCTTATTTACTCGAAATGGCATCGCATTCAGAAGCAAATGCAGTGGAGCCACCGTAGCCAAGTCACGACTCATTAGACCGTCTTTCCAACCGGTAAAGATAGCTAAGAAATATACAGTGACTTATGAAAAATACGCAAGCGTACTCAGATTGCTGCCTGAGAAGCTAATCAGCTGTCCAAAGCACTTTGATTAGCATACTTGAAATATTCGATGCAAGTATCCTTCTCTTAATATGTCGTCTTCTTTTCTGAGTTCCTTCCTTATAGAGTGATAGCCTTTACAAGGACTGCCTCACACTCTTTGGATGTTGTCCCTGTAGCATTCTTAGTCAATCGATCAGCCTTCACATCACCTTCGTTGCCTTTATGACCCGGAATATAGAGAAATTGAGAGACAGAGAGTTATTTAAATGTTTCCATGGACTCAATACCCTCTAAGAATTTTACCTCATAAGAAGCTCTGACTGTCACTTATAATGGGAATATGCTCATTTGTATAGTTTCTCTGTAGGTTAATCCATATGGCATATACCTTCGCCTGGAGGTCGAAAAGCTTTCCATTGGCACTAAATTTTGTATCTACAGTCCTAATATTCCTGCGCCTTTACCCTCAGGGGTTTTAGAGCCATTCTTGTACCAGTACATTGTATTCCTTTGGAGATGTTCTTAATACACGGAAGTGCTCCAGGTTGCTTCGATTTTGAAACACTTCTTAAAGTACTGACTCAGTGTGAGACGAGCTCTCGAAACCTTCATGTTCTGAGACAATTTGCGTTTTGCTGTCAGCCCTGTAAATATTTGAGGCGGTGTCAGGGCCATTGTCACCTTCAAATTAGTCGTCGAACTTGTGCGCAGAGTTTCCGTCATGCAAACACGTCAGTCGTTGGAGTTTAGAAAGTGATGTTCTTACAAAAATTATCGCTTCATTAAAAATATGTAAAGCACGAAAAGAATCGAGTCAAACTTTACCGAGGGAGGATATGCAAAACCGTTCCCAATTTATTTTCTGTGTAAGCCCACATATCATATTTTGATATAAACTCACCTCGCCCTCACCTAAATTTAACAATCAGTGGGATCTTAAAATTACGCTTGCATGCATTCTGTTCGTGATTTTATTTTTTGCAGCGAATCGAAAAACCGCTGTTGGTTAGAAAGGAATTGTGGAACGCCGAAAATTAGAGATCGAGTTCCACCTTGTAATATACACACATAATATAAATTTTCAATATTATTCTATTCGTTTTTTTTCTACAACATAGCCAACCAAAGAAGCGCTTAAGGTGCACAACTAGAACTCCCTGTGCGGTGCTCTAATCCACCTTGGAAGGCACCGAAAAAAAGTGCCAAAGAACCATATCCGCCGGAGAAAAAGGTCTTATTGATATACACATAGGAAAAATGTTTCACTACCTGATTTATTTCGGCGTCCTAAAAAAATTTCATTAAGGAGCGCTCTGTATTTTGCAGACTGGGAATGACTTCAGTTATATAAATGTATTTCTACGTACTCTCCAACAAATTTGTTCCACATTTTCGGTCTTTAATTTCTTATTCTAGTCTTATTACCTTTTTCAATTATTTCTCTATTAACTAAAAAAACAACTTGTTTTATTCACATAATTTATGCTTTTGAATGTGCACAGAAGCGTTAAAAATGCATTAGGCGCACAAAGTGAATTCCATGAAAATAATGAGTGTCACACCTTTACTTGCTTTTTTTCCATCGAGTTTTGGTTAAGTGAAAAGGTGTTAAAATGACAAACAAACCATAAAACTGTGATAAACGATGCAAAACAATGTGCTTAGCGAACTAAACCTAATACGAGTGAAATACAATTATAATATGAACATAAATTCGTGCATAAGCATTGAGCGAAGTGCCAGAAAAGGTCGATAGGACAACGCGAAGCCGCAGCAGGATATGCGCAGCAGTCACATAGGCCGATAATGCAATGCGCAGGCGCGAACGTAAAGAGAAAAACAGGTGTTAATAACAGTCGGTTCGATGTGGCGATAGCGGCGGTGGCACAGACCTCACTTGCCAACAAAAGGATAGCGGGTGTGTATTTTTAAAACTATTCTTATTATTTTTTTTTTCCTGCTGCTGCTATTACTGTTCTTATGCGCACAATGTGCTTATCAAGTTGTCATACATTCAAGCACAACAATTTATTGTATAAAAACACAAACGAAAATAAGTCGAATAAAAGCGCGTAAATTATAAATTAAATGTGTGCACCAACAAATAATGATAATCGTGCCAACATGTTGCCACAGGGTCCAAATAACCAATAAGAACAATAACGAATAGTAAAATAATAACAACCGGAACCAGCATTATTTAGTTGCAAGTGATACAAGTGATATGAAGACATTATAAGTATACCTTCAACAGCATGGAATAAGTGTTTAAAATTTTTATTGAAGTATTTTGCTATGGAACTTACACTCTAAATTCAAAAATTATTTTTGTATATACAGTGATGGTCTTGACTTTTGCTACAGCAAGTTATTAAAAAAATAGCCAGGGATGATAAGTCCCAAAGTTTTGAATGAATCCCTGAATTGGTTTTCTAGTTTAAGCAAAGAAAAAATCATAACCTCCGTATTTCTTTAAATTCAAGACTTTGAATTCGGCACCAGCTGTAACAATATGTGCTGTGTTATATAGCCATTCGAGCAGCTGAGTACCCAGTAAGCAGTACAATTTATTTAATTTTTTCAATTATAAGAACATCGCAGTATCTACTTAGCATTACTGCGTATTTTAATTAAAATTGAAGAGTTTTTGACATTAAAAAACGGCCACAATTTTGAAAAATTCCTCTCTGGGAAAACTCATAACTGCAGGATCTTCTTGAGTATTTAAGGCATTCGTGCGGAGCTATCATCAGCTACGTTGCTACGACTTTGATAAGTTAATGCCTTTTTGAACAAAATATATTTTTTCCGGCAAAAAAGCAATCTATGTACATATTTCTCAAAATAATCTCTTTTTAGCCCTTTACACTTAGTCCAGCGTTTTCCAATTGAGTGTGTCGAGTATGAGCAATCAGGGCACCAGTCATTTGGATAGCTTTTTCACATCCAAATATTACAGTGAAATGTGATGTATCCGCTCAGTTGAGATGCCTATAGCCTTAGCCACCTCATGCACTTTCATTCTGCGGGCATCCAATATCATTCAAAGGATTTTATTGAAAATTTCTGGTCTAACGACATATTTTGGGCGTCATTTGTGCTGATACGGATCTCAGTAAACCACTGCTTAACCACTGTGCTGTCCCCATAGTATTTATCAAGTCTTTACTTAGATTAGGTGATACTTTTTTACTCAAAAACTCAGCTTGATCAAATTTTGCCAGTAGTCTATTAATAGAATGCAGTAATGAATTTAAGTTTTCTGCGCGGAAAACTTAAAAAGTCACTGTCTTATGAACGCATTCGCATCCATATCTGGGCATTGCTGTGTCGATGTACTCGTACTCTCAGTACGTTTTTCTTAGCGGTATGAACTCTTCCTAGCAGTATTAAAACAAATATATCAATATTATACTCAATATGTTCTAGGGGAGTTTTAAAGTCTTCTCATATAGGAAATCCACAAAAAGACGAAAAGAAAATTAAACTTAC
Source organism: Philophylla caesio (assembly GCA_963971545.1). Lineage (NCBI taxonomy): Eukaryota > Metazoa > Arthropoda > Insecta > Diptera > Tephritidae > Philophylla > Philophylla caesio. The sequence continues at coordinate 93,856,698 of OZ020609.1, forward strand.
TGCCAATTTTCTTCAAATTTAAATGCCCTCATTTCAAAGTACGAATTCTCTGATTCATTGACCACGCTGAGAAACAGATTTAATTTGTAAAGCCCAAGCTGACGAGCGGTTTGTTGCAGCTCGTGGAGAGGCTAAAAATCATAGCATATGTAGGAGACATTGAGATGATAAAGATATGGATGGTCAAAAAATGGACCAAAGAAAATGGTCAGCGTGCAAGATCCCATAGAAAACTACCGGTGTTATGGATACAAAAAATATCGAGGCAAAGTACTGGAAAATAAACTATCTTGACACAAAACACAAAAGAACTTTTAAAAAGGTTTTCGTATCCTTAACAGCCGTAGAAGAGCAATTAGCCGGAGATGGGCACTGGCTCTACACGGTGGAGGAATATTGTTATAAGTCGTTGTGGTCTGGTGGTCAGACGCACAAATATGCGAAGCCACATGATATTTGCAAAATGTAAAAAGAATATGCGCTACTTTGCTTCAAGTCTTATTCGAAACGTTTGGTTCAATGAATATAACTCTAAAATGGACAATAAAAATGACAAAAAAGTATTTTCTTTATACCTAAGAAAAAGCAGCTTACTTTGCTAGAAATACAAGAAGAGTTTGAGAGGCTAAAATCAATAGCTGTTTTATGAAACTACAACTTCATTTTTTTCTTGATTTTCTTCTGATTTTCCGACAGGGTGAAGATGTGATGTATATTGGAAGAATTTTTCGTCATCCCTTGTCAAATTTGGTTTTTGGACATATCGATTTCGACGGAAAATCGTTCCAATATACATCACATCTCCATTCATTCAAATAACTAAGCATAGAATGAGTCGCGACCTAGTCCAACCTTATTTTAGTCAGAGAAGCAGAAAAATGTATGCTATAAAAGTTAATGTTTATAGCAAAAAACCAAACACCCTTCTTCGATGGAGGGTATAAAACAAAGAGCATCCTACTAACAAGCTGCCCAATTAATTCAAAGGATAATACGCTGCGCATATTAAGTTTACACATGCGCGTACAAGCCACCGCTTGGCTGTGTATCCTTGCATTTTATTTCCGTACGACTTCCTACTAATTTATCGAAAGACATGACGTAATCTTGCCTTCCCTTCTCCCTCAATGCATACCATCAGACATATTTATGTGTAAAATTAATTTGTATTTTCCGCTGCAAAGCCAACACTTCCCAAGCAAAAAAAAAAATGAATAAATTAAAACAGTAATGAAACCAAAAAAATGTTTAACTAAAACAGCCTGCTTGAAATGAAAATTGCCTGCGGTGTCAAGCGCGCGCATCCTTTGAGTTTGATTATTATTTTGTAAACCTACAATGTGCTCCATACTGCTTTGGACGCGTGGGGTGCATCCTTTTTGCGCCGTCGCACTGTTTTTTTGTTTCACCGAATATCTTTGGAGCCACTTTACTGAATGCTTAACTCTTTTAGAGCGCTCATTTCTCATTTGAAAATGTGCAAAACTACACATTTAGCTTCTGGTCATCGTTTTGTTTGCAGCCTGTTGCAACATTTTGCTGATCGTTTAAGGATGTGTTTGGCGAAAAATGCGCGATCAACGCATTACATATCGCATGTGTCATGTTCAACAGTCAACAATGAATTATTTAAAATTCTTAAGCTGAGCTTAAAAATATGTTGCCGGTGGCATGATGCAAATGAAGGTTGTTTTAGTGTGCGTTTGCACTGCAAGTTGCTCCTGGCAGATCCTTATCTGCTTAGGTAAGCAAGTAAATGTGAAGAGTATGCAATTTATTTTCTATTTTTTGGAAAAGTTTTGTAAATGCATTTTTGTTATCTTATAAGCAAAAAAAAACAAAAACAAATGCTTGCAAGTAAAAAAAATCCAAATAAAAACTGTTTAGGCCTTCAATATTTTCCCAACGCTATTAAATAAGAAAATTGTGAAAATCAATACATACAAATTTTAAAACAGGGACAATTTAAAACAAAATAAACTGTTGTGTTAGCAGTGCTTTCAACAACTGGTTTGACTGCGTCATTAATTTATTTTAGCTTTTTCTAATTGAGGGAAATATAAATTTATTCCTCTTAAAAAAAATAAAAAAAACTTTTACCTCTAAAGTTTTCACGCAGCTCACTCCCATTTTTTGCTTTTTGAGGCTAACTTCGAAGCGATGAACAGATTAAGTAGTTTTTTCTTTTTCAATTAATTATAATTTTTATGATTTTAAAGGTTTACTGCTTCTATTACCTAAATTTCTAAGGCTAATTGCAGACGGGGCAACTTTTGAGCCAACCAGTTCATGTTGATTCGACCGCCCATTGCCTATTGAAACTGCTTTTGTCGCAAACATTGCTCGGAAGGCTCGCCTGTAGTCATCATAAGGAAAAAATTTCATCCGGTGATGGCATTGAGATAATCTTTAAGCATTTAACATTTCTAATAAATTAATAAAAACTAGCTAAATATATAATTATAAATATCGAATATTTGATAAAAATTAAGCACTTTTACGATAATAATGACAAACATAATACAAGTACGAAAACGATAATTAGCGATATTAGTTTGTTGAAGAACATATAAAAGAACAGCAGCAGGATCGCCACGCAACGAAAATATTAGTCATAACAATTACGAGAAGTATAAGAAATGCGTATTAAATCACAAAGATCGATAACGATAATAATATCGAAAAAAAAACATAAATATTGGAATCAAAATTTTGTCGAAAACAATATGAATACGACTACTGACAACTGCACCGAAAGGTATGAAAAATATGATGCAAATTTCTTAAATTTTTCTCAATAGCAATTCTGCGGAGGATTAAAGTTCGATGAGTATGTATGCTTGCAACTCATGCAATAAGCCGTCCTCGCACGATCTTTCTTGTATGCAAACATGGGAAACTTTGAGCGTTTGACGGTGAAAAATTCATCTTAAACATATATATTTTACGGTTTTAAAAATCTGTTGTTTTTTTTTGAATGTCGGGACACAAGTTTGTGTTAATGAATAAACGTGCTAAATTTTATATCATCTAATTATGCATCGCACATTGGTTGCATTGCAGTATTGCCGTGTGAGAATAGCTCTTCCATTCGAGGTATACTACTGCGTCACTGATTTTCGCTCTCTCAGATCAATTGTATCCCATTGAGACTTATGCCGGAATATTCTCTTTAGAGATTAGTCGTACAAAATTTTTCAGGGTAGTTATCTTGAAGATAATATCTTCTTACGAAAATATGCATATGTACTGCATCGTACGAACTCTTTAGAGAAATCCATCGGGAGCGCTGCTTTGTTAAGTTTAACTTCCATATAACTTCTCATTTCGACCGATAAAATAGCGTGTTACAATTTATTGATATCTGTTATATATTGTATTAATTTCTCTCGATATTAAAATGTGTATTCGCTGATTGATTAAACTCTAGGCTAGAATTAGTGTTATTTTTTTAATACATTCACTCGGCAATATAAATATACGAGAGTTCACTGATCCGGCAAAGCGGCCAGATCAAAGTCTCCATGAACGTAGGCTTTGGCTTTCTAAGCAAACTATAAATTGTCTACCAAATATTTATGTAAAGTGGAACAGGCAAAAATGCCATTACAATTTGTGTAAAACATTTTTTAAGTTGGAAATTTAAATCTATAATTTTATAAATTTATAAATTTACTCGTCGAATTACTACGATCAAATTGCGGATTTTGCCCCTTAAACAAAACTTTAGGCTTAAAATCTCTAGACACGATATTCAACAAACACTTGCACGCTCAATGCCCACCTAAATAAAGTAGATAAAAAAATTGTGTACAATTATTGCAAATTCGGCTCAATTGCGTGCATAGTAGATACAAAATTGTTATAAGCAATAACCAAGCTATCGAAATCAAGCCGCTTAAACGACAATGACTGTCCGCAAAGGCGTTGCCATAATTTGTCAACACCCAAATATTTTATTGCCCGTCATTACAATACACATAATTGTTTTATTTTTTTAATATTTTTTATTTTTATTTATTCATTTATCGTTCCAGCAAAGCTGAAGAAATGGCAAAGCGCATGCGCGCCCAAATGAATTATTGTAGCACGCGTGTTCGTGTGTTTGTTTGAATGTGGGTGTGTGTGTGTGTGTGCGGGAGCACGCAAGCTCGTATATCGTGCGCAGTGGCCCAGTCGATCAACCTCATTCGCAGTGCTATTTGTTGGAGCGCGCGCGTTTAAGCCAATTTAGCTTATGTTTAATGTATTAAGTAGTCACAACAACAACAACAACAAACATGCACACAAGCTATGTATGTATGTAAGTAAGTACAAAAAAAAAAATACTTAAACCCATTGTGTCACATATAAATCAGATCACTTTTTTTTGGCAACTCAGCAACGGCTTACCAAAAACGAAAAATTACAAAAAAATGCCAACGAAAATAGCGACCATCAACGGTTGGTCGCACACATGTCACACCGTCATTCATATGAATGTACTCGTACAAAACACGAGTATGAACGACATTATAACCATTTAAGAAATGGTAAAAACGTTAAATTTTGACAACGATTTTTGGTTTTCTTTCAGCCCACTTCAACTGAAATTAAAATTCAATGCACAAACCGAAAAAAGCTACAACTTAAGATTTGTTATTTCACAAACACACAAACATTTATGCATGTCTGTATGTTCGTTTGTGTGTGTGTGCCTGCATGTTTTTTGGTTTGTTATCCTCCGCCCTCCAGTCAAGGCAGTCCCATTAAGTGGTAATGTCATAAAAAATACATAACAAATAAAAACTGAGTTAAAGCAATACAGAACTAAAGTGAATATGTGTGTATAGAATGTTTGCACAAACATACCTGTGCATGTAAGTATGTACAAGAGCTACAACGGATTTTATTGATCGCTGACGATCGTTTGTCTCGCCTGCTTAAATTTGATTCGCACTCGTCTTTTGGCTGTACAAAAAAGTCCACCCAATTTCGATGGTCATAAATAAATTTAACACGCTGGCAAAACATGCCCAGCAGATGCGCGCTTCACCACCTCGCCATGGAGTTGGACATTTAATGGTGTTGGGATTATGTGGGTTATTAAATTGAAAGACTTGATGGGATAAAGAGCAATTACCTTCTCTATTCTGTAAAGGATAGACTTGGTTTTTGGCATTTATTATGTTTGTACTTACCCATGTTAGTAAGCGGAACAGGGAACCAAAGCTGCTTTACACAGTAGAAGCGCAGCAGATACCCGGCCGGCTTTTAATGAAGAGCTTGAATTGAATTGCATTGGATACGTGGTAGGACGAAGAACTCCAAGATACCCAAGCATGTATATTATACTTAAGGTTTAAATAAGGACCCAAGAAAATAAGAGGACGGAGAGCGAGTGGTGTGATGAGGCAAACTAATCCGAGTGTTTTACGAAACATAGCCGATTGTCGAGGAAAAGAGATAAGAACTTGTCCACTCTCAGGTCATCTGAGCATCAGTCTAAGGAGAGGCAATATGCACAATGGATCGGCGATAATATCTATGACGATCATGTGTTGCATCCAAAGATTATGTCGCCATCGGAGCGTATAGGTTCTTGTTTCTTCGTTTCAGTCGGAATTTCGCTACTGCCTTGTACGATTTTTTTACACTTAGCTGATTGGCTGGTGTCCTTATTGCACTAAACTGGACACTATATTTGGCTCCAGTCCTATCGGATGAATAATAGATCTTAGGTTTGTCAAACCATCAGCTAGTTAGTTAACGTGAACATCACGAGGAGCGAGGAATCAATACGTGTATATATGTAAATCAATCAATATTGCAGCTGAGTTTACCCCGGTGTCCAATGACTTAAGTACATATTACCTGTCACAGGAGGTGTTAATTGCATTTAATAAACTTCGTATTAAAATAGGACGTCGAACTGGGCGACTCAAACAGGGTCAACTATTTATTTTCAGATAAATTTTTTTAAGCTGAAATTGGCTATTTGCATCGAATAAAAGCTTACTGGAAAAAAACTTTTTTCAAGCTTTAAGCTTTGTTTCAAACAATAAACTGCTTTAATGCATTTTTATCTATTTTCGCGTTGGTCTCAGGGATTATTTTTGATGACCATTTTTGCATACATTCCATTGACCTTTTTACTTTATTTTTGCCGATTCAAACCAACGGAAAAATTGTTAGCGATTTTGAAACAACTGTCATGATCCAAACAATTTTAACTTTGTATAATATGTATGTAACCTTGGCACATAGAGTAGGGAGGCGCAATACAACTTGATTTAACTTTTTTTAATTTTTAATTTTAATATGAATTGTCAAATTTTGTATTTCGTTGTGATAAGAATGCTTCCAGTACAATTCAAGGTAATTGATAAAATATGTATTCCCAAAAATTTAGTTATACATATATTATGTAAAGTCTCTGAACTGTTTATCTGCTATCATTTTTTCAACTTTTAAATTTTTGGAGAAAAATTCGATGAAAAGGTAAATGTAAAAATAACTTAGATGTTTTTTTTCCGAATAGTAAATTCGATTCAATCGAATGGTGGGTGTGACGAGCAGAGATGACGCCATAATTTTTCAGATTTGACAGTTACATATGTGACGTTATAAGAAGTTATGAACAATAAATTTTTACACCCGATACACACTTTCCAGAAGTTTGAAATTACAAATTACAGTTTGCAATTTTTGGCATTTCTTCTCTCGGGCCTTATTTCATTGTTGCGCGATGGCAAAGCGAAGAAGTAAAGACGTACTTCTTCGCTTTGCCATTCTCCCTTTTTCGCTTCGCTATCTTCGTTGTTTATATGGCCCTTTCCATTTCAAAACGTCCGGTCGTTTCGGGTAATGATTTTAGATTTTAACGAAACTTTAATATGTTGTTTATGAATCAATTAAAGGAGACATTAATTTTTCTTTTTGCCCATTTATTTTTAATTTTTTCGCAATTTCATTTCTTTGGTAAAAATCGATTTTTCTCGTTCGCTTCACGATCTTTTTTTCAAACACGCATAACTTCGACAAATATCAACCGATTTAAGAAATTTTTTAAAGGATTGTAATTATCTATCCTTTTCAATACAAGCCTCAGAAAACACATGCAAATTTGTATAATTTTTTTGTTTAACAATTAACAAAAAATTCAAAAAATTGAGTTTCGTTTATTTAAAAACAAATTAAATGAATGAGATTTTGAACACACCGTCTTTTTCAAAAAAAAAAAAAAGATTTTTGGCTACTTGGCAGTGGCCAGAAAAAATTAAAAGATGCATTTTAAAAAATTAAATGTTTAAAATTAAACAAAAAAATTATTAAAATTTTCATATATTTTCTAAAGCTTGCTTTTACCTAAAAGAATAGATAATTACAAGCCTTAAAAAAAATTGCTTAAATCAGTTAATATTTGTAGAAGTTATGTTTGAAAAAAAATGTTCGTGAAACTCGTTCGATTTTTAACAAAAACAGGAAATTGCGAAAAAATCACAAAAAAAATGTTTTGGGCAAAAAGAAAAAATACGTGTCTTCTTAAATTTCGTTAAAATCTTAAATCATCACCCGAAGCGTCCGGACGTTTTGTAATGGAAAGCATATCTTTGTGATTAAGTTTTTCACTCAAACTTTCACTCAGAGAGTCTTTCGCAAGGAGGAGTTTCTTGTGTAAATTTCTACGTTTTCACAACGCATCGTATATGCATTTTTGATATGAACTCGTAGATGCTAAATGTTTTACTCAGGATTTATAAACTTTTTATGCACAATTTCTATGTTTGTCTCTACAGTGGCAATCAATTTGCTACCAATTTGCAATCAAAGTGATATTGTGTGCTTCCTACATTTATTTATTTTTTTATTTTTTTTTGTTGAAGAAAACCGCAACGCTATTGACCTAAAAAACCAAGAAAATTTATAGTAATTTTTAGCATCTTGAAACTTGCATATTGCTATACAAAAACTCATTGCACTACAAAACTCCACACTTAAAAAAATTCTATCACTACTGAGACAAAAAGTGATAGGAAGTTTGTTAAACTTTTTCATATTTTAGTATTCTAAAAAAAAGTTTAAACTTTATTTAAGAGCACTTAAAAATAAATAAATAATTTTTTCAGTAAGAGTAAGAGAGTCAAAAGTTAAAAATTCCATGAAAGAAATATGTAGCTACGTTTCTACGAATAGTACATATATATACATAAGTGTGTATGCATGTATATACATATACGCATACATTCCAATTTCAATAAGCTCTGCCCCTCTCGCCCATTTCCGCATGCAATTAATTAATTCCTTTCCTTAGTTACAAAGAGAAATTCCGGCAAATGAAATTTTTATGACAAAAAACACGCACTCAATTATAAATTCTTAAAAATACAAAAATAAACAACAAAAACGGGTTGTGTATGAGTGTGTTTTAAATAAAAATAATAAAAAAAAAACAATCATTTGCGCAGGACAAGTGAAAGCACGAATGCTCGCATATCCCATTGGTTGTATGTATGGAAGTGTTGTTGCATGTGTGTGCGTGGGCAGGTGCGCGAGAGGGGTTTGTGGGGATTGGAGCAATGCTGAGCCTTGATTGAATTTATCAGCGCCATAAGCACAAAGTCAAAGTGAATTGATTTTCCCTTAATTTTATTCATTTTGATTACTCACAATTTTTTTTTAAATACACACACGCACACTTGCATACAAAATGCAGCAAGCGTGTGAAAGTAACAAGCGTTTCTATGTACACACGAGTATGTGTGCCTGCAAAAGTATGAGTAAGTATGCAAGTATATACATATGTATGTACATATATTTAATGTCGTCACAAAGTCTTTGCGCCGCTGCAGCTCAAAACCGAAAAGTGCGAAAATGAATCCTTTTTGTGGATGCGCTCAAAGGGAATACTATAAATGTAATGCATTTGTGTCGTGTGCGTTTGTGCTTTTATTTGTAAATAAGTACGTATGTTTGTATGTACATATGTATGTGTTCGTGTGTATAGAATAGCTTTTCAGCAATGTATTAAAACATTTCGTTTGACCAATGTTGTAATGCTGTTCGTTGTTGTTGGCCGTTGATGCGCTGCGTTTGGTGACGACGATGGTTTTATGCCAATGCCCTGGCCAGTTGCCGTACTCTTACTCCGTTTTTTTTTTTTTTAGCTTACCAATTGCTATACAACAGCTGTTAAGCGGCCAAACGCCAAAGGCAACAACACACAAGTACACATGCACATACATCATTTTATTTTGTTGCATAATGTGCGTGTGTGTGTGTGTGTGAACGCCTTTATGCATTGCATATTGCCGCTGCGTGGAATGGTGCCCGTGGGATATGACAATGCAGCGGCAAGGCATAAGCTTGTAGAAAGCACAGTGAATTGAATTTAAGATGAATGCGTACAAAATCGAATGATTTATTTTATAAACAAACTCTTAAACGAATTGAGTTTTTTTTTTTTTTTACTTTTGTGAAGCCCCTCAGACACACCCAACTTTCGGATTCACTTCACTTGGGCCTCAATGCGTTCATTTACTTGTTCCGAACCGAGCGTTTAATGAGGTTATTTGCGAAGGAGCGCTCGAGTATCAATTTTTATTAATTTCATGGTTATATGGAGTAGTGGTCTGACCAATATTTCTCTTCGGTGCCGTGGTTTGGTGGTCAAACTTAGAGAAAAAAGATGGTCTCTCTTATACTGCAGAAAGAACAAATCAGGACGTTAGTGTGCATCAGTGAGGCCCTACGAAGGCAAACTAGGTCTTCAAAGTTATTCTAAACGTCAAACGGTTCACCAGATGGCGAAGTTCACTTTTAGTAAACACATCATTCTGAGATACCAAGCCGATAACAAGGCCCAAATGTCTGCTGGGACTTGAAAGTTCCATTCGGTCCTTTACTAATGAATCCAATGCTAATAAGATAGGCAAAGGTGTTTAAGCTCAGCAACTCGGATTGTAAATCTACCTTTTAACTTCGTAGTAATTTGAAGTGTTCTTTATGCTAAACTCTTCATCAAAAAATGTAAGTTGAGGTTAAAGTATGTTGCAAAATGGATTAAGCTTGAACTTCTATGAAAGCCGGATCATCTTTTTATTTACGATATTGAGCTGGCTGATGAATTAGCTAACCGGATCTATATGACATACCCAAGAAGATGGGATCTAATTGGAGTCTCCAATTATTATTTGAAAGCTTTGAGAAACTTTAATAAGGATAGTTGGTGCAATACATGCTTCTGCAAAACAACTAAGTGTCTCCTAAGAGAATGTAGTAGGCAGTGAAACAACTTGTTCTTCAACAGAGGAAGATGGTGCTAAGAGCACTGACGGGGCTAAAGTTTACCATAGATATCAACTGCGATGCACAACATGTTCTATGCCGCTTTCCGTCAGTCTCTAGACTAGGGTGAACATGCACTAGTTACAGGACCATTCTTCGATAAGCTGCATTGGTTAATGAAAGAGTCTGTGACTCTATCAATCTTCTTTCTTTCCTCTATATCGTTCTAACACAGTTCTAACTCGGGTTTCCAGCCTACTAAAAATTCGATCAAACCTTTTATTCAAACAAAGAAGAAGTTATTCAGGTTTATTGATACCACTTACTGGTTCGAAGAGTAGTTCAGCTTTCTGAGCTGATCGCCATAGCAACCTTATTCGGTGAGATAAAACAAAGACACTCACTAGTTCGACAAGCAAAGCAATCTAAGTATTGTTATAGCAAACAGTTCATTGTGAGAACCCTTCATTGTCTGCGGTTCATTGAGCAATAATTGCCTCACTCGCTCGCTCAAAATTCGAGCATAATTAGATTTAGTTAGTTACAATCAAATACCTATAGAGCGAGCTACATAATGCTTTGAGAAATTCCATAATGTATAATTTGGCGCAGGACATTCCAAGCTCTGATCGCATTGCATAAAATAAAACACAATGGTTCTTTAACATCAAAACATTCCTTTAGCTTTCTATCTAAATTTAATATTCTGAATCGTGTTGAGAGCAAGTATTATGAAAATTGAAGAACCTAATAAATCAATCTTGTGTTATGTGTTATAAGTTTATTATTCATCAAATTTTTATTGCTGCCGTTTACACAGTGCAACGTCATCATCAGCAGCGACTGCGGCAGCAACGTAATCCGGATTTTCATTCGCCATTCAGGAATGTGCAAATGAAAAATCTGTTTTTGGAAGCATTTTAGCGTGAAAATGCAATATGCGAATTCATTTAAATGCTAAAAAGGTAACACCAGCGGCCAAAGCGGTGTTGCATAAAGCATGCGGAAAATATACAAACATATGTACATACATACAAACAAATGTTAGTGCAGATAAATGTACATAGAAAAGCATGAATGTATGTATAGGAAAGTACGTGCTCATGAGTATATAAATAACTATATTCGTGGATGTCTTGCTTTCAGGAAACATAAAAATATTGCATCTGCTGACTCATCAACTGCTTCGATTTCTGAGTTTTTAAGGATCGGACAGGCTGAATTGAAGTAAAATATTTATGCACATAACTTTTTAATAGCTTGAAATCTTATCGAAATTCTTTGAAGATAATTTTTCATCTCGTTTTCTAAACTTACCAGCTTTATCAAATCTGGGGCTGAAACCCTTTTGGTGTCGCAAATTCGAAACTTATGAGTACTTTTCCGGAAGTGGACATTTGCTTACAATTTCCATTTTCAAATGTTTCAGAGTCAATCTAACTCTTCACTGCCTTTTTGCAGTTTTATTTTGGACCTTTTATATTTTAGTGTACAACGTACGGTTTTTCCAGAAGTTAAAATCGCAAAAACTGCAGCTCCTTGGAGGGGAAAAATGTATAGGTAGATTTGACTTGTGAAGCAACTCCTTTCATAAGATATTCTGCCTGAACAAAAATTAAATATCAGTTCTAAACCGATTTGAATCGGTTGAATGAAATCGATTCAGAAAAATTTCGCTAATAATTAAACAAGTCTCCGAAAATATGTACATAAGTCCACCATTCTTATACGTCAAGAGCTAACAAAGTTTAAACTAAATTTCGCAAACTTTTCAGTCTTTTTTACCTTTTGGACAAATTAGAGATCCTTTTTCCAGTATTACTTGATTAGAAACTCATTAATAACAGAAATACTTTCGGGGGTTTGATTATTACAAACAAAGCTTTTACTGGCTCGGGCTAAGACTTGATTCCGGTATTCTGCCGTATACCACGTTACAAATTTGTTTGCATAAAACTATTTTACTAATCCTAAAAAGAGTTACGATTCATGAATCTAAACACAGCCGAGAAGTCGATCCCGAGGCACTGGATTCAATGGTTTGCAATTTAATCGATTTAAAAACTAACTTCGCCATTTAAGCAGTACATTTTAATGGCTGCTCAAAAAATCAGCTTTCAATTGATTCTTCATTATTCATTAAATATTTTTTAATAATTTCAGAATTGTAACACGTCGTGTTCATCGATTGCCTAAGGTATTCAGTACTAACTTGCACTTAAGAAACACCCAAAAAACACCAAGAAAATAAGTTTACGTATGGCAAAACATAAACCCGAATTGTAGATTACGCCTCTCTCAGAGATCTCATAAATTTGTCCGATTGCATGAACTTTGGAAACGTTTTCTTGGTGACTCGAAGCGTTTACGACATTTTATAAAAGTTGACGGTGAATAGTTCGAATGTGCTTATGAAAGTTCCACCAAGACGATAACTTAAAAGAACACCAAGAAACACGCTCCCTTGTTTCTCCCTTGTAAAACTTTCAATATTTGATTTAAATCTGTTTCAAAAAATAGCTTCCGACAAACAAGAAATACATCAAACATATGTATACATTTGTATGCAAAAAACATGGAACAACAAAACACCGCACGCCATATTTTCACCTGACGACTCATAAATTTCCTACAACTCATAAAGCAAACTACAATAATCGGGGAAACAAACAACTGAGGTAGACAAGCGGGTGCCCATCTGTATGTCAAAGTCAAAATTCAATCTCTACAGCAGCATATTAACGAAAACAAAACAGATATGTGTCACCTATCAAAAATGCCCTAAAAGGACATAACTTTTCAGTCACAATGCCACAGACGCAGCCGCCGAGCTTACCGCACCAGAAGCGAGTTGTGCTGCAGCAACATCTTGCCGTAGCTTCTTGATGCAATTGAATGTATGTATGTATAAAAATACAGCTGAGACACGTACTAATGCGTGTAGTCATTGCTATGCAGAGTTCCTTGTGGCAGCGTTTATTGAGAGCGAAGTGTGTCCAGGCGGTTAGTCGGCTAGTTCGCTCAGCGTACTGCCAGCCTGTCTGACAATCGATGACAATCAAATGTTTGCATTGCATTTATTTATTGGAATATATGAATAAAGTGATGATGATGCCCCATTGTCGCTGCATTTAAAGCAGCGGCACACTCACACACACACACACACGCACAGAACTACACAAACAGGCGTAAACACTAAAGCGAACACTTGCTTCCTCAGCTTAGCCACCTTGTCAGTTCTCATTTTTACAATACAATAATCTTACTTGCGGTAGCCACTTTTCTTGCGAATTGTCATCGCAGCAGTCAAAATCAGATTCAGTTAAATCGCTAACAAGTTCGCCGATAAACAGTGCTAGAAATATTTACACATACATACACAACATATATATATGTACACATATATATGTACACATACATATGGACATGTAAGCACATTTAAAATCGCGAAAATGTATAGTATTTACATGTGTACTCGTATAGGAACAAAGAGGAGGTCCTATGGCTCAGCTTTCGCCGCTTGCCTATACATTTTCATATCTGTTCGTTTGTATGTACTCGTATATATATATATCTTTCTATATATTGACAATAATATTTCCTTGAAACGTACCTGACACTTTGCTTTATGAAGAACAGTGGTTTTAAAAGAGAATTTTCTTTAACATAAAGCTGCAACATAAAACTTATTTCATTCCTCAAATTTATGATTAGTTTTTTTATGCTTCCTTCACATCTTCATCCTCACTTGAGACGCGTGAATTGTTGTGGAGAAGGAGTACAGCTGTCCAGTTTCCTTGAAGACTTATTTAAACTGCTCTGGGATTTCCGTTTATGAAACGATTATTAGCTCTTCTTTCGATTTATTAATGACCATTGCATGGATCCTTAATAAGACTCGCATTTATAACGATGAAGCCATAATCAATGCTCAGTATAAAGTCATACTGAATGGAACGTAATGGAAGTCCATTCTTCGTTACAGAGATAAAAACAACACGAGAGAACTCTCCACTTTATCGGAACCAAAAAGCATCTTATCGCGACCAAAAAGAATTTTGAAATTATTGTATCTCAACCTTCAATTATTTGTGTGAGGGGATTTCCTTTAATTCGGCATTCTCTCCAATATTATGTATATTTTCTTCTTCAAATATATTTATTTAATTCTTATGACGTATTAGCTGCCTTCATAAATAAGTCTACTCAAAATTTTTTTTATATTGCTACTTGTCAGACAATGTGCTCTTATATGATGCAAATGAAAGAAGAGATACAAAACTTTGATAGCAATTTTTTTGTCAAACATATATAAGTAGATAGTATTCATGAAAGTGCGAAAGAAAAATTATTTGAAACCGCTGGAATGAACCAATCGTTTTAGAATACAGCGAAGGTATGCTTCAATAGCATATATCTCGATCATCAGTAGTAAGGGTTAAGCCTGACACTAAAGCGGCAGTTGAAGCAGCTCTCGAATAAGCACATCCAAAATCTTGCAAATCTAATGGACAACAAGAAAGTGTAAGAAGTAGCAAATTTGTATCAAACGAGCACGTTGACAATACGATCGCGAAATCTGACAAATTTGCTAAAGGCGAATGTTGAAATTATGAATTATTAAAGTCAGTTATAAGTGAGTGCATTGCATTTAAGAAAGGACTGGTACCTACCATTTATAAGCAATGCTTTGGCCAGCAAATAAAGCGAGTCTTAGAAAAAAAATGAGATGAGAAGTGGTTGCCAGTAGTTGTAAAACGAAACAGGCAATCAGTTGGCGTTGAGCTCTGCGATCTTATCCGTAGAAAGTTGGTTTAGATAACAGCATGAGGATGTCACTTAAGAGGTAAACTTTTAAAATAATTAACATATACCCGTATCACCTAGTCTTCAATTTGTTCTTGAAAGAACAGACCATCCGTAATCGCTGGATCCTTTCCATTTACCTATCGA
The DNA here is from genome assembly GCA_963971545.1 of Philophylla caesio. Classification (NCBI taxonomy): domain Eukaryota; kingdom Metazoa; phylum Arthropoda; class Insecta; order Diptera; family Tephritidae; genus Philophylla; species Philophylla caesio. Next base: position 93,871,917 of record OZ020609.1, read on the forward strand.
AAGTAACATCCCAGTGGCCAATAACTTCACGTTATGGGCTCACATGTATGTGAAATTTAAAAATTACTGAAGTCCTTGCCTTAAACCAAGCTCTAAACTTTACTCGGTTTGCTTCAGGGATTCTATTTGTCTGCGGAATACTTTGGTTTGATCAGGTTTCATTATAATTGCTTGCATAGTTAAGGGGTGCTTTTATGTAAGTTTTTTACTAACCTTAGTAATAAAATGATAGCATCTATATTTTTCGACAACCCATCCCACTGTACTTGTCATAATGCCGACATACATATAATATTATGCATTTATTCATATCGCAGATGAATCGCCGCTTGTGTAAAATTTTTTTATTTCCCCTTCTACATTTTTCACTGTCGTCGACAAAAATTTATTTGTAGAAAATGCTAAGTTGCAGTTTGAGTCATGATTATGGCGCGAGTGTCGCTCATATTTTGCATATAAAGTTGAAATATTTATGCCCGACATGCAAATCTCAAATCACAATTGATTGCACATGCAACCGCGATCAGTTTATGAGCCTCTTGGAAGCAAGATTTCTGAGCAAACTGGACAAGAGCGCAAATAAAATTATAAATTCAGATACATAAGTATTCTAACAAAATTGAATACGATTTTTATAGCTTCAAAAAAAAAAAAAACAAAGAACATGGCTTCACTAGCGCTTTGCACCAGCAGCCAAAATCAAATGAAACCGATCGCCGAAAACAAGCTACTTTTGCGTTGCTGGGCTTGCGAGTCGCCACCATTGACCAGCAAGAGGGGAAACCCTGAGAGACCAGATCGCCAGACAGCGTGGAGTCGGGCGAGCATTGAACGCTAGTGTCACATACACACACACACTCACACACATTTAAGCGCTTCTTTAAAGAGTTCTGGAAACCGCTCCGGATGCTGCGCATTCAATGAAATATTTTTGCACATTTTGTCATTTCATTTATGCGACAAAACACAAAGGTGATCGCGATATTTTTTCTGCCTCTTTTTTTTTTGTTTTTGTTATTGGTGTTGTGTTTAAAATTCACTTATTGTTTAACAAATTTCTTTGGCATCATTTGCGCCGACACCTCGAGCGGAATATACATAGTAATGTAAGTATCAAAAAAAAAAAAAATGTAGAAAAAGAAGCAGCACGAATCGCCGTCGAATCGGCACAGCTGCGCGCGAAAATCCAATGTATATGACTTTTTTTCTTTTTCTGAAATTTTTCACCTTGTTAAATTTTGTTTGTATATATTTTTCAAGCTCCACACAGACCACTCTCGTTGCTAACTCCTGTCACTGCTTAAGCAAAATTTTACATTCATAGTTGTCTCATCCTGCTGTTAGCCGCTGCTGCAACTTCTCCTTCTGCTCACCTCAGCTCTTGGCAGCTTGACGCTTGACTCAGGCCAGTACAGCAGCTCCCTGCCTTTGGCTCACAGCTTCAGTGGGTTCATATCAAAATCGCGTAATATTTATGATCGTCGCGATATTTCTGTCAACTTGGCGGCATATTTTCCTCTTGTATTTGTATTATTGTAGCAATACCTTTGAGCTGGAATGCCGTTCGGTGCTTTTGTCTTCACGTGTCGCCTTTTTACACATTTATGTATTTCTTGTGTTTCGATTTTTTAAATTTTTTATTTGTCATTTTACTGCGCTTAATGTATGGCGTAGTACATGTGCTGCATTTGTTGAAACGACAAAACTGTCTGCGAATTGAATGGCATCTCTGGAGCATTGCTTGTTCCAGTGAAAAAATACATAAATTCCTATATTGTATCAATACTTGTCATACATTAATGGAATTTCGCGCAGATCGTTAATGCGCAATCTTCACACCTTTGTCTCAAGGTTTTTGCCTCATTTTCGGCGTTTTCGACGTGCAAAAGTGCAGTTGGCGCAAAGAAGAAGCAAAAGAACAAAAATAAATGAAGATCAATATTTCATATCAACATAAGAAAAATCCGACATTGTGTAGCTTTCTCATCACTTTAGTGATCTCCGCATTGCTATGTTAGCATTTGTCAGATCTGGAAACACATTGAAATAGTATGATATAAAAGTACGATAAATCTACTTTTTTGTCTCAAGGAGAAACCTATTTTCCAACAACGACAATAACTGAAATATTATTTATTGAACATTTTTCGTCATATTTGCGGCATTAATAATCCCAGCAAAACATCTATGTATGTATGTATCGTAATGGTACGGCTTTAAATTATATACATAGCATAAACCATAAAAAATCAGGCTAAAATCATTTTAGAAAACCAAAAAAAATCCAAAAAATTTTATACACATTTTGAGCTTTTTTCTCAAAGGTGCATTTTGTTGTGTATGCAGTTTTATAGCCCATTCAATTTTAATATAACGATGTGAAGGTTTCAAATTACCAGGAATTACCGTTCGTTTTTGTGAAATTTTTTTGTTAAGGGTATTGCGACTTTCTTGCATACTCAAGAAAATTCAAGTATTTCTGAGAAAAAAGTTCAAAATCGATATAAAAATTTTTTTTTATTTTTTTTTTTATTTTTCTACAATATTTAAACATTAAATATTATAAGTCCTAATAGACGGAACTTGTTCATTATAATTACGGAACTAGTACAGAAATTTTTCGAGTTCCAGAATTTGCTTTAACTATTTCTGTGCAAGTTCAGAACGAGTACGGGAATATTTCAGGACGATTTTGGTACTAGTTTTGTGACCATTCAGGACCAAGCGGAAAAGTATAGAAAATGTACCGAGAAAAAATAAGAAATTATCTACAATGTAATGAAGTGTACAGAAAAAGTACATAAAATGTATTAAAAATTCAACTGAAATGTTTCGAAAAGTATCGAAAAAGCACCGATATTTACTAAAAAACTACCTTACTTCTGCGTATTAAAATCTAAAAATTATTTGCATCCCTAAACTACTATGAACTGATTTTTATAATTTAAGTCTCAAAATAATTGTTATCGATGAATTAAAAAAAAATTGTTTTACTTATAATTATTATCGGAAGACTTTTATAATTATATCTTCTCCAAATTGCTGTTATAATGGAAGCTTAGGAATCGTCGGGTTACGACGATCACGAAACAGTGTTTCAGCATGCTGTTTCAACTCAAACTTAAAATGTACGACCAGTTTCATCGAAGACCCGAAATTATTAATGTGCTAGCACAATGAATGATGCTGTCAATATTGTCATTAAAAGATAATGTTATGAACAATTTTTTTATAATTCTCTTTTCCGCTCGAAGTAACTAGGCTTGCAAACTTGGCTGAATATTTGTTTCCCTCGAGTATTTCTGATAATATCTTCTACAAAAATAATTTTCTATGTTAACTAGGAAAGTAAAAAAAATTATAAACCTCAGGTTTTCAACGCAGCCAAGAATCTGAAATATATACATAAGTACATTTATATTGCTTTTTGTGATTTCAAAATTTTTAGTTCATCTTAAAAGCACTTCGCTTGACTTATGGAATGCCAGTCCAAATTTCTGGTGCAAGTTTTAGTCTTCCACATTAAAAAAAATTAGAATTCAGTTATCATTATTATTATTGTTAAGAGTGTGAGCGCTGTGACCTTAAGAACTATTTATTTTCTTTAAGTAAAATGTCCGAGGTAAATCTTAGTATCGAACCTAAGTCTCTGAAAATTGTTCCAGGACGTCTCTTGCAGTTTCTTTTTCTTCCCTACAAAAACTACAAAGTTATTGCGAAAATATTTTGACTTTAGTCAAGGAAATTTAGAAATTAGATACCTTGGGCAACTCATCTTTGATCCATCAAAAAAATATCAAGATCTATAGAGTCCTACAGGGAATTTTTTCACTCAATTCTAGATCCCTTTTATAAAATGCAGGGTCTTAAAGTATTCTAAAACTCATACATACATATGTATGTAAGTATATTAAAAAGTGCTCTAAAACAATTCAAAGAAGTGCCATAAAACAGTCAGTCACTCCTCTTGAGCTTTTCTTCAGCACTTCCAACTGCTAATGTCCTAAGGGCACAGGTGTGTCTCATCGTATTTAATTATATTTTCAAATATTGAACTTGCGTTTTTTCAATTTTTGGGTTTTTTTTTACACTACCTTTTTGATATTTGCAAATTACCAAGTCATTTTCTCCCTTTATTTGTTTACGAAATTTATTGTTTGTGACACTCGTCGTCTTTGAAATGCTCGTGTCATTGTTGCGTCGGCGATGAGTTGCACATTCAAGACCCACACGACAAGACATGAAAAGAGGGCGCTGCGCGCAATTTTCCATTTGATGTGCACACGTGACATGATAAAATGGGCGTTTCATACACGAAATGGCCGCAGGCATATATACCGCCTTGTATGCAAACTGCCGCCCATATGCGAGTGTGTTTTGACGGCGTATTGCATTTGACAGCTCGTTAAAAAGAAGTTAATAGGCAAATTATAAAATTTAGTGACAAAGCGTGCCATGCAGAAATTGCTGTGTGTGGAAGTGCTAACTGGCTGCCACATAATTTCCTCGGAATATTTATGGTATGTTGGAGGGTTATATACTACATAGAAGTAAGCATATGTCAATGTGTAAGTCTGTAAGAGCTTCAACTATTTTGTATTGCACAACTGATAGTTAGGTGGAGAAGTTGCAGGGTAAAGTCAAGTTTTTATTACAATTCATATGCTTCAAAAGTAATTCGCCTAGTGCACGGTTTTATAACGAATTAATAGCTAACAGTTTTACGCTGATTCAATTAAAAAAAAACACTTTCTATGATTAAATAGTTGAAACTACGGCAGCTAAGGCAATCGACAAGTTGTGAAGAGTTTTTCGCTCGCGAGGATCCTTCTCCTCAAACACCTTTCCGATGACAATCGGCCAAAGATCTTCGCACTTATTTTAACGTTTCATTCCTTAAAGGAAAACATTTACGTCTCCATTCCTTCTACAACTCTCTTTATCTAATTTTATCTTTCTCTAGCTGTAAGCTAACTGCACCAGATTTTCTTTCTGGTACCTAACGACTCTGGAAGGTTGCTTTCCTATTGATTTAATTTCACGCTTCATCATTTGAAGACTATATGATTATTCTTTTTGTAATGTACTGCAGACTGTCATGTTGATAGATTTCCCTTGTGTGAATCCCCAGATCCCTGCCTGACGTTGAAATCTCAGTTCTGGAACGTACCCACAATCACTCATAAAATTAGTATTTGGTATTTTTTTTTCGTTGATGTTGGTAGCAAGGGCGGCATAGAAGCTTTTCTACGACACTTTCGATGCCGAATTTGCGCCCCTTAAGAAGAGAGTCTTCATAAGAACTTCAACCAACTGGGCTGAGATACAGTTGGTGTTATGGATCCAGATAAGTTCATAGACTTTTAAACATTTGCCGTGGTCGTCATCCCTAGGCTTACTGGTGCTTCTAATTGATAGTTTGACTTAAATATTTATTGCGGTAATCAAACAACTTAATGACGTATGGATAACTAAAGCTAGTGCTAGGATCTTATTTCTCTTAAATATACTACAATTCTAATACTTTGCTGAGTTCAATAAAGCAAACATACATAGATAGTCTTTGCTGAAGTGAGTCTGGCCATCTAGAGAGCCAATAAAGGGTGCTTTCGACAATAAAATTTTTTGGCGAAATGAATTAGCAAACATTTGAGGTTTATTTAACTTACTTACTTAATTCGCGCTTCAACCGCCTAAGCGATTTTGCCGAGGTCAACAAAGTACGTCAACTGTCCTTATTATTTGCTAACTGGCGCCAATTGGAAATCCCAAGTATACCCAAGTCCTTTTTCACTTGGTCTTTCCAACGCAGAGGAGGTCTTCCTTTTCCTCTGCTTCAGGGCTGGAGCTATTTTTACCCTTCGTACGACGTGACCTAGCCAGCGGAGCCGCTGGTTCTTAATCCCCTGCACTATGTCTACGTCCCTGTACAGCTCGAACAGCGCATCGTTCCATCGAACGCGGTATTCGCCGTCGCAAAGACGCAAAGGTCCATAAATCTTTCGAAGAATCTTTCTCTCGAACACTCTAAGAGCTCTCTCATCTGATGTTGTCATCGTCCATGCTTCTGCGCCATACAATAGGACGGGCATGATGAGCGACTTATAGAGTATGGTTTTTGTCCGTCGAGCCGCAGAACTAACTGCGCGCAGAACTGCATACGCCAGCAATTGCACACTCTTATAAAACATGGTGACTGACCGCTTTAGTTCTGCGGCTTGAATTATCTTCTCCAGCAACAGGTTAAAGAAATCGCACGACAAAAAGTTACCTTGTCTGAAACGTTTGATATCAAGCGGCTCGGAGAGGTCCTCCCCAATCCTGACGGAGCCGGTGGTGTTGCTCAACGTCATTTTACATAGCCGTATAAGTTTTGCCGGGATACCAAATTCGAAGTCGACAAAAAGATGGTGCGTGTCGATTTTTCTTTCTCGGATTTAAACGATCAAATAAACTTATAATATGATTTTTTGGCTCCAAATTATTGAAAAAAATTTGTGGGCGGTATAGCGTTCACAATTCTTGTCTGAAACATAAATATACGGTTTTTCTTATTTTTTATACTTTTTCTGAGTCTGCGAACATCAAAAACTTCAGACAACTGGGGATTTTAATTTTTTTCCACGTTGCAAAGGCAAAATATGATTTTTACAGTCTTTTTTTTATGTAAAAATAAAAATATTATAAAGTATTTATTAAATTTTCGGGGTTCACATAGAGAAAATTTTCATAAGCTACAAAATGAACGTTGAATCGCGTTAACATGTTTTTTTAAATCACGCCCGCAAGATACAAAAAAAATTGTTTCAAGAAAACGCGCTACAAAGTTGATTGTATGTAGATAAATTTTATTTCTGCATTACAGAATATATTTGGGGAGATAAAATAAACTTCGATTTTACTTCAACCCCATTGTATTCTGCTTGAAGTTCCTTCTCTTAATTGAAGTACATACATACATATATGGTATTAAACCAGAATAATGCGGCACAAAGACAACCCTTTAACAACTCATGAGTTTTAAGTAATACTGCTTTTGTATTCTGCCTCATTGAATGTGCCGTACTCCTCACTCATAATTTACGTTATTTGGCGTCGGAAATTAAATCGTTAACTCAACAAAATAAAAGCTGAGAAAACTCCATATCAAATCTTATATAAATAAATAAATACATTTTTGTATTTATGTATCGGAGAGAGTATATATAACCATTGTCATTTAATGGAATAATTGAACAATTATGTCCAACTGTCCGCGCTGCCACTCATTATATGATAGACGAAAATTAAGCGAAGCGTGAAAGGACATTTATAATTACCTAAGGGCCATTTCACGTGAATTCCAATTGCGAGCAAACAACTCACGCACACATACCTACATACCTAGTACATACATATGTATATGAACAAGGAACGTTTCACATTCAGTCATGCACTAGAGCAAAAGTTTGTAAGTAGCAAGTTACTAAACTAAACACTGATTTTTTTTTTCTTGACGTACCTTACATACATATTTTTCACATTTTTCTTACTCGCCTTCAGTAAGCCATTGTCTCTCGCCTCGGCTACTGAAGTGAAGTTAGCAAAGGAGTGGCAAAGAGTATAGCAGAGGTCCTTGTTGATTTTCCTTTTATAAAGATGGCATGCCTTTGATAAGCTATAAGCATTTTTCCTTCAACCTAGCTTCGTCTTACTTACCACAAATTTTGAGACACACCCACTGATGCAGAAGAAAAAGTAAAGTGAGATTTTTCCTTAAGGCAAACATTTGCGGAATGGAGTTGCTGTAGCCACAAAAGACAAAACCACCAGCGACGCCTTGTACGTGACCGCTGTGGTAACAAGCAAAGCAGAGCAGCAACGTTGCTAACTTAACGCTCTTCCAGCCCCCCAACACCCTTACAATCAGTGCCGCGGCACTAACACCAGCGACAATCGTTCATATATGTATGTACACCCTTTGGAGCTGCAACCTTGCACCGCAGATTAGATCTAATGAGCTTCATTTTTCCAACAAGGCAAAGAAGAGAAAAGAAATGGTGTAGTAGAGAGGGGATAGGTGGGGTAGGAACGAGAAATTTTGAAAAAAAATGGTGAGTTGGAAAATGAAAAACGAAAGCGAAAGCATACTCTGACGAATTAAGTTCAATGCGGGACCACCGAAAGCAAGAGAGTACTCGCTGGCAGTTGAACAAAGCGGGAACAACGAAGAAGAGCAACTTAAAACGAAGTCATCATTTGCAGAGGTTTTTCGCAAACTGATTAAAAAAGAATTTAACGCTTCAGCGAATTCACATAGCCTGGAACGTAAGGTGAACTTATAGCGAGTAATGTATGACAACAAAACCCCGCTAAAAGCAATGATGGTAAAGGCCAAGAAGTGGATAAAATTTGCTAAATTCAGCCGTCGAAAAGTATGCAGCTCAAGAACAAGATATGTATAAGAAATCGATTTATTTAAAACATATGACAAAGACGACTTAGCTGTGCTTTGAGTGGTTTACCTCTCACTTTATTCACTTGAAGAGTACACCTTCTAGCAAAGTTGAAGAAAGCTATTGACGCCGAATTGTAGTCATTTTCTGATTATAAAAATAAAATAGAATTAGTTTTTTCTTCAGCACACAATGGAAATGCGAAGTGCATTTTTTTTTTAACAAGCGAAAAATCATGCAGTATTAAAAGCGGTAAACTACTGCATGGATTAATGTTGTGAACGATATTCTCTACAAAAAACGCTCCTCGTAATATTTTCAAAACTTTCAAGCACAAACAAGAAAGTATCAACAAATATACTTCTGAGTGCAATTTTGATTAAAACTTTTGCCTTCTACTATTTACATAAATCACAATTCACCCCTTTTTTTTGATGGAACACACAACTGTTTGTACAACCAATTATCTCTCTGCCATAAATTTCCATAGCTAATTTATCATAAAATTACTTGCAGCACTGCGCAGGTGTAGTCTATGTGACTTGTAACGCCTAAATGTAGGCACACGCAGCAGTTTTGAGTGTTCAGTGAACCCCAATTGTTGGTTCACCGCATTCCACTCCAATTGACAGTCGTCGTCACAGTTTGACACGCGATGTTCAAACGCTTTGTGGTTTACAAGAACATTCAAGAATAATTGGTTAACTTTAACTTTTAGTTAAGAACTACGTACATATATTTATCGTGTATACTATTTGAGCAGATCTCGTTAAATCGGTAATATTTTATTCGCCTGGAAATGTGTAATTCACTTTTATGTATATTTTTATAATTTTCGTAGTAATTTTTTTAAAGTCATACAGTGTAAAATCTATATTATCCAAATTAATAATTATACTCCTATTTCCACGCTTTTAGAAACAGTTTTCGTATGACTATTGTCAATACTACTGCGCCTTAAAATATGTCAGGCTTATTATTTCTTTAAGCGATAATAATTTTGCTAGAATTATGATACGATATAAATAAGCACATAATTATGTAAATATGAATATGCACAATAAGAAAAGAATAAAGACAATATAAAAATTACTGAGACAAAAAAAATATTGATTTTACTGACACAAAAATAGTTAGAACCAAGGAATATCAAAGCGGTAACCAGATTGTCGTTAGGAATTTTGACAAAGCTCTGTCTTGGCATAAGCCACTGTCTATCACTTCATAGCTCGAAAATATTAGTTATATTAAAAAAATTATTAAGTAATTTTTTTTAGAAAACGAGTCTGAGATTTATAAAAAAAATTTGTATTTTTTTAAGTAAAATTTTTTCGTAACTTTGTTAATAAAAAAAATTAATTTGCTGAAATATCATGTTTTCACAATATTCCTATGCAACATATCCAAAACAGTGGTGTTACATCCATATAAGCACTTTTTGACGATTTACACATTTTTAATTTTTTTTTTTTATATTTCATTTATTCAGTATTTATTTCTCTAACAAGCGCCATATAAATCCATATTTTAAATATTGTTCAAATCTAAATAACAATAAAATTTCGAACTTTTTTTAGATTTTTTAGAATTTTACTAAGTGCAGTTTGAATAGCTTTTCACGGCTTAAATCAGTTTTTATCTAAAAAATTGCGATAATGAATCGTGGCAAGACAAATGCAACCCTGTGTCTGCAATAATTTTGCTTTAATAACCCAGGCTGACGAAACGGGTTGGGTTCTTTCGGTGCCAGGTCATGCTGGAAACGAAATTGCGGACATGCTCAAAAAAAAGGAACAACAACACCCTTGATAGACTTCAAACCTTGCTCAGGGTTAGGGAAAAAGACATTGTTTGCCTCGACTAGAAAAGCGAAGGAAGCCCTTAGAGCATTATACTGGGAAAATCTACCAGGCCTGGAGCGTTCCAGATCGCTTACAACCAAACAATATCCAAAAGAAAGCATGGGCCTATCGAAGAACAATTGGAGAATGATCACAGGAATTCTTACAGGACAATGTAGGCTGAATTATGACCGGATTTAGTAAGGAATAAATTCGCAAGAACGCTGCAGATTCTGCAGAGAAGAAACATTCAGAAGCAGTGTCCCGTATTGATGCATAAACGGCAAAAATACCTTGGAAATTATCTGATAACGGACGGCGGGATATACATATTCCAGACGCGTAGGGTTCGATAAGTAAGTTTGCCTAAATGAAATTCTTTAATCCAAGTGGGTTCACAGTGCTTTCTCCTTCAACAATAATAATAATAACCTTTACTTTTTTCTTTTATACTTATTTTAAACCCTGAGACTCACAACTCCCACGTGAGCAAAAAACGGAAAATGCATACATAATAAAATGCCAAGCTCCCTTTTTTAAACAATTTACAAGTTTACTTAAATTTACTAAATTTGTATCTACCTTTGCAACACTTTATTAGCATAAAACAAAATAGCATTGAATTGCGCCAAGCCAAACCACTGTCCAACACACCTCCCTCCCCCCTGAATACCTTTCGCGCTTTCATTCTAATAATGAAGTCTGTAAATATTTTACAAAATTTATTTACACTTGAGGGGCGCTAGAAATTACCTGTCCTTAAGTAATTAACTTCTACACATAAAAAAAAATTGTATGTATTTATACCGCAAACATATTTTGTTGTGGTAAATGCCAACACGCGACGTCAATTTTTTTCCTGACACGCTACACTCTTCGAGCCAAACCAAGCGCCACTAAGCTGTCGGCGCGTAGCGAAGGATAACGAATGAAATCAAAGGTGCTGACAAACGACTCTACATAAATACATACGTACATATGTACATACACTTATTATTATTATTATTATTATTATTTATTTCTTACAGCTCTTTAGAGCCTAATTCTTTACAATAGTGGTAGACTTAACCTAAATATTTAATAATATATATCTTAAGTCTAATAAGGTCATTTTATTGATCATTCATTAATGCAATTGGAATTTAAAAATACGGAACGGTAGTCAACGGAAAACAAATATTATAATAGATATTATAATATAATTAAGGGCATATGTACATTACTTTATAATGGGATGGATTTACAATATTCAAACAATTTTCTTTTAAACTCTGTAATGGTCGTACATTGCTTCACAGTATTTGGTAACTCATCATAACATTTAAGACCTTTATAGTATAGATTACATTTATCAGATTCACTTTTTAGCATAGGTAACTTGAAATCATTTTTTTTACGAGTATCTTTATTGTGTATATTAACGCCATACTTTAAGTTAGTGTTTAGGTAATCTGGTAAATTATTATCTATAATATTTTTGACAAATTTCATTGTGTAATAAAAGTGCTGTTGTTTAACACTTAGCCAATTAAGGGCTGACAGCATATCTCTAATTGGTGTGTCGTATCGTCTCCGAAGAATAAACCTCATTGCTTGATTTTGCTGTTTTTGCAGTTTATAAATCTGGCTGTCATTCATTATGAAAAAAATCGTGGGACAGTAATTGAGGAGCGGCTCGATGGTGGATCTATAGACCATGATTTTATATTTTCTTTTCAAGAGTTTGCAAGTACGTCGCATAAAGAACATTTTTTTTGCAATTTTGTTCACCGTATGGTTAATATGTTCATTGAATTGCAGTTTTTCATCAATTTTTACGCCCAAATATGTTATATATTGTACTCTTTCAATTTTTTGATGGTTTATATTAATGTTACTAAACTCGCCTATATCAAGATTTCTTCTGGATATGACCATATACTTGGTTTTATTAACATTTAATTTAAGCTTGTTTTCACAAAGCCAATTATAAATATCATTTAAATCATGTTGTAGTTTTGACATAATATCGGGAATATTGTCGCCACTGATCATGGTTAACGTGTCATCCGCAAAAAGATTAATGTCACTGTACTTTACACAGGTCGAGATGTCATTTATATATATATTAAACAGTATAGGTGCCAGAACTGAACCTTGAGGCAGACCAACCGTTATAATTCTTTTTTCGGATACCGACGATGCAATCATAGTCTTTTGGGTACGATTCGTAATAAGACTTTCAAACCACTTTAGCTCTACATCGTGTATTCCTATTTTATAGTCTCAAAGGCTCGTTTGAGATCTAGAAAAACGGCAATTATGTATTTGCTTTTGCTTAGTTCTTCTTTCCAACGAGCTATCACCAAATTTAAAGCAGTCTCACAAGAGTGTTTTTCCCTAAATCCAGACTGTTGTGGTATCAGTATATTGTTCGTTTCTAGGAAATTTACTAGTTGATTCTTTACCACGGTTTCTAGTATTTTTTCATCATTTGGCAGTGTATTAATTGGTCTCATTTCTTCCGCTTTAATTGTATTCATTACCTTCTGAATTGGCACTATAATTGACATTTTCCAGTGATCAGGAACTATACCATTCCTTAAACTTTCATTAATGAGTTGCTTGTAGAAATACCCTGTATATGTTATTGAGTCTTTTATTACTCCTTCTGATAGGAGCTTTTTTCCACCTATTTTATTCTTGAAACCGCTGACAATTTCGATCACTTCGTCGGTTGTGATTTCTTGGAATATAAATGTATGAGCACAATGCGATGTTAATGGAAGTCCATTATTACCAGATTCTATATTTGATCTGATTTCAACAATACTGTCTATAAAATAATTATTTAGGGATTGCGCGATTTCTTTTTCAGTCGTGTAAACAGTATCATGAACAAATACTCTATTAATTGTATTTGTTTCTTTTGACATACTTATACAATTTTTTAAATGCTTCCACATTGATTTACTATCTCCAAGATTTGATGTTATTTTATGTTGCAAATATTTAGCCTTTTTAACTTTTACAAGCTGTTTGTACCTATGTTTAATTTGATTATACTCTGTCCAATCTCTTGTTGCTAATGCTATATTATAAACATTATATTTTTGTTTATTAAGGTGCGCTAACTCGTGATCGTACCACTTGTTTATTAGCTTAACGGTTATTTCTTTAGTGCATGTTAAAGCGTTCATTGAGATTGTCAAAACTTCAGTTAAGAATTTCGCTTTATTTTCAATACTTAACCTTGAAAAATCACTGTAATCGAATTGTCTTAGGAGATAGATAAGATTCTCATTTGAATAATTTTTCCAAGAAGTAATTATTTTCTTTGTTCTCATTTTATATATTTTTTTTAAATCAATTTTAAAGTGCAATGTTTCATGGTCAGAGATCCTATGCATTTCCATCCTTTGGCAAGAGATATTATTGCTATTAGTAAATAGTAAATCTATCATGGTTTCCGTCTGTTCTGTTTTTCTAGTATAAAAGTCTATCTTCTGAATCATTGAGAAAGATTGAAATAAATCTAACAGTTGTTTACTATAGGTAGTGTTTTTATATAGGTTTATATTAAAGTCTCCAATAAATATAGTGTTATCATCAAGATTAGTATTGTTTAAAATTTCAGTAAGGTAACTAATAAAGTCAGAATCGCTAGCATTCGGTGAATGATATATTACTCCTATTTGGTATTTTGGAGTAATATTTCCAATTTTTACGAGTAGACACCAAATGTTTTTATCACGAGCATAGTTAACGACAGTTTCGTATTTAATTGAATTATGCACATAAATTAAAACACCTCCTGTGTGTCTACTTTGCGAGTTGCATCTAACTAGGTTATATGTATCTATCTTTACTTCTTGGTTTGTAATATCTTCTGTCAGACAAGTTTCTGAACATAATAACAATTGGGGTTTACAAGTTTCAACTAATTTCTCTAGTTCACATTTATTAGCTGTAATGCTGTTAATGTTCAGATAAATATTGCTTAGTTCATTGACCGTTGGTTGCTAAATTTTGGCTTTATTTTTCGCTTGGACATATTTTTTGTAGGCAGGACAATCCAAACTGAAAGCTGAGTGATTAACATTGACATCAATTACTTTCTTCTGAACAAGTTCACAGCAATTTACACACTTCGTTATATCAGAGCTGCATTCTTTGACATCGTGACTTCCAGCACATCTACTACATGCTTTTTTATTTGTGCATTCACTTGCCTTGTGCTTATAACCCAGGCATTTAAAGCATCTCATAATATTAACATGTTCAAATACCATACATGTGTCCCATTCGATGTTAACTTTTTTTCGGTTTAGAATATTTGCATAGGTTAGAGAGTCTGTTTCGACTAGAATGTTGAAGCTTTCTTCCCTTCTCGTTTTATTTTCATAAACCTTAACTATTTTTATCTCCTTGCCAATGAGCTCATCGTTTTGTTTTGTTAAACATTCTATGATTCTTTCATTGCTTATTTTTTCTGTTAATCCAATAACTTTAAATATCTTTTTTGTTTCATTCTTTCCTTTAGTTTTTTGAGCTTCAAATTCCGTTCCAATATTCTCTTTAATTTTTTGATGTACTTTTTCACAAGTGTCTTTATTTTTGCATTCTAGAATTATTCCGCCTCTATTAATTTCTTTAACAGTTTTAACGAGCCCATCTGTTGGCTCGAGTACTTTTTTCAAAGCTTCTTTTGTTTCTTTAACCTTTTTATTTTTGTTTAACGGTTTTATTACTATTTTATTTTCATTTGTCTTCGCAGCCTGGGCATAAGATAATGGAACACTTTTATTTATATATACTGGCTGAATGTTCTTAACCAATTCATTACATTTTTTTAGCTCATTTGATATTTCATTTATAATTTCATTTTTCATTTCATTTATTTTGATTCCAATATTATGTTCTAAAAACGTATTGAATTCTGAAACAATACTTGTTTTTATTTGGGTACATTTGTTGCTAATCAGTTGCTCAACTATTTGTTTTACGTCAGCTGCATTCAATTTGGTTTGTTCACATTTACTGATTAAGTGTTTAATTTCAATGAATTTTGTATTCGTATCCGATAAAGTACATTGATTACAAAACCATCTCAAATTAATATTTTCCATTATCAATTTGATTTCAGCCCTTTTAATATTGCTGCATTTTAAACAATAATTATAACCACACCCACCAGAGCATGCTATCATTTCATCTAATTGAAGCAGTTTTGAAGTACATTCCTTACATTCTACTGTCGGCATCTTGCCACTATTAATGTGGCAATACACCTAAACTTAACGTATAGCGATAATATATAATAACTACAATAAGTACCAATATGGTAAACTATGAAAAAATTTTATGAAATATTCAATAGCTTCACTAAACTAAATTATACAAATAAAACGTGCTGGCAGCACTCCGTCTTCAGCTGATCAGCTGCTTCGTTTCCAAGTTGTTCTCAAATGGTTGTTTGTGTATGTGTGAAGGCGAATCAAGTGCAAAATATAATGGCAATAAGCAGAACAACAAAAAGGGGTATCTGGACAATGGAGCGCCCTTGGTCGCGCAATGGCATGTAAGTGGAGGATTTTTCGACTCCTATGCTGTGGCGGAGGCGTCCAAAGCAGATCCGCTACAGATTGTATCCTGTGATCGGCCGATTAACGACAATTGCAGCTTGACTTACCCACTTCCAGCACAAATATCACCGCAGCAGTCACAGTCAAACAAACAAGCAAATGCTTCCACTAGAGCGCGTATTTGTTGTTTAGTTGTCTGTTTTGTTTTGTTTGTTACGTACTAAACCACTTCCGATGACTAAGCTTTCGCTTAATTACTGTTTAACCATAAAAAGCTTTTTAATATGTTTTGTTTTAAATATATTATAGAAAATAACTACTTCGAATTGAAAAACACATCTGTTCCGTTTACTAGTCCGTTTCTTTTTTTGTATGTACGTGCATAAAAAAATATTTGCACTTGTCCTGTAAATTCCTTATTATGGAGACGAGACTTCATAATCGTGAGTCGGTAAATTTTTACACTACATTTTCAAGCGGAAATTCATCGGCAATTGGTGGCAAGCAATTTTGTGGCGAACAAAGTTTTTAAGTGCATACTTTATGAAAACTTTTTGAAAATACTTTTCAACAACTTTATGGCGTGCTTTGATGAGCGATCCTATGGAGAACTTAAATTGTTGTAATCGTTTGACGCGCGCATATTTTAGTTTTAAAAGTAAACCTTTATGTTTTGAATTACAACAACAACAACTTAAAAGTCTACCTGACTTACAAAGGACGAAGGCTCATCTTCTAGCAAGTTGTCCGCATTTTGTTTGCATGGCTTGCATTTAGTAGCAAGTTGCGTGTGTGTGGCTAGCGAACTCATTCAAGCAGCTAGACCCTAAATTTAATTGCCACAATTTCTTGAAATCACTCATCCACATGGCACGTCAGCTTTCCACCACTGCCAGCAGCAAGGCATTGTTTTTGTTTTTTAATCTCTTCGTGGTATGAAGTCCTGCGACAGGACCCCACCGCTTTTGTGGTTTAAACGAAATTTGCCTATTCGTAGCCAAAGCTGTGAGTTGTCTGCGTGATTTTGATTTGTGTGGCATGCGCCGCGAAAGCAACAACAAACAAATTGCCAATAATGATAAGAACAACAACAACATCAAACACTACAATTGCGTAAACTCTGCAGTTGTTTTGCTATTTGCTTTTTGATATTTTGACTTGCTGGCCTACACTTACGCTCGAGTAAACCTCATTAGGGCTCGTTCGCTCGCTCGCTTGCTCGCGTGCTTTCTCCTCACACTCGCTCGCTCACCTTTCCATATGTGAATTCATGTGGAATTAATTGCTTCCGGTATTTAAGCTTTTCCGGTCTTCAAGAAGTTTTCTGCTACATCAACGAGTACTGTTCGTCGTTAAAAGTCTTTTGTTGTGGCTGCCTCTTTGGATAGAAACAGCTAAACACTTAAATCCACTTGCCGCTCTTTTAGGAATTTTTACAAAGCCAACATTTGGTCAGCTGCGGGAGTTTTAAGTTTGTATGCCCTCATTTGCATGTCCTGCTTTATTTCAGTTTTACTTTTTAATGGCAAATTTGCTACATGATTTTTCTGCGTGTTTTATTTCATTTATTCGAATTTTTTACATTTTTACACCTAGCAGTTAAACTAGATTATTGATATGATGATATGATGATATGATGAGTGATGATGATAATATAATTTTTCCAAGTTTAATTTTGCTGACATTTAAATAATAAGTTATTTTCATAAGTATAAAAAATTACTAACAAAACCGCATTAAACTTTGCAGATAAGTTAGAAAAATTTTACAAACTTTTATTTAAACTTTAAGCATTTTTCTCTTAATACTCGTAAGCAGAACTTTTGAAAATGCTGTTTTACAGCCCTTCAATTTTAAGAAATAAATTTAAAGTACATTATTGCACAAGTTTTAGGTGCCTAAAAATATCCTTTAATTTTTTAGAATTTTTTTAATGGGCGGTGTTGAAAAAATGTGGCACAAAAAATTTAAAAAAGCAAGGGTTACCCATTATTACACTTGAATGGGCTAAATATCTGCATTCTCAGAAAATTAAATCCTGAGAAAAAAGTTTGAAATTCGTATAAAAATTTGTTGATTATTTTTAAGTTTTCTACAAAATTTAATGTTTTAATTTATAAGGGTTTAATTATAGAATGAACTTGAGAAAAATTGCTTTGAAATTACAACAGAAGACTGTGATTCCAAATTAGCTTACTTCCAACTATTGTTTTGTTTATATTTTACAAATTTTCAATGAAGTGCACCAAATGAATTGCTTTGTTAATCACTTTGACGCACACTTCCAGTTTCCGATAAATGTTCTTAAATTATTTTTAATGTTAAGTATTTAAAAGAGCAAATTGCTTAAAGCCTTAAAGTTAAGTTTGTATTTAATTAAATTTGTATCGCCTTGTGGCCGTTGTGGTCAAGTAGGTAGAGGAGCGTGCTATTACTCAATATGCCGCTGGGTTCGAGGTTCGAACCTCAGCAAGGGCAAGCAAAATCTTAATCCGAAATTGCGGCTATATATTCTACCAATAAAATTAGTCTCGAGCTCAATATGATTGCCAAATGTATGTAACTTCTTATTCTAAATCTAAAATTTTCAACAACAATATTTTCGAATGCTAAATTCCGGGGTGCCTTTCGAAGTCGATTAAAAACTGTAGGTTCCTCCACCACAAATTGTGGAGAAGCGAATCATTTATAATTGAAGTTAATTAAAACAAAGACTATACTGTTTATATTATTTATATTTTTTTATCTCTAATTTAATATTTTGTTAAATTGAAATTAATTAAAAGAAAAAGTGAATCTTAATGAATAATATGTAATATTTAAGTGATCTAAAAAAATAATAAAATTTAATATTATCTTCCATAAAATTGTAAGCCAATTAAAAATAAACACTGAATTTGAATAAATAACACTGTGTAACACTGAAAATGAACTTTGAAAGAGACCTAGCCTATGCGTTAGGCCTTATAAAACTAAGAAAAACTGTATACTTGAAATTTGCGAAACACCCCCAAAATCTCATTTTAGGGCCAAAAAACTGTTTTTGAGGTCATTCGCTAGTCAATCATCAATATCTTTGCGAATTTTCATCCGATTCAAAAGTTGTTTATATATTTTGAAAGGTGACAAATCACTATTTTAATGGCGTATAACTCTTCAAAATCAAACGAGAACTGACGAAGCTACAGAGAAAAAAAAGTCGTAACTTAATAAAAAAAAATTAATTTTGAAACTTTGACTACGATTTTACGATAGTCTTAATTCAGAAAGGTACCTATCAAAGACAATATTATTAAAGTGAATTTAGTACTGCGTCGATTAAGCTATTTCAATCGGTTGGAAATTGACAGAGTTATTACTATTTAAATTATTTTAGATGATGACCATATTTAAAAATTCATACATTTTGATTATCTTTCAACTTCAAATTTTTATTGTGACTGAAAATAAAAAAAAATGAATCATTAAAATGCTAAATAACTTTATAGCTAAAAATGTTTGCTTGATCTTCTGCGTTTATAAGACGAGTCATCTGTTTCACGTTTGAGTGACCAGCAGTAATTAGCTATCATCCTAACTTGGTTCTTTCCTGTAAACCGTTTTTGTTAGTCAATTGAAAATGAATTGATAAATTGTATTCAAATTTAGTTCTCTCACACTCATAACACATTAAATACTTACTTTTGCAAGAAGCGTCTAGAAATAATCGCCAATCTTGTGGACAGTGCACGTGATCGAGTGCAGCAAACAATTCATCCACATCAACGCAATAAACTAGTTTGTTATTGGTGTCATCAGCTTTGAAAATGTGTTCGAACGAAGATAGGTCTCTGTCTCGTGCAGACGTTACTTTAAAGTTACTGTCTACTATATTCCACTGCTTTAATCTGGAGGCCAGAATCTCTGTCTGTCTTATAGACAGATCCATATCCCGCACAAGATCACAATAATCGTGATTTGACACGAAATGACGTTCCGTTTCTATTGCTTTGGTTGGAAGGTACGGTTCGTCATTTACCTCATTAGAAGATTTGTGGCTTGAATCAGGAAATGTAGCTGGATTTTTGTCTTTAGTTCGCTGATCTTGTTTTCCTCTTGGAATCGGTTTCGATACAGTCAACACATTGGCATATTCTATGAGGTGGCGACTTTTATAGTGGTGACCAGTGATTTTTGTTTGGCAAAACTAGCAATCCTTCGGCTTGTGATATATTTGATAATGCCAAGCCATAGGAGTCACAAACGGCAGACGCTGGTCATCGCATTTACCGGTTTTCCATTGTTTTAATGTTGTACAGCACATCGAACAAATATATTCGGGTACATACCAAGCACTTTCCACGTATGAGCAACTGAAAAAGAGGTTGAACGCTTCAACCACAGCTTTATTTGTTCTTAAATCGAACCGATATTTCTTATCAACAAATAGACCGCAGGCGTAACAAAATTTGTTGCGCCTATCACACATTTTACCACACTTATTACACAATATAATTGCGAAGCGGTCGCAAGGTTGAATTGACGGCGTAAATTTATTAGATGACCACTCAAAATTTTTGGAAATGAATGTGTTTAAAATAATTCCTCATACTTGCTATGTTTCTAGTAAAATAACGCAATGAAATACGGTCAAAGTAGAAAAATTAAAAAAAAAAAACTTTTCGCAAGGTAAATTTATTTAATAGCAGAAAAAATTTAATAGCTTCGTCAATTTTTGTCCGATTTCATTGCATGAGCACTCAATATTTTTGGACATGAATGTACTTTCAAAATAATTCCTCATACTTGATATATTTTTAGTAAAATACTGCAATAAAATGCGGTCAAACTAGAAAAATTTGAAGAAAAAACAAATTTTCCAAGTTTACCCGATGAAAACTTACAACACGCTAGCTCAAAAAATAGATCTTTATATCTCAATTTAAAGGTATAATCCTTACCTTACCAAAACATATTTCATATTGAAAATCGGTAAAGAAATGGCCAAGTAATGAAAAGATTAGCGCGTACACTTCCGAAGAACGGTTTTTTAGCGGTAAAGCAAGATTTTGAGGGTGTTACAAATTTTCCAAAAACCGTTTTGAGTTATATTCGACCAGGTGAACAATTTCCAATATGTCACTTTAAAAGTTCATTCAATTTTTTCCATTTTGTAACACTGTGTAATAAGTATGCTACAAATCCAAAAGTGATTGAAGAGATTGACGAAGTGATTGAATAGAAACGTGTATACATATATAAATATAATTTTGGCGCGTACACTATATAGCTCAGTGTTTGGCCGAGCTTCTCCTACCATTTGTGGTGTGCGTCTTTATATTATATCACAAATGGAGGGACCTACAGTTTTGTGCCGACTCCGAACGGCAGATGTATTTAATAAAAAGCTTTTTCATGGCAGAAATACCCTCGGAGGTTTGCCATTGTCTGCCGAGGGGTGACCGCTATTAGAAAAAACTTTTTCTATTATAAGATTTTGCTTGCCCTGACTGAGATTCGAACCTCGAACTCACCGGCTTATCGAGTTATAGCACGCACCGCTACCAACTCGACCACAGCGGCCACAGAAACGTGTATACACTCAAAGTTAAATACGCTCTCTCCCTCTTTAACTAGCATAAAGATTCGTTAAACTCTACACTTCAAACAGGTGACATTCCTCTCAAAACACCCGTATAATAATATATCATACAACCGAAGCATAACTCAATTACATTTTTCTGTTCAAAGAGATAGCAACTTTTAGTTTTCATCTGAATATTTATCATTTCAACATAATTTTGGAACGACTTTTCGTCATCCCTTGTCAGTAGATTCCTACCCTGTCGCATACTTTAACAATAACAAAAAAGAAAATGTATCATTTTATTTTAAAACACAAAATTTTTTCTCTTCGTCTGCATACTCAGTGGGAGTACTAAGTAAAACATTTAAATATGTATGTACGTCGTTATATACATATACTCGTATGTATGTAAGTATATTTTCATTCACATGACATCCACAAAAGCGATATGCAATTGTGCAACCTGAAATGAAATAAGGTATTGTTAATATATCGACTGACATAAAGGAAAAGTATAAAAAAATTGCAACATGAGCGAGAAAAAAAAATGTATTGTAATTGACAGCAACATTGACTGGCTGACAATATCGAAGTGCAGCGTACAAATATTTCCATACAAACAGAACGCGAAGAAAATTAATTGGAATTTTAATTAATGAAAATTTTTACACAAATGTGAAGAGGAAAAGTGTGAGAGGTGATGAGGGGGAGCGAAAGGCAAAACGGTGGCAAGTGACAGATAGAAGTAAAAGAGTGTGTGTGTACGAGCATATGAAAAAGAAGGCAGCACTGTTGATAATCTAAAGTGTAATCTCTTATGCAATGTTTGTACTTTTGTATATACTTATATAAATATGTATCTCCATACATATGTATGTGTATGTATGTATGTGTGTATGGTGTTATAGTTATTCACTTTATAATATACCTTCTGATGCTCAGCAATAAATACATTCACTTATTGGATATTATTTATTGGATTTGCTGTAACTGATTGGCAGTTTGCATGAAGCACAAGTAGAGGAGGTCAAATATACATACATACATATGTACATACATATATAAATGCACACCTACACATTTATATGCACATACACATGAAGAGCGTTTTGAAAACTGTAATACACTTTACATATTGACGAATTTTGGTTATTTATTTTTTTTTACTTTGTTTTTAATATTTGATAATAATTCAACAAAATTTAATGAAAATTTTCGAATAAAAAAAAATAACCAGAATTTACAAAATTGTTTAGGCACATACAAATTTTACCTTATTATGTTTAAATTGATAGGATAACCAAAACTCCGAAATCAAAAAAAAATGTAAGCTTAATTTTTTGATAAAAATTTCTTGAATTATTGAAAAGCTTGACACTTTGATTTATACGACTTTCGTTTGAGCATGAACTACATTTTCATAGAAAAACAAAGAAATTAAACAAAGGATGATTTTAAAATGATTTTTGAGTTTTTTTCTAGAAAAATCGCTGAAAATTCCCTTTATAAATTCATTGAGGCTCAGAAAAGCAAAGGACTCTTTTGCGTCCGAGAAGCTGCGCTGTATAACTTCATAATATAGTATTCATAAAAAATTTTTGCCGCCTTTGAAAATGTTTGCTGGGTACCTTCCATACAAATGAAAAGCCGAAAAATGTAGTGGTTGAAATATTTTCATTGAAAATTTTAAAAATTCCAGTTATTAAGTGACTGAATGTCGCTGGCAATTGACATTGTGTTGACAAATTTACTGCATTTGTTGCAATAATGGACTACAAGAAAGCAGAAAAAGAGGATAATAGTTAGACATGCATAACTAATAGATGTATGATAAAAAATTCTATTGTACAGATGTAACTATATAAGCAAGAATTCATCGGTGCCCATTAATAATGAAATATAAATCAAATTTGAACAAAAACAATATCAAGTTTAAAATTACTGCAATTTATTACTCTTTTTGTTTTGAAGAACGTATACTCTATTTCTACTCTTCAAACGCTTGAGGCTTTGAACACGAACATAAAATTCTCGAAAAGTGTAGACGTAAACTTTTTTTGGCACTCATATTTAAATATTTAATATAACTTGTGCTTTATGTAATTAAATTCCAATTTTCAAAAAGGTGATAATCTTTTCCCCACAAAATATGTTTGCAATCGATTCTAAATATAATTTGATTTAATTCGATTTTAGGCAACCCAGTTAGAAAAATAGCTATAAACCCTCCTCTCACATATTCGAACCCTCATATTCCCCCTAAATTAATATTTTATAAAGGGTGTTTTTTAGACATGTTGTTTTTAAGAAGATATAAAATGCATATAATTTAATGCTGTGGCCAAGAATTTAGCTTTATTATAAAGATAAAGGTTTGCCATTATGTTTTAAAAATTATTTCGGGCAAGTGATCGCCGCGGCTGGCTAGAATAAATTCCCGCCGAGAGACCCAATTTTCGACCACAGCAATTGGAATCGAATGTCAGTAATAACGCGCTGTATATTTTATTCGAAGGCGTCAATCGTCTCGGGCTTAAAACGATCTTGGAGGCCACGCCACAGGCCCACGACGCGAGATAATGCGCTCACCAAAAGTTTCCTTCAATAAATTGATTGTTTTGTTGGTTGTATGGCATGTAGCGCCGTCTTGTTGGAACCAAAAGTCATCCACATCAACATTCTCCAATGCAGGCACGAAAAATCCATTAATCATGGCTCTATAGCGTTCCCCATTGACTGTACCATTATGGCCGGCTTAATTTTTGAAGAAATATGGACCAATGATTCCCTCTTCCCATAGAGCACAACAGTGACTTTTTGTAGATGTAACGACGTCTCAACAATGCCTTGTGGATTATCGTCAATCCAAATGGGACAATTTTGTTTATTAACGTACCAATTCAACCAATAGTGAGCTTCATCGCTGAATAAAATTTATTTGTGAAAATCAGGATTGGTTGGACTGTTGTTTATGAAATGGCAAACCAAACTGAGTATAAATTAAACTGTCAAAAAGACCAAATCCGAAAAATTATTGCCTCATTGAAAACCACATGTCTAAAAAACACCCTTTATAACATATGTTCTTCTTCATAGCTATAATTTAGACCGACTTTCCAATTAGGCAAGGACTTTAAAAGAAATTTTGAAAATTTTCTGTTGTGTTTCATATTAGCTTTCACAACAGAAAAATTTAAGGAATTAGAATATATGTCCTCTCTACCATATCAGGGCCAAATTGAAAATTTAAAGTACTTAACGCGTCTAAAATTAAATATTTCAGTACAACTTCCCATTACCTGATTGATTTTGAACTAATCAAATGTCAATGAAACGTAGATGTTTGTGCTTAGCGCTCAATCCGTAATTAAATAACTAGAATACATAAAAATTAATAATTCTAGTAAAATATTTATTAAATATGTATTACTAAAGATACAAACATATAAGCAATCCAAAAAATTATTTCAAGGAACTTAAATATTTAACTGAGTTTTGCAGCCAAACTCCTTTTATGTAAACGGTTAGATATATTTTTGGAGTTTTATTTATAATCACTGTATATGGATACATATATTATTACGTATATATAATTTTGTGATTCAAATTGATGATTCTGCTTGGGAATCATCATTAAAACTCTTTTTTATTATTTAGATTTTTTTATACATTAAAGTTTAGAGCAAAAGGTATAAATCACATAAAAAAATGTTGCTGAAAATTTTCTTGAAGAATTAAACATGCGAGCATTTTTTTCCTGAGGGCTTCAGATTAATTTAAGACATTTTTATAGAAGAAATTTTATTTTTCCTTTCTTGAGTGTCATTTTATATGAATTTTTCGATTTTGTTGAGAGCTGTATACTAGGCTTAAATTTGAAGAAAATGATATTACATATATAACTTGCTACTAATAAGCTTAAATTTTATTTGAAAATGACTGATGCCATTGTGAATATTTTTTGACTACTTGCATTGTTGCTCATAAGGAAAGTTTCCTAACTTAATTGAAACATGTTTCAATTTATAAACACATTTTTTATATAACACGACATTTTGTCTAAAAAAAAAAATTCTGTATACTCGTACATAAGTAATATGCTTTTTCAGTTAACGCACGCATTGTAAATCAAATTGAATGCTGCCCATATGTCTCTCGAATTCAAATCTGTAAATTATTTAAAATGCATTCATGCCGAAAGATCCAACGTTATTATCTACTTTAAATTCTTTTTTTATCACAAACTTAAATCTACGCATTTTTTAGCGATTTAATAAAAAAATATAAGTAATTGCTAGAAAATTGAAAATAAACAAGCAAAGCATTAGGCGCACAACCCTCGCGAAAATAATGAAGTTATGCAACACTGCACATTCGTATCAGAGCACAATCGCAACACGAGAATAACAATGGTTTCGGAAGCAATTGTCAACACCCCTTGGAAGATACAATAACACATTCATGCTTGAAAATACATACATGCATACATAAATACACATACAAATACAAATGTGTGTTAAAAAAAAACAAAAAAATAAATATTTCGCTTCATTCGATTTCCCAACTACATATATATTCTAAATACTCCAATCATCAAGTGCATTCACCATTTTTTATTTTAGCGCATCACATACAGTTTTTTGCGCCTAAAAGTCGGCTTCGCTTGATTTTCATACTCTGATATATGTTCACTCATACGTTTATACCTCGTAAGTGTGTATATCAGTTATACGGCACTTCTATTAGTTTACCTACATACATTTATACATTTATTAGCACATTCGTACCTAGCACGTATAAATCTAACACTCAATTTTCAATATTGTTTAATTCAATTTTTTAGGTTACCAATTTTTTTACAAATACAAGTATATACATACACACTAACGCATGCATATCAGGCATTTTTATTACATTCGGTGGCTGCGAGCACACATTTAATAGCGTAGAAATTGTCATCGAAATAAATTTTTACACAAAATGAATTTATTCATTTATTTACATGCACGAAAAAAAAACATTGCAATATTGTATTGCAACACAGTTGCAAATAAAAATCGTACATTCTGTAGTAGAAACAAAAAACAAATTTCGTAAAACTACGTATTCAATGACTATTATTGATATTTTCTGTTCCAACATTGCTTGCTACATTCGGAGTTTTTTGATTCATAGAATTTCGAATAACTATTCGAAATTACAAGGATTTTGAAATAACTCTTTGGAAGATTTTCAGCTGTTATTCATAAAAATTCGAACATTCGTAATCGCATCGATTTCGAAAGTGTCCCTTTAAATAGTTTTAGATATAGCTTCACATACTCGTGAAATAATTAGTTTTTTATTAAAAAAAAATTTTTCACATACTGAATATTAATACAAAAAAAATTAAAAGATTTAAAAACTGTGCATATCATTCGTAGCTTACTCGAGAGCAAAATATGTGACAAAATATGTAATTTCAATCACTAAAATATTTGTATTATATTAAAGAGAAGTTTTAGAAGTCAATTTACATATTTCCAACTGCACATCCATCCATATTAATTCGGCGGCAGGCAGAAGTGCACAAAAATAAAATCAATTTTTTTTAATAATTTTAAAAATGAAATCGAAGCGTCCTTTAACAAAACATGTGAAAAATTCCGTGTAGTGCTCATTGAAACGTTGAAGTGTTATTGTCCGTTATGACTTTATCTCCTGCGAATTGCAAATATATTTTCATTTATTTATTACTTTTAGCCACCAACACTTTTTATTTACACTACTTTTTACTGCAAAAAAAGAAACGCAATTATTGACGAGCAGCAGATGAGTTTCGAAATCACATAAGCGCCAAATTACGCAACATACAAAAATACAAAAGAAAAATATACCAATAGCTATGTAGCTACATACATATGTACGGACGAGTATGTTAGTACAAAAAAATGCCACTTTCAGAAACGCTCGATAGAATGTTTTCCATCGATTTTTTTAAATAAACTCAGTTTTTTTTTGCTGCGATGTATAAAATGTTACAACACTCAACAAAGAAATCGAATGGTACTTGAAATATTTACGCGAATTCAAAATTTTTTGGTGTTGTGAAGTAGAAAAAAAATTATTTGTTTATGTATGTATATACAAGTATGTATATACACTGTCGACAAAATAATAGAAATGCGATATTTTGGCCATTTAAGATTTTTTATTTTTCTTTTATCTTATTTTCAATACTTTTCTATAAAAATATAGTTCAGTAGATATATAAAAAAAATACCAAGCTTTCGTCAATATACTCGTACAAACACTCAGGGAAAATACGGGATAAAATCAAGAAAACCGTTCTTATTTTAAGTCTATCCATTGTTGAAAGTCTGTTAAGTCTGAATATATAAACATAAACGAAGTAAAAAATTGCTAAAACTATGGTAACTTTATCTATATACAAGTGTATTTTTCCGATATATTCAGAGTTTTAACTGCGCTCCAAAATCTTAGGGTAATAAAACCATTTTTGAAGGGATAAAGCTAATTTTTAGTCCTTTTTTCAACGAGCTATGAATTTTTAAAATCTAATTGAGTCTCGATTTCGTAGCTAATACTGCAAGATTTTTCAGAGCATTTAAATGAAAGTTAAAACAAACCTTAATGAATGTAAAACTCCATTCTAATAACTTAAATGGATACACTGGTAAATAAAAATTAACAATTTAAAAACACAATTTGTGTACGAGTATAATCTGTAATATTTGTCCAGCATTTCTTCAGTTAGGTTCACAGTTTATAAGTCATTGTAAGTATGTAGATGAATGTCTGCTCTTGAATTAAATATAAAACTTTTTCATTTGAAAATAAAAATTAAGTAACAAGCAAGTATTAGCTTTAACCTGTTAAAAATTCTTTCTCAACCTTAGCTCCTGATTTTCTAGTTAAATCCTATGATTTCTTCAAACGAAAGGAATATTTATAAATCAAATTTAAGCACATTAAACAACTTTAGCACTGAAAAATTTTTAACTGGCTTTATATTCGCAAGACAAGGGCAGCGGTGTCGATAAAAGCTTTTTGAAAACTTCATCGAAATGTTATAGAAAGTTTTATCTACAAAGTTTGGAGGCGGTTCTGGATTTAACTTATCGATTGTAATCGAGTTTCCAGTAGCAGATTTCGAGGTTTTACATAATAAAACTAAAATTACAAACTCGAAAGGTTAACCTATTCTCCACAAGTCCTTATTCATTCTGAATACTTATCATTGCTAAATAATGGGGAGCAGTAAAACACTGTGGTTTATTATCTTTAGGAGTGCCAAGACTTATCACAAAAAACCTAAAATATGATTAACTTGCTGCTCAGCTTCTCTTAATTGTAGTTGCATTTTTTCAATAAAATCAGTGTGATGCTGTGATCTTGGCTATTAGTCGGAAAATATATTCCTCATCATTAAATGCTTTGCGATTTAGAAAGTTGTATTATCTGCTCCATTTAGTTTCTGACATTAATTATTATTATTATTATTATTTATTTCTTACAGCTCTTTAGAGCCTAATTCTTTACAATAGTGGTAGACTTAACCTAAATATTTAATAATATATATCTTAAGTCTAATAAGGTCATTTTATTGATCATTCATTAATGCAATTGGAATTTAAAAATACGGAACGGTAGTCAACGGAAAACAAATATTATAATAGATATTATAATATAATTAAGGGCATATGTACATTACTTTATAATGGGATGGATTTACAATATTCAAACAATTTTCTTTTAAACTCTGTAATGGTCGTACATTGCTTCACAGTATTTGGTAACTCATCATAACATTTAAGACCTTTATAGTATAGATTACATTTATCAGATTCACTTTTTAGCATAGGTAACTTGAAATCATTTTTTTTACGAGTATCTTTATTGTGTATATTAACGCCATACTTTAAGTTAGTGTTTAGGTAATCTGGTAAATTATTATCTATAATATTTTTGACAAATTTCATTGTGTAATAAAAGTGCTGTTGTTTAACACTTAGCCAATTAAGGGCTGACAGCATATCTCTAATTGGTGTGTCGTATCGTCTCCGAAGAATAAACCTCATTGCTTGATTTTGCTGTTTTTGCAGTTTATAAATCTGGCTGTCATTCATTATGAAAAAAATCGTGGGACAGTAATTGAGGAGCGGCTCGATGGTGGATCTATAGACCATGATTTTATATTTTCTTTTCAAGAGTTTGCAAGTACGTCGCATAAAGAACATTTTTTTTGCAATTTTGTTCACCGTATGGTTAATATGTTCATTGAATTGCAGTTTTTCATCAATTTTTACGCCCAAATATGTTATATATTGTACTCTTTCAATTTTTTGATGGTTTATATTAATGTTACTAAACTCGCCTATATCAAGATTTCTTCTGGATATGACCATATACTTGGTTTTATTAACATTTAATTTAAGCTTGTTTTCACAAAGCCAATTATAAATATCATTTAAATCATGTTGTAGTTTTGACATAATATCGGGAATATTGTCGCCACTGATCATGATTAACGTGTCATCCGCAAAAAGATTAATGTCACTGTACTTTACACAGGTCGAGATGTCATTTATATATATATTAAACAGTATAGGTGCCAGAACTGAACCTTGAGGCAGACCAACCGTTATAATTCTTTTTTCGGATACCGACGATGCAATCATAGTCTTTTGGGTACGATTCGTAATAAGACTTTCAAACCACTTTAGCTCTACATCGTGTATTCCTATTTTATTTAACTTCTGTAAAAGTAAATCTTGGTCTATAGTCTCAAAGGCTCGTTTGAGATCTAGAAAAACGGCAATTATGTATTTGCTTTTGCTTAGTTCTTCTTTCCAACGAGCTATCACCAAATTTAAAGCAGTCTCACAAGAGTGTTTTTCCCTAAATCCAGACTGTTGTGGTATCAGTATATTGTTCGTTTCTAGGAAATTTACTAGTTGATTCTTTACCACGGTTTCTAGTATTTTTTCATCATTTGGCAGTGTATTAATTGGTCTCATTTCTTCCGCTTTAATTGTATTCATTACCTTCTGAATTGGCACTATAATTGACATTTTCCAGTGATCAGGAACTATACCATTCCTTAAACTTTCATTAATGAGTTGCTTGTAGAAATACCCTGTATATGTTATTGAGTCTTTTATTACTCCTTCTGATAGGAGCTTTTTTCCACCTATTTTATTCTTGAAACCGCTGACAATTTCGATCACTTCGTCGGTTGTGATTTCTTGGAATATAAATGTATGAGCACAATGCGATGTTAATGGAAGTCCATTATTACCAGATTCTATATTTGATCTGATTTCAACAATACTGTCTATAAAATAATTATTTAGGGATTGCGCGATTTCTTTTTCAGTCGTGTAAACAGTATCATGAACAAATACTCTATTAATTGTATTTGTTTCTTTTGACATACTTATACAATTTTTTAAATGCTTCCACATTGATTTACTATCTCCAAGATTTGATGTTATTTTATGTTGCAAATATTTAGCCTTTTTAACTTTTACAAGCTGTTTGTACCTATGTTTAATTTGATTATACTCTGTCCAATCTCTTGTTTCTAATGCTATATTATAAACATTATATTTTTGTTTATTAAGGTGCGCTAACTCGTGATCGTACCACTTGTTTATTAGCTTAACGGTTATTTCTTTAGTGCATGTTAAAGCGTTCATTGAGATTGTCAAAACTTCAGTTAAGAATTTCGCTTTATTTTCAATACTTAACCTTGAAAAATCACTGTAATCGAATTGTCTTAGGAGATAGATAAGATTCTCATTTGAATAATTTTTCCAAGAAGTAATTATTTTCTTTGTTCTCATTTTATATATTTTTTTTAAATCAATTTTAAAGTGCAATGTTTCATGGTCAGAGATCCTATGCATTTCCATCCTTTGGCAAGAGATATTATTGCTATTAGTAAATAGTAAATCTATCATGGTTTCCGTCTGTTCTGTTTTTCTAGTATAAAAGTCTATCTTCTGAATCATTGAGAAAGATTGAAATAAATCTAACAGTTGTTTACTATAGGTAGTGTTTTTATATAGGTTTATATTAAAGTCTCCAATAAATATAGTGTTATCATCAAGATTAGTATTGTTTAAAATTTCAGTAAGGTAACTAATAAAGTCAGAATCGCTAGCATTCGGTGAATGATATATTACTCCTATTTGGTATTTTGGAGTAATATTTCCAATTTTTACGAGTAGACACCAAATGTTTTTATCACGAGCATAGTTAACGACAGTTTCGTATTTAATTGAATTATGCACATAAATTAAAACACCTCCTGTGTGTCTACTTTGCGAGTTGCATCTAACTAGGTTATATGTATCTATCTTTACTTCTTGGTTTGTAATATCTTCTGTCAGACAAGTTTCTGAACATAATAACAATTGGGGTTTACAAGTTTCAACTAATTTCTCTAGTTCACATTTATTAGCTGTAATGCTGTTAATGTTCAGATAAATATTGCTTAGTTCATTGACCGTTGGTTGCTAAATTTTGGCTTTATTTTTCGCTTGGACATATTTTTTGTAGGCAGGACAATCCAAACTGAAAGCTGAGTGATTAACATTGACATCAATTACTTTCTTCTGAACAAGTTCACAGCAATTTACACACTTCGTTATATCAGAGCTGCATTCTTTGACATCGTGACTTCCAGCACATCTACTACATGCTTTTTTATTTGTGCATTCACTTGCCTTGTGCTTATAACCCAGGCATTTAAAGCATCTCATAATATTAACATGTTCAAATACCATACATGTGTCCCATTCGATGTTAACTTTTTTTCGGTTTAAAATATTTGCATAGGTTAGAGAGTCTGTTTCGACTAGAATGTTGAAGCTTTCTTCCCTTCTCGTTTTATTTTCATAAACCTTAACTATTTTTATCTCCTTGCCAATGAGCTCATCGTTTTGTTTTGTTAAACATTCTATGATTCTTTCATTGCTTATTTTTTCTGTTAATCCAATAACTTTAAATATCTTTTTTGTTTCATTCTTTCCTTTAGTTTTTTGAGCTTCAAATTCCGTTCCAATATTCTCTTTAATTTTTTGATGTACTTTTTCACAAGTGTCTTTATTTTTGCATTCTAGAATTATTCCGCCTCTATTAATTTCTTTAACAGTTTTAACGAGCCCATCTGTTGGCTCGAGTACTTTTTTCAAAGCTTCTTTTGTTTCTTTAACCTTTTTATTTTTGTTTAACGGTTTTATTACTATTTTATTTTCATTTGTCTTCGCAGCCTGGGCATAAGATAATGGAACACTTTTATTTATATATACTGGCTGAATGTTCTTAACCAATTCATTACATTTTTTTAGCTCATTTGATATTTCATTTATAATTTCATTTTTCATTTCATTTATTTTGATTCCAATATTATGTTCTAAAAACGTATTGAATTCTGAAACAATACTTGTTTTTATTTGGGTACATTTGTTGCTAATCAGTTGCTCAACTATTTGTTTTACGTCAGCTGCATTCAATTTGGTTTGTTCACATTTACTGATTAAGTGTTTAATTTCAATGAATTTTGTATTCGTATCCGATAAAGTACATTGATTACAAAACCATCTCAAATTAATATTTTCCATTATCAATTTGATTTCAGCCCTTTTAATATTGCTGCATTTTAAACAATAATTATAACCACACCCACCAGAGCATGCTATCATTTCATCTAATTGAAGCAGTTTTGAAGTACATTCCTTACATTCTACTGTCGGCATCTTGCCACTATTAATGTGGCAATACACCTAAACTTAACGTATAGCGATAATATATAATAACTACAATAAGTACCAATATGGTAAACTATGAAAAAATTTTATGAAATATTCAATAGCTTCACTAAACTAAATTATACAAATAAAACGTGGTGGCAGCACTCCGTCTTCAGCTGATCAGCTGCTTCGTTTCCAAGTTGTTCTCAAATGGTTGTTTGTGTATGTGTGAGGGCGAATCAAGTGCAAAATATAATGGCAATAAGCAGAACAACAAAAAGGGGTATCTGGACAATGGAGCGCCCTTGGTCGCGCAATGGCATGTAAGTGGAGGATTTTTCGACTCCTATGCTGTGGCGGAGGCGTCCAAAGCAGATCCGCTACAGATTGTATCCTGTGATCGGCCGATTAACGACAATTGCAGCTTGACTTACCCACTTCCAGCACAAATATCACCGCAGCAGTCACAGTCAAACAAACAAGCAAATGCTTCCACTAGAGCGCGTATTTGTTGTTTAGTTGTCTGTTTTGTTTTGTTTGTTACGTACTAAACCACTTCCGATGACTAAGCTTTCGCTTAATTACTGTTTAACCATAAAAAGCTTTTTAATATGTTTTGTTTTAAATATATTATAGAAAATAACTACTTCGAATTGAAAAACACATCTGTTCCGTTTACTAGTCCGTTTCTTTTCTTAATACGAAGACGCTTAGCGACTGTGATCTGCCCCTCTTAAGTTATATATGAATTACTCAGCTGTCGAGTCCCATACCTTTATTAACCACATCCACAATTTTATTTTGCTTTAAAAACCTTTTTGCTTTTCAAACCTGTTAATTTATGACTTCGACACCGAGAGATGAAGGCAATTATTTTTACATACATATAAACCCTTTTAAATATACACACATGCATACATATAAACGTAATGGACTACTATGCATATCTTTTCGCAATTATAATCATGTAGAAGCATGACATGCGGAAGTTGTTAAGGGATTAGCTATAATATGATTAAAAAATGCTCAAACAACCGACTGACGGTTGGGTGTCAAATTATGAAAATTCATTCATAAAATCCCAATCACAAACACAATCGACATGCACGTACATACATAATGACAATTAAATGAGTATTAACTGGCGAAATTGTTGCTGCAATGGGTGGATTACGCATGTGCCACGTTTGCTTAACTCGTACAAACTGCTATGAACATATCAAAAGGATATTTAGTAATGTGATGCCACATGCGGCTGATGAAACGCTGCGCTATCAACAACTATCAACAACAACAAAATTACTATGCAGATATATGTATGTAGAAAATTGCATACCTACATAAATCTATAGAAAAATTCTTACAATATCTGGCTAATGTCGCTTAATGTTTGACGCGTGCAAGTATTTAACGCCGAAATTTATAGTAAGATTAGGACATAAATATGTTTCTAAATAAATATACATACATATAGCAATGCTAAAATCTCCATTTATTCACATATATGTATATGTATTTACATATGTATAAATATGTCTTAAATCCTTACTACCCTTAAGCAAATGTTATTGTGGAATGCAGTCAGCTTGATTATATAAGAAATGTCATTCAACAGTGAGTGAAATATGAAGGGGTTATGGTTCGAAGATATGAGTTTATATCAATGTCTATATGTACATATATACTATAGCTTTCATGATAATAACGTGCGAAAATTTCGTAAATCCGTAGTAAGCAAAAATACTAAGCTTCTTAATCGATGAAAAAAACTCCTCGAACACTTTCCGGAATAACTTATTAAGATCTTTATCAGTGATATCGACATTTTGAAATGAGGAACGAATGAAATTACTTGCAAACTTAGAAGCTGGGAAAGTTGTATATTAGTACGCGTGTTTCGAATTCTACTACATATCGAGTAGCATCTAAGAATATGCTACAAAAAAACTTGAGGAATTGTAATTTGACCGGTAAGCACTTTATTTTGAGACGCATGAAAATAGTCATTGACTACACCGTTTAAACATTGTCAATACTATTACGTCTTAAACTATGCAGCAAAACTTGCTTATATTAAAAATGTATGAAAACTCATTTTTAAAATAAATTTTTGTGGTATAGTTTTTGGCGAACTGTGAACCTGACCATCATCTTGCAGAACAGTGTTAAAGGTTATGTTTTTTGAATCAAAAAAAGCTGAAATGTCTACAGCCAAGCTGTATTTTAACCGATTTCACAAAGAGATACACGGGTCGTAACTCATTATTCTCAAAAGTTTTATTTTCTTGCGTTAATCAGCTAAAGATAAGTTGCGCTGACAATGGAATCTTAGTAGGAAAGTGCCTTGCATTTTTTTAGAGGTTTCGCATCTTGATTTGCTCAAAAGGGTAATAATAAGGGGATTAAGCACCCTGCGATTTTTTCCTATTTTCAAAACTGAACAGACCCAAGAAACTTTGGAAATTTTCTAAATTCTAAACTTGCTCGCCAGAAATGCTTTGAGGATAAAAAGAAGCGTTAGTAAAGGTGTATTATGTCTAGCTTTTAATTTTTGCATATTTAGGGCAGCCAAATGAAACCATTTTACAGTATGGTTATTTGTAACTTAATACAAGTAGCACCTAAAAATATGCAATGTTATTTTAAGGGAAGGAAATCTGAATAGTATGGACTTATAATGATGAAATAAAATATTTCGTCAATGTAGAATGTTTTTGGTGCACCTTGGAGTAATTTTGGGAAATAAAGGTGTGGTAAAGACCAGAATAGCACTGCAAGATGGCATACGTGTTCTTACCTAATTCTGCTTGATACATACTTTTATGAAACAATTCAATTATCTTAACTTTTTTTTTAACCAGCTTTTATTTATACATATATACAGCCGTCTTATCCTATCCATTTCACTCCGCTCAAGAAGTCAACAATCATATCAAGCGCCTTAACGCAAATTTATTTTTGGAAATCAAACAAAAATAATGGCTCACAAAAGCAATTGATGTGACAAGTGCCATCAAAATAGATGCGAAAGAATATTTATCACTCACGTAAATTTACTAAACAGCCACCAGTAAACGTCACAATGCCACACCATGGCGAAACGCCGCAAAGTATGCAAAAAATATTGGCATGACTGTCACAAAAGCAGTCAAGTATACAAAGTTGATGAATTTTTAAAATGCAAAAGCACCTTGAGAATCCTTACCGACTGACAGTTACGCTACATTTGAGCAGAAATTTAGAATGAGGAAAAGCACACTTTGAATTGCAGCTGTTGCCACCCACTACTTCGGTAGCTGCTGCTCATCATCATCGATCAATCGGAAGACAGTCAAAAGTGAATGGATGGATGAATGGATGAATCGATGATTGAAGCATGAGTGGCAGCGACGCGTTTTAGCAATTTCACAATTTTCGTTACTTGCAAAAAAAGCTGAAATACTGAACGAAATTTTCGCCAAAGATGCGGCGCTGTTCTTATCAAATATTCAAATTTCCAAATGGAAATAGGAATCAAGGGAAAAATGGCGATTTTAGCCTCAACGATGCTATCACCTAAGTATTGGCTGCTGTTGTTAGTCTTGCTGTCTGGTCTTTGTGTGCGCTTAATAGCAATATTATTAAATCGATCCTTGTTGCAAGAGCGTACGAAGCGATTGATGTGCCGCCTTGATGACGGACGACTGTGTGTGTGTGTGTTTATGTGTGTGTGCAAATGTGAAGAAGGTGACAAGGAGAAACAAAGCGAAGGCAACTGATGAGCAATGAGCGCATTAAATACTTGTACGTATGTATATATAACTGATGACGCGGATTGATAACTGCAAGCGGCAAATGATGCCAGAAGACTCTACTGCAAACATGATGCAGATGTGTGATGAGGGCAATGATGTTGGAGATAATGTTGCAAAGCATAAATGATGCCACCACCACACTTTGCCACAGCAACAGCGAAGCACCAACGGCAGACATTTAAAAAAAAAAAAAAAATCCCAAATAAGTTAAACGCCTTGCCACCAAAAGCAAACAAATATTGCTATTATGCCAATCGCTCGCTGTTCTCATATCAAACACGCCTCAACTACTTTGCTGCTGTCATGTTGTTTTTCTTTTTTACCATTTGTTACATTAAAAAAAGCCGTAAACAAAGCATTGTCATACCCGTCATCATAATAATACAAGCGTGAAAACGCGCATACAATTACAATAAAAATGCAAGCAAGCACACACACACGCACAAGAAATAGTCCTGCGAAGCGTTATCCTGTGCGATAGATGTTCATCCCTTGATTGCTGGGTGTCTGTGCGCCTTGTAAGCCCTCAACACACACTCATCCACACTTACATACATTTGTATATATAGACATACGAAGATAAATATTCATAAGCGTGTAAATGTCATAGCAATTTGACTGGCTATGATGCTACAGTCAGCATCATGGGGTGATATCCTTGTTGCTCCCGCAAGCAGACACTGAGTGGCTACAGTAGCACGAAAATTTGCATAATGAATTACACTTATGTATATGCACACTTGTATGTAGTAATATTCGCACTTGAATGCTGCGTCGTACGGACACACCTCGGGCGGCTTGTGCGCACGCATCCACTTGACAAGTGTTTGTTCGAGTTGTTGGACTGAAGTGTTGACAGCTAACAAATATTGGGAGCACCTGAAAGAAATGCGGAAAAAAATGTATATATAAATGTTTTTTTTTTTTTTTTAAATTAAGGGTGGATTTTTCTTTTCAATCTTTTTAAGTACTAAAGTGATGAGTGCCCAGTGAAAGCACTACAATCGACTTAAAAAGAAACAAACAAAAATATTGTTAATTTAATAATTGCGTAGTCTATGCAAATTGGCATTATTCGAGACTTAAAATTCGGTTGTTTATTTTGCCTTTCAAAAATTCTAATTTTTTAGAAACCGCCAAGCCTTTTTATCTTTTTACTTTATAAATTAGAAATTTTTCCGGATAAGTTTGATATGGAATCCCCTCAATATTATCTTCTCAACTGCCCTGGTTTGGCAAAGCTCAGGTCCGAACATCTCGACTCGTACTTCTTAAACACGAAGCTTTTTGCGGAATTTCTTACTGGACACTCTGCTAGGCTCCGTTATTACCAGTTTTTTTTCCATTTCAGGGATGGAATTACAGCGGTCAACCATTAACATCAGTCAAAGTGGCGTCTTATTTAAAGGTTGCTATCTAGCCGAACTTAGCCTAGCAATATCTGGCAGTTTATTGATTGAACAGTTTATTGATGCGCAGTGTATTGATGGCAGCTCTACGGCCAACAAATGTACATCTCAGTGTCTCCGGCGATGCTTACTGCTCGACTCATCAGAACTTGTGATTTTCGGCATGTTGAGACATCTGGCCACTTTATGGAGTGCGGTATTCTGGCCGGTCTGGAGTCTGGTTCACCGAATCCTGCAAGTACACGTCAACGGGTTTAAAGTGCTACCAG
Organism: Philophylla caesio; assembly: GCA_963971545.1. Classification (NCBI taxonomy): domain Eukaryota; kingdom Metazoa; phylum Arthropoda; class Insecta; order Diptera; family Tephritidae; genus Philophylla; species Philophylla caesio. The sequence continues at coordinate 93,910,554 of OZ020609.1, forward strand.
AAAGAAGCTCGAATATCTTCTTTCGGCTCTGTACTTTGGTGACAACTGAGGTTGAGAGTAAACTCATTAAGATGATTCTCAGGATGATAGTCTACATTTGTACTATATACATACAGTGGTAATTATTTTGCAACCAGCAGTATATAAAACGCCGAAAGCTTCCGCTGTAGGCTGTGTGCTTTTCGAAGTATAGTCGTAAATTGAGGAGAGAGTACAAGTACTGCCGGCAAAAGGCATAATTCGCAGTACACAAAGCTTTGGACACTCATAAAATACTTTCTTTTAATTTCATCTTTAAGAATTTCCAAAACTTTTAATCACTTTTGAAACGAAATAGGAAGATAGTCCGTTAATTGATAGTTAGTGCAAAACTGTCAAACTTTATTTGTTCTTTAATAAATACGAGCCGATCACTTTCCTTGGCGAGATCGTTGGCGCGTTTGTTGTCATTAATGTCTTTGTGTCGTTATTTCCAGTAGAAATTTAGAATTTCCACCCACATACTGCTTCAGCGATCAAATGCCATCTCATATGTATGTAAAAACGAATCAATATTCTCACCGAAACTTTAGAGATATTCTGAATTTCCTTAAATATTTAGTAATAGTTCTTCAGCCACATATTCCTACTATATTCCATATGGGCCTCTATGTTGTGAATGGATGCAAGTCCTATCGATTCTTTTTTTATCGGCAATTCATCTTCTAACGAAATATTCCTGAAAAATCTTTCGGACAGAGGAATTTATGTAGTATTGTCGCTATTGTCGTGGCAATTTTGTCAGAATAACAACTGTCAGCACCATTGTCAGACTTTTTTCGACTCATACATCGCGACAAAGTCCCCAAACGTTTGGGTTCAGGAGAGAAGGCCATTCGGTGTCTGGCTCAGTTAAATAAATGGTAAATTAGCCGCACCTTACAGCAGTATGCCGCTAAAAACTAGGGTTATCTTAGAAAAAAAAAACATTAAAACATCATTATACAATGAAAATATAAATAAATCCCAAGCTCTCTGCTAAATATCAAGAATTCACATGCACTTCAATAGTTTCTGCCGCAGCTGTGATAACCCAGACTGAACACAAAATCTATGCAATTGCCCAGAGCTTCCGCGTCGATGAAGTTGTACTTCGACGGCAATTCATATTCTAACAAAATACTACTTGAAAAATCTTCTCTTTCTGGTCGAGTTGAATATTCATTTTAAATAAATAACTTATTTCGCAGATGTCGAAAGTTTCACATTAACTTTATATCGCAATTTTCTCATTGTCGCTTTACATTTGCAACACTTAATTTATGTAGCTATTCGTTTTTAATTTAAAATTCATTCAAAGAAGTAATATTTGGGTATCCAACATTGCGCTAATGCCATGTCGAATTTGGTGGAGAAAGTCATTTTAATTTAAACATCGCCCTCCAACCAATTATTGTGTGCTTAGCATGACTTTAAGCGACAGGCTCAATTGGTTTTCAATTCGAAAACATGTAATCTCATTTGCCTAAGGATGTTTTAAGGATTTATGTAGCGACGCATATTTCTTTTTAACTGTGAGACAACAACAAAAAACAGGGAGTGGTGAAGCCAATATAGAGGAGTGAAATTGTCAAATGTCTTTGATTGGAAAGCTGCGCTAGACCGCAGGATATTTAAGACAGTTAAACGCTTTTAACTCAAAAGTTTTTTTTTTTTTAATGTATCTTTAGCGATTACACGCTTGCGCTTAACTTTTAATCAATACAATGTAATTGCAAATAATAAATCAATCAATTATGGAGCAGCGAGGCGTCTAATTGCATTTGCATATCATGGCTTGGAAGGCAAACGTACAAAGGTGTGTGTGTGACAAAGTCTAATATTATAAAATATAGCTTAAATCGCAGCGCGCAACACAAATTAGAGGATTTACATCTACATAGTTTACTTATAAGCGCGCAAATCCCATCGCTCGTGCACAGCGTGTTGCCCACATTAATTGCCTTTGGTTTACGTGTCATTTCGAAAGGCCAAAAGTACAAGCAACACTAGCGCACCTTAGAGTCAAATAAGAATTATCTTTGAGTACATACAACATGGTATCGGAAATTTTTTACAATTAATACAAAAGGATTTGCAGCGCTTTAAAAGTTATATATAAAAATATATTTATGCGCATACATTAGGTTATTATGTATGTGTGTGTGTGGTAGGAGTAGCCTCTAGCTGGAAGCTGTTGCCACGTGCCACGTTTCAGCTGTGATAAGCATCTGCAAGCATTTTGCCGCAGCGGCCCACAATCAGCAATCTGCCAGCGGGCAGCCGAGAGTCGCGCCAATATTGACACTGCGCGCTTTCCGACTTTTGCCCTTGAGCATCTGCGCTTCATGCTCTACACTACATACATACATACATACGTACAACGCTCGCCACTCACTAATCGCTGGCACGCTGAAGTGCCTATCTTTAAGATTTACATGCTGTTGTTACACGCTTAACACGCTCCTCATCCGGCTGTCGGTGTTCATCTCGCCTATAAAACTAAACGTTTTTGCCTTTTCGCCCGCTGACACCCGCTCTTGCACTCTGCATTCACACTAACAGTATGTGTGTGTTGTTGTTGTTGTTGTGAGTTAAGTCCATGTTGTCATTTGATAATATTTCTTCTAGTTCCATGCTCTTTTTTTTCCTTTTTGTACACATATTAACCATGTTGCTCTTATCCTTTTTTCATGTTATTGCCAGCAGCAGCGTGTTGGTTTATATAAAAATGAAAAATGTGCGGGGTGCGCACAAATCCGTGGCGTATGTAATGTGTTTGCGCAAACGTGTGTGTGCATGGTTGTGTTAGCTGTGTAATGTCAATAGAAAAGGGTACACGGTGTAGGATTTACCTACACACATATTCGTGAGTAGATGTATGCGCGTCTCTGCCCTTGCTCTTGTTATTTTTTTGGCTCATATCATTTTGACAAATTTTCCGCCTTTTTGGCTTCCGTTGTGATAATGAAATTTTCGTGGAATATTCTAAGCCGTACTATGACATTTGTGTGTGTATTCGTAAAAGTACCCAGATAGCCAAAAGTTGATTAATCCAAATTTTGAAAGAACGGATGATGCAGAAAAATCAAACTCCAAAAAAATATCTTTTTGAGTTCAATTTACTATTGCTACTTAATAAAAGTAAAGAATTTTTTTTTTCAAGGAATTACTTTCAAAACATTGTACATTTTTAGGTTGACACAATAGCTAACCCCCGAATACATCAAACATGTTTCTAGTACCTTTGAGTTATCTCAAAAATTCTCACGTTGATATCCGACAGCGTTCTGCAATTGTTCTCAAACTTTAAATGAATATTTAGAGAGGAAGTTGATATGCGACATTATTCTCCAACAAATCTTGGAAGAAATTTGTAAGAATTTATAGTACTCATATCAAACGTTATTCTGCTGTTGATATTCGAAATTGGGATAATACCCAATGAGGTGAAGTTGAGAACAAACAAATTTTATAGATGGCAGTACCCATACTATTTAACAGCTATTTTCGAGTGTAAAAATAAATAAATGTCAACAGAAAGCGGAGAAAAAACGTATGCATGGCATTTCAAATTAAAGAATAACAACTAAAAATGGGCGGTCTTCGGCTATGCCAAAAGCTTCATACCTTTCATGAATGGCAGAATTGCATGGGAGCCATATGTAATATTTATTCGATATTAATGATTTTGACTGCTATACTAATTCCAACAATAATTAATATTTGTGGAAAATTTCAAGTCTTTAGCTGATTAAATAAAGGAGTTATGGCCAAAAATGCAATATCTGAACTATCGGTTGTATGAGAGCTATATGTTGTCACTGCTAAAATAGTTCTAATAATAACTAAAATGTGTGCAAAATTTCAAAAACTTAGCTGCTTAAATGGAGGGGTTTTCATGCTAAATGGAATATTGGAACAATCGGTTGTATGGGAGTTATATGTTATATTTCCTTGATTTATATAGAGCTTAGAATAATGGACTTTATTTCAAAATTTCAAACTTATTGCTGCTTAAATGAAGGATCCTACTTCCTCAGGTTTTGAGCTATTTGAATGAAAGTTGGTATTCAGGTGCTTTTTCATAATTCATTAGACATTTTGCGTTCAAACAGATGGACAGACGGAGGTACCAGCAACTTCTTCTTATTTAAATTTTTGTTAAATGAAAGTGTTTTATAGAAAAGAAAGATAGTTTTGTATACCTAGCAAATTTTTGACAATAAATTTAAAGAAAAAACGCAAAATTTCTAGGCAAGAAAGTAATTAAGTGCACGAACAAATAAAGAATGTAAAAGAAAAAACTCTTCAAATAACTGTTGACATTACTATTGCGCCTAAAATTATGCCGAAAAATCTGTATACTGTGTAATTTTGATGTATTGAAATAAATTGTGACATAAATTAAGGTGTAGTAGTACAGGCAATAAACACTTGATGCGGTTTATGTAAAGTTTGGTAATAAAGCAACTCTAAAATAATTTGTTTGAATACACAAAAATCAACTGTGATTAATCTTATACTAACGACTGTCTCATAAATCACAGCATCAGTCTTGCGTTATTGACTGAGCCTATAACTATGCTGGGCACTTTTCTTTTCAACGCACAGGAAATGCTGAGTAGGTTTACTAATTTTCTTTGATATCATCAATCAAGTTTTAGTAACCATCTTTCTTAACCTGAAAAAAAATCTGCCTATTCTTTCGCTGACTCTGGATAACTATTTTATTTCTGGATCAGATTTTTGAGTTCTGGCTCTTAAATTGTTATTTATATAATTCGCAAAAGCGAATAATGGACTTAGTCGATATCTTTACTTCACCGAGTCTAATATTTTTTGGAAAAGACGGTATATAGAAATTTAATAAGTTGGAAAAAAAATGTGAGCTCTGTGTTTCAAAAATGTTTAATCAACTACATTGAATTATGATAAAACATTCTTACAAATAAATTATCTATAATTTTTTTTTTTTGTTAAAGTGCTACCAGCCCTCTGTCTATGGTTCGTTGGGTAACACGCTGCACTCTCCACTACTAAGCTGCAGTGGCACGTGTGTATTCTCAGTCAATACAGACGGCATAAGAGATCTCTAGAAACATCATAAAAAGGATTAAAATGCAGAGAGCGAGATTTTCCAAGCGACTACATTTCATTTTTCGTCGCCGTTCTGAACACAACTCGCCCGCGCCACCTCTGCTGCATTCATATTTCGCATTGTCAATGACGTGTGAACAGGCAACAACACCGGCTTCGCTTGTAAGTTGAGATTTGATATTGTTTGTATTAATTTGCGTGCAACGTGTGGCACATACAGTGGCACATGCAACGTGCGCGCCCGCCTTAAGTCAACAAAGGGGAAGAGGTTAAATTTGATTAATGATTTTCTTTCATTTTTTTTTTGCAAGGCTTTTATGTTCATTAATAGCAGAAATGTGACACTTGGCGACCGTTTAGCGGAGAATACTCGTAGCGCAATTGTCAATTTAAAATTCTCACAAAATGATTAAGCATGTTTTTTTGTTGTTGTGCTGTGCTATTTTCTGCTACGTAACATTGGACAGCAGTCGCTGGGGAATCATGCCAACACAAGCTAAGTAAATGAATGAATAAGTGGATGAATGAATTTAGAATTCAGCCACTCACTTGTTTTTTGTTTTTTCTTTGTTGCTTTATTATGGAGAAATTACCAAAAATTGCTTGCATTTTTTATTAAACGAATCTAAGGTGTTGCCTGCCACCCGCTACAAATAAACGATTTTTTATTATAAAAAAATTCCATTCAGCTGAAATAAATAGTCGCGCATAAAGACTTAATTCACAAAATCACTTCTGATAGATTTCTCTGGGGTCCTTTTGATGCACATACACATACACTCGTACATACTCACATACACATTTCCGCGCAAAACATATGCGCAGCGCTAGCACTTTGGTCATACCGCCACACAACCAGCTAGCCAACCAGCCGACACCCCATAATTTCACACTTGTTATTGTCAAAGTGACAGCTGCCACTTGTTTCATGATTATTTATTAAAAGCGCTTCTTGTTGTTTGGTTGGTCTGTTGGCCATGACTGGTGAATACTCATCGCAGTTTATTGCTTTCTTTTTTTTTCAATATTTCTGCTTTAGCATTTTTTTCCATATCCTCATGCATACAAAATGTACTTACATGCATGCATAGCTGTATTTACATAAAAATAAAATAATCAATTGTTTGTTATTGTAGTACTGTCGTCAGCACTCTGATTGCAGCTAAATCGGTAGTTGCGCCAATTGGTGGCAGTGGCACTTGGGAAATGCGACATTCAAGTGCATCCACGTTTGCTGTGGTACTGGCCAGTCATCAGTGTTATTGCTCTTGGTGGATGGTCGAGGAGTGGCAGAGCGAGGCGAACACAGTGCTTTATATTTGTATGTTATGCTAAATAATTCATTCCCCAATTAAGGTTGTATTGAACTACCGGCCTTTGTAATAGGTTACATCCCTTACTGAAAACACTTCCTAACTTTAAAGAGCTCTGATCTTACATTCTAGCTAATCTGATCTAACCTAGTCTAACCTAATCGACATGTTTATATTCGTTTTTTATGTGTTTGTGTTGATTGCACTAAAATTTCCCTTAAAAGAGGATTTCGATAAATCTGCATTTTTTTACTTAGAGAAGTTAGATTGCGCCTTTTGAAAAATTTCTTAAACTTCTCGGCGGACTCAATTAAGCCGAATGTAATTATTGAATCAAAGATGCATTTAAAGCCATCAAATTGCATTCGCCATCAAAATCACCAGTAACTAATTTTTAGGGCTGTTTGGTCTTGCCTGCTTCTCTTACCAGATATTCAAAATTAATCGGCATCTTAACTAGGCTTGGTTTTCAATTGTGAGAGACGTTAAAGGGACATTTCAGCTTTTAGAAGAATGTCAGTTACTTCGGCTTGATGGTGTTGTGAATTATACGAAAGTCGACCGTTTCTACTTAGGAAGATTCTTCTAACATCCTTTGAATTAAAAATCAACCTCTTACATTAATCCGCAATCCATCTTTGATTCAGTCGGATCTCAAGAGAAGAAAAATTCCCAAGAATTTGGATAGCAGTAAAGATCCTGACGAGTCTTTTAGCTAACTTTAGCTTATCCAGGCTCGGAACGATGCCTTAAAACACAAAGCCTAGACTAAGTAGATTTCCAAAAATATCCCCTAGATCCTTGTACTTCCTTTATCTCATGATATTTGTCATTTTATTCGTAAGATAAATTTAATATTATCACGATGAATAATTTTCAAATAAAGAAGTCCATAATGCTCACAAGACGATACCTCTTCAAAGATCAGTATTAGACTCAGATACTAAACAGAGCCGTGAAGTTTATATCTTCATACGAAGCACATTGGTCAGAATGATTTGCTATAAACTTTTAATTTATTTAATATAACAGTGAAGAGAGCAATTCAGGCTGCAGAATTCTTGCTCAATACCGCTTAGAGTTTAAAGTGAAGCCTTAAACGCTTAGCTAATGTTGACTGTAATGAATGTTTTGTTAAAATTCGAATAACTTGATAATTATTAAATTTAGTGCGTGAAGTGGTGGGTTTAAGCCTTAGTAAATCACAACTGAAAATGTAGATAAAAGCAATAAAAGCGTGGAAATAAATATCCAAATTGTGTTAAATATTAAAAATATGTAAAACCCAAACAATCACGCAAGGATCAAAAGTAAGAACGCCTTATTCGCATCTCGCTATTTTACATTTACCTATGTATGTACACACAATTTTTACATTCTGGCGGTCGTCAGCTTAAAAGCCAAAGGGGCGCTTAATCGAATCTCAACTGCAGCGCTGCACCACTTTTACGCAATGTTAAAAGGTCATGTTAATTTCCTGCCATTGACAATATGTCAAAGTGATTTTCTTTCAGGCATTATTGTTGTTCTTAATTTATATGATTGTTGTTTTTGTTTTATTGTTTGTTTTTTTAACGTGCCCTACGATTTTATCGTTTATTATATTATGCCATGACATTTAATTAAAAAAAAACCCAAAAAATACTTAAATAAATAAACAAATGTGAAAAAAAAATAAGTTATTCGGTAGATGACAAAGTGACAAAGTGACTGTTTAAAAATTGTAGCCAAAGGAGGGTGTGAAAATTGACGCATATAAAAACAAATAAAGGCGGAGAGGGTCACTACAGTTGAAATTAAAAAATAACATTGATTTAAAGTTGTAGCGAACATAAAAATAATAAAAACAATGAATTTATTAGTAGTCATGATTTAAATATTTTTTTAAGTACGTTGCAAAAAATGCAATACTTTGAGTAGAAGGAATATTCAGCACTTCCTTTACCTTGATTCAAACCTTCGCTTTTTTTTGTGCCCAATTAAATTCAGAGTTTTTTTGTGTAACGACCATAATCAGGCCTTAAACAAAAGCGAAGAGCTGTAAAATGTAAAGACTAAGTTAAAAACTAGATCGAACTGGTTTTCCTAGTTTTGTCTCAGACCGCATCTCACTTTCTGTTAAAAAAAAAACTCTGAACATAATAGAAGACCTCAATATAGGTTTTGCTCAAGGCAAAACAAACAGGTAGCAGCAACAAAAAAAAATAATTTGATCAATTAATTTAATCAAAAGTACAGTTTTTATAAATATATATCGAGGCCAATGCCATATTTCAAGTAAATTTATTGGCAGAACTATTTCTTTCCATGGTTCCTAACAATATGAACTCGAACATGATCAGAGCATTGAAACCTATTTTATTTATAACTCCAACCTAGCCGCTCCTGGCGTGTTAATTTTTCGGGAATCAGTTTATCATCAAACAAGATATAAAAAGTTTGAATTTGAACAATATCGGTTTATAAGTTTGTTGTTTTCAAATAACTCGACTCCAGCGCAAAATCGATTCGTGAATACGTTGTTTATAAATAAGTCGACTCCAGCACCATCTAGCGAGTTTTCTAGTTCAAATATATGTTTATTCATTACCGAAAATAAATTCAAAAAATTGTTGTTTTCGCTTGTATTGCTCTAATTGCCATTCCACCATATTAGTTTTTCACCAAAATCTATTATTTGCCTATTACAACTGTATAAGATTTGGCCGCTGTGCTCGAATGGGTAGCGGTGCGTGCAATAACTCGATACGCCGCTGATTTCGAGGTGGTTCGAATCTCAGCAAAGGCAAGTAAAATCTTAATCATAGTAAAAGTTGTTTGCTAATAGTGGTCACCCCTCGGCAGGTAATGCCAAACCTCCGAGAGTATTTCTGCTATGAAAAAGCTTCTCATAAAAACATCTGCCGTTCGGAGTCGGCACAAAACTGTAGGTCCCTCCATTTTGTGATACAACATTAGAAATTCACATTGCAGTTGGTATTATTATTTTTTTTCGCTTCTCTGGGAACGAGCTTTTCTAATAATATTTTCTATTATTTTTGTTTTAGCAATTTTTTAATTGAATGAATAACTATTACTATTCAGAGTACCCTAAAGATATATTTTTTACAGGCATTCCTGTAGAAGCACGTACATACTTTAAATTGTAGCTGTGATTGTTAAAATGTTTTGTACTCTGTACTTATATACATACATATATATAAATAGACATATATAAATATACTTGTACGAGTTTAAGCGTACATTTTATGTATTTTTTTTTTCATATTTGTTTCAACATATTAAATCAAGCTTTGACATTTAATTACAATTACTTAAAATGTCAGCAATGTACTTCGATTATAACGTCACGCACTTCCAAAAAAGGTCACAGATACTTCAAATTAAATTCGACACACCTCAATCGGGCATAAGTACAATTATTTGAGTCTCTGACTACTGCAGCCGTTATTAATCAGACAGGGTTGACCACCCTTAAAACTATTCGACATTTGACACTTGATTGCTTTTGGTACTTGTGAGTTCACAAGTACAAACAAAACATATACAACTATAATTTCAATTCAACATATGTATGTATGTATGTATGTATAAATATGTACTATGTTATGTACTATGTTATGTACTATGTTGTGTACTATGTTATGTAAAATGAAAAAATAAATTGTAGAAAAAGAAATATGAAAACTATAAAAGTTGCGAGAATGTAAAGAAATTTTTTTATATCTTACACAATTGAAAATGTGATGATAGTGTTGTTGTTGTGTATGCCACAACTACTAACACCACCATACGGGTAAATAATATTTCCACCATACATAGATCAATGACACCCCACCTGGGGTGTGGAATCGCCCATTTCTGGACAAAGCAGGCACAAATCACATACGAGCATTTGCACTTACATACATATTTTTCGTCATACATAACATACATATGTACGTACATATGTATGTTTGTAACTACATGCGCACATAAATACACATTTTATGTGTTACCACCTCCAATAAATGAAATTGTAATTTTTCGTGTTTCCATTTGATTTTGTCGATTCTGTCGATTTTCGTTCATAATAATGCGTGAAAATAAATGTGTTTGACCCTTGAAATTGTTGGTTGACATAATAAACTGGCACTCGCACATACACATACATACAAGCTATAAAATAATTTTTCAGATGCATACAGATGTGACTATTCGAGTTCATGCATTAATGCTGATCGCATTTAGAACGACCGAATTTATTTTTTTATAAATTGCACAAATTTTAAATGTAAGAAAATCGCTAAATCAGCTAAAAAAAAATATCAAATATCAACGGACATTTTTTAAACTCGGACTTTATTAAACTAAAATTAAATGGCCAATAAAACTGCAACTCAAAATAATTTAAGTTTTCTTTTAAAATATAATTTCTGATAGGAAAGTTTTTGAATTGCTAAAAATGTTGTAGAAAGTTTGATACTTTAAATGTTTTATGTGGATTTTGTATAATTATGATAAGCACTTTATTAATAAAATCTCTAAAACTTTTCAATTTTCTGGTTAAAAATTTGTGTACGCCCATATTATGGGCGTTACATATCCCCAAGTATTTGCTAAATGGCCAACAACTATGATTCATAAACTTTTTTTAATTGCATTAAAAGTTTAAAATGTGCTTGGATTAATTTTTAACATAAGCAAGTTTTTATTCTGCATAGTGTTTGGAGATCTAATAGGGCTTGAATTAAAAATTTTTACGGAAAGATTTCGAAAGAGTAGAAAAATAATACCTAGTTTGGATACATACATACATATTTTTCGAAAAATTTCCAACCCAAAATTAAGTAAAATAATATCACACATTAATGGCTTAACTTCGCTTTGCTCTTCTTATTTCTTAAAATTCTACAAAAAGTAATTACCATGACTTGATAGAATTCTACAAAAATATAAATCTAAACTTACTCACAGTTTTCTAAAATTATTATTTTGTTTCATTCATTCGCATTGCGAGTTATATATATATATTTAATTTTGGCGCGTACACTATATAGCTTAGTGTTTGGCCGAGCTTCTCCTACCATTTGTGGTGTGCGTCTTTATATTCTACAACCAAATGGAGGGACCTACAGTTTTGTGCCGACTACGAACGGCAGATGTATTTAATGAGAAGCTTTTTCATGGCAGAAATACCCTCGGAGGTTTGTTGCCTGCCGAGGGGTGACCGCTATTAGAAAAAACTTTTTCTATGATTAAGATTTTGCTTGCCCAATGAGATTTTTACTTGAGATTTCCTAGCTAAACGCTTTCGCGATATTTTCCTCAAAAATAAAGCTTTCTACGTAAAGGGTATCTTTTTTAGACGTGTGGTTTTCAATGAGGCAATACTTTTTTCAGAGTTGGTCTTTTTGACAGCTGTTACTTGATTTATACTCAGTTTGGTTTGGCATATCAAGACGCCTTGAAAGAGAATATTCGGCGCAATTTCTGCAAAAAGTGGTCGAAAATTCGAGCCAGCCGCGGCGGTCACTTGCCCGAAATCATTTTTAAAACAGCATTAAACTATATGCGTTTTATTTCTTTTTAAAAACCACATGTCTAAACAAAACACCCTTTATGAGAACATTAATATTTTATTGGAAATAAATTTCTGTATTTACACATACATTTAAAAATATCACAACTGAGAAGGACATCCCTAATCTTATCAGAGGTCTTTTCGAAGTGATATTTGTTTGTTTGTAGTTGTGCATTATTTTCTTGTGTTGTCATTTTGTTGTGAATTTATGCTTTTAGTTTATTACACTTTGGTAAATTATTCTAGTATGTGTTGGGGGAGGTGTTGTAATCATATTAGTTACGACATTGTACACTCGCATCTTATAATTATAACCATACTGCTTAGGTAAATTTCAAATTCATATATTGATATTTTCTTATTTTTCAATAAAAAATACTGGGAATTATCGATGTATTAAAACCAACAAAACGAGCGAATGTGAGTCCTCCTAATAACCAAAACACTTTAAATTTTCCATTCTATACAAAATTAATAGAAAATCAAAAAATGTTCACTAAAATGGAATTTTTTGTGAAAAGAACTTTTTGATGGACGACAAATTCAAATTTTTGTAAGTGCAAGTTGATGTTGATTTTCTTTGAAATCATTAAATTTAATACACGATTAGCATTGTTTCCCGAAGACATACAATTTTGTCAATATGTGGTGAGGTTATAAATTTGAGATGAAGTATACAGAAATGCGTATATGCTATAGTATGCTATATGTATGTATGTATGCATAATACATCTGCGAGGTCAAAGTTCAACTAGCTCGGTCAGCATTTTTAAAGGTGGACTATGCGATTGCCTCCCTTTTGTCAAGCTCTCCATCGACTACATACACATTTACATATATATGTACGTGAATATTCACCTATCCAACTATTTGATGAGTTTGTTGCGGATTTGAAATTCACTTATACATAGATATATGTATGTATGTATGTAAGCACATCCTCGTACCTATTTCCTATAAATTTACGCATGTGTATTAATTGGTCTTGGTTTCTCATGTATGTACATACATATGTATGTAGTGATATATTTATTGGTCGCAAGAGACACATTTGTAAACTTTTCGTAGAAACGAAGCTACGCATTTGCATTGGTTTGTAGCAAATGAGTACTCCCATTCGTCGACGTAACTTTCATTTTAAGTGTGACGTCATAGACAATTTTGAAATAGCATTCAGCGAACATTTTTGTAGCCTATTTCTGTTACGAGCAAATGATTCATGGAATTAATATACATAGATGTAACATATGTAATTGCAGAGATAGTGTTGTGAGAAAAAATTACATCATAGTGTAACCTATTTTGTACTTGGCACAATCAAAAGCACTATCAAAATTTAAAAGAATATTGCTATAAAAAAGTTCCCGATATTTCATAGAAACATACTCGTATTGTGCCATAACTGCTGAATTGATGTAAGTGACAAATTGCCGATTTTTTTACTTTCAAAAATGATTGTATTTGTATCCATCTAAGTCTTTAAACATTTTATAGCTGTATGAAATTCAGCAATAAAATTATTTTTCCTTGTTCGCAAACTATTACTTAAGTTAAATATATTCGTTGCGCTTCACTTTGATAACAATTAAAATATAGCTCGTGCTTTTGTATTTATCATGGAGGTTTATTAAACTGAAGTAATTATTTTAATATGAAGAAATTGTAAAATTGTTATTGCTAGTGATTAATTGACGCATAATCGATTTATTTTAGTTAGCAAAGAAATCTGCCCGCGTTCCCTATTGTGACAGTGAGTCTGATATTTCTTTAGTGGACTAAACGTGTGTATGAAATAGAGGTTTTAAGAAGTCACCAAAATTCCGAAAAGGATCGCAAAGCAAGAGTCGATATTTGACTGGCGTTAAACCTAATCGCACTTTCTAGCGATCACGCCTTGTCGAAGGAGATAGATGCTTTAGTTATTTATGTATAATGATCGCACTTACGAACCTGATAAGTTAACAAAATCGTGTTTGCCGATTTCAGTTCCAAGTAGGAATCAAACGATACCTGCTAGTACAAGCAGGTACTCGATACTATTCTTACGATATCAAGTTTTTTTTACTCGATGCTTTTTACTTCGATACCGCGTAAGTATTAAATTAAATTGCAACGCTGGTGCAAGAGAAACTAGATTCAAAAATATAATAAAAGAGATAAAATTAGTCAGTCTCATGAACTAGCAATGTATATGTCTGCAAGCCCGTGTATTTTTGGTATTTGTTGGATAGCCAGTTCCATGTGAACGATTGTTCTCCAAAACGACAATAATACAAAGCCGTAAGCACCTTGAACAATTTTTATATTTAGGCAAATTTTATTTTATTTAATTAATTTGTAAGTAATATTGAAATAAATTTTAAATTTTGATGTAAAAATTGTCGACTTACTCAAGTACCGATACTTTCTTGCGATACTATGGGCGTGTAAAACTATCGCTACTTTAGGTAAACCTCGGAAAATTTGAATTAGCTGCACCAGTTTAATTTTGTTAAGGTATCCATAAAGGCAATACTCACCGGACATTGTAAAATGCTTGAACCAAAAAACCAAAAATACTAGCAATAGAATTGCTTCTGATCAATGACAGTTTGAAACTTTCACGACTGAGTTTACAAATACACAATGAATCAATCCACAAACCATCGATGTCTTTGCAAAATTTATCAACATTCATGCAAACCTATGCTTTCACTGCGGCTCCATCTGTTCACCTAGCGAGCACTTAATTTGTCTGCCTTCATTCAAAATATTTCAATAGTTCAAGGAATTAAACGATAACCAAAAAATGGTTATAAAGATAATTAATGGCATTTCGAAAAAATACTCTAGTTCTGATTTTTCCAACAACTTAGAGCTTTTGTAATTGTAGTAAATCTATTTAAATGAATATGCACAGTCAGAGCGTCGTCAAGTCATATCAAGATAATCGGCTTATTTCAATCTTGCCAGGACTGTACCAAAGTATACGAGTATACACATATATGTATGTATTTATTTCAATGTCATTATATTACGCAAGTTTTACTTCTTCGGCAGGATACTCATACATCAGAAAAAGTTTTCATTTGTTTTTGCGTAGTTGTTATTGTATAAATGAAAATAATATGACAGTTAAGTGGGATTATTGTGTTTGGGAGGATATATATAAGTCCCCCTCCCCCCCATCAGCATTTATGGAGCATAAGCTCCACCCCGCAAACCAGTGAAATGACTTCAGACAGAACACACTCATATGTTTATCTTTACTTTATTCTTTGCCTCGCCTCCTTTGTCGCTAACTAGCACCCACTCTTTTATTTTCCACAAGCGACCAGGCTACTCTAGCAAACCCGAAGTAAGAAGCCATGGTACGAGGAGAAATGGGTACATGCCATAAAAACAATCGCGCACATAAATTTCGCAGCAAAATATGTACAAAGTATGCAAAGAGGCGAATGTATAAATGCATAAAAATGCGAGGCAACAGACGAACGGGGGGAAAAAAAGATGCCAACAATTGGCACATAAAATGCTGACAAAGAAAGGATAATAGCAGCGCATCGAAATGTAGTGCCACCGCGTCGAGCAAGGATCCTCCACACATCCAAATATCCACACATTCAAGAAGGACTGCTGCATGTGGGGTGCTATGAGTTTGTGCAGACGAAGCGCTTTATTTTGCAACACACTTGCAATGGAATGTTAACGAGGCACAATGAATGTTTGGGAATTTGTGTGGATGTGTGTGATTTTGTGTTTTTTTTTTAATGTATGTATGTATGTATGCAGTATGAAAAATTTAAATGTAAGTTGGCTGAAAATTTAAGAACACTCAAAGACTATATAACGCAATTAAATTTTTAAATATTTCCAGGATATTCATTTGTCAATAAGACTACATTTTAACAATTGGAAAAATAGGAATTATTAGATTATATTAAGATAAATGCTTAAATCCTTTTTGATAATGATAAATAAAAAAAAAACTATATGTATATCTCTGAGTAAGTTTTACAAATCATGCTGTTGCCCTGCTTCTTTTATGTATTTTTATATGCACAACTATTTGGGCAAGAGTACGATTGCGCGGAGTCCTACATTTACTAAGTGATACTTTTGCTAGTTTCTAAATAAGCTTTTAAGATTGCTAGCAGCGTTGCCAGTTTGAAGATTTGGTAGTCATTTTGAAGATTTTTATATTGAAACGATTTTCCGTCATCCCTTGTCAAGTTTAGTTTTGTGACATACCGGTTTCGGCGTTGTGCCATCTTCAGTGTCGTTTTCGTTCGAACGAACGGACGGAAAATCGTTCCAATATAAATCCCATTTCCACCCTGTCGGAAAATCATAAGAAAATCAAAATATTTTTAACTGTCATAACGATTTGACGTTTTTGTGACCCATGGACGAATTTTCCTTACGTGCAATTTTTCGTCTAGATGTCAAGTTTGAAGTAAACAGTGTAACTTAAAATGCATTGTGCTCTTCGATATCCACTACCAAATATAGTTTGGAGTTAAGAATACTCTGAAAATGTTTGCTTCCTACTGCGGTTTATGCCTTAAATCGTTGATGATGGCGTTCAAAACCTCTAATATAAAACGTTTTGGAAAGAGTACCGAATAGTTCCAAAATCAGTGATATCATGGCTGAAATTTATAAAATCCTAGCACGTTTCGATATCGCTGCACAGCTTGCTTATCTTGGACCTCCAGAGGTTTAGGGATCCTACTGGCGTATGTTATTAAAATAATCTCCCATTGGAGTTGCCTAAACCCCACTCTAAACGGTGAAGGCTAATTTCTTCTGCAGATTATATTTCTCGGCATCTTTTATATTGTTATGTCTTTGGATTGACTACGCTACTTTAGATGTGGTCGATCTCTCAAGATCGTTCAATCACCAGTTAAACTCTTTCGGTTGCTGCTATCCAAAGACTAAAGATGTTTTTAGATGCATTGGGCTCGTAAGGGATTACTCTCGACTGGAGCAGACACCTGCCTGGCGGGAATACCGGTAGCTTATCGTTAAATGGAGCCCACGGTAAAAATTCTCTTTTTCAAGACACCGACAACCGAGCCAATTCGATATTTTGAAGAGTTTGCGAAAAATACAAATGACGAGTTTCATACACAACCTGTGCGATCATGGAAAAAGTAGAGAATTTCCAAAGTGTTTGCCGCGTCGCGCTTTAATTGTCGGATCCGGCAGGGAATAGGACAGAAAGAGTAAGCATATTGGCAGACAATTGGTTCCATTTGACCACGGATACAATTTGGCAATACAAGTTAGTATTGTGAAAATTGTATTTAAAACTTTTTTCAAAAGTCTGAACAAGTATTGAGTAAAGAATTTAAAAATATCGCAAAAATCTAATTTAGCAATTATTTTTTTTTTTTTTAAATAAAGTACCAGCTTATAAGTTTACTAAGCTCCGACCCTTCCAGCAGCGGTTTCTTTCAAAATTCAGTGCCGATAGTTTTTTTTCAGCTGCTGTATTTAAATTGCTTTTAATAAAACACAAATTCCAATGAATTTCTCTGCTCTAAAAACATATGTATGTGTACAAGCAAGCTTTGTATAATAATATTGGCTTAAGGATTCGAGTATATAAGGCCTTATGCATTCGTTTATCTCCGCCATATTTGTTATTTTATTATTATTCGCCTTTGCATTTATTTTTATTGTTTTTTTTTTCTTTCGTTAATGCTTTTTTCTCACATCCACCACTCGTATGGATATCCTTATACTCTTTTTGGCGCTTATTGATTGCACAGATGACACCAAAACACTCGCACACTGGAGCTGTGCTTTCATATCATATCATTTCAAAATGGCGTAATGCCGTGCCACATGACAGATGCCTCAGTTGCTTGCTTATCCTAAGCTTTATTATACATACTCGTAGAAGGATGGATGTAGTGGGAAAGGACGAAGGCATAGGGATAGCAAGCATATCATATTAAAGTAAGCATGTATATGCATTAGCTAAGGGGGCGCATCAATAAGAACTGTTAGGGATTTTATATATTTTTAGATATGAGTTGCCATAAACTTACATAGATTTTTTTTTTCTCTTTTACTGTTGCAAATCCAATTTCAGTGCTGTCGCAATAAAAATGAAACAGATAATAAGAACGAGGATATAAATAAACTGACAAGCATATTTGTCTGCATATTTGACAGATATTTGTATACATTTCTACATTCATTTATCTACATACATACATACAAAGCTGTGAAAATATTTAAAAACAACCTATCTCGTAATTGTATATTTTACGTATCAAGCTTCTTTTGCAATGGTGTCTACACATTTTTCAAAAAAATTATATAACCTGTCGTTTAATACGATTAAAAATATATTGATTTAATGAAATATGGGATTTACTAATTACTCAAAGCGATCACTTAAGGAGTTGAGTAAAAGTTGGACTACCCACACAAAGTTAAACTCCGTTGGATGTTGCTCGGAACCTCATCCGTTCCGGCAGCCACGATCGGAGACATGCTTTGCGAATGAGTAGCAAAACTACAGCCCTTATTGACAAGGTTACTCGGGTTGAAACCATACGCACCTTACCCTCAGATGCACCATCCAGGTGCCTCTACCTGCTGAGCCAATGCTGCTGTAGAACCTGTCCACCAGCATCTTCTTCTGAACAGCATATAACAGAATCGTCGCCGTTTAGAACCAAGTCCGTTCCAAGGGTTTTGGTTTTGGCAGTTTGTGGACGGCAAGGTAAAGTGAAAAGAATACGCGGGTTGGAACCGAAAACTCTCATCCAGCCAACTCAGTGCGGATCTGGATCTCATTTATCGGACCACCCACACAATGTATAGCTCCGTAAGATGTTGCTCGGAATCTCGCCCGTTCCGAGAAATATGACTGAAGACAAGCTCTACATTTGAGTAGTGAACCTTAGGCGTCGAAGTGAGGAGATTACAAGGGCTGGAACCAAATGTTCATCGGCTACAGTTCAGTGCGACTCTTGGTATTCGTTTGCTGGACCACCTCGGTCATTCTATTCGCTGAGCCAGCGCAGCAAGAGAACTTGTTCATCAGGACGAGAAGCCGCCCTGAACCAAGTCCGTTCCGACGGCCTCGGCATACTATATTGCTTTTTATAGTGTCAGCAAGGCAAAGTAATCAGGCGTGTCAAACGCAATTAGGCGGACATGACATAAGTTGGCAGGGACGAGGGACCCGACACCGGTGGGCTAGTTAGACCAACAGAGGTGGTACCAAGTACCAACTTCCACGGACTGCATCAAGACGGTGACGGAGTTAGAGCTTAGTGCTCAAACTGCTGGAGGGGAACGGTCATGGCATTACGAAGTTTAGTGCAGGTTAGAGTCCCACACTGAGGGGGTAAAGGCTTTCGATGTTAACTCCTCGTTAAAAAAAAACAAAAAAAAACAGCAAAAAAAAAATACACTAAGTACACCTACAACAACAAATGACCCGAATTTTCAAATGCAATCGAAGAAGCTTTTCTGGAAGCGTTCGAATATGGAGTGAAAAGGGACTCCCCCAGCAACACCTCGGATAATTTAAGAAGAACGTTTTAAAAAATCTAAGGTGAATAGAAAAGTATGCATGCAGTTTTCGGATGAGCTTTTTTAGGCTGCGAAATCACTCTCTTTAGGAGAATAGAAGGATATCAAAGCATAGCAGCCAAAAAAAAGTCGGAGCTATTTGAAGAAGTTGTGAAAAGTGACTCTCATAGCTGAGACTCGAAGTAGAGCACTAAATATGGAGTAAAATATGAGTCTCTTAGAGCACCGCTTTAGAGTGTTTAATTATGAATAAATAAAAAAATATTCCGTTTATGCTAATTTTGCTTGATCCTCCTTTAAAATCAATGGAGCGGAATCTTCGTTTGATTATATGAATCAAATTTCTCTGACGTTGAATTGCTCATTTTTGAATTCAAATAGGCACAGATGTTCATACGTAAATTTTTTTGGATGATGCCAGTAAATAGAAAGCTTTCATGAGTTCTGCAATGCCGCCATTAGCTTCCTTGCCCCTTACGTATATTCGACGTCTTGCCATATCTGCGCGTATGTATGTATATTAACTGAATTATAGAGTTCTTGTCTGTGAACTTACCTAAAATTTGATTGATTCAAATGCTTGTTAAATAAATTTTCTGACCGTTCACAATTCACTTATCGTTCTGGAGAAAAGTGTCTTGAAAAGAGCTTATGAATTATCCCAATGAGGTCCATCATCGAACTATTTGCCAAAAAAGAGGAGGGTCCACTTGTCTAAACCCAAGAGGCTTAACAGCGGTTACCAACAAGGTATCTCTAGACTTTATGATAAAACTTGGATAATATCTCCTAGGCTGACTTAATTAAATAAATATGATGTTAAGACATATTATCACGGAGGCTGAGCGCACGTGTCCAACTGCAATTTTGCTATCGAATGTAAGTAGCTTGAAGTTGTAAAGTTAATTTAGTCCCAAAAAACATCATATCGGACCGCCAGGCAATGCTGGAAAACAGCTGAATATACGGACGAACTAATAACCAATATCAGACTTACTTTATGGGAGGGTCATGAGGAGACTCTCTCACAACAGGCGGAGCCCAAATGAGCCTGCTTAGCTCTCAAGACGGAAGGACTCATTAATTTTTATTCTTTATTCTTTATTGGGTCTATGATTACAAAAAATCTTACAGACTAGAAGTACAGAAAAATTCTATAGTAAGTAACGCACTAACTGATACATGTAAATATGTATATTACGCCTTTAAATTGCAAATTCTAATAGAGTATAGGTAAAAATAATTGGCATACAATAGTAATTTTAAGAGAAAAATTATCTAAGATGGTTTAATAATGTGGCATACGGCAACGTGAAATCAGCATCAAAAGAACTGAGGAACGAATTTAAATCAGAACATGCCCTAGAAATAGGGGCATTCACTCCATAATTGGTTCTGGAGAATTGCAACACAATTAATATCGGTGAAGAGCAAAAGATAATACAAAAGGTGCTTAACTCCTTTCCGCGAAGTCTCTGAGCGACAGCTTCAACTTAGCTATGAAGGTCTAAAAACTCTCCTTGAACACCTGACATTTTACTGCCAAGTACCATTTTCACCAGATGGGACTTTCTGAAGAGACGAACTGCAGGTTTTGTGTGCAAGCCGAGGGAAACTGTGAGCATATTTTGTGTTAAATCTGGAAAATGAACTCTTAATTTCATAAATAACCTTAAGTTAGAGTGACAATGTTAGTATGCCCTAATAATAATAATAATAGCAATAATTCATTTTTGACAGTTGTAGAAGCAAAGCAAGCAAGACAAACGAACATCAGACCAACAACTTTATGCAGCAAACCCCACACGGTTTTTTTCTACTTCTTTTTTTTTCAAATAGTGCACATTGCACCTTCTATGCTTATCGCAATTGCATATTTTAAAATTTTGCAATGATAAGAATTAGTTGAGACTCAACGACCAACCACGCAGCAAAATATCATTGCGCGCGGCATTTGCTTTGGTGCGAAACTTTATGATTGTGCCGACAACGTAAATCACAGTGATGAATATGTTTTGATAGAAATTTAAGAGCGAAAAATTCTATGATTCACAAAGCAATTCACCAACAGACTTACGAAAAGTCGCAGCACTGTCGCAGAGCTAAGCGATAAGAACGCCGCCAGCAGGTTAATGCCGAGCACCGAATGTGAACTGCTTTTGTGAAATAGGCAACCAGTTGCCAGGCGAAGCCACCGCTCACACCTCACCATGCTAGCAATCAAATTGCCTACTTGGTCAATGCCAGCAGCAAGCAGCCAGCAATAATTTGTGTCGTAAGAGTAATTATCTGTGATATGAGTTGGGTTTTGTGAGCATATTTGCTGTTTAGATATAAAACACCAAAGCCCAAAGGCAGGCAATAATCGTAGGCAGGCAAATGTGTATGTATGTACATACATCTGTGGTAATTGTGCACATGTATGCGTGCATCCCTGCCAGTTTGGTTGGCTGCTTGAAGACTGCTCTTCACCTCTGTAGGTGTGCCGTAATGATTACAATACGACCATACGAACTGACTCTATATGTACATACTATGTATGTATATGGCTATTTGTTGAGATTGATTGTGACAAGTTGAAGGCATAATTTTACTAAAATGATTATTTTCGATATGCCAATTTTCGGTTTCATATCATTATGGTGATGCAGGAGTATAGATATTAAATCACAAGCGTACAAACGCATTGGAATATAATTTTATTGTTTTATATTAAATTTAGTTATTTTTGTAAAGTTTCTGCTGCACCGGAAGTCTGTCGTTTCTGTGCAAATTATTCGAACTACATACAAGTTTTGTTTGTGAGTGATTTTTGACAAGGGTTCAAATGCGGCAGAAATTATATATTTTGCATACATATACCCAAATACATATGTACAACCGTCCCGATGGTACATACAGTGAGTCTTAAAAGTGAACCATAATTCATTGATTTTTCGCAGGGTTAGACAAAGTAAATGAATAAATATGAAATAAATAAAAATAAAATTCTATATGAACGAATTCAACGATGTCGCTTACAGAAAGCCACTTATAAGTTATTCTCACCGAAACTGATATGCTTTTTTCCTTTTGGTAAAGTGCAGTGTTGCCGTTTCCATTTTTTTTTTTCGTGACTTACACTTCGAAGACATTTTTTCGTTATTAGCAATCCTTCCATTTGTTCTGAAATGATTTGATAAGTTTAATTTTCCCGTAAAAGCATAATTTTTCTATTTGAAATGCCAATATTTAACATTGTTCGCACGAAAATAAGAATTGGCACCGGCAAAGTTGGCAGGCTTTTTTTGAAATGTTGCATTGCTAACTTGTCGAAGCACTTAGAGCAGTTTGCTCAAGGTCTGATTAAAATTTCTGTTGGTAACTGTAGCTTACTATGCATCGCCTACTTATCTAACTAAATAGTCTTAACCAGCGTTTTTAGTTGTGATTAGCGCTTAACCGATGACAATGAAAAGCGCCCTTAGAGCGCTCCACTTAAAAGAGACTCATTAGCCGATGAAGCTGAATGAAATGCAAGTGATGTTATATTTATGAAAAATGTATCAAAATATTTATTTAATAATTCTTTAAAATTAATTCAAAAACGTTTTATTAAAAGGTGAGCTATGCCAATTAAAGCTTAATATGAGCGCTCACGAAAAGCAAAAGGTTACCATTGGAAATTGGGTTTTGTAAAGTGAACTGAGCAGGGAGGAGTCCTCATATCAATTTGAGGTGGACAACCATTTTTGATTATTTCGACTGTTTAGTTATTCCCGATGATTTAAATCAAATTAATTATATTAAAGTAGAATGTCGTGCTAAATGGATTTCACATTCCTTAGACTTTACTCAATTAAATTGAATACTTAGTAGGCATGAAGCTATTTTGGTTGGCTTTGAAGCAGCTCTTGGCAGAAATAAAAGTTGTTCAGTGGCAATCCTGGACGTTCTACGATATTTGAATTTAATTTAATAGGCATTCGAGTTTAGTTAAAACATTTTCGTCCCCACGACAGGCTGTTCTACATTACCGTAACGACACGGATTTATTGCAGACCAAAGGAGGGATAAAAAATCTGAAACCAGCGCAAAATACCATAACACAAAATATAAAAAAAATACTCTGTAAGTAGCTAGAAACTTTAGCTCAATTATTGAGGAAGAGAGACTTAATTAGATCGCATTTAAATGGTTGTTGTCGATGAAGCACCTAACAAATTCTAAATAATCAAAAAATATTCCTAATCCAAATCACCAATTTTCTTGAAACACTGTATAGAGGAACAAAGTCATATTTGTATGTATGTATAATTTTGATAGGCTTGAATGTGGCGTATCTCGTGTTGTATGATGAGGAGTCCATCACAACAAAACACTCGAGCGTACGAAAATTAGAGCAATTCTCGTTGTCAAATGTCATAATTAAATACAAGTGTATGAATGTACAACTGTTTGCTGCACGCTTCCTCCGCTTTGTCTTCCAAAGCGTAAATGTGGCTGTGCATTCAGATTTGATTGAAAGCCATAATACTGGTGTGTCTTCAATTTAAACAGAGCTATTAGAGAATAGTTGAAGAGCACTGAAGAATGTAGATGCAAGTATGTAATTTAGGGTGAATTATGTTTAAATTATAGATAGATAATCTGCACCAGTTGGTTGGCCGATGCACTGAACGGCACCCAGACATAACATCCATAGAACACTTGGATGGCGGCACAAAAGATAAGTTTACCAATAATGAAACTTATGCGCTATCCTAAGGTGCAAACCACCAAATTATATAATTTAGCAGTGAAAAGTAGGAGTGTTTATTAAATCAGATTCTGTTAAATTGCTTGTGTCGTTTCTTTAAAATTACGAAAGCAGGAAGTTTTAACTCACTTCACTTTAACATACTTTGCCTCCGCAACGCCTCTCAATTTGGCGGGTATATAAATATAGTTTCAGGCGATTTCGAGTAGTTTTTCTATGCATATGAATATAATTTTTCGTTTATCGATATCGAGTGTTTTAAAAATTTAGACTAGACTGATTGCAACTGATAAAGAAAAATAGCAAAGCTGATAGAACTGCTAGTAGATTAAATAGGTAAATCTTCGACAACTTCAATCGAAATATTTACTTGTT
The DNA here is from genome assembly GCA_963971545.1 of Philophylla caesio. Lineage (NCBI taxonomy): Eukaryota > Metazoa > Arthropoda > Insecta > Diptera > Tephritidae > Philophylla > Philophylla caesio. Next base: position 93,935,203 of record OZ020609.1, read on the forward strand.
AATAGATCTTTAGAGCTGATCCGGGTTTCGTCTCAAACTACCGTGGAAGACAAGCTCCTGGAGGACTAGCAATTTTCATTATTCGTGTCGAAAAGTAGCTCTTTGCAGATTCTAGCGTGAATCGATCCGGATGGCGCCAAATAAAGCTTTGGCCAATGCGAGCATTTTTTTCATTCTTGAAACGCTTTCTGTCCCTACAATCCCGCCAAATGTCTGCAACTCTGCTTTTCATTGGTCTGACTACGATAATATTAGATTGAAAATCACTGGCTGGTTAGTAGAACTCGCTTTCTTCTCATTTATCATATTTTACTTGCATATATTTGAGGACTTTCTTTTGCACTTATTTTTGTACTTAAAGTGAAATAAGTTTTTGACACCTCATTGCCGTCGCCAGACCAAATTACGCATAATAACCGAACTTATCTCACCACACACGCTTGAAATAATATTGTGGCTTTTAAAAACATTCGTGTGTCTGTATACTTCAAAGCTGTCATTTAGTCGTCTTCGCTCACTTGCTGTGCGAATGAATGCACAGGTTTTATCCGAATAAACGGCAAACAGCAGAAGGTGGAAGCCAAAGTCAAGGGGCGGAAAAAAGAAAAAAGTAAAATAAAACCACGAACTGACCAACTGACTGACACATGTGCTTGTTGGTGTAAATATATACATACATGCGACTACATCTCTCCAGTCCGGCAATCGCGCAAGGCCGAACGAATAAGGCAAGTAAATGCCATGGATCAACAACCAGGAAGGCAAACAGCATATCGCTAAAACGAGCTCACTGCAAGCCTAAGCTTGAGGCACCAGCTTCTCTCTGCCAATCGCTCTTCGCTCTACACCTCGACCACTTCGTCACTACATTTACTTAAATTTTTTGTTGCTGTGATTCGTCTTCGTTTGTCACGTTGTTGCTGCTGTTTCTTGGGGCTGGTTACTGTTGCCCGTCCAGCATTTTCCATCAGACTTTTTTCCCTAACTATACACTTTGGTGCCTTTCATCGACTTCACGGCCGCTTCTTGTTCTTTTTTTCCCGTTGTCGTTGTTGTGGTTGTTGTTGCTGTTGCTACCTTGGTTTGTTGTTCGCGCTGTAGTTGTGTGATTTATAAGGCTTTTAAGATATTTTATTAAAATGCATATTCGTTGCTTGAATGTCACTTGCCAGCGAATGTTTATGATTTTCATATGCGCATATAACAGAAGGTGTCAGTAGTCGGCCATTGTGTGCGGCTTAAAAGTAAAGGATAAAGATTTTACATATATATGTATTTTGGGCCTTTAGGTATATGTACTTATGTATGTGTGAGTAAGTATATATTGTTGAACTTGTTTCGGTTTTGGTTGGCGTTGTTGTCGTTTGTTGTATGTCATAAATTGTCACCGCAGCATAATTGCTCCTTAGCGATTTTGGGCCACAAACACATACGAAACACATATTTGGGCTTTAGCTAGAACTTTAGGGCTGGCATCCAAAAAAAAACAAAAAAAAAAAAAAAACATATATACATATATTAATGTCCCATCGAAAGATTTGATATCACACTCGAATTAAGTGTAACAAATAATATTTATTTACTTACATATACGTACATATATTATTCGGATAATTCGACTGTCACAACAAAATTCGGCCAACGGAATGAGTTTGATCAATTCCGCCGAAGTTAACATCTTTAAAGAGCTGCGTTCGGATACCTCACCTTCCCACATTTTCCATTCCTTGAGAAACGTCACTAAGAAAGTCATTCGATTTCGATAAGACTAAGACGCATCGTGTAAAGAAGCAATCGTTGTGATGGGGAGCAGTCGCCAACCGAAAATATGGATACTTAGAGGGGGTTGAAAGAAAGAAGGTGCCTTGGTATATCTTAAAGTAAACTAACTATTTCCATTTAAGTAAAGGGAACAATTGTAAGCGACAGCCTACGCACTCTACGATGATTTAGCCAACGAACCGCCTGATGAATGAGAGATTAATTGGTGCATGATTGATACCGCAAATACTAAAAAGGGCTTAACCAACTTTAATTTTTGTTAAAAAAAAAATGAACCCAATCTATGGAGGCAACATATGATCTCATATACATATTTTCTAGATGATGATGATAATACAGAGCATTTCTTCATATTATTTTAAACCAGACTAAAAGTACAATTAGCAGCAACACATATCAGCACTTGGAAAATAGACGCTATCCATAGCTGGTACTCATTCAGAACTTTTTGATTTCTATTCGGTTGTGAAACCGAATGCAAAAGCTGTTTTGTCAATAACTCTCAGCTTTTTGAAGCGTCTGGTAGCAGACGAATGGCTTAAAATAAGCGGTGCGCTATTTCTCATAGCCTGAGAGTTCAGCCTCCAGATGAAGCATTCGCTAACGCACTGGAGCTAATCAATATATTCAGGCTCGACAACATGGAAGTGCATAGTACCCGAATGCACCATAAAGAAATAAATATATCTTTGATAAGACTAAGATCAAATCAGAGATGCGATACACTGGCAAAGAGAGCTACCCTGTAAATTTTGTGACGTCTGAGTGCTTGTACCGACAATTGAGATGGAAGCGAAGACAGAAGTAACAAAAAGCGGCAACTTACAAAATCGCATGGATTTTTTTTCAAGATAAATCGATTTGTAAAAACTCTTTTTTTTACTCGAAAAATGCTTATTCGACAAACATATTGTGAAAGTATACTATGACCAATTGATTCGAATAAAATTCGTTTTAAGATAATACGTATTACAAAATAACCGAAAGAACGCCTTTTATATTATAAATAAAGATAAAAATTATTTATATACACATTTTCAGTCTTCTTTAATAATTAAAAACAAATCACTTCATATCAAAAAAGTAAAAAGAGCTACATATAATTATTACAAATGTTTGAAAAATCTTAAAACTAAAAAATACAATAAGTTTTTCCTTAAGCTTACCAATTTTTTCATCCATCGCACAGATGACATAATTTATTAAAATCGATTTAAAATGTAAAATTCATATAATCGATTTAAAAAAACTCGAATTTTACCATTAATAATATTGTTTATAAAAAATTAATAATTGACAATTTTATTGAGCTCCAGTTTATAGAAGATTTTTTTTATTTGGAAAAACAACAAAAGATTTTAAATGGTAGAAGTTATAGTACTCTTTCCTCATCAGACTTCTTTATTGAATTTAGTTATGTTTGTATTCTGCATAACCACTTCTCCAAGGCTATGAACCAAGGAGCTCGAAGTTACAAAGCCAACACGCTAAATGCTGTACTACGCTAGACGAGTAGACTGCTGCGTTTTTCCATCTTCCTTAAAAAATATTCTATAAACTGGCCTCGAGCTCAATAAAATTGTCAATTATTTAAATTTATAACAACAAAAATTCATATATAAAATATTAAAATAAAAATCGATTATTGTTTCACTCCCAAGTCAATGTTCGCAAAAGAGGGAATTTTTGGACCCACGGTCAAAAAATTTATGAGATAACTAACTAAAGCTGCGACTAGCAAAAAGTCCTAGCTGAAAATATATTTGGTCAAACTCGCTCAAGCTATGTACATGGCTCCTTCAAAAGTATATACTTAGAACCTTTAAACTTCTAAGCTAGCAATATTTGTAAGTATGAATTAGTCCATCCCCTTCGCTTTGATTGACAGCTACACATCGCTGTGTAGCTCCCTTACATTGTTTGGAGAGCATTTTTGAATGAGTCTTGGGTAAGGAAAACTTCCTTAAAAACAGCACGAAAAATATGAATGCCAACTCCTACTTACTTATATAAATATCAGTCAAAGCAAATGCTATTATATATTATACATAAGTATACGTATGTATGTATGTACCACATACATGTCAATTGGTATATTCCATAGCACAATTGCTTATTTTATAACTAAGTTGTATTTACTACTCCACTCCAATCAAACCAAGTCAACTCGGCACACAAATTTCGCAAATAAATGCCAGACATCGAAAGCGAAAATAATGCAAGCAAAGCAAAGCAAAGGATAAACAAACAAATACCAAAGTTGGTATTAAGTAGAAGTGTTTGTTGTTGGGAAATTCGTGCGCTATCCAAATCTACCAACTTACTTTTCCTATCATTTCCACTGTCACTGTCAATGTCCTTGTTCGCAGGATCTTTCGCGCGACTCTGCGCGATGTTTGTTTGTATTTCCACCTCTCTCGCAGCCACCGCAAAATGCAGCGTGTAAACAATATCAATTTAGATAAACGAAAACTCGATTTTTCCTTCGTTTTATGTGCGTTTTCATGCGGCAATGAAGTTCTGTGTAAATAAATGGGTTTGCGTTTTGAATTTTAAACAGTTCAATGGAGTAAACGGTGTGGAAATATGGTGAGGGTGTTGCTGCTTTTTTATTCATAATATTGCAGAATAAAGAAATGGATTCCAAAAAAAAAATCAATAGCTATTTGCTTTAACGTATTCATAAAATAAAACTCTAAAAACGGCTTGTGTTTTTTTCATTTCAATAAGCAATAATTTAATCAAAATATCACTTAAATTTTCTTTTTTGAGCTTTTAAGATATCAGATTCTTTCTAGATTTTTTTTAAATTTACTTCAAATATTTTCCTGTGCAATACAAAAAAATACTTGGGGCCAAACATTTGCAATCAGCAAGAGTAAGAGGTAAGAAATATTCTTTAACCGAAGCTTGGAAAGAGGTTTGGAAACTGTAAAAAAAGGTTTCGTCATACAGTTTTAGAACCTTATCTTTATGACCTTATAATAAGTTTGTCAGGTGGCAACCTTATTGGGGTGGGGCTTACTTAGACTACACTGACAGTCCAATGCCAAGAAACAAATGATTTAAAGTTACGCAAATAGTTGATGTGATCGCTTATACTTTAAGTAAGAGCCAATATATTTAAAAGCAATTGTGACTTCTAACTGATCTTGACTTCATCAGTAAAAATGTTTCAAATTGTTCTATGGACTTTTCGCAGACCGATACTTCATTCCTTAATTTAAGAACTATTTAAGGCATTTCGATATATTTGCATAACTCCTTGAACATACCATCATCTGGAAAGAACTTCAGCTCGAAAAGATAATAAATTTACTAACCGAAATTATTCATCCATATGATTTTGTAAGTGCTCAAGTTTCAAACTGTCTATACTTTTGCACAAACTGAAAGCTATAACCAGGATAATTTGATTTTCCAACAATTACGTCTGAGATTTTCTTTGTGGTTTTCACTACTTTTGATATCAAATGTCAAAGCGAAGCACGTATCTATTTATTTTTATACAACAGCTTTATACAACAAGCTTTATTAGAATCTTAATGTGCTTGTCCTAATGGCAGTTTGTCTGAGAGTTGTGTGTTCAATTTGACATTTTTCAGAGTGGCGCTTGATAAATATTCAAAGAAAATTGTACTTTTGAATGTTCAAAAAATAAACGAAGACAACATAGGGGGAACTGCGGCCTAAATCCATCATTCACAATTATAGTACGTAGCACTATTTAGCTCACTACTCACACGTAGGGGTAATTTCTTACCCAATGTCGAAAAAAAGTTAACCAACTATATAAAACGAAGCAAACCGATTTGTAGAATTTCCCAGGTGAAAGCAAAATGAAGCAATTTACCACAAACAGACATATTCTCACATGAGCAAATGCTTTCCAAATTTTTGTACATCTCTTTGTACTCGTATGTACATATATAAGTATATGCATGTGCTGCAATGGCCTATTAAATCAAATTCACTTTTAATGTGGCACCACCATGCGACAAAAAATGAGGAGAGAGATAGAGCAGCCTTTTTAAGGGGTTCATGTAATACTAAAAAAAAAGGTGATTTTTCGGCATTTTTTTATGACAAGGCAATTACATAAATTTTTTAATCGAAAGATATATTTGAGACAACTTTTAAGCAATATTCACAGAAAAATAGAAAATCGAAAAATTGTTTAAATGGCGGGGTAATGAAAAGTGGACTGGAGCGTGTTGCTGATGAATTGATTCAATTGTGTACAATTTTGAGATACATAAATGCTTTAAAGCAAATCATATTTACTGCCAATTGTGAATATACATTTTTTTTATCGCTGCAGCAAGGCAGATTTAACATGTAACCGCATTAGAGAAATTGCAACCCTGCCTGTATTTTTGATATAACTTTATTGTCAATAAGAACTATCAAATCAGTCTAGTGAAAGCAAAAGTTGACAATTCACAAATTCAATTCATCCAAAAAATAATTAAATAAAAAATGTTAATTTTTTCAGAACTTAATGTTTGAGTATTGCGACAGAGTTGGGCATTAATTTTACGCGTTTTGCCCCAACAACCAAATCACAGCTCGCGAAATGGTCTATGGACACCTCATTGCTTCTGTGAATGTGATGCCACAAGCTCTCTTCCTAACAATCCTTCGGCGTGGCTCTTGCGGTACTTTAAATGAAAACCCGCCTTTTATTAGCAGTTCCTTGCAAATAACGCATTTTCCCAACTCTGCTCTAGTTGGGCACAAAATACACAACACAAATATACAAAATATTCAATGCATAAATTGATGACCAAACTGCACAATATATTTTTGCATTAAAAATCACGAAGAAGATGTAAACAACTTTTTTTTTTGTTATTGTTTGGCCATATACATAACTATTTTATTTTTAATAGTTTTTGAGCTTTAAGGCCGATCGGTTTATTTGTAAAATTATTAGGAAGAAACAACAACACTCAAAGCGGTAGAAGTTATAGTACTATTTCAGAAATTGCCACATTTCCTCATCAGACTTCTTTCTTCTTGGATGCTGCGGGAGTCGAACCCACAACAACATGCGCAATACTTAAGCCGGCAACTAAACGCATTCAACTAAGCCTACGCTGTGTGAGCTGTTGTTATTTTTCCTGCTTTCCCTTCACAACTTACTCCAATCAAGTGCGGCTGTTCTGCCGCTATTTCTATTCTATATTTTTATCAAATGAAAACAAAGTTTGACAATTAAGATAAACGAAAAAAATGCAATTATTAACTCTACTGAGATTACCTGTTAGATCTGCCTTGTCGCTGTAGTATTATTTGTGTTTCTTAATATATTCCCAATTTATTTTTAAGTCTTTGGAAACTTTCCGCCATTTTACGAACTCATATTTGGGGTTGCTATACGTTGGGGTTGGCTCCACCCACGCAATGTTGTGACAATTTATGAAATATGAATATATTTATGACAACCCTCATGCACATAACAAATATTATGATTACAACAACGTTTGTTGTTTAGTTAGGAAAAATGACGCAGTTGGGTGGTTTACTCTTTTGTGTGGTAAGTGACGTGACGCTCATCTGCGCATGTTTCATAATTTTTGTGGTTATTGCGGTTAATATGGGGTTGATTGACGTATACATACATACGAATACATATGCACACACACGCACTCAACCAAGCAACGTTTGACGGATTTATTTGAAGTGAAGTTACAAAAAAATTGCATCCTTTAAATCTACTCTAAAGAAAACGTACACTTAGAAACTAATTTTATTGGACAATAAAAAAAAACTTGGCAATTATTTAATTTTTTACGTAGAACTCCAAATGAGAAAATCATATTTCCAGATATGTATGAACGTACGCACAAATGCTAAATCTTTTCAGAAATCCTTCCAAGAAAGGGTCTGAAAGTGCAAAACTATAAACTTGAAAATGGTGACTCATCTGGCAAATGAAAAATTTAGGAACTTGGACGTTGGCCATCAGCAACCATTCAGTCTAATTTTTCACAAGAATTGCGAAAGTATCATTGAAACAAAAATATACAAAATTTTTTAGTTTCATTTTTTTTTTTGGTAGAAGAACTCGATTTCATTTCTAATACAGTAAAAAAAATAAAAGGAGACTTGATCCGCAATCAACACGAAAGTAACTTCGGTCTTTTTAGTCAACCAGATCACGTCGTTCTCTATATAAATGGGCAGTCAAATTAATTAAAATAACTCTAGGACACTGGACTTATGTTATCATCATTTAAATAATGTTTTGTGAGAAGAAAATTACACTGCATTTAAAAATTGTGTTTATATAAAAATATTGATGCATTGTTTAAAAAAAAAAATTCCGATAAATTTATGATTCAGGCAATGTTGCTTTTATCTGTGTGCGACAACATTGCCATTGTGAGGAAAAACCACAAATCTAGAGAATTGCAGTAGGCTTCCCCTGATTATATCTTTCAAATTTGGTCAAATTGTATTAGGCGGTTAGCAGCTCTTTAAAAATTCGCTTCGCGTTAAACAGAGCTTTCTAAAGTTTTTGCTAAAAAAAAATATTGAACACAAAGCAGATTGATATATATAATGTCTGCTGGTTTGAAACTTTTCCAGATTTTGCCAGCAGAAATAAAAAATATTTTTTTTTTAGAATACGAACAGTGGTTTCATTATTTGCATACAATTGAATTGTTTTTTTTTTTTAATTTCAATTCAAATATGTTAAAACACCAATTTTCATTTATGTTTTCTGGCATCTCTAGAGCTCAAAAAGTCGAACCAGTTTTATGTTGACATATTCTGTATTCCGCTTTCGACAAATTTATGTCAGGAAAGAAGTAAATAGTATTCCTACATTACGAAGCGAGCAATTTTTATACCTTTCATCAAAATGGTATGTATATTAAGTTTCGTCCGATGTTTGTAAGTACCAAATGGAGAAAAGATAAACCCTTAATGATCAAGACGCTAAGCTAAGTTGATTTAGCCATGTCGGTCAGTCCGTCTGTTTGAACGCAAAGTAGTCCCTCAATTTTGGGGCTATTCATCCAAATTCGACAGTCAGATGCCATTTTATAATGTTTTAATTATTTGTCGAAATCGGCCAGATCGAACGACTAAAACGTACGAGTATATCGGAGCCGATTACTCAGATATTCTATTTCGCACCAAACTCCTTCATTTAATCAGATAAAAGTTTGAAATTTTAAATTAATATTAGTTACTGTTACAACATATAAGCGTTAAATTTGTCTCTAATTCAACGAAACTAAAATAATTAAGTGAAAAAGAAACTCTTACCAAATTGATAAAAGAGAACAGGACTTACATTAGTTTGACAATTTTGTCGTTAACGCGGTTAGAACGAACATTTGCTTGGGAATGTTTTTCATATTTCATTAAAAGCATTTATGACTTAAATACCAATTCTACGCTTTAAGGGTCGCCTTCGTAAGCGAAAAGCTCTCGAACGACAGGTTAAACATTTTTTTAATTTACGAATGAGCATTATTTACAACAACAAATACATTCTGAACTAAATTGATTTAGTCAGGGATGGCTTAAGACGAAATGACGCCCGGGGCGAATTTAAAAAAAAAGCGTCCCGCTTTGTCATACGATTTTTGTAGTCGATCGTCTTCATATTTTTTCTTAAAGAAGGAACAGAATATTACGAAAAAATTGTAAAGACTGCATAAGTCAGAATGAATAATACGAAATCCTATTAAACTTTCTTAACCCAATGACATACACTTTTTTATTACAAATAAATTAAAGAAACTTTAAATAAAAGAACTGCACAAGTAAATTTATATGATTATACATAGTTACATAGATGTCTTCGTTTTGTATACAGTCTATTCAATCTAATCCGATTATATGAAACTCACTTTGCCAGCTTTGACCTGTGCAAATTGCTCGATTGTTCTGTCAAAATTAATCTGATTGTCTAAATCATTTTCAGAATTCAGCTTTTCCTGAGACAAAGTAGACCTGAGGTATGTTTTGATGAGTTTCAATTTCGGAAAACTTCGTTCTCCACTGGCAACAGTCACTGGCATAGTGAACAGTATTCTGAGAGATACCCAAATATTTGCTAACAAGCTAATCAAATTTTTCTCAACGATGAGTTCAAGAACTTCTTGACAGGTTTTATATGCCTAAATTGTTTCAACTCATCACACAGCTCTATAGAGAAGTCAGATGATGTAGTTAAAATTCTCGTGTGTAATTTTGTAGTAAAATCTACTGGCGGGGTGTAGTTTATATGAGAGATATTATCTCTTTTACATCACATTCAGAAAAATCTGATTTTTTTTTTTTAAATAATGAATTTTTTGTGAATAAAAGTGTCAGCTCCTCCTAATGGCATCCTAACAAATCGAAAAAATATGCATTTTCCATATGCCAGTTCATTTGGGGTCGAAAAACAGCTGGAGTCACAATTCCGAAGTATTACCGTATTACCGAAGTATCAGACAAGTATTTTTTTTTTTATCATGCAAAGAAAATTGGCGGAGATATAGCGTGTAAAAAAAAAGACGTCTAGTGACGACACAGAAGTTTTGAAATGTCGTTCAAATGCACGGTATTTCTATAAATACAAAATAAAAAACGCACGTAACTTTCGCAAAAATTCTTTTTCCGAGACAATTTTTCATTGAATATTGTAGTATATAATCAGTACTTTATATTTTAATAATTTTTCAAACTTGGGGAAAAAGGCTATTTTCAACTCAAAGCTTAAACCAGAAAAAATATTCAAAATCTTCTAAAAAAAATTGTATCGCCTTTCCACAAAAAGCGCCCCTTATAACCGGCGAACGGGGCGACCGTGCCGCTCGAAAACCGGCACTGAATTTAGTGATACCTAAGAAAAATCTATTTAAGCACAAACCTTAAATATGCGTATGTACATATTTATGTTCGTGTGCATGCGTCGTGGAAGTCTAATGAAAATCATAAATTTCTACAAACATAGCATACTCGTACATACATACATACGTAGTAATTCAGTATTGTTCAAGAGTGTGTAAATAATTTAATACATCAAGTAAATTGGAAATGAAATGAAAGTTTATGTTGTCGCCAATAAGCAGGCAGCGCTACAATGAAAATATAAGGTATGTATTTATATACGTATATGTATATATATATGTGCAAATATTTGTGTGTATATATGTACATACCTTTGTGCAAGCCTAAAACAACACCATTTCGATATTCTTATATGGTATTTAGTTATCAATGTAACTATCGCCATCAGTAATACCACTATCCGCCGAAACGCTTACGGAGACACTTGCTCTTCATTTCACTCACACATACATAAATATCTATTGTCTCAGGTACAAACAAGATAACTACATTTCCCTTTTTACAAAAAGTCATTGGAATATTTATGAAAAATCTCAAAACTGTGCAGAAACGGAACAAATAATACCCCGCACGTTCTTTCACACGACTCTATATTAAAAGTGTCCAATTTATATAATGTCGATATTAGATTTTAGTGAAAACGTTAAAAATTTATTTCTTATTTAAAGCGAATTCGTTTATAAATTCCTACATATTTTCTAATTACTCCGACTTAGGCGCCAACTAGCGGATCCACTTCTCACTCTAGTATTTCTCTTCATTTACGGAGAATTCATTACTAATTTCAAAAAGGTATCTACGTAGTTTGCAAAATCTCGATTCCACTTTCACTGGATTATTTCTCTTAAAATATTTATTGAGTTCACGTTTCTAATTTCAACTAAATGGGCCATAATTGAAGACTATAAAAAATATTGACTTCAGCGTCACTTAGCGGATAAAAGAAAGCAAATAGCCGGCTAATGTCATTGTCAAGGATCTTAGGGACATATTGTCGAAGTTTGGTTGAAAGCTGTTTATTAGTTTTTGAGTTTAGCTTTCTTATGCAATTTGATACTAAATTTTTTATAATTTTTCAAATGAATTTTAACTGAAATACGGATATTCTGGAACTCACAATTCCATCGCTATCGAGCCAATACACTCCTTACTTTGTGGTGAAAACATATGTATTCAATAAACAAAATAAGTGTATAGATAATTAACAGAAATGAAGTTATCGTTTTTATACCTGCTTTTCTACCTGACACCACAGTTCGTTTTTAATGTTCCATCATCTGTTCAAATTTTTGTGCGCTTAATTGGAAAATTGTTATTTTCTTTCATTAAATAGTTTTACCTTACAAATATATATATTGATTAGTATGTAGTATGTATGTATGTATATATGTATGGCCATAACGATAATGTTGTATTGTTAGGGAAAACATTTTTGTTCGAAGCTTCAGATATGTTTCTTCCTGATTATTTTTCTACCTAGTATGTACGTATGGGTCATTCTAAGGAAAAAGTTTCAACCGTAAATTGAAAAATTCCCAATAATAAGCCGGCACCAGCAGATTATATATTTGCTATTTGCTATGCCTTTTGTCTAGAGAAGCTACACGACCCTCATTAGAGCTTTTTAATTATAAAATCTTTCGTTTTAACTCAAGGGGAATATTTGCTCACTTCAACTCTATTTTACAAACATATTTTAAAAGTATTTAAATTAAATTTTTTTGTTTTTATATTTTAATCGTTTCTAATTGAAAAGTTCAAATAAATTAGTAAAGTAGTGGATTTACTCATTCCAGTTGAATGATAAACCCCTAGCTCGCTTCTTTCTTTCTAATAAAGAGAGCAAAAATCTGGAATGTCGGAAAAATAACTGATCGGCAGTGAGAGTTCACTTCACGACGATCAAACATCCTCAGCAATCAAAAATTTTCAATAAAGAAACATGTCTAGCAGCACCCATAATTTTGGAAATACCCTTAAAAAATGTATATAAAGATTTTCCTACACTCACTACACTCAAGCAAAACTCACAGTAATTTCATAGCTAAGTTGACAATGACAAAAACAGCTTTATTGATTGATTGATTGATTAAGTACGTCTGTGTTGATTTACGAAAACTTTGTGGTCAACTTGTAAGTACTGAAAAACAGACACACGAACGGCAAAGTCAACGAAATCTTGATTTGCGAATTGTCTTAATTATGTAGTTACCAAAAATAATACTTATTTAAAAAAAGATATTATTTTTGTTTGTTATAATGTTGTTAGTTGTTAATTTTGAATTTTGTTGTTATGGGTTCTTACAACTTTAACGAAATTGGTATAAGGACGCCTATGTATTGAATGTAAGTTATTGTGTTAATATCATCCTAAAAATTTATTTACATACTAACATACACAATTATATTTTTTCATAATTTTAAATCATTAAGCTTTTTCATGGCACTTCGGAAGTTCTATAATTACCCGCCGATGTGATATCGCTATTAGACAAAGCTATTCCATGATATAGGCTGAAATTCAAACCTTTTTTTTAATTTTTATACCCGAGCGTACTTGTACACAACGGTATTATAACTTTGTTCGCGTAACGGTTGTTTGTAACAGCAAAAAATTATCGAGATAGATATAGACATATATATAGTAAAATGATCAGAATGAAAAGAGGAATCGATTTAGCCCTGACTGTATGTCCGTCCGTCCGTTGCCACGCCCACTTATGACAAATTTTCTGTACCTCAATAACAGTATTAGTTATCATCACAAAATTTTGTGTACATATTTTCCTTGATATCGCTATTATTATCGTAGAAAATTTTTGAAATCGGATCATAATCACGCCCACCTCCCATATAACGGAAATGTTGGAAAATGCATAAGCTTAAATTTTTCGGTATCGGCGATTTTGAACTAAGGAATAAGGTATTTATGAAATTTTGAAAAATGCTACACCCACATAGAAAAAAATATCACAAAATTTGGTAAAATTAAAATTTTTTAAAATCGGACCAAAACCTCGCCCATCTTCCATATAACGGAAACTTTGGAAAATGCAAAAGCTTCAATGTTTCGGTATTTATTAATTATTAAATCGGTATTTAAAGCGATTTTAAACTAAGAAATTAGGTATTTATGAAATTTTAAAAATGTCACGCCCACAAAGAGAAATATATCTGTATCTCAATAACGGTTTAAGGTATCGTCACAAAATTTGGTGAGCAAATTTTCCTTAATATCGCTGTTATCATCGTTAAAATTTTTTTTAAATCGGACCAAAGCCTCGCCTACCTCCTTTATAACGGAAATTTTTAAAAATGCAAAAATTTTAGAGAGATATTTAATTACGAAACTTAATTTTTATGAAATTTTAAAAAATGGGCGTTACCACTCACACTTATGTATAAAAAAACGTCAGTAGGTATCTCAATAACGATGTAAGGTATTGTTACAAAATTTGGTGAAAATATTGTCCTTGTTATCTCTATCATCACGGCCAATGATTTTTGAAATCGGACATCGGAAATCGTTTTTCAGTATCGGAAATCGTTTTTCAGTATTTATTGGAAAAAAATTGAATAAAATTTAATACTAGCAGCAATTTGAAACAAAGAAACGGGGTTTTTATGAAATTATGTGCACCGCCAATATACGCGAGGGTATATAAAAATCGGTTTCGACAGAATTTAGCTTTTCTTATTTGTTTTGTTTTAATTTGGATTGAAAAATTGTATATTTCGTTTAAATAAGAGTGATTTCAGTACAATACAAGGTTGTCGATAACAGATTTTTGAAACTTTATAAAAGCAAATCAAATTACCTAGAATTTCTAAGTTTTTTTATAATTTTTCTACTGTTACCTTTTAAAAATTCCTTAGAAACATATTAACAAGAAAATGTGACAATCACTCTCTCTCATACATACGTATTTTCTTTCGGGAATGGGCCTTTATCAAATACATAACGAAGGCAAAATGCATTCGATAAGGAGTACACTGAAGTGCAAAATACATTGCTTGAGAATGGTTTAGTTCTCGTATTGAGAACAATCTATTGTTAGATTAATTATCTAAGGTGATAGTATAAAAAGGTGATTAATTTCCAATTGTTCACCAAGCCATATTTGGAAAACAAGCAGATTATTCAGCTGGGGCTTATATTTACTACAACAATAACAAAAAATCCTTACCCCACCTTTTGGTTTGAACCAAAACTTGTTCTCTTTCCTTAAATTAGCTTATGTTGGAAATAAAAAATTTGTTGTAAAAAGTTTATAGGTTCTGAAATTGTTGTATGTATTTCTTGATAATAAGAAGAAGAGAGAAGCATTAGCTGCTTTTTTGCCCGAGTGCACATTCAGCGATGCATTGTCCTTAGAATTTTCCATCTTAACCGAATATTACGAGTATACAGAGTTTCATAAGAAAAAATTAAGTAAATACATATGTACATTCTATGGACGTTCAAGAAAACGAAAAAAGTCCTTGCTAATTAAGTCCAAATTGTGTACTATGTAAAAGTTTGCAAAAACGGATTTTGGGACTTTTAGCGAAACGGTTAGTTTTATTATAAAAATACAATAACAGTACTCAAAGCGGTAAAAGTTATAGCTCTTATATATATCGAGAATCAGCACACCTATCCATCAGACTTTTTTCTTCAAGGCTTCTACGCGAATCGCTCTATTTATTGTCTTGTTGTATTTTATGTTTTCGACTTTTCCTCCTTATAAAATATTTTTGCAATTCCTTTTTTACGAATATTTTGCTTACCCTCCATGCAATAGATGGATGAAAGAAATTTAAGATTTTTTACAAGTTACCAAGCACTCTTTACATCTACCAGCCTCACAGTTTCTAGCAAACATGGACACCGCGTTGGACTTCTTTAAACGAAAAGTGATTAAAAAAAACTTTACAAGGCGACAAAATTTCATAATTAGAATATCCAACCAACAATACGAACAAATTGGCACGTGTCTGGTGATGAAACACTTGAAAAAATATAATAATAATCGCATTAAATCTGTCAAATGTTCAGTCAGCGAATGATTCAAATAGATTTACTACGCTAACACATCAAATAATTTTATTAAGAGCTACCGAGAGTGGAAAGCCAACAATGGAAATATGTATGTACATGCGTAGGAGGTAGGCGCATACCAGTATACTATAAATGGTGTGAAAGTGCACATATTGATACTCGTATCTATGTACATAAAACATTGAAATCAATATAATCGCCTCAACTGACGCTCGCTCTGTACATTATTTAACCATTTAATCTGATAATGAAAGCAGTCTGCGTGAAAATGCAACAAACAACTTTAATTCGAAATGATATGAGTAATGAAGGCAACAACAACAACAACACACATACTTTTCAAAAAAAAAAAAAAAAAAAAAAAAAAAAAACTGTGAATTAAGAAAAAAATGGACACATAACAAAGGAGTCACACCAGTAAAAATGCTTTTAGAGAGACTACAAATAAAAGAAAGAAATAAAAGCCAGCTGAGTAGTTGGGGTAACTACATACAAATCTGGATGCAGGGGAAAAAAATCAATTCAAAAATGTGCTTTCATGTACAAACCTCAACCGCAATCGGCAATGTCCTGCAAGTCATTGGACCTGAACGCGACCTGAACCCAACCAACCTGCTGTGCGGCAATTTAGTGGGTGTCATTATCTGGCTATTCTTTTGCGCCTTCGCTTGTTTGCTTGCTTGCGGCTTTGTTTGTGCCACATATGGCAACATTTGACGACAGCGGCATTGAAAGTATCGCTTACCAGTGCAATATGTCAATTTTCAAAAATGCGCCACCGCATAAATCGGCAAAAAGCAATGAGCTTAGGGTGGTTGGTAATTTATTGCAATAGCGGGTGGGTGGTTGTCTGGGAGACTCGGCATTTCGTGTGCCTGAATGGCATAATGCGACAAATTGTCGAATGAAGAGGTCAGCGCATGGGACAAGTGCGAAAGCTAATAAGCAGCTTGCTAGCGGGATATCGGTGACTATATGCTTTCATATACTCGTCGTGGTTAAATATTACCGTTTAGCCTTTAAGCTCAGCGCATCAATCAAAATTTATTGTGCGCTTAGCGAAATATTAATAAACACGTTTTAAAAAGTGGTTAATAAAGTGTGGACAGATGAATTTTTTAACCACGAAAAAGTGAATGAAAATATTTCTCAACTACGAATACATTATGCTCATATGTACATATGGATGATAAGAACGAGAAATGACAAAAGACAATGAAGAAGTATATGGTGATTCAGGAGGATTTTCTCTCGCTTCGATGTTCATTGGCAATTTTCAAACCGATTTTCTGATGCGTTGCTGCTATTAACGATTATGATTTATAACCTTTATATTAAAACGAGGATAACAAGCGAATTGGAAGTGCGTGAAGACATCATTAAAATTTCTCAAAAGCATGCTTTGGACTTTAAACCTCTGGACTTTAA
This sequence comes from Philophylla caesio, assembly GCA_963971545.1. NCBI lineage: Eukaryota > Metazoa > Arthropoda > Insecta > Diptera > Tephritidae > Philophylla > Philophylla caesio. The sequence continues at coordinate 93,952,313 of OZ020609.1, forward strand.
AAAAAAATAGCCAAAAATACGTTCTCGCTTTATTTAACGATTTTGGAAACCCGAGGAGTCCTCTAGATCATGAAAAGGCGAAGAAAGTGGTGACCATACTGAGGAAAGATCCAGTGTTGGACCCTTCAAACAGTATACCGTTATGATCAGGGTGATAAGCTGAGTCGATTTAGCCTTGTCCGTTTGTCCGTCTCTTTGAACGCAAAGTAGTCTCTCAATTTTGGGGCTATTCATCTAAATTCGATAGTCAGATGCCTTTTTATAATTTATTAGACATTTGTCGGAACCGACCAGATTAGACAACTATAACTCCTTCAATTAAGCGGCAAGAAGCTTGAAATTTGTAAGAAAGTTCGCTAATCTAAGCTCTAAAGAAGCAGTGATCAAAGATGAAACATACAACCGATTGTTCAGTTATTTAATTTAGCACGAAAAACCCGTCCATTTTGCACAAAGAATACCTATTATAAGAGCTATTTTAGTAGTGAATATCATTAAGATCGGATAAAAATAACATATAGCCGCCATACAACCGATAGTTCAGATATTGCATTTTTAGTCATAACTTCTTCATTTAATCAGCTAAAGCTTTGAAATTTTCCACAATTATTAAATATAAATAATCGAATAAACTTTACATATGGCTCCCATATAATTCTTTCATTCATGAAAGGTTTGAAGCTTTTTTTACTTGTTTTACTTTAATTTTTGTCTAAGTTTAGATATACTAAAAACAATAAGTTGCTTAAGTATGTAAAAATCGAACTTTTTATTAATACAACGTTTTTCAAGTATTTTAGTTGATAATTTTATTAGACACAGTCCAAAGTTCGTAGCTGTCGTTTGATACCAAAAAAATAATTTCTTGAATAGATTTTCAAAATGTTTCACTAGTTTTATCTTACTGCGTGAATACCGATTGGACAATGCCCCGAAGGAATGCATACAAAAAGTGAGAGCTGTGGTTTAGCAAGCGTAACATTTTTCCTTTAACGCCTTCTAAACACGCCAGGCTATCCAGGGCGCACATTCTTGCTTCGGCCCAACGCTTACTGACCTGGTATTGTTGCAGGTGAAGTATGCTACACTTGGCTTGTTTTTATGTCTTATTACCTGTAGGTAGAAAACAAGTTACTGATTTATATATTTTTGTACTTTGTGAAATTATTATTTTCTTCCATATTAATTTCAGTAACTTTTAGTTGTGGTTCAAACAATTCTTCGGACAATATTTTGATTTGTTCGTTTCTTTAATTCACTTGTGGACTGAAAATAAAACCAGATCTTCAGCACCCTCAACAAGAGTATCTCATGTGTGGACTTTGGATTTCATCGAAACCGATAATAGTAATTTTCAAGAGACACAGAAAGATTGTCGGAAGAAAGTGTAACGAAACCGAAACATTTTAGTGACTTTAATTAACACAAAAGATTTGAAATTTACAAAAGTTATACCTTTTTATTCAGTCATATTCACTAGGGTTATTACTATAGTGCATATCAGAACTATACGACAATTTCGACTGTTTATTTTTTTAAATTTTATTCCTAATACTCTGCGATTTTGAAATTTTTTTTTTACCAGCGCTCTTCCGCAGTTTCCTCTTTATTAAATATCCGTTATCTAGTAAAATTGAGGTAAGGCGCCAATAAACATTTTTTTCAAAAATCAATTGTAATTTGTAGCCACCTGAAACTTGCACTTTATTATACTGAAATATTTAAAAAATTGTCAAAAGTCAGTGATACCACAGAAAACTGCCACATTTTTTCACTAACATTTTATGGACTACATATAAAACTGCATTATTCAAAAAAAAAAAAAACAAGTTGGAAATATTGTTATAAATTTTGTATAATGTTTATAAATTAGGTTTATATTTGTACGAGTATTTATTTATAATTTTGGTTGGAGAATGAACTGTATTTTAATTGAAATATATTAGAAGTTAAATGATAGGCAAATATTAATTATACTTTTCAGTATTTGTGTGTCGTATAAAATAAAATATCTATTCTAAACTCCACGCATTAAAATCTTGGCATTTATTTTTATAATAACTTAGCAAAGTTAACCTTCAAAAGTCAGCTAAGTAGAAGCCTCGTTCACTAAGTTTTTTAAACACTTCACCGCTCAATTTCTTTATAACTTTGTAAGATTTGTACGTCTTACGCCTGTAGTATTGTCTTGGAATGTGCCATGTGTAATGAAAAACTTTTTACCTTAAATTTATGAACTGCATGCTCTACCACAGAACCCCCTCCACCACCTTGTTAAAAGCAATTAAGTTTACAAGCTTTGTGAAATTTCTGCAAACGATCTCTATGCGCATGTGCAAAAGACTCTTAAGCGCACGCAAACACTTGAAGCTTAATGCACGAATGAATGAATGCGACCGCAGCAAAAGCGATCTGTACTGCAGTGTTGTTTACTTAGTCCGCACATATGTACATATGCAAACCTGCATTGACTTATTATTGAAAATTATTGCAATGGGTATGAAAACAAAATTATAACAGTCTTTAATTCGATTTCACCCACTGGGCTAGTGGACCAAATGTGCAAAAAAGCATTCAACTCGAATATGCTACAAAAGAGCGTAAACTCCCATAAATCAACTGTGCATAAATGCATATAAACTAGTGTGTTGAAAGATATCAACAAATATGAATTACTTCTACACATTTGTATTGAGAAAATCTTGATTGAGTATGTTATTGAAGTTTATTTGTGTTTACATTCAAATTTTATAAGCCCATGAAATATTATTCAAGCAGCGCAACTGTGATGTAAAGTTTACAATGTAAATGTTGTCCAAAAATGTTTCGTCAAAAATTGAGACTGAACCAAAAAATTATTTTATAGTAATTTCTCTTCGGTAGTCGGTACTTGGGCTTAGTAGGATCCCACCCATTACTTAAATACAGTAACCATCTTACTTACACTGTGAAGTTAATGCCAGCAGTGGAATCGCCAAGCTAAATTAGAATATGAGTACCGTGATTACGACAATTCTCTCAGCTACGCTCCAAACTCTCGTTTTAAGAAGCAACGTTGTAGTAATAGTAGCCCTCCTCAGATGCTATCATCGTCCGTCCATATCGTTGACGACGTTTCTAACATTGATCTAAACGATGACATCAACTAGCCAGACAGATACACCTTTCATTTTAAGACTGAAGAAATTCAAATTCCTTAGAGAAAATAATCACAACGTTGTGATATATTTAAATATAACGACAAAGAAAATTAAAAAGGGGGCCTCCTTCTATACTTCGGTAAAAAAAAACCTTCGACTCGGTAGCCATGGCTGAGCAACGTAAGTAAAGACGTCCAAGAACTCAATTGAAGTACGAAGCGCCATTATAAAGAAATTTGAAATTATTAAAAAATATCTTTAAAAATTATAATTCATAATTGCATTTCGATGTTTATTATTTGCTCATAAAAATTATCGAATATTACGTTTTATTTTTTCTTTTTTATTAATTGTCAATTCATTTCTATTCCGGCCTTGAGCTCATCAAAAATCAAAGAATACAACTAAGCTTTTTGAATTGTATATCTTTAATTTATGAACACAACGCAAAAAAGAAGTGTTCGAACTTCAAAAAACTGCTTTAGCGGATTTTACTTTTGAACTGAACAGAATTATTTTGTTTTTTTTACAATGAAAACGGTTCGGTTCATGATTTGGTTCAAAACCGGCGTGGGTTCCGACAAAACCGATTTAATTCAAAACTGATTTTGCAGGCCTGAGTGTAACTGAAATGTTTCGAATACTAATGCACCCTGTCTCGAATTTTCGAATGAAAATACCAATAAAAAAAGGGAGATGAGGAGATCTTTCATAAAACTGGCCTCGAGCTCAATAAAAAATAATGATTATCATGGAGTATTTAGATTAGCAATGCCCTTAATATCCATATGACATTCTTTTTCAATCGCACTTTTTTCGAAAGTGATTTACTTGAAATTAATGTTTCATGCGATTTGGATATCGAACACAAATTTGTAGCTAATTAATTGAGTTCAACTAACTTGGAATAATTGAAAAACTTATGTTCAGATAAACATATATACTTACACACAGTTTCGACGCGCCAAAGAAAAAGTGTAAGCAATTCAAGTGAGACGATAGCAGATCTAACATAAAAAAGCAACACATTACTAATCTTTTGATTTCTATTTATTTGCGCAAGGCATTTTACACACTTTGTTTTCCATAATTTTCAGATTTTTAATGAACTACATCGAAGAAAACAAAATGTGTTTGTTTGCACCGTTGAATAAGAAAAACATGTCAGCGAGTTTGAAGACACACACGCGCACGCACACAAGCTGGCGCATCTGAAATGTATCCAAATATCCAAGCTACCGAAGCTGAAGAGCTCTCGAGTTTTAAAGTTGCGCCTGCCGCAATTAATAGTGCCAATGATTAGTGAGATGAGGGCGATTTTAAAGCGTGTTGGCTTTCCATGTTAGCTGCAACTGCGACTTTGTCTGCGCCTGCGCAGATTCCGAACGCCGACTAAATAGCATGCATGCACGCCAACTCTTCACAAGTGAGTGCGCCGATGACTTCGCCTTCAAAACGTCGAAACACAATTTATAAAAGCAAGAAGCATGCAGAAAGTTGACTTCAGTTGCATTTAGAATTCGACGTTGTGCTGAAATTGAGAGAGAGGCTACCGGCGGACAAAGCGCTCTCAACAAGGATAAGCAAAACTAATTGCGACATTCGCACAGGGATCACGAACGCCAATATTATAAAAACTTATTTAAAGGATAACACACTGCGCATCCTCGCAGCATGCGGCTCAGCGACACAATCGAGTGGCTGCTCATAGCTGTTATGATCAGTTTAATACTCGATATAGTAGCAGCACGCCATCACCACCATCACCCCGCGTCCCACCAACATCACCAACAGCAGACAGCGCACTCAAGACATCGCACAGCACATATTGCAAAGCGTCAAGGCCGCGCCGCCACCACGTCCAGCTGGTTTGGCCCAGAGTTCATGATCGCGCGTCGCGTTTACGAAGATTGTCAGGAGAATAACGACTTTGTTGGTTGCCTTAAACAGAAAGCGCTACACGCTCTCTCACGCGCACTCGAACAGGACTCTATAAAAATAATGGATGGTCTTGTGTTGGAGAAACAAAATAGCACCGAAAAGGAGAGCATCATCAATTCAATAACGGATGCACGCACGCTCACCTCGCTGAGCACGGTCGATCGTGCGCTACTCGCGAAAATCGATAAATTGACGCGTACGACTGCGCTTAAGATCGATATGAGTCAGGCGCGCGGTCATGGTGATGGCGGCGGCGGTGGTGGTGGTGGCGGCCACGGTGGTGGTCATAAGAAAAAGGATAAGGATGGCGGTCATGTGAAGTATGTGATTGCAGCATTGCTCACCGCCATGGGCATTGCGGGTCCACTGGGTTTAAAGGCGCTGGCGGCGATCGCAACTAAAGCGTTGGTCATCAGCAAGGTGGCGCTAACGATCGCCGGCATTATAGCGCTCAAGAAGCTATTCTCACATGATCATCACGAGGAGCAAAGCTTTCAGGTGCATGCGGGCGATCATAATCGGTAAGTTGGAGTGCAGGAGATACATACATACATACATACATACATGGTTTACAAATAAGGGTCAAATATTTTTGTATCACTCCCACTAATTTCCTGTACTTATTCATTTATTTCTTCCAACAGGCGCAGCACATACGTAATACGTCCAGTGAATAAGACCAATCAGCCGACAGCAGCTGGTGGTGTAAGTCAGTATTCGGATCCATATCGCTACTATTATGAATATCATTAATTCACGCGAGCGGACTTATTATTTGCGCGTAATTCCTTATGTTATCATTTGTTAATTGTAGGTTTTTTTTCTGTTTAAAAACAAAAAAGAAAACACAAACAGCTAAAACACCAAAGAACTTATTTTTTAATTGGTAAAAAAAAATTTGTTAAATAGTGAGACCTTAAATATGTAAGTACAACGTTGGGCTGGAAGTCAAATTGCAATATACATATTTTCATGAGTTAGAATTCAACGAAAACTATCATATTCCACCGCCAACACATCACATCATTTCGACTGATTATTTGAAAATGTTGCAAATAGAAGCGTAGTTTTGAAAACGCTTCAGTGTAACAGATGGTAAATGTATGTACATATGTATGTATTTAACATACTCGTAAATAACAAAATAATACTGACTTGTTGTACAATAGACTCTAGCATGCTATGCATTATTGTAGTTGCATTTCTTAAATACATATTAAATGGCTGAACTTTGAAAATTATTTTCTAACTATGTTGCAATTGAATATTTAAAAAAATCGTGTATTTAAATTTTCACAACTTTTTCATAGCGGTCCAAGAATTTCAATAACTTTTTCTTATAAAATGTAATCCTATGAATACAGTGATTAGCACTTGCCGCGCATACATTCATGTGTTAGATCAACTATTTCTTCAATCGCCGATGAGTTAAACAGCAAAAAGTAAGCATACACAGTCCGGTGTTGTATGGGAGCAGTGCTGAATATGTCGATAATTCAGAAAAATTATAAAATGTTCAATTTTTAATAGTGGTTGAAAAAAAAACAGATACTGGCGAGAACAGACGAAACTCAGTGAAACACCATTAACGGCCTAACTGATCGTTGCAAAGTTAGGAAATGGCTGCGCAAGAAAGGGAAGCAGTCACAGGGTGACTCAAATGTTTTTCAATTAACATTAATAAATTAACATGTTTGTGTTAATTGCGGAAACTGAATGTTTTGTGTTATCTAAAAATGCTGCATGGAAAGTCGTCATATAAACGATCGTAAAGATTTATAAGAATCGACTTCAGGACTTTTAGAAAAAAGTACACTTTTACATGGAAGAAAATGTTCAACACCCTTTGCAATAAAAATTCGAATAAATCAACGGTGCATTTTAGCCATCTGAAACACGTACTAAAATTGAATGGGCTACAAAACTGCATAATCAGAATTTTCATAAAAGTTCTGAATAAAAAGTTTGAAATTTTGATGAAAGTTATTAAAAATTTGTTTTATTTTTACGAATTTCGAATAAGCTTTGAAACTTTTATTTATGTATATGGCTTCGGCTATAGAATTCACTTAATTTGAAATGAAAATCATCAAAAAGAAATAAATAAATATACGTTTAAAGAAATATAATTTTGAAATTCACTATTATTTTTGTGAACAAGGCTGTACATACATACATACATAGAAATATGTATACATGTGGAAATTTTCAGTAAGACATGAACCCCATCAAATAGGGAGAAAATCAAAATCTGCTACTTGCTGCGAAAACCGATTTAATTTGCAATTCTTTTTTATGCACAGCCAACTTTTCAAACGATTTTTTTAATATAAATATTGATTTTAAGTAAAATATATTATTGCTTAAGTTATTTTATTAAAAAAAGTTTTCGGTAGTTAATTTAGAAAAAAAATACTAATCAACATTCAATTATGATATTTTTTTATTTATTTTTTTTTTCTTCCTAGTTATTAAAATTTGATATAAATCCTTTCGTTCAAAAGAAATACCCTTTTTATCGCGAAACACCTCATACTAAATATTCACATTTGACTTTGCTTTTTTTTCTCTTTTTAAAAATGTTCAATATTTTTAACATTAAAAATAAAAGTATCCCAGATAATATTCCGAAGTGGCCTTTCAAAATTGTGTGCAAAGCCATTATTTTTTCAAAAAACGTATCTTTGGAGGCTATTAGATCTGTTTTAAAAAAGGAATTCCCGATAATTTCAAAGCTTCTAACGTTGCTATTTATTTTGGGCGTTTTTTCGGGATAACCGATTGAAAATGATTCTCGAAAAATTAAAGAATCCCGTGGTTCACTGTTACCATAACTATACAGAATAAAGTGTTTGAGTTAGCACTACTCATATCAAAGTCTCATTCAAAATTTAAAAATTTCAGTCAATAAAACTCCGCACATGTATGTACATGTTTTTTAAAATATGTTTCTTGTAAAATATATAATTCTAAAATAACGACCTTTTTTTGCGCTTATTTCTCGATTTTGGTTGACTTTTTATTTTCTTTTTGGGTTATCCTTTAAACCTAAAATTTTTCTTAGCAATCCAGGTACAACCGTGTATTCGTCATTTCCAATCGTTGTTAGCTTCCGTGACGAGTTAAGTAACCTTTAACCAACGAAATGCAAATTGTTGCAATCGTATTTTATTCCCTCAAACGCGCAGAATTGTTTTCCTTAAAATAGCAGTTTTACACTAATATGAAACATGATGTACATATGTATGTACATATATACAGTTCAACCAATAATTTAAGTGAATTGAAATGAGTTCGCGATCCGTCTAAAGACATATGCACACTACGCTAGGATAGTGTTGCAGGCAGGCGTTAAATGTGATTTAAAATATCATATTTGAAATTAAAATTAACTTTTAAAATCAGGTATTGATATGTTTTACAAGTGCATACATAGATTTGTATGTAAATATGTATCTTGGTCGGTGAATTCAAAGTTAGTGAGAAACCTCACAATTTTTACTACTCAAAATGTAGTTTTTAAAGTTTATCCTTAATATATTTAATTAACCGCAAAAGTTTTAGTAATGCTCGACTTTTGCTTTTGTATATAAACAGTATTAAAAATTGCGCATGTTAAAAGTAGTCCTCAAATTAAATTAACGAACACAACAATTTACAGTACATAGTTTTCAACTTGAAATATATCGTTAATTCCTTAATTAAATTTTAAGAGCACATATTCTTTTGAATGTACTATGCGACATATATGTATGTATATACATATCGAGCCCTAACCTCGAAAATAACGTAAGCGACATTTTTTCCAAAATTAACTTTTTGATGCAGAACTGTTCTAAAACTGATAATACGTCATCTGGCTAAATATTGTTTCGCTAATCGTTATAGTTATGGAGATGTACGACTTTACATTTCATCGTAAGCGACATTCACTCTTAAAAAAAAAAAAATATTTAAAAAAAACCTTCTCCTGTAAAATTTGGTTTTTGTCGCTTACGCTAAAATGGCGGTAAAGGCTCGATATATCTACACCTCGTATAAAGTTATGGGTATTGCAGCAGCAGTTTCTAAATAAATTTCATCATATTTCGATTTTTTTAAACATAATCAGCTTTACTTTATTCATTGTTGGTATTATACAAAATTAATGAATTTATTTTAAGTAAAATTGCTTAAAATGTAGTATGTTCAACAATGACGGTTTTTATGTTTTATGTTTTAACTTCTCTAAATATGTATTTAAATACAGACTGTTTCTTCTTTAAGCCTATTTGCCTTGTTCAATTTGTACATTTTATACGCACTTTTGTTGTTGCCAAAGGAAGATTAGAAAAATACAAATGAAAACAATACTCGAAGGTGTTTATAATATGTGCCGAGATAAACTAAAAATGACGAATAAATGTGCAAAAAATTAATTCAACTAAAGTGCAGTGATGCTTCGAGAATGAAAATTTTCTATAAACTTGGCACAACATGTGATTTTTGTAAACTTTTTGAAACTGTACACAATCCTTGCAATCAATGCAAAATTTAAAGTACATAAAAATCTATTTATCCTTGGCGATTTACACAATTACATATGTATATATTTTTAAGAAATTGTAAGTGCATATATTTCAAAACAATAAATTGCGTTCAAGCTTTCGTGCCTACTTATTACGTATTTTGTCAGCTTTCTATTCAAAGTATACTGTACTTAGTATAAATCGAAACTTAATTTTAAACCAGATCTTTAATTTTTAACCCATTTTTTTTTTTTTAGAAAAATTATTTAATTCTTTGAATTGAAAAAATAATAATCTTCATCCTCTACCGTTACACATTCAACGCTGTCGCCATTGCCGCTACCACCGCCTACACAACCATAATTTGCCAGACTTCATCCGGTTACCTCTTCGCTCGCAAAGTCCAATTTAACCACATCAGCTGGCATACACTCCTCCTCATGCTCTTGCGTGTTGATACGATTCAACGTCATACTTACATCTGGTCCCGATTTCAGGGCTATAGATGTGGCTGTTTGAGGCGCCGTAGCCGTTGCTACTACCCCACCACTGACCACCACCTGTGGTGCTACCCCTGTGGTTGGCACCATCGCGGTTGTAGGCGCAACAGCTGTAATAGCAGCAGCGCTGCTGGCCACCACCACAGCTTGTTGAGTCGTTGTTTGTTGCTGCTGCTGCTGCTGCTGCTGCGCCGCCTGAACCACTGGCTGTGTGGCCGCTTGCAAAACCACATTCTCGGTGACTGTGGCCACTGCAGGCGCCGCCGATGCGGCCAGCAATGCTTTCTGCTGTTGCATTTGTTGAAATTGATGCAGCGTCACTGTGGTCGTATGTGGTTGCTGTATAATTTGTGTTGCGGCGCTGGTTTGTTGTATGATAATTTGTTTTGGTGATGTCTGCAGCGATTGTGGGGCAGTGGGTGTAACATGTGAATGTTGTTGCTGCTGCTGCTGTGACACTTGGGTTGTTTGCACTGGCAATATACGTTGCACGTGTTGTATATGCACCGTCTGTGGTGTGGTTACTTGCGTTTGGTGCTGCTGCTGCTGCTGTTGTGGCTGATGGTGTTGCTGTTGTTGCTGCTGTGTTATAACATTAACGGTTTGGTGCTGTTGCAATGCATTCAATTGTATTGTTTGCTGCTTGACGACGTGCGTCTGCTGAGTGGGCACTTGTTGCACTGTTTGAATGACATGTTGCACTTGCTGCACAGGCACCTGTTTAGCTGGTATTCCAGCATCTTCGAAGGCTTTCTTCTTTAGCGCTTGGCGTATTTGAGAGCTATTAGATAGATGAATAAAAAAATTTTAGTGTATTTTTGTATAACAAAATGCCCTCTCGCTATATCCTTACAGCAAAAAGATTTGAAAAAAAAGTATCTATTTATATTGTACTTTCAAACTTACACTGTCCGATTTTTTATGCTTAAACTTATTTTGTTTAGATCATCTGAGAAACGTATTATCGATGAATGTAGCATATTTATCTCCTCATCAGTCCATTTGCTGCTCGCGTCAATAAGTGTGGCAATTAAATGAGCGCATAATGATATTGGTGGCAATGTGAGATGCACATGGAATATAGCGAGAGAACAAAATACATATATTTAAAAAAAATAATTGTACGCAGGATTAGTAGCAAGATTTTGGTAGAAATCTTAAGAGTGAATTGATAATCAATTGATTGACTGCCCATTTACACTTTTATAACCATATTTTTGATATTACAACACAACGGTATATTTTTCTGGGTTTGATTTGTGCCAAAAATTAAGAGGCCTGAAGGGTTTTACGCAGACTCATAACTTAAATTCACTCGGTTTTGATCAAGGCTTATACATACTTAAAAAATAACACACGCTATTTCAAATATAACACATTAAGCTCAATAAATATTTTTCGTTTTTAAATCAAATTTGGTCGGTACATAAAATTATCACTTGCGAGGAATAAATTATTTAGATTTTTAACCAAAATGCAATAAAATTAGACTACGCACTGTCAGGAAACAAATTTTCTTGTTACAAGCTTTTAAAGCTATTGTTTTATCAGCATTGAACGATTTTTATTAAGGTATTTACATTGTGGGGAGCGTAATAGGAAATGATATAAATTAAGATCCGAGATGTAGAAACGATAGTTTTGAAATATAGCATAACAACGAAATGATAATATAATTCAGTAGTAGTTTTAATTACCAACGAAAAAAAGTTTGTTCGGAATTCAGTGCTATCGATTTCAAAACTAAGCGTTTAATGTTTGAATTTGCTTGATCTTAAAACATTTAACATATAAATTATTAAAAAAAAAGTACCTGCATATCAACTGATTTATCCGGTTACTTATGTTTTAAAAATCTTTAATTAATTAGTTCTTCGTATCAGATATTTGTTCAACTGTAAATCGTTTCCCCCTCAATACCCACATAATTTATTTAAGAATAAGTCTTTCACATTTTATCGCTATATTATCTTTTGTGCAATTCCATTTATAATTGTTTCGATATTGACAAGTATTTTCAATAAAAACAAATTTAATTGAAATCTTTTTGATAGATGTCGCTTACCCTGACGGTGATTCCGCATTTGGATGTAGTTGCATTGTTAAATCACCTAAACGACTAAACGCTTGTCCCGCGGCCGTAAATATTTCACCAACCTGCAAGATATTATCCAATATTATTACTCCAAACATAACCGACCCACAATTGGATCCCCAGCGTTGAGGTGCGGCGTCGAGGGTCATTTGTTTAGAAGCACACTTCAAAACAAAAACCGAAATAAACGCTGTCCGTCCACGAAAACACCTCTCCACACCCCGGCACGAAAACGATGAATCTACTAGTAGCTCATCAGCAAAATACGCGCGCCGAAACTCAACCAAAAGGAAACTTGACCGAATCAATTTGCCACAAAATAATTAAGACACCGTTGGTAGTCTTGCCGCGCCGACCATCAACGCTGGAAATTATTACCCAAAGGGCAATTTTACTCACTTTTGACGCCGAATTCATGGCGTATCCTTAATTTTATTTCCTAGTCTATTTTGTGAAAACAAAAAAAAGTACGCTTAAAAATTTTTTTACGATGCAGTTGCTGTCAAAATTTTGCTATAGCAAATGTCAAATGCAATGGAGTCACGTAAGCTATTCAGCGCATCGGTTCATGGTGACATCTGTTGGTGTGAAATTGCATTAGCAATGCGATTGTACACAAATGAAATAAGTTCAATAAAACGGATTTAATTAAATGGGTGAATTTTTCACATTTGCTCAATAAGCTGGACATAAACTTCTGTACTCGTTTTTTATGTTAAAAATTTTCATTTTAATTCAAAGAAAGTAAAAATTCGTACATTCTTTGGAGCGACCCTACGGTAACTTAGTGCTGCCAAGTTAACAAAGGCTTACTTATAACGTTGCCATACCTTATTATTAGTTTGTTTTTTTAGGGTTTTTTGTAGATTTTATTTGACAAAAAATAATACTGTGGCGATATTCCAAAACACGAATGACATACGAAAGAGAAACCGAGAAAGAGATAGAGACGTCGAGAAAAAGCAAATAGAACAATCGCAATCGAGAACTTTCGATAACGATCGATAATGTTCTAGAGCTGCCACAGTGTACGCAGCTCGGAGTATAAAAAGGCGTTGCCACGCCGTTAGGTAATTCAGTTTGTAATTAAACCTTGAAGAGTAAAGTTGTAAAGTTGTAAGCTAAGTGTTTTAAAGTTGCGAGTGCGCAAGTACAAGTATCCGTGAATTAAATAGCGTTGTTAAGTGTTGTCAATTATTTGTAAACAAATAAAGTTAGCATTAAGGAAATCCGAGCGTGTTTTATTTAACAATCCAGTGGTCGAACCTGAAGGATTTAGGAAATCATCGGCGTTTCAGGGTAAAAACGTAACAATTGGTGTCAGAAGTGGGATTGTTAAATAAATCCTAAAGGATAATAGCGGAGAAAATGACAAAGATTCAGGATCTGAAGATTGAAGAGCTCAAGCAGGAGCTGGAAAAACGTAATTTAGCAACTTCTGGGAGAAAAGCTGAATTGGTATCACGATTATGGAAAGCTATGGAGCAGGAAGGAGTTGAAGTTGGCAACTACGAGTTCCAGGCTAAACCTGAGGATACGGAAGACGAACGCAAAATGGTGGAAGATAGGGACAAGGGTGCTACTGCATCAACGGCTTTAGATACAAATTCGCTTTTGGCCAGCATCTCGCAGATATTGGATGCAAAGATGGGAGTACAGGAAGCACGCTTTTCCCAAATATCATCACAGGTGTCGTCGGAAATATCATCGCTTAAGGAGAATTTAATCAGAGATAACGAAGTACTTAAAGAAAAACAAGAACGACTCGAAGAAAGGCAGGACAAGTTTGACGCTGAGATGCTAGAGTTAAAAGGTTGTCTCCGTAATTTGCAGCTGAATCGTACAGCTACTCCGACGAACGGGCCCAAGGTAAAAACTTCAGATGCGGAGAAGCTGGCCATTTTGCACGCGAGTGTAAGACAGCTTATGACAGACGTAAGAGTTCAGCAGGCTGTATGCACAGAGCTGAAGACGAACAGATTCCTAACCAGTCGTTAAACTAAAACGAGCCAGCCAGAGAGGGCGTAGGCTGGCTCCTGCAATTGAATGCCCTAGAATCGATACGCCTCGAATTGGCAGGACAGCAAACAACATCACTGTTTGCGGGTATGTGGACGGACATAAGCGAGTACTAAGTGTGGATACGGGAGCATCCCATTCCATTATTCGGTCAGATCTGGTCACAAAGGAGGTTAGATCCGTATCTGGAGCAAAGTTGAGGACAGTAACTGGTGAGGACACGCGAGTTATAGGAGAAGTAATCTGCAAAGTTGCGATTGGGAATGTGGTAGTTGTACACAAGTTTATAGTAGCGGAGATTTTCGACGAAGTCATATTGGGTATGGACTTCCTAATGAGTCAGGGAATGAATATCGACTTGGGCAAACGGATGATGACGAATAACAACGTGAAAGTACCACTTCGCTTTGGGCATGACAGCCTATTCAGCAGTAAGCAAGTGGTCCTGGAAGGTAGTTCTGAGCGGGCTTTTAGCTGTCGCAGATCGGAAGCGAACCCTGCGGATAAGTGGCAAGTAAACCAATTGAGGAAGTGCCAGCAGAAAGATCGGCATTTGAGAGTTGTAATGCATGGGTTGTACATGGGTACACGGCCAACCAAAGAACAAATGGCAGCGGAAAGTTCAATCGCAAAGGCGTATTGGGCGCAATGGAACAGATTAAGGTTAATATCTGGATGTTTGTATAGGACTTGGGAGAGCGGGGATGGCCAATTTTCTCGAAATCTCATAGTTGTCCCAAGGGTAATAATTCCCGATGTTCTCAAAGAATTCCACAATGGACCGAGTGGAGGACACTTGGGAATCACGAAGACCATGGAGAGAATCAAACAGAAGTTCTATTGGGTTAGATGTCGACGATCGGTAGCAGAGTGGATCGGCAAATGCACGGGGTGTGTTGCATCTAAGGCACCGAAATCACGAAGTCATGGTCAGACAAAGTTTAAGCGTATTACGACGAATGTGTCCAAACCATTTCCTACGAGTAAATTAGGGTGTAGGTCAGCAGTACACGAAACAACGGATAAAAGTCCAGCAAAGGTAATTTTTGGCAGTGAACTTCGGTTACCAAGCTATCCAAAGTTTGGTGATGCGCGCAAGAATGGTAGGGAAACGTCCAACACCCTGGAGGAGGAGTTGCGAGAAGTGCATGATCTTGTAAGGCAGCGTACACAAATTATGAGTGATAAGAAGAAGGCCAGGTATGACAAGGCGATGAATTCTGAAGGTTCCACGAAGGAGATTTGGTGCTGTTGTATAATCCACAACGAAAGAAAGGTTTGTCCCCAAAATTGCAGTGCAACTGGGAAGGTCCGTACAAGGTCATAAAACGGCTAAATGACGTGGTTTATCGAATCCAGACAGTTGGGAGACCTAGGAACAAAATGAAGGTAGTTCATTTGGAAAGGCTTGCGTCATTTGGAATAGTTAGTGTGTCTGATCGGGACGATCAGACTTAGGTGGAGGGCAGTGTGGCGATATTCCAAAACACGAATGACATACGAAAGAGAAACCGAGAAAGAGATAGAGACGTCGAGAAAAAGCAAATAGAACAATCGCAATCGAGAACTTTCGATAACGATCGATAATGTTCTAGAGCTGCCACAGTGTACGCAGCTCGGAGTATAAAAAGGCGTTGCCACGCCGTTAGGTAATTCAGTTTGTAATTAAACCTTGAAGAGTAAAGTTGTAAAGTTGTAAGCTAAGTGTTTTAAAGTTGCGAGTGCGCAAGTACAAGTATCCGTGAATTAAATAGCGTTGTTAAGTGTTGTCAATTATTTGTAAACAAATAAAGTTAGCATTAAGGAAATCCGAGCGTGTTTTATTTAACAATCCAGTGGTCGAACCTGAAGGATTTAGGAAATCATCGGCGTTTCAGGGTAAAAACGTAACAATACTTTTACCCCGTTATTCGTACTCCATTGTTTCTTTCACAATTTCTCCACGCATAGCATTTATTTTTTATTTTTAAAATTTAATCAATTGCTTTGTTTGTCGTGTCTAGATAATGTCATTAGTTGCTCCAAATTATATATAAGTAAGCCATATTAGCTATATTAAATTTGTATGTACATATGTATGTATGTACATATGATTTAAAAACTTCATTACAATTTATGAGTCGACTGAAAAAATAAAACCTTACAATTAATTTGTTACGAATCTACTTGAAACCGGTTAAATATGGCATACATAATATGTAACATATTACGTTCATATGTATGTATGTATGTGTATAGCGATCTGTAATAACTTCGCATTTATTTCAAAAGAAGTAGATCAGTGCGTGCCGAAGATCGCTCCAAGAGAATGCTTCACCGCAAAGACGGCAGTGAATATGTATGTATGTTCTCAAATTGATCTTTTGTGAGGTACTATCGCCCGACATTGAGTTTAGGCTACATTCTTTATGCAGCGTCTTTCAAGACGAAGTAAAATTCCCCTTTCCACATGTGGTCTGCTCCTGGAAAAACTGGCTTACATTCGGCTCAGCGAAAGCTCAGTGGAATCATCTCAACATTACCTTCTCAGCTGCCCTGAGCTGCAATGAACTAAGTTTATTTGATTGCATTCAAGGCACATTCAATAGGTAGCAGCAGGACAAAAATTTAAAAAAAAAATGAGCTCTGTATATTTTGTTTTTGCTTTTAAAAGCTAAAATTTAAAAAACATTTTATCATCTACCTTGAATTGTACTGAAAGCATTTTTAACACAACGAAATTCAAAATTTGACAATTCAAATTAAAATAAAATATGAAAAAAGTTCAACAAAAAAAATTTGCTGCGGCTACCTATTTGATCAAGGCTAATTCATTCAAGGTTGTATATTCCATGATTCAATTATACAAGGTTGGATAACTAGGCAGTTGTCTCACTCTTGCACGCTGCCTTAAGGCAGCCTGTGTTGCTCTCTTTTAATTTAAGGAAAAAAAATGTTTTCAAACACGTGGAAATTAGTACTTTTCTTGTGAAATGGCATGGCAGGCAACACTGTTGCCTTTTTGTAGTTTTTAAATTATTTCAGAATGCCTTACATTAAATAATCGAATTGACGGCATTATCGTATGTTTTCCAGTAGCCTTGCTTATCTAGCAGCGTACAGGAGTTGAAATTTTTTTTCTTTGCGTGTATGAAATAGTTGGTCGTTGGTTCGATTCCCGGCCAGGTCAGATCATTTTGTTTGATATTTTTTTTCCAAGAAAGCATTTATTGTTTTTAAATTTTTTACTGTATATATTTTATATAAAATAACATACAATTAAAAAAAAAATAATTTATATAAATAATAAGAACCATAAAATTATACAGTTAAAATATCGAATAGAAGAACATTTATTAGTATTTTGACCAGTTTTGACTAATGTATTTACTTGATTTCTAACAGACGTATATCAATAAAAATTTCGTTAATATTTTGATGAAGGTATTCTGTGGTGTTTTCCATATAAAAAAAAATTTGATCGAACAACAAATGTTACATTTTTAGTGACTTGAATCTTACAATTTTATGATCTACAAAAATGGTAATTAATATTTTTAAAAAAGTTTGAAATTCTAATGAAATATGTATACAATCCTGGTTACTGGGCTTTGAATAGATACCTCTTATTTTGGTTGCTAAAATTGGTATCGAATTAAAGAAAAATGTATTATCAAAATTTTTCCAAATGTGATAGTTCTATTTTCTGCATGTAAAATCTTGGAAAAGGTTGAAATTACATTGTTTTTGTTAACAAAATGTGTAAAAAATATTTGCTTCTAAATCACACTTGCGTTTTTGTTTATATAGTTTGTTGTATTAAGGTGCTAAGTATATATGTACATATGTACATGTGTGGTTGAATATTCGGTTATATTATATTAAATTGAAATATCAAATTTCTTTAAATACATATGTTTCATTCTATGTACAAACCGCATTTTGCTACTAGTTACCTACTTTTCTACTACCATTGCGCGAAAAGGGATAAAATATTTTCCCCTTTATGAGACCTTCCTAAATGCAATCTTACAAGGCAGTCGGAAAACTTAAACGTCAATAAGTATCCAACCTTTATAATTGAATCATGGTATATTCCACATATAAGTAAAAAATTTGTTTATTTTGCGGTGAAAAACAAATATAAACAAATGGTCGGAATTCCAAGTTTGGCACAAAAAGCAAATGTACTAAGGATTTATAGTAAAAATGTTCAATTTAATGTCTTTGTAATATTATGCAAACGCATGAAATTTCATATTCCAATCCTTTTTGTTTTTTAATTTTTAATAATTCTGCTAAACTTATATTTTTTTTAATCTTAATTTTAGGTACAATAATTACATATGGCATACATAAATGTAAATAGAAATGGAAAAAGTAAACAAAATAGTAATTTTGTCACTTTCCCCGCGCAAGGCGAAAGTAGAACAAGCAACCAGCTGATGGGAATATATTACCTTCTATGAATTCGCCTTGCTATTTGATGTGCCTTGATTGCATTGATATTTCTTGCATGTTTCTAATATTTTTAGTTGTCGAAAGCAAAAAAATAAAATTTTGAATAAAAGTACAGTGAAAGAATGTAACAGAAGCACAAAATACAAATAAGAAATAACAAAAATTAGCAAACCTTAATTTTAAGTATCTGAAAAGTGTGAAGCGGTTGTAAAAATTATTTTTTTATAAACTGCTAATACGTCACTCAACTGTCAAATGCGGAAAATTAAAAGTGAAGGGTCTACGGAAGGCGCCATTAGGCGTTATACCCACAAAGACGATGTAAACCGACTAACAGGAAAACACTTTTTGTTAATTTTATTTTTTTAGCAACAATTTTATTGAATTCTGCATCCATTACTGTTAGTAAGTGAGAGTATGTACTTCCATTTATCATATTTTTCATTACCTTTACATTACATTAGTCATACTTTTTTTCATATTCTTTACGGCCATTTTCATTCTGTTTCTTATTTCTTGCATGGCGTATCTTTACCCATTCACAAATGCACTTTTATTATGTGAATGTATGTATGTATGTATATGTGTGTGTGTGTGTGACTTTTTTAAATTAAATTTAAGTATGTATATACTTAAAAAAATTTATTTTTCTATAAAATTTAATACAGATTTGATATTCATTTCTCAAAGTGTTGTGGTTGAATTTCGTTTGTTTCGAAAAAAAAAAAAATAATAATAAAATTTGTGAACTGTGCTCGTATATTTGCAATTTGTTTGCATAAATTCATTGTTGCAAACATTTTTAATTAAATTAGTTGTTAGTTATGAAATTATTTTAATGATTATTAACATAAATAAAATGTGTAATCTGTGAGTTACTCACAATGACCTTTTTTCTTAATTTTATGAATTATACAAAGCTTATACTCATCGTTAATGCCAATTCATAGCAAATATGCATGCAGTTTGTAATATGTAAATATAAATATTTAATGTAAATTTAAGTACTTATGTATGTATGTCCGAACCGCATACACGATGAGACGAGACTTAAAATGTTTTTATTTTCGCAACTTTTACAACTTAAGTATATCAGACTTAAATATTCAAAAAAGGACGCTATGAAAGAAAAGTATATTATTACGAGTATTTTTAAGAGCCGAAAGATGTACATATTGAAATATTTACGTACATGTTGTGTATGTATTTGTGATTTGTTTATTTTTTAACAAATTTATTAATTTATTTTTCAAAAAGGTTTTATTTCCAGTTTTCTATTTCCGTTTTCTATTCATTCAACATTTTTGAACTATTTACTGACAAATATAAGTAAATACATATATAAAAACTAAACAAAAAAATATTGCACACTTCACTTCTCACTTCTCTTCGCTCCCTGTTAGCAATTTCATTTATTTACATATTTTTGTGTGTAATTCTTCTTTGGAATATATTAGTTTGATATCAGCATAATTTAATTTATTTAAAAATAAATATATAATTGCATAATATAATTCATAATTTATTTAACATACTTTAGCATATTATTTTCCTTTTTCTTTAGATAATGCAATCACAGTTTTAATAATTCGCTTCCATTTTACAGTTTTACCATTTAACTATTTTTCTTTTGCTTGTGTATTTAATCTGTTTATGATTTATATGTATTAGATGATTTGTTTTTGTTTTTTGTTGTGTGTATTTTGTGGTAAATTAGTATCAAAATATACATAATAATCATGATAAGCTGAAAGAAACCAGTAAAAAAAATCGCTTTACCTGTGCTCTCCTAAATATTTCTCACATTCTAGTACACATTTCAAATTTTATTTGACATTCAAAATGCAACCCTGCTACACTGCTTTTTCGCACCCTAACCCTTTTTTTACGCTCGCGTTTAACTTATCATTTTTTTTATCTTTATCGAAGACAAATCGCGGTCGAGCCTAAATAATACCAAATTGTTGGCGTTATCTTATTCTTATTTCAGTATTCCTTTTCTTAGATGTTGCATGTCTGTTTTACTCTCTTCTCTTTATTTTTAGTTCCAGCAACTTTTTACTCCCTTTACAAGTCTTATCTTTTTTCTGTCACTTCCTAAAACATATTTTTCTAAATTTTGTTTTCTCCTTGTGTATCATAATGCTTTTTTTATCGCTCGTGGGACAAATATTTATATGTAACTGTTTGATAGTGATTATTGCTGAAGCAATGTTTAAAATAAAAAGTTTCACTCGGCGAAAAAGTTGACTCGGAAGAGGGTCACACTCAACGCAAACTCACCCTTAGCACATACTCGCTTTTCCGATTTCAATAACTTTTAGCAATCAAGTTTTAGTATTAGCGATTCAGAGAAATTCACCGCTCCTAAGTTTTATCGTAGCTATCTTTTTTGAAATGTTGCACTCGAATCCAACAATTGTTTTTGAATTTTATCTATTTTACTTACGTTTTTTACAATTTAATTCTTAAGCGGGTTTTTTTATGTATATTTATAAATTTATGAATTTACGTATGTAAGTCTAATTACTGGTTTAATTCCTGAGAAGTTCGTATTCGTATGCGCATACTTTTTATTTTAATTTGCTCATTTACGGTTGATACACTGATTTTATGGCAATTATTTAAATACATACATATTTTTGCTTTATCGATTAATTTCGAAGATTTACATTCGATTTTGCGGATTTTCAGTTCAATTACCGATTACGTTTCGAAACAAAATTTTTGTATTAATAAAATTTACAAACTCAAAATCACGCCCACTTATTACGGGGAATGTGACCATTTCAACCTTTTCTCAAAGGCGAGTAATGACAGTTTAACCGTATTCTCAGTGATCTGATGAGATCTTGTGATCTGCGAAACTTCGGTTTGGACTATAGTTTTTCTAAATTGAAATTGTAAAAGCTGGCGTCGAACTATATGATAGTTGTTGAATTCAGGAAATGTATAAGAAATTTTGTAAAATTTGTTAATAAATTTAAAACTGTCTGATTCGTATAAAATCCACAACAATAAATTTACGAAATAACTTTGACTACCAGTTTTTGGAGACAATTATTTGAGAGACTTGTCTAAATGTACAAAAACAAAACTCATTATATTCATGATAAAATATTCTAAATACCAAATTCGATGATGAAACAAATGCAATTACAACTCTCATTTGTTCAAAGACCGAACATAACAAACAAGTTTGACGGGCATTCATTACCTGAAATCCATTTGTAACGAATAAGATTTTAATAACAACGAACGTACCACAAATTCGTTATTGTCTGTTGAAAGATGCTGAAATGTTTTGTTTGCGGAACGGAAAGATTGCATCTTCTTTGTAATACTAATATTGAAACGAAACAGCTCAGAGGGTGTATTTGTTGTTAATCATCTTTAAACCCGATTTCGCTCCTACTTTGTATTCCATTATAATTCCAAATAAAATGCAACAAATGGTAGCTGGATAGGATAATACGTGTAACCAGTTAATATGCCATTAATCTTCAAGTCAAAGCAAATTTCATCATAAAATAATTATTGACTAAAAAGGTTTAAGGACAGTTTACACCATCTCCGGTTAAGCGTTTCATCGGAACTAAAAGCGCCGGTTAAGACCATCCGTCAGATAAATAAGCGCTGAATAGTCAGCTGAATTATAGCCAAAATACCGGTAATTTTAATCAGAGATGGTAGAAATGGCACTAAGTTTTTAAAAAATAAAAGTTGGTAATCGATTTTTAATATCTTCACAAAAAAAAAACGATCTCATCAAATCATTGATTAGACATCAAAGGAAATGCCGTGTTTTGAAATAAATAGCTAAGCGAATTTAATGTAAAAAATTCGCATATTTACATATGTATGAATGTAGTTATTGTTAAGAATTTCCAGAGAAGAATATTCTTTCGTTCCCGTTTTCAAATGAAATATTTATTATAGCAATACAAAAAAGTTGTTCAAGAAAATGTATAATTATTTTTATTCAATATGAGATTTATAGTTTACGTTTTGATTGGTATTAATTTGTTTTATTTTATTTTTTAGATGAAGGTATGAATGTATATCGAATTGTTTTCCCCTTTTACCTTATTCATTTACATATTTAGATGTGAATGTTTGTCCGAAATTTTTATACACTGTAAATGCAATTTGTTGTTGCTTCGTGTTGCATAGAGTCTCTTCGAATGCCCTGAGTTTGTGGTATAATTACTTTTTTATTTATTTATTACAGTAATTTTATAATTAGAGAAATATGTACATGTGTATGCTTGTTCGTATGAATGCAAGTGCCAGTTTGTTTTTTATGCAATTATTCATTACTAAAATTTTACTTTTTTACAAAACATATACGAAAACTTTTCAGCTATACTGTACAATCCCATAGTTGACATGTATGTATATTATTTCATTTTTCGCAGCAATTCAGAACTTTCTGTTGTTTTGTCGAAATTTTTCATTCAGCCATGTGTAACTCAAGTGCAAAAAGAAAAAAATTAAAAAGAATTACTGAAAAAATTATTAACTTTCACGATAAAATCAATATGCAAATGTAAACGAGTAAAACACAAAATATGTAGTCGATTTCAATATTCTTAAATTTATATTGTGTTTTCTTTTAGCTAATATTAATTTATTCAAAATCTCACACTAATGTCACACACTCATAGAATTTTTCTTAAAAAAAAAAATCCATTACTTTATTTTAAGCCAAAAAAATTTGTACAATTTTGTCTTACATATGCTCACGCAAAATTTTACTTATTATGTATTTTTTTTTACTTTTATTCCGCTATTTTAATTTTTTCGT
Organism: Philophylla caesio; assembly: GCA_963971545.1. Lineage (NCBI taxonomy): Eukaryota > Metazoa > Arthropoda > Insecta > Diptera > Tephritidae > Philophylla > Philophylla caesio. The sequence continues at coordinate 93,975,763 of OZ020609.1, forward strand.
TTGTATATTTCTCTGCTATTAGCAAATATTACCTGAAATTTTGTACTCGTCATATTCCAAAAAGTTTTTGTGTTCAATTTTTTCCCTTCACTATTTTTTGTAGCGGCTCCTTTTGCTCTCTCAAATTTTTTACTGTGTGACCTTAGCGCTCAACTTAAAAAACTTGCATCCTCTCTTTGATTTTTTCCGCCCTTGAAGATACCATAAAAATGTTATTTCATTTTTTTATTCCGAAAAAGTCAAATGCCGTTACTTATTTATTTATTTTGTACTATTTTAATTATAATAATGCTTACTTTGCTTTTGCTGTATATGCTTTTTTTTTGTAAATTATTTACTTAACTTTTACCACTTGACTTACACACACTGACATTTTTGTTTGCCTTATTTTTTAAACAGTTTCCAAAACACCGATTAATTTTGTATGTTTGTGTTTGTATAGTTATGTATTTTGTTTTAACTTGTCTTACATTCAATTACAACATTTGGCGTATTTTACTTTACTGATTAATGTTCTGAACTGTTAATGAAAAATTTCTACATAGATCTAAACTTATTTATGGGTTGTGGTATTAAGTTTGTATACGAGTACAATATTTACCTTTATACCATGCAATATAGAGTAGAAAACTTTTTTGTAAAAATGTGCGTTTTTTGTATGTACAAATATCGCTTACGCTTTAGAGTATACGTTCAAAATTGGTCAATCCAAAATGTGTTTTTTTATATTAATTTATTTATGGGTTTCCTTAAAGAGTTGAAGGAAGTAAACGCTCACGCCTAGATAAGCAACTATTTTAATAAGCATTAACTCAAAATTGGTCAGTTAAACTTATTATAAATAATGTAAAAGAAAATGTAGAACATTTTATTTACGCAATTTTTTCACAATTAAAAGAAATAGTGAAAAGTTTCGATAATGAAATGATTAAAATTTAAACGATAAATACCCATTTCTATCTTTAGTTAATCCAGATTTGAAAAGCATTATATTTTCCGTGACCAAATTATTTTAATATAATTGATAAAATCGATCATTACCAAATTATTAATATTTTATCGATAAACATCGATATTCCTTTTCATAGTTATTCCTTTCGTAAGAAAATCAAAAAATAGAATTGTGAGGATTTCTTGTAAAAAGTAATAAATAGCCAAATGCGTACAATTTTATCGATAGATGCTTCTTGTGGTAGTTAATTATTTCGTAATAAAAACATAAGATAAATATTTTATTCTTTTCCAATAGCTTCTTTAACAGGGTTTTATAAAAAAATATCGATAATTTTCTTAAATAACTTGAAAAAAATCCGGTTGACTCCAAATTGCAATAACAAATAAATTATCGAAACGTTTATCGTCATTCAATTTATCGATTAATATTGATATTTAATTTTGTTTTCGACAGAGAATTTTCGCGCATAGCCGTGCGCTTACCATCAGCGCTTTTCGAATAAACAAATTAAATTATAGCCTTTAACTCGATAAATGAAATCGAAAAAATTAGCGATAACATAAACTGTTTATAATGCTCTCTGTTGTCGATACGTAATTCGGTATACAAATACACCACGTTTGCCTTTATTCTGAGAGATATCATTGGTGAACCTTTGAATCAAAACTAAAATTTAAAATTTTTTAAATTCTGAAGCTGTTAAACATAGTTTATTTAGAAACTGAAATGATATTTTGAAAATTCGGAATACACAAAAGCATTTAAAAACAATTATGGAATGAATTTATTAGTTTAAAATTTGTTTTTTTTTTTTCATAACTTGCTTTCGACTTGAGCATTTCTTTACCATCAACTCTTTTAACTACCCATTTTTCTACTTAAGTCAATTTTGCAATTTCTCGGCGCTTTACACAACAGATTATGCGTTGATTAAATCACGGCTCGTCATCGCAATCAATGCGAACTGAAAACAAATTGAGAGTGAGTATCAACTTTAAAACTTCTAATACAATTGATAAAAATCAATCGGGTCGGTAAATGTATACATAAGTATCGTATATGTAAGCTCGCCTTTATTCTTCGACGGAGTTTTAAGTTCTCTATTTTGCGAATGTTTTTCAGATGAGGCGATTTCCCAAAGTATGAATTGTCTTTTAACTCTTTCAACTTTTATTGCCCATATACATACATTTTATATGTGATCGACTTCTCAGAAAATTGTTCAGGCGATGTTGATTCGCTTACAAAAATGCTTTGTGTAAATAGTGCATAGTACTCTGTTCAAACTCGTATCGCCAAACTACAGTGGGATTTTTTTTTTATATTTTTCACTTTATTTTCAAAGTTCTCGTTTTTCTTCTCGTTATACACATGCATTAGTTTTAAAAATTTTTTTTATTTATATTTATTTCTTTTGTAATTTTAAAAATTAATATTTAAGATTTAGTACAGTTTTTACATTTTACATTGGTAACATAGCGTTCTTTTTTTTTTTAATTTAATTTTCTTTGTTTTTAACATTTCTTGTAATTGTGTAGTGTTTATGTGTGTTTTTGTGTGTACAGTGGATTTGGGGTAAAGGGAGAAATGCTTACAAATTTTGTGAGGAATATTTACAAAAACCTATCTAGAAACACAATTTGCACTGCGTTCGTATTTCTTCTTACTTTACCGCTTTGCTTAAAATGTTCACATTTCGCTGCCATGCATTTGCATATTTTGCATTCCCTTAATTTTGCTTTCTTTTTTTTTACATTTTATTCTTACTATAAATTTTCTTCTTCTACCATTTGCCTTAAAACTCGTGTTTAATTTAAATTTTGTTTATCTTTAATATTTAGCCAAAAAGTTTTGTTTTCATTTCTACTGGTTTAACATAAATGTAATTTCATATTTTTAATATTTAATTTGGTTTTAGTTTTAATTTACATCCAAAGGGGTACACGTTTTTTCTCACGCATGTACATACATTTAATTTTATATAATTTTGCCATAAATTTAATTACATATGTAGCTATGTTTATGCTTACAAATAATTTTTCCATGAAATATTTACGTACTTGCTTTTTGCCATTTTTTCAATAAAAATTTTTTATTTTGTTTTACTTAATTTTTTAGTATCCAACTTACATTTTTTCTTGTAATTTTCATCTTTTTCTTACTTAAATTTTTAGTTTTAGTTTTCGTATGCCTAAAAGAAGTTTTCGTATAACCAGAAATTGTTTTTGTTTTTATTACATATATTTTCACTCATAACTCCATCAAAATTTTGTTTTTAATTCTTACAAAAAATTATTTCTAAGCCAAAAGTTTTAGTTTATTTATTTTTCATTCTCTTTGTGGTCTCTGTAATGCCTCAAATGCAATGCTTCCGACAGAACTGTATCTTAATTCTTGTTGTTGTTTTTGCGGTTTTTACTTATGATTTTTGTAAACATTTTCTTATTAAATCCCAAAGGTAAAAAAAAAAAAATTTTGATGTATGCAATAAAAGAAATTATGAAGGAAGAGTTGCTTTTTGGTTTGAGTCAACACTAAGTGGTGAATAATTTTCGAAATTGATTATTAAAGTGTGGTGCGAACGGTAAAGAGTGGTGTATTTCTTTTTGAACCATGTCAGTCAGCTGGATAGTGTAATGTGGTGTTTAAAATAAGATTTGCCTAGGAGCGGTTGATTTCGTGTCGAAGGTGTGGTGATATCGCCTAACCACGTTCTTTATATGTTTTGTTGTCTGTGTTTCTTGTTTATTACTCTTGTGTGGTTTATGCACATACTAGATGTATGTATATAGTTGTATAATTTGCGGCATTAATATACTGTGGTTAATAAAGTGTCTGTTGTCTATTGCAGTGTATTCTATCTTATGTACATAGTTTTTATTTTGTTTTCGAAGATATTAATTTGCTGGAATTACTACATATGATATTACTTTATCGAGCCCTAATAGCTAGAGTAACGTAAGCGACATAGCGAAAGTGTTATCGTCAGAAAGATTTATTTTTTAACTTGTGTTTCCTGTGTCGTTTACATTATTTTGGCGGTTAAGGGTCGATATGTAAACCTTAAGAATCTTTAAGTCATTTTAATATAATTTTTTTTTTGAAATTTGTTTAAAAAAACTTTAGCTATATGAGTAACACCAATCGTAGTATTATATTTACTAAGTAATTTAGTACTTTTTCGTTATCAACTGACTTTAAAAGTGAAAGCAATTAACTTTAAAACACACATTTCAAGAAGAAAAACATTGAAAAAAGAAACCAATCTTAAAATACACAGAAAAGTACATTACACTACAAAAGTTGTATGTACAAAAGTATGTACTAAGTATATATGTATGTATGTATGTATGTATGTAAAAAGTATACATAAAACTGAAGTCTTACTGCTGAGGTAGTTACGTTACTATTGCGCAGTTCTGTTTCGTTAATGATAATTATTTATTTATAACTATTTCATTGTTGATTATTTTTATAAATTTACGCGACTATTGCAATTTTACCGATTTAGTTTTCTCCTCGCGTCAACTGCACTATGGACACACTATCTAAGCAAAGCGTGTTATTTATATTTATAAAGTATATCTATTTTTAATTTTAGTTTTCGACACACTCCCTATGCTGTTATCTCGCACCTCACTGTGTTTACAAATTTTCCAGATTTTCAAAGCATTTCTTTCGTAGGTTTATAAAATTTAATGATTGTGTGACAGTGGTTTTTTGTTGTAAATAACTTTAAAGGTTTGCAAAAATTTAAATTCAAATCAAAAAGAAAAAAAAATATGTACATGCACATACATTTGTAACATTTAAACACGGCGTTCTACATACTATGCACAATTGTGTAATAATAGTAATCATATAATAATAATAATAATTACAATTTGCAATAACAAAAACAAAAATAACTTAATGCTTAAAAATAAATTTGCAAATCTTTCGAATTGCTGCTTGTTTTTGTTTATTTTTCGTCAAAGATAAAAAAAATTTGCACGAAAAATCATAAACGTAAAACTACACTTGAGGTATTTAGTTCCTGTTGTAATGCTAATTAATCACTTTATAAATCTTTTAAACTAAACGCTGCACTAATTATTTAGAAAGTAAGCGTTATTATTAAGTTAACTTAAAAACTTATTAAAAGGATTGTAAACTTAAATATTAAATTATATTACAAAATTTACACATTTAATGCATAATTTTCTTTTTTAAACATTTGTGATTTAGCGCTAAACAAAAAAAAATATATACAAATATTAGTTATATTTTAGCTGTTGGGGCATGCGTAATTTTGCGGTTGTTGTTTATTTTTTTTAAATTAAATTTTAATTTTTGTTGCCACATCAATCAGCAGCAGTTTGTAGCAAGGCAACCATCGTACTTAAAAATAATGAAATTCAGACTCCTTGGGACGACAGACGCACTTGCCAAATTGCTGCCGCGCTTGTGGCAGCGTGACAATATTTGATGTAATCACGTTTAAAAGTAGTTCTTAAAAATTTATTAAATTAAAATTTACATTATTTTTAAAGCAGTGCTTTTTCTAAATTGCTTTAACAATATGTCTCTTATATCTACGCAATAGAGTGTCGTGCCCACACAGCTAAATAAAGGACGCCCTAAAATATTTCTTATATTTTTTATATAAATCGTTTAAGTGAATTTCTAAAACTAAAGTTTCGCTAATCACAAGCATTGTTATTTATTTTTTATTTTTGTGTTATGAGTTTAAAAACTAAACGCGATAGAAATACCTATTGATATGTTATATTGGCACGTTTTTATTACTCAGTTAAGACAGATATCCAAATATATTTTACAGAAAACTTAATACTTTTTAAATTAACATTCTTTGATTCTGTAGTTTATCAACTCTGTTAACGTTGCTTTTAACAGCTTTTCATTTACTGTTAACAGAGCAGGCAAAGTATCATCAGTATCATGTTAACAACATTTATATGCGCTTCTGTTAATTCTTTTACAGCTGTGTTACAGAGCAGCCACTTACGGCATCTCTTTAATTGAACAGCGTGGGCTGCAAAGTTTATTGAATTTATTTTTAATAAAAAAATAATTTATCTGGAATTCTACGCATATTTGGTTTATAAATACGCGCCAATATTTTAAACTGTAGTTTTAAATGGTGTCAAATCAAATTAAAAGTTGTTTTTGCTTTATGCGTACGTAATTAAAAAACATGCAATAAAATAAAAAAAATGTTAACTATTGCTTTGCAATGTGTGTATGTACTATGTAAAAAGGAATTCATTGTAAAATATTTTAATTGAATTGACTATTGATTCGAGAGTGTGCGAGGCAGTTATTTCGTCTGCTTATCTGTATATGTATGTATGTAGGTTTGTATGTGTGTATGCATGTATGTATATGCTAACAGTTGTATGCAGATTTTCTTTCAAAAAAAGTTCATTACATTTTGAAAGTTAACAACTCCTCACTCGAAGTTTTACTTTTGCCATTGTTTTCTTTTAGAATTATTAATTATGCTACATTTTGTATTTATATTTCACAAAAAGAACCTTCTAACACATAACATTTATGATTTCCTGTTTACTAAACAAAATATATGTTGACTGCTTTCGTTATATTAAAATTAAACACAAAAAAATTATATATATTTTTTAAACGCATCACAGTCCGCCCGTGCGTATACGCAATCAGCGCGTCTGTTGTGCGGCATCACAGAATATAAATGGAAGTTTGTTGGGGTTGCGGGGGGTAAAGGTTGTGCTAACAAAAGTTTGTGTATGCAAAGCTATTTTGTTACATTAAACTTTTTGCTGTTTTCAATTCAAACAATAAAAAAAAAAAACAAGTTATAATACAATTCAAAAATCATGAATTAAAATGTTTGACCGTGTATGTGTGTATGTACGTATGTATGTTAGTTTATGCTTTAAATACACAGCATTTTGTATAGTTTTGTATGTACAAGTGTCTGCTAGCTTTGCTCAATAGGAAATTAACTATCTGCTTTTTTGTTTTTGTTTTTCATTTTCAATTTTCATATTTTTTGTCAATATTAGCATTGACTGCTTATTGCGATTGTTGTTGTTGCTGTTGCTATAGGTTTGCATGTAAGTTTGTTGTTGTATATCTATTGTTTGTAAAGTACATAGTAAGTAAAATGGCTATTGTTGCTAAGTTGTTGCTTGTATCACCCTGTTACGTTTGTTGTTATTGTAAAATTAGTCTATTGCGCGATATTTTCACAGTTGGTTGGCATACATACATACATACAAAATTGTAAGCATGTATGTATGTATGTATGTATGTTTTGTATGTTTTTATATTGCAATTTTGTGTTGTTTTCTCGTATTAGATTTCTTTTTGTTTTTACTCTATGCATATCAATATGTGTGTATGTTTATATATGGTATGTTTTCTTTTTTATTTGCAAAATCTTTTCAATAATTTTACTAAATTTTGTTACCATACTTGTTTCTTTACTTTTTACTTCTTTTTACATTCAAACACATTCTTTAACTTTTATTTTTCACATAGAAGGCTTGCTTGCTTAATTATATTAAATATTTTCGCTTGCTTTTATTATGTGTTTTTATGCTTTTTTCTATAATAAAAGTGTTTTCAATTTAACTTCTTCATTTCATTTTTCATGCTGCGTTTTTAGCAAGGTTTTTTTTTTTGTTGTGGTTTTCTTTTTTCATTAGTTTGCGCTATTTATAATTATAAATTTAATATACCGACATAAGTATTAAAATTAATTAATTTTTAATATTTTAATAATATTTTATCTTAATAAAAAAATTTACAAATTTCAAGCATTCTATTGCTTTATCGCTGTGAATAAATTAATTAAACACATTTTTGTTTGCATTAAAATCTTCATTTTGCTCTCTTCACATTCCCATATTTTTATTTTTTATTTTAATATAATTTGATAGCATCCTGTTTGCTTTTTATTTTGCATTTACATAAATTTTTATTTAATTATTTTCTTCTGCTTTGCAATGAAAAAAAATCAAAATATGTTGCATTTAGTATTCTTTTTTGTTAAATTTTTGCTTCTCTCTCTTCTGCATTTTGCTTGATTTAATTTCTTCTTTTTGGTTTTTGTTTTCTGTGTTTTTGGTTTCTCTTTTGCTTTTACTCCAGCCAAAATTGCAATTTTGTGAAATTTTTGAATTTTGAAATTTTGTTTCAACATTGCCGCAACGTCATTGTTGCTTGCAGTGTTGATTTGTGTTTTCGTTACGCGAAAACCAGAACTAGAAAAATGTTTTCCAAAGGTGTGCCTAAACGAAAAATTTTGATTCCAACCAAAAATTGTACCTACTACGAAAATTGTTATAAAAAAACTGTAGATGTTCTTTCTTGGTATCATCTACAGAGTTAACAATTTTTGCTTTGTGTTTTAGATTTCGCATTTTTTGATTTTTCTTTTGTGCGATTTTTTAAATTTATTACAAAAAGTTTTGCAGAACGTTTTTGAATGGTTTATTTCCAATATTTTATATAATTGAAACTCCTTTCTTTTTGCATGGATTGCTGTATTTTCTATTTAACTCATCTGTTTGTTTGTGTGAAGGTTTTCTACGAATTCTTTAATCTCCTTCTTTTGTTATATTTATTATTTATGCGTATACTCTATATAAAATTTAACTACTTTTAAAGTTTCTTTATTATTATTTTACTTATAGGCACCCAATTTACCAATCCTTTATTTGAGAAATTAAATTAAATTTGTATTTGTATTTTCATAAAAAAAATTATATTTTAAAAGTTCAATGAAACAAGGAATTTCGTGATTTGTTTGTATATTATAAACTTTTGTTTGAATTTTGCTTTCGAAAAATCTACACAAAAAATTAAATTAAATAAAGCATTAAATGGTTTTGAAATTTTGCAAGCCAAAAGCGATTTTGAGGTTATGTATAGCAATAAAATGGTGATGTATGTACGTGTTTATAATGAAGGTGTGTGACTTCAAATAAATGAGGGTTGGATTTGAACAGCACTGTTAAATATTCTAAGCAACTTGCTCATTAAAGATTTGACATCGAAGCTAACCAAAAGATTTCTACAATCGAGCTTCTTCGAGCAGAAATGGTTTATATTTTTGTTTCTCAACTGACAGACTAAATGACCAATAGTCTGCTTAAACCTCAACTAGTCTGTCTACGGACATTTTACTCATTTGATGAGATAAATATACCGTCGTATTAGTACGAAATTCTTGCTCTCCACCTGAAGTCACTACACTTAGCTACATTACAACACATCTTTGTTTTCATAAAAACACAAAAAAAAGTTCGACTATTTTTTTGTAACTACGGTTATTTTTTCTAATAATGCTTATGTTCAACATGGTTTTTGTATCGTTTAACTTTTTCATAAAATATTGCAGGTACATGCGGTTGCTATGGGACACACGAGGGCAGCGAGAGCGAGTGAGTGAGCGCAAACTTGCCACGCATGCGCGCATACAAATAGTATGTTTGCCTGCATTCACTAACACAGTTTAAACGCTCAGCACTACACCTCTGTGATATTTATATGTTAAAATGTATGTATGTTAGTATGTATGTTAGTATGTATGTATTAGCGCATATTGTATGCAACACAAGCTCTACGAAATATGTACAACATACGTTAGATTTTTATTGTTTTGTGTTGTTGCTTGTTATTGTTTGTAATTGATTTGTTCATGAAACTTAGTTTCTTGTGCTCTTTGCATTTATGTATGTATGTTGTATGTCTTGAAAAAAGTTCAATGTCTTGCTGCTTATTTAATGACACTTGTGGCGTGGGAAGTATGTGCGTATATATGTATGTAAGTAAGTATGCGAGTAATTACTTTTAACAAATACATTTAACTTTCAATTGTGTGTATACAGTTTAAGAGTAGAAATATAAATTATAAAGCAAAACTTTTGGATATTTTAGACACACACAGAGAACAATTGTAAATAAGAATTACATATTACAATGTTTGAGCGTTTCGAAAGCACTTTTTTATTTGTTTAAATGAAAATCAAAATTAAAAATTTTACGCGTTTACTTGATTAATATTAGTAATATTACGTTTTGTTTTTTTTTTAACTAAATTGAAGAACTACTACTTTTACTTTTGCAATGGCATCACTTTTGGAAAATCACACACTTCAAAAAAATTCCTTTTACTTTAGTAGCGAATTTTTTTGTTTGTTTTTCCCCCTTATTACTGCATTCTACTTCACCTGGTGCTTGTGGTGGGGAAAAAGCAATTGAACTTGTACTATTTGGCTTTGCAATTTTAGGACTCGTTTACTTTGTTGTTGTTGCTGTTCTGTTGTATGCATTGTTTCCCTATTTGTAGTTATTGTTGCTTGTTTGTTTGGTATTTTTAGTATTTTTTTTTTACTATTGCTGTTACGTCGTTTTTATTATTATTATTAATTCTTGTAAAAAATGTCTGTACAAATGTAGTGTTTTTTTCACTTTGATTTAAATAAGGTACTGTTTGTTGCTTATGTCTTGTTGGACTATTGCCATTTTGGTATTGACTGTGTAAAAATGTATTGTATGAAGTTAACATCTTATACTTTTACAAAAGAAAAAAAAAATGCACATTACGGTTATGGAAAAAGAAAGCATTGCGGCAGCTTTTCTCTTTAAGTGTAAATTATGTTCACATAAGTTTAACATTTACATATATTACAAAAACAAAAAAAAACACATATTTTTATTATTCACTCTACTTCAAAACATCAATTACCAATCAAAAACGTTCAAACTGTTTTGCGCGATTTATTTTAGTTACAATTATTTTTGCTTGTTTGCCTCTTGCTGAATTTGGTTTTTGAGCGGTAACAAAATTAATTTGATTTGCTGTTGCATAGTGTAAAAAGATTAATTATTTAATACTTGTTGTAGTATAATATTTTGTTAGCGTGCTATGCGGTTTATAACAGTAAATAATTAAAAAAAAAAAATGAAATTCAGCATTTAAAAAATAAAAATAATGTTATTTCAAAATTGGCCGACAATACGGCTAAATGAAAATAAAAACAAAAAATTAAAAGTAATAAAAAATTTATTCCAGAATAAACTCACCAACTGAAAAATGCTGAATTAACGCTGTTTAATTATTGCACAAAAACTAAAAACAAAAAACTAAACAGAAGTTACAAACAACATGCCACATAGCGCGCTAACACAAAATATTTTTAAAACTGATTTTACTCAATTAAAAATTTTCGCTGATTCCTGTTTAATTGCAATTTTATATATAGCACCCTGAAAACAATTTTTCAGTCAGATTTAACAGCTTAATTTGTTTGTTGTCAATTGAATTCAATAAAATTTGCTTCGTATTATGCTGTTTGCTGATATCTATTGTTGTATGCATGCGAATGCTTGATTTCTTACTATTTAATATTGATAATATGATATAGTTGCGCTTGCATTTATTTCAACTAAATTGATAACCAACAAATAAAATTTCAATTGTGATTAACAGCATATTTTACAAGCAACATTTTTTTTTTGTGTTCGACAAGTTCAGGAAAAGAAAAATAAAAAAAAATATTCACAAATGTTCGAGTAAGTAACTCAAAAACACCAAAAACTAAAAATTTGCATTTTGCTTTTATTGTTTGCCTCCTCGGCGTCTAATTCAAATTACTGGCATTTCAACTGTGGCATATTTTTTGTTTGCTTTCTCCACTTTTTCTCCTCGAGTTTTCTTTGTTTTCTTCTTGTTTCTATGTTATTTCTATTTTGTTTTAAAATGTAAATTTAAATTAACTCACAGCAGCTTCTTGTGACAAACTTCATAATTCATTCGTAAAATAATTAATATTTAATGCATTACGATTATTATTTTTTGCATATTTACTTGTTATCATTTTTTGTTTGTGTGTTTTGTTTTTGTTTTTAATTAATATACATCGTCCGAGTGCAACAGCGGTTGCAACAGTAGTCTCTTTCTTCTTCTTCTTCCTCTTCTTCTTCTGCACTTGTGTGCGCAGCAAATGCTTTGCGCTCTTTGTTTTTTTTTTTGAGCGCGCGTAAACGAAAATCTTCACTCCTCCACTTTCCTTCTTTCTCTACTTCGATTGTTATAAATTTCGCCAACTACAACATTTAATCAGCAGCATTTGTAGTTGTTGTTGGCATATCATCATCTGCAGCATTGGTTTTCTTCACTTTTGTTATTGTTGTTTCTGTTGTGGTCACCTGCGTCTCAGATGCATCACCACCATCGTCCGCAGCAGCTTCGGACTTGGTATTAGTGGGTGTGACTTTGGCATCTTCGTCGGTTTCCATTTGTACCGGTGGGTTTAGTGTTGCCTCCTTAGAGGCTAAAGTTTGTACAGCAAGCGGCGTTGTTGTTGTTATTATTGTGGTTTGTGGTATATTAGCAGCATTTTGTTTAGCTTCAGCGTCAGCTGCTGATGTTTCTTGCGTTGCCACTGGCAACGGCGTCACTCTTATTGTGGGCAACTCATCTGCATCTGTTGCCATTTCACTGGCTGGTCGCGAACGTGCTGCACTAGTGTCAGCGAGCTCATCGATGGATGAGTCGATAGTGCTGGTTGTGTTGTTGTGACGCTCGTTGTTTGTGGTGCTGGTGGTGGAGGTGTCAGTGGCCGTGGCGCTACTACCAGTAATATCCATCAGCGAGGTTTCCGCCTCGGTTGCACTTTCTGCTGCCGTAGGCTCTTCTTGCTTTTCACGCTTCGCCTCAGGACCCTCCTCATCCCTCTCCACCTCCTCGTTCGCATGCTGCTCCGTCGATGCGTTGACGCTACGACTGCTTGTCGCGCTATTACGTCGCCGCTCTTGACGCGCCTGTCGCTGCTGTTGTTGCTGATGCTTTTTAAGCTCTAACTCGAGTTGCTGCTCTTCAAGTTGTTGCTGCTGCTGCTGTTTGCGTTCCTCTGCCGCACGCGTCGACGTGCTGGCTATCACGCCAATGGCGGCTACACTGATGTTCGCGTTGCTGCTGCTGCTTCCTGCCGCATCGCTGCCAGTGATGTCTCCACTGCTATTGTTATTGTTGTTGTTATTATTGCAGCTGCTGCTGCCGGCGGCGACGACGACACCGCTCACACTAGCGCTGCCACTACTGCTAGCTGCTGCGTCGCGTCGCTGCATACATTTCTCCAATGCCATTTTCAATGATTTTCGTTTACGTTGTTTTGCTGCTGCTTTCTGCGCACTCATGACTACTGCTGCTGCCGCTGTTGCGGCCGCATCCTATTGCGAATGATTCGCGGCCGCCGCCGCAGCCGCAGCGGCGATAGAGGCGGGTACAATGCCAGTGCTGGCTGCACTCAAGCCGATCTCCTGTTTGTGTTCGCGTGCGATGTGTCGGCGCACGGTGTTATTGCGGGTGAAGGTGCGCGAACAGAAGGGACAATGGACGCGGATACCTTGATGACGTTGGCGGATGTGGGCGCGCAAATTTGTCTCATAGCCGTACAGGCGATCACAGAACAGGCACTTCAGCTTCTTACCTAAATTGCGATGGAGTGGTAGAGAAAATTTTTTAGCACGTTAATACAGAAAAAAGCGAGGTAATAAAATAGTTCACAGGAAAATCGTCATACAATAAAATAAGTCTACATTCAGACGCACAAATGCGTGCTATCAGCTTGCTGTGTTAATGAAATTTTAGCTAAATGTTGTTTGAGTTTTGTTTTCATAAAAATTAATAATTTTTAATTACCGTCCGCCGTATTGACCATGCCGCTGTTTTTATTCTGAATTTTCGTCGAATTCCATACGTTCAACATATCTTCCGGCGCTATGGATGCGGCCAAATTGCTTGGCAATCCCGCTTCGACGTTTTTAAGATTATCCAGCAGGGCGGATGGTGTGGTGGAAGATGCATTTGAAGTGGGCACCGGTGGCGGCGGTGAAGTATAGTTGGAATTCTCCAATTTCACACGCAGATCTTCGGCGCCATTCTATACATCGAAAGTAGTTACGATTAATCAAATAAATAAATGTATGTTTATGTAATTATTTTCACCGCACTCACATCGTTAGATTCGTCGTGCTCGCTTCGGTCATCATCATTAGCCTCGTGTGTGCTGCCATTGTTTCGTTCCGTTTTCACTGTGCGTTCTAGACTGCTCGGCGCATTGCCATTGCCAGCTGCGGCGCCAGGACTGTGATTTTCATAACGACTATAAGAATAAAATCAAAAGTAAGGAACTTGATCCAATACAAAAAACCCATTTTCCATCACTTCACTACACTCACCTCGGTGATGTTCGCTCCGAATGCATTGTGTCCGCCTCGGTAGGTGTATTCGACGATGCGCTCGACGACGGTCGATGATAGGGCGGTTTGCTGATCGGGCTTGCGCATTCGGACGATGAATTTTTCGAACCATCACGCAACACACTGCCGCGCACCTCGTGCTCGGCATATGGACTACGAAGATTGGCACGCTTGCGTAGTGGCTCATACGTATTGGGCCGATAGATGGGCGGCACATACGGCGGTATACCGGCGGCCAGCGCTGCTACGGTACAACTTTGCATCAGTGAATCGCATTCCTGCTTCAGATTGCCACTCGAACTGCTCAGATGGTGTGCAACGCCAGCGCCGCTACCCAAACCACCTGCACCGCCACCAATAATTGCACCTGCACTGCTCACTGGCGTATTGCAGTGCGCGTTACTGGGTAAGCTTATAATATTGCCAACAGCGCCAACACCACAGCTACCACCATTGCCGCTATTGCTATTGCGATCCACATTGCCGCCGGCCATTACACCAGGCATGGGGCCACCAATAATAGCGCCACTAGGCACTCCACCGATACTTGTGAGTGGATTGCCGCTAACAGGGTTGCCGATACCCGCGCTACCGCTTAGGCTATTGCGCATGCTGCGACGACCGGTGGGCGAATCGAGTGGTGATGTATCGATGTGTTGTTGTGCTTGTTGGGCGGCCAAACGGCCAGTTTCTGTGGACAGACCTTTCACCTGAAAATATGAAAGAAAACTTATTTAGCATACAGGCGTACGGATGCTTTATTTGTTGTGTGTGCACACTTACCTGCAGATTTTCAGCAGATTTCAGGAAACTGTTTAGAGCCTCTTGTGACACATGCACTTCACCTTTGTACATAAATTCGAGCAGTGCCGCCATATTGTCGGAGGACGTGGCCTCTAATATGACAACGCATTGTCCATTTGTTGGCGTGCTCTCGAACAGTTCGGCAAATTTCTTCGAACATGCGGCCAATATGAGTTTGTGTGCCTTGAATACTGTGCCTGAAATTCAGAGAAAAAAGTTTTGTTAATTAGTGTATACTTGAATTATTTGTAAATTGTATACTACAATTTCATTATCAAAAGCTTTTAAATGACATTCGATATTTTTATTGCTTTTTAAGAGTAATTTTCACAGTGGAGAGTCACTGTCAAATGAGAGTAAACTCAACAAAATTTCATAAATTCAACTTTAAAGGAAGTTTCAAATGGTTAGGAATTACAGTTTATTTTTAGATTTTTTTTTGCAAATTAAAATAAATAGTGTTTCCTTGTTACATTCGACAAAAATAGCAAAAATCAACTAAACAGGCTATTATAGAACCTGCTCAAAATAATTAAAAAAGAGAACATTATTAATGAAAAAAAATTATTTAAAAAAATATAGTATGTACATATGTATGTACATACATACATATATACATATGCCAACGTAATTTGTCAAAATTATAAAAAAATTTTAGATATTTTTGGCAAATAAAAATAAGTTAACTGAATAGGCCATTGAAGAACCTGCTCAAAAAAATTAATGAAAAAAAATTTAAAAAAAAATTTTTTTAATTTTAAAATTTTTGAAAAAAAAATTAAAAAACATTAAAATTTTAATTAAATTTCGTTAAAAAAAATTGTCAGCCTTAAATTATAAAAAAAATTTAGATTTTTTTTGCAAATAAAAATAAGTTAACTGAATAGGCCATTGAAGAACCTGCTCAAAAAAATTAATGAAAAAAATTTTTTAAAAAAATTTTTTTAATTTTATAATTTTTGAAAAAAAAAAATTAAAAAACATTAAAATTTTAATTAAATTTCGTTAAAAAAAATTGTCAGCCTTAAATTACTCAGTTAATAGTACTCAAGTATTACTTTTTCCTAAGAACAAATTTCTTATAGCATATTTACACAAAATGTTTAACTAATTAATTGCAAGTTTTTCATTTGATTTTTTAGCATGCGCTATTTAAAAAAAAGAGTGAGAGAACGTACTTCTTTTCTTATATATAGATATTATTTGTTTAATAAATTAAGAAAGGAAAACACATTTTTTTACGAAAGTTTTAACAATACCTTCGGAATTCCGTATGTTCCCTCTTTGTTATAGCCAACGTAAATTGTCAAATTTATACAAAATTTAAAATAAAGCTTTTCATTACTTCGCCTTTAGTACATAAGATATTTTAGTTACCCATCAATTAGAACTACACAATTTTTTACCATAGAGTTGGAGGTGTTCCATGGCGGAAGGAACAAATTTACTTTAAAAATCTTCCTTTACAAAATACTTCTAGACAAACGTTATTGTTATCTTAAGTTTTTCGCGTTCCTTCGATAAATATACGAGTACAATTACAGCGGCGGTTTAGGTCTACTTTCAGGCGCGTAATGAAGAAGTTAAAATAAAATCAAAACATCGCCAACTTGTTGATCTAATTTCAATATATTTCCAAGTATATTCATAATTGAAGCCCACAAAAATGACATAAACACACACACACACAAATACAAACATACATATGTGTTTGAAAACAAATTCGAAGCATACTTATTGGCGTTGCATAGAAAGCCTAAGCATATTTGAAGGCGGATACACTATTGTGTGAATTGTGAGCAAGGAAATTTTTATGAGTGAAGAAACGTGTGTGTAAATACATATGTATGTGTCTTTAATTTGTAACTCATACGCCCATAAACCTCATTACAACACTGCCTATATACATATATGTATATGTATGTACATACTTACAATTTATATGAATGGGTGGGTACATATAAAATATAAGCAAAATGCGGTCAAAACACAACCGTTCCAGCGCAGCAAAAACCAAAGACCTTGAACCCATAAAATCATGTCAAATATCCAAGTAAAGAAGACACAGTTCCATACATACATAGATGTATTTATACATATGAAAATTTGTTTGGATATACATAAATATGTACATAATGTATGTTCATATGTGAGCTTAAATATATGTTTGTATGTACATAATGCAGAGAAGAAGATACAAAAGTAACCATATACAGATAATTATTTATGTGAAAATATATAAATGTATGTATGTATACATATGCATGCATGTATGTACATATGTATGTGTGTATCAAGAGGAAGCAGCAATAAGGCCAAGAAAGTAAGAAAATAATTTCCTTGGTCTTGAACTAGAAGGAAGTCTGGGGTTCGGAATGAGCCAAATGAGGGCGATGTATTGAGTAAGAGTAGTGGGTGGCTAACGATAATGAAGACAGTGATAATGCTTTCACATAAGAAGAAAAGAAGAAGGCTAAATATGAAGCAACAGTAGCAGAAACAAGGGTAATGAGAAAAGAAATAAAATGTAGCAGCAGCTGCTGACAAGGCAACACAGTTAACGATTTACTCCCGCTGATTGCAATAAACAAGTAAAGAACATTTTTTTTTTAACTTGCACAGTTTGTAGCCCATAAACATATTTATAAGTATGTATGTACATACACACATACATACACATAGACATAAATACATGTATACATACGAATTACAAACTTTGTACAAAAATTTAAAAAACGATATTGAGCGAATTTCCATAAAAATTGCACTTTAAAAAAAAAAATTCCAATTTTCTTTTGTATGCAGTTCATTAATTTTAAGTATAACAAAGTGCAAATCTAAAGTGACTACAAAGTTCTATTGATTTTTCACAACTTTTTTTTTTTACCCAATTTTTTCTATATAAAAAAGGATATGAAATCACATTGGTCATCAAAGTTAAATTGTATTTATATGTTCTAAACCTTATGTGCCTTGTTAAATAAATTAAATTATTTGTAAATAAAAATATAGCTTATTCTTATACAAAATTTATAAAAATTTAAGTTTGTACGTTTTTCATGCATTGTAAAAAAACATTTTCAATCATACTAAAATTTAGTAAGCTACAAAACTGCATAATTAAAAAAAATTAAATAATCTAAAAAAATTTAAATTTTTCAAACTTTTAGGAATTAAAATCTTGTTTTTATTTTGTACAGAATTGAAAGCTCGGGTTCGACTACATGATTTTTTAAGAATGAACTTTAAACAAAGTTTAACGGAAATTAAATAAAAGAAAAATCAATAATTATTATTTAAAACGGAGTGTAAACATATATTTGTATATATGTATGTACATATATGAACACATGAGTATATTTTTTCCTCCCGAAATATGTATGTATGTATGTATGTTTGGTAAGAAATTCTCAAGAATAACAAAAAATGCACAAGTCATAAACCGGTGTATGTCTTCCAAATATCTTTTTATGTGTATATGTATTTATGTACCATATGTGTGTGTACGTTAGGGAGATCCAAAAAAAAAATAAAGTTGGAATTTTAGTGCTCTAGCCACAAGTTTAAACTCTGATATTGGACAGAACCATTTAAAAAAGAAATCTTTATTAATTTTTTTGCCTATTTTTAATAATAAATGCTTTGTATGAGTCTGTCAGAAATTCAAAAATTAAGTACCTCAAAATTACCCAAACAAGTTTTTGATATGGAAAAAATGGTTTAATAAACAATTTGATGTTATTCTTAAAGTCTTTTTAAGTAAAACTGCGTTTGCTGTAGGGGAAAATATTGAGATGTACATTGAAAACTTTCAACGATTTGAAATTTTTCTTCATTAAAAAAAAAACAGATATTTTTCGATACATGTATTCCAATCCCAGTTGTTCAGTGCACTAAAATGCACCCTTTACTTTTCTACTCCCAGAGATTTGATGGCCACGCTTATTTACATACATACATATGTACTTACATACATACATAAATACATAAATATCAAAAGCAATGTCTTGCAAATAAAATACGAATCCGCGCGCTCAGCAGGTAATGAGACCATAAAGTTTTTTTTTGGCACTTACTTGTCAGAGCTAACTTAATGGGAGGCAGTAGGCTGGTGGCAGGTGCCACAAATTCCCCCCACTTCTCTCCCAACACACTGCAGAAGATGTTAGTCTCTAAGTTTTAGCAATAGCAGCAGCAACACAGATCTCAGACGAAGTGTTTGTCGTTTACACGCGAATATATAATTTATTCTTCGCCGCTCTTTGCTAAGTTTACTACACAGTGAGTTGCCTTACTTTTGGTATATGCATACATACATAGATATATATGTTTGTATGTATTTATACTGTTACAATTTTCTATCTATTATATGTTTTATTTATTTATTTGAACTTGATTTCTTTATGGGGCACTTGTTGGCTGTTTTGCAATAAAAAAGAAGTACCATAAATCGCCACCAACCCGCAAGCCAACTAGAAATTTGCTTCCACACACCCACCTCACGAAGAAACTGCTATTGTGTATCGAGAAGACAAACTTCTTACTTAAAGTAAAATTGAAAAACAGGACAAGCGCGTTACATCTTTCATTCTAGTGACAACAACCGCAACTAGGAAGAATATACAAGTGAAAGTGTGTGTGTGTTTGTTGTAGTTAGTAATAGATGTAGAATAGACAGCTGCAGACATGAAATGGCAAAAGTTATGCATTCGTGGCACGAGAGAGGTGTTGGACGCAGCACGCATGCGAGAGAGCATGTATTATTTACCTTGCAAGAGGCAAGAAGTTTAGCTTACACACACACACACACACACACACACACAAACTGTATGTAAAAGCAACCTGTATTTACTTCTTCTTTGGCTTTCCTTGCATTTCACTTATGGATGTAAGTACGTCCTGGCTGAGCGCCTTACTTTCTGTCTTAATTTTGTTTTCCATTCTTTTGGGAAAATATTCAACATTGAACAGCTGTCAAATTTTTGGGTTGTCTTATTGTGAGTGGGTTTGTTTTTCTTTTGGTATGAGTACGAAGAGGCTGACGACAAGTTACATTACATGTTTCAGAATATATGTAACTTATTATATAAATATGTCATGTGTTGTTAAGATGTGTGTGTATTGTAGTAAATTGCTGTTTTCGGCGCTTTCTTCGTAACAAAAGTTGATAAAATATTTATTATTAATGCACTTGAAAAGTTTCAATGACAGGTGAAGAGATAAATTTGCTGTAAATAGAAAATTTTTTTGACTAAAAACGATGTCGAATTTAAGAAGCGAAAATCAAATAAAATTAATTGAACTTGCATCAAATATAATACATACACATATACATACATATTAGTCGATAAACTTGAATTGTATCAATATTTATTAAATAAGCGTTAATTACAATTAATAAATTAAAATGAAATACAAAGTAAGAAAGCCAAAAAATTCAAATAGGTTATATAAAAAAAATGAGTATTAAACAAAAAATATATTTTAAATAAAAAAAAAATATATAAATATCTTTGCATACACAAATAAAAGTATAAAAATAATAAATAACAAATATATACAAAACAATAAAGTTTACTACGTAATTATCAATGAAAAAACTGTAAAAAATAAATCGACTTTAACTAATTTTATTATACATATTCGCTAATTTAAAAAAAATGGCATGAAGAGAAATATTGTAGTGTCGTTAAGTTCTAAAATCATAAAAAAAATCAAAAATTAGTTTAGTGATTCACAAGGTGTCGTAAAGTGTCGTATTGGCATGAAGTCACACAATTTTAAAAAACTATTTTACATCCCTTTTCTGTGCAATGGAACAAAAACAAAACAAAATTAATTTTGAACTACCAAACATTTGTATGACCTTACAACTTTACGACATTTTATGACATGATATGATATGATATGATATGATACCCATATTTATTGTTGGATGGCAAAGAAAAATTATTTGAATTTTATAATTTTCAAGCCTTTTGATATGCTGTGACATCTTGTTAAACCCGCAAGGTAGATGAGATACAAAAATGTTTTAAAGCAATAAAATGCAAAAAACATGAAAAAAAAAATAAATAAAAAATAATAATTATGAAAAGTAAATAAAATGGTATCAAATACAGTTAAATATTGAAAATAAAACAGTTAAAGCTGTTATATTGACAAAACAAATTTCTCTACATTTTAACTAATTTTATTTGTATTTATAATAAGCAAAATTCGAGATTTCCACAACACATTTCAAACTTTTTAATCCGAATTTATTTACTTAGATTATTGCTCTTTTTTAATATTTTTATTTTTATTATTATTTAATTTTTTTTGTTTGAAAGAATGTCTCACTAATAACGACAACAAACCTCTAGTAAATTGTCAGCAAACGCAAGTTTTAACAGTATTTATATCCAATTTCCTATTAGCGTTAAAAAAATTTATGTACGTATAAGTATCTACTATATCACATATAAATTTAGTATATTTCGATTTTTTTTTTGTTTTTGCCAACGACTCAAATTTTTAATTTCGTTTTACTATTTATACTACGACATTCAGTAGCAGCACATTTATATTTGAATCACAAAGTTGTTTATCACTTTACTTTCTTTCATCATGCGTTTTTTTTTTGTTTCTTGAGTTCGCTTTTCGTTTAAATTTCTATTCGTTGTTATTGCGCATATTCTAAACTTATTTTTTATTTATATTTTTTCGCATTATCTTTTTGGGCGAAATTATTTATTTAAACAAATTTTTTTTTCATTTTTATATTCTTGCGATTTTTAGCATTCATACATATGTACATACATACATACATATGTATGCATATACAGTAGACACAACAACATTAAGTGGGTCAATTTGATAATTTTTAATTTTTTTTTTGCATAAATAAATAGAGGAGCAGTCAAGTGGCAGGGTAGGGGAAATAAGTGTTAAAAAATAGAGCTAAGTGTTTGAACGAGTGGGTGCTATAAATACGTCTACATACATATGTATGTACATACAAATGTACATAAATAATAAATTTTATAGGCATCCAATATCACGAGAGCCAGCTTATCCCGCCGCTCATATGCTCATACTTCCTCATTGCGTTTTTTCGATTTTATTGCAAATAAGTATATCAATAAATATGTGAATAAATGAATAATATGAGTAATCACTGGGTTTTCTTATCTCACACCTGACTTCAATTCACATCTGCAATCGCAACGGCAATGATTTGAAAAAAAAGATACACACACTTTTACTCGTAAACTAAAATTTGTCAACACTACAATACAATTTATACAAACTTACAAAAAAAAAGTAGACACCTTGCAAAATAATGGCGCCAGTGATTGTTATTGAAATAATCTAATTTAAAGAGAGGCATAGAAAGAGTGAGCGGGGAGCAGCGCAAATTTTCGTTGCTTCTCCTTGACTTGGAGGACGGAAGAATAAATAGTTGTGTTTGTAATAGCGACGAAGTTTAAGTTAATAATGAACTACTTGATTGAGAACCAACTCGGCTAGCCAAGAAGAACTAGTGCGTCCCGAAATAAGAACCCAAAAAGAGCCATAGTTTTTGAGTTTTTTAGATTGATTTTGTAAACTTAAAAGAAAAGCAACTTCTTTCTGAAGGCTCTTGGAGTGTGTTCAGCTCATTTACTAATAGAAAAAAAAACTAGAAGAAAGAATCGAAAATGAGCCGAGCCACACAACGTTTAAATATGAATCAAACAATGTTCTTAGAATCGTGTCAAATATGACTCCAAACAAACTACGAAACTCACTAAAAACTAGTTAGGAAATGATAAAACGCACCAAATTGTCTGGATTTAAAGTCGTTTTTGATTAATTTTCTAGACTACTTTCAGCGTGCTCGCGTAGAACGAAAAATCACTCATTTAAGGCACTAAAAGGAGCATATTTATAAAGAAAAACCTCCGATATAATAAGGTTTATGCATATAGAATGGTTTTTGGGATCACTTTGGTTAGTCGCGGCATGAATTACAAGATAGAGATTAGTTTAACTTTTAAAACGGTATTAGATAAGATTTTACAATTTAAAATGATGTTTCTAGAGATAGAATATTTTGAAATTTACTTAAATAAAATTAAAATATTTAATTCGTTATATCGAATACATAAATATGAATAGAAAATACATAGAAAAATAACTGTGGAAGTGATGATATCAAGAGAAGTTTGTTATCATTAATTCTACATTGTTATGCGTTCTTAGGGGCGTTTTTTTCACTGAGCAGTTAATATAGAATTCTCTGAACGCATTATTTTGCGAAAAACAATCTCTCTTGACACAGTTTTGCGACGCTGAGGTGAAGTAAAAAAAGAAAATATATAGCTTTTATAGAATAATTATATATGTACATATAATCTGATAAGATTCTTCGCAGCGCATTTGTTTGAAATTGTTTTGAATTTGGAATGCCAAATGACTTTGACTATTTGAATGTGGTATTTCATTGTTTATGTGTTGTATTTGTACCGTAAGTAAAATGATAGCCGTTTTAATTTTTAATAACTCTCACAGTTCATTCATTACATTGATATGTATGTGGTCTCGACGTAGGCCATCATTTTAACCGCTAGGTGGCGCTGTTCCTTGCCTAGGCTAACATACATATGTACATGCAAACAAGCATAATTAGGGCTTGAAGCTTTGCAATTTTCGTAGTACCTCTGCTATGCCTTCTAATTATTAATTCTCAATCTACTTGTATTTGTGGATGAAGTTTAATCGTCAAGTTTGAAAAAAAATTATGTAAAATCAACGATAATACTTGGGCATTTGAAACGTAAACATAAATTAAATGAATTTTTAAACGGCGCAATCGAAAATTTTTAAACCACTCAGAAAAATGGTTGAAATTTTGTAGAATTTCTTTTTAAGTTTTAGGAATGAAATTTTTTTATTTAAAAAAAAAAATATAAATTAAATAAAAGGATAATGAACATGTCAAGGCGTAAATGTATGCTAACTTTCAAAAATGAAGAAATTCTATTTTGCATTTTTAACGAACAACGAAATTAATAAAAAAATTAATCGATAACAGATCTGTTAAATCTCTATTGGTCGTAATAAACTGCTAACTAAAAATCAATATCGTTAACTTCCAACGTAACATAATTAAAATTGTATCAGGTATATGTATACAAACAGCTGCTTTTCAAAAGTCTTTAAAATGTTCCTGTTTTATTTGTATATTTTTTCAGTAAATTCAAAGACATTTCACTGTTGTCTAATATATTCATATGTCTACACTATGTATATCCAACTCTTTACGGACATTTATATGTATGTATGTATGTATGAATGTATGTAGAAACAAATAAATACAAAGCTTTATATTCCATAGTGTTGACTTATGTGAGTCATGCGGCGCTTAAGGCGTTACAAATGTTCATATTTTCTAAATTAATATTTGAACACAATTCCACAATGGAAACACACTAGAATGTGTTAGTTTTAAGTAAGTAATATGCGAAAAGAATTTCACTTTAAAAATATTTGTGTGTGTTTGCGGTTATTTGAATGGCAATAACATCCATCCACCCTATAGAAGAGCAGTGACAAGCGCCCCAACCATACAATTGCTTCTTTTTTTTTTTTTTTTGATATTTTTGGTTTTTTTTTGCTTTGTTTTTCTCTCTTGTGGCTCATTGCTTTCCAAGTAGATTTTTTCAATTTCGATATCATACACGCATACATACATACATATGTATTTATCAACAGCACATATGAATGAAAAACGCACGAGTAGTAAACCCTTTTACTCCCAAATTCCCTTTCTTCTACATTTTCACTGATGTGGCTGCTGGCTACGCTTTTGTTCGGCTATTTCAGCTGAGATGAAAATTCAAATACCAAATAGAATCGACGGCTTTACAGTGACTATTTTTTATGTCTTTTTGTTTTTTTGTCTTTTTTCTGTGTTTTTGTTTTTTTTTCGTTTGAAATGCCCTGCCTAATGAAATTCTTCAAAAATTAAAAAAAAAAAATTAGTAAAACAATAGTATTCCCCGCTGCTTGGACTGTGTTCTTTGGTGAAATTTCAATGACAACGGCTTTATTGTGAATTTTCAGACAACACCATTAGTAGCCGCTCATTCGTTGCAGAGAAGGACTGGACTAAGTCGTAAGACAACCAAGATATGCCGACCGTTCTAACGATTTAACGTTGAGAGTAAAAGCCAAAAACTTACAAGAAAACAGTCTAACTAACCGATTCTGTGCTCTGGATCTATTATCAAACATTTTAACGTTTATAATTTGTCAATAAAAATGTTTCATATTATAATTAAGCAAAAAAACAGGTTTCTTTTTTGTATTATAATACATAAAAATTGAGAAATTTTCAAAATTGAATATTTGTGTATGTTTGTTAATTTATCATGATGCAATAATGAAAGGTGTTGTACGTTAGCAACTTCTCGCTCTAAATCAGCCATTTTGAACGCCCTTAGAAACTGTGTTGTTCCTCTGCAGAATTTGGTTACCAGTTTTGTACAAAAAAAATGTTGAATTGTAGCAGAAAATTAAGTTTTTCATAATTTTTCTCTTTTGGATAATTTTTCTCTTTTTTTTTAATAATTGGTTTTCTAAAAGCGATAATTTCAATTATAATGAAACATTATTTGTTAAATTATTAAGTGGAATAAAGCTCTGGTGTTCATTTTGGAAGACAGCATAAACAATTTTATTGGCATTTCCAATACAATATTTTATTGGCAAAAAAAAATGTCCGGTTTTTGATAAAGTATTAAAAATAGTTCTCCATAAAATCATCGTCATAGAAGAACTCCCATTTAACTCCCGCATTCAACCGACTCGATCATGTCAACGTCAATTTTTCGTTTTCTCCGCTCGTCTTTGGAACAAGCTAATTTTATATTCAATTTAACCTATGGATGTTGTATTCTAATAATTATACCATAAAGGCTAAAGGACCTGTATATTTATGCTTTTTCAGTTATCAATTAGTATTTCTTTCTAAAAATACCGCCTTCAGTGCTTTTATGCTCATAACCATTGAGGATTACCTTCAGTTTCTTCATGATCCAATGATTGAAATAAACTATATTAATGTGGGAAAACATGTAAGGTTCTACTTTTCCGAAAAGAAGTTAATCGCTAAACATACATTGTTATGTTGTTGGTACGGTTTGAATGCATTTGCGTCATATTTGAACATTTTACATTAATTTCTGAAGAAAAATCATCATCGAAGAAGTTTGTCTTTTTTAATTTTGGCATCCAAAAATACTAAAAATTCGTACAGTGCGCAGGTTTTTCCAGCAATTTAAATACAAATTAAGTAATTAATTTTCTTTGTCAGTTTTCATATAAAATTCATAATATTCCAATTGTGGTTAAATTTTATGTAAATATCTTCACTCATTTGTACTTTTTCCTAAGAACGGCCTTCTTTTATTCCCGTTTCTCTAATACTTCCAAAATACAACATTGAGCTAAGGGCGTTCAAACTGGCGCTGTCACAACGTACAACACCTTTCATTATTCCATCATGTTAATTTATCATGAATAACTTGAAAACAAAATAATGTATCAAATCTAAATGAAAGAAAAGTGATGGTAGATTTTTCAATAGAATGTAAGGCTACAAACTATTCAAAACTCAAAACAATTCTTGCTCGTTCTTATTGGAGTCAAAATGATTTTCAAAAACCCTGCTTATCGGCGAGTGGAACAAATCTTACATAATTTTGAAGCTACAAAAAATTCTAAGTATCAGATCTGAGCTACTTTTGCTATGAAAAGTCATGACAAAAACCGCCATATTCATAACTATTGTACTTTCAAATAGAACTGAATTATTTTTTTAAATATTCCATATAATTTCTACTGTTTAATGACATTTATCAAAACTAATACAAAAGCGCCATTCAATAAAAAGGAAATCTAAATAATTCATTATTTAATTTATACATTTAAATAAGTTAGCGTAAATGAGGATTCACAAAAAGTTAACTGATTGAGTAGAAGAGCACCTGTTCGGCCACGCCTTTCTTCGACAGGCAAGAATCGAACAAATAATTCAAAAGTGGGTGGAATTTTTAAAATACATATGTACATACGCTTATACATACATACATATGTATATACTTTGTACATAATATATACTCTACTCAAAAATTATAGCACAACCACATATTGACAGGTTCGGGCACTTTATTTTACTTTAAATTGATTAAAATTATTTTTCAAGTAAAAAATATAGTTCTATCTCTGAGAAAAACCATAAACACGTATTTTTAAACAATTTACAAAATTATTTAACAACGTTTCATCAAAATTTTGAGCTTTTAAAAAAAAATTTTTTATGTTTTTGTTCATACAGTTTTTCGGCTCATTCAATTTTAGTATGAGAAAGTGCAAGTTTCAAGTGTCTACTAGTTATCACTGACTTTTTACAATTTTTTTATTAGCAGTTTCCTACATACAACACAAAACCGCGATTATTTTTTTTAATGAAGAAATTGGGAAAGCGCTAAGCTAATTTAATAAGCCACATTCTGCTTACATCAAAAAATTCTAAAATATTTTTTAAAAGTTCGAAATTTTGCTGACGTTTTGATAAATGTATTCTACATTTTTTTTTTTTGAATTTGAAAAATTGTTTTTATTGGTGTTTATTAGATATTTAACGAATTTTTTTGTAATTAAAAAAACTTAAATAATTGGCGGTTAAATAAATTGTTCAAATGTGTCAATATGTTTTTGTGCTTTAATTTCTGAACAGTGTATGTATGTATGTATGTATGCATGTATTTATGAGTTCATTGAACTTAAGGCCAAACTATTTAACTTTTCTCATTTCATATATTTCTTTCTTTGTTATGTTTAATATTTTGTCTACAAGTGTTCAATAAATCAGTGTATAAGAGAGTTTATAAAATCGCAAGGACATGTTGAGCAAGAAGAAAAAATTGTATTAAGAGGTGTGTGGGCATTTAAAGACAAGAAACACACACAAACTTGTGTAGAACAAAACCATTTGTGTATATACATATCTACTTACTTAAAGACAATCCCAGTAGCTATTTAATACAAATAAGACCCAGACAGCAACAAATGTCGTCAAGAGAAAAATAAAGGAAATCAAGCACAAGTCAACCAAAAGCAAATAACGAATATAACAACAACAAAAAAGTAATAACAATAAAAATCCAAATAATAACGCTGGGCCAACCTGACCTCAGACAACTACAACTCATAAATATTTTTTACGACGCTGATGATGCCGGCGTCTGTATCTCTTCTGCTATTGAATATACAAAAAAAAATATACAAAAAAAAACAGAAAAAATACAATAAACGCAAATACAGTTAAGTAGCAACTTGTTTGTTTGTATGTGTGTTTGCGAAATTGTTTGTTTATGTTTGACAACATTTTTCTTGGCGCTGTGAATCGACACTCTTCGCTTTATTCAACCTTAATTCATGCGCTGGCAAAAAGCACATACAAACATAAATAAATATGTACATATGTACATATGTATGTACATATGTATGTGTATATGTATGTTGGCATGTGTATGTATGTGCGTATTTAATAACCCTCATAAAACTGTAAGCCCGACAAATAAAATAATCGCGCACGCACGTGACACACAACTCACGTATTTTTATAAACACTAACTCACACACGCATGCCAACATACATACATAGATACAAACAAACAAACATACAAGCGAGTAAGAATATTATGTTAATAAAAGAAAGCCTACAGCAAGGCGCTGTAGAAGATCGCACAAGAAAGTGGCCATCAAAAGTAAACGCTAACGTAAATATTCAAATATGTAAATGTGCGAAAAAATCAATGAAAATGAAAATGGAAACAAACACAAAGTAATAAACAAATAATAATTCTGAACACATGAGTGAAAATACAACACAAAAATTTATATTATATTTAAATTCTTCCGGATAAATGGAAAATTGGTGCATTTAATTTAACTTGTATGTTATATTATCTACTTATGCTAGTCACTTCATAGACTTGTTGTCCGACCGCTTTTGAGCTTCACTTATACTCAAATATTCTCAATGTATGTATTTAACTCGTTGTATTTGCTTTTATTGTTATTTTTCAATATCGAAAGTTAGTCTAAAATGTTGACTTTAAATTATTGACAACCTTTACATTTTAGTTTTTTTTTTTGTAAAGCTTATCCTTCATGTTTAATAAAAGTGTAGTTAACTCTTGAACAATAAACCTAAAAATCAGTTTCATTTAAGATGAATTCAAATGATTTGATGTCAGTAGATCCTTAAATTTGTTTAAATTAACTCAGTTTTGGAATTGTCAATTTGATATGTTTGTTTACATTTACTAACGTTTCATATAATAAACGAAAAAAATATGCCTAAAAAAATGTTTGAGATATGATTTTTTTAAATTTATTTTTTTGTGCGTTTGCGTTTAAACGCAGTAAGCAAACTTGTTGAACTTTTTTTGCTTTTGTGTTAGATTGAAATATTGGCTTTTGCTCTTAACATTTTAGGACCTATTTATATTTTCTTTTTTGTTGTTGTTGTAGTTTCCGACAGGGTAGGAATCTCTTGAATTTTGGCACAATTTCGTTTTAAGTTTTTCGTTCTCGAAACTTGACAAGTTATGACGGAATATCGTTCCAAAATTCAATATATCTATTTATAATTATAAGCCATTTCAATTTGACGCCGTTCGATTTTTTTTTTGTGGGGAGCCGGGAAGGCACACTGTTAAGCGAACACACTATCAACTATTCACGCCTTTAAGGCGAATATCGAGAGAGATTGAACTAAAAACTGTCAGCAAAGTCTTGCGAAACCACGACGAGAGACACTCTTGCTTTGCTTGAATTTATTAAATTTTATTTGAGTGGAAATTTGCTTTGCTATGCCTTAGTTATGTTGCTTGGGGAGTAAATTTAAAATATCTCTATACTCTTTAGTACTTTTTGAAAATGAAGCTTGGACTTTGAAACATTTTGACAGCGTTAGAGAGAGACATATGTACATATGCATTGAAACCATGATTCAATTATACAAGGTTGGATAACTAGGCAGTTGTCTCACTCTTGCACGCTGCCTTAAGGTAGCCTGTGTTGCTCTCTTTTAATTTAAGGAAAAAAATGTTTTCAAATACGTGGAAATTAGTATTTTTCGTGTGAAATGGCCTGGCAGGCAACACTGTTGCCTTTTTTTAGTTTTTAAATTATTTCAGAATGCCTCACATTAAATAATCGAATTGACGGCATTCTCGTATGTTTTCCAGTAGCCTTGCTTATCTAGCAGCGTACAGGAATTGAAATTTTTTTTCTTTGCGTGTATGAAATAGTTGGTCGTTGGTTCGATTCCCGGCCAGGTCAGATCATTTTGTTTGATATTTTTTTTCCAAGAAAGCATTTATTGTTTTTAAATTTTTTACTGTATATATTTTATATAAAATAACATAAAATTAAAAAAAAAAGAATTTTTATAAATATTAACAACCATAAAATTATACAGTTAAAATATCGAATAGAAGAACATTTATTAGTATTTTGACCAGTTTTGTCTAACGTCTTTACTTGATTTCCAACAGATGTATGTATATCAATAAAATCCTTTAATTTTTTGAAGAAGGTATTGTGTGGTGCTTTCCATATAAAAAAAAACTTTTCCGAACAACTAATGTTACATTTTTAGTGACTTGAATCTTACAATTTTATGATCTACAAAAATGGTAATTATATTTTTAAAAAAAGTTTGAAATTGTAATGAAATATGTATACAATCCTGGTTACTTGACTTTTACTAGATACCTCTTATTTTTATTGTTAAAAATAATATTAATTAAAGAAAACTTTATTATCAAAATTTTTTCAATGTGATAGTTCGATTTTCCGCATGTAAAAACTTAAAAAAGGTTGATATCACATTTTACACATTTTGGTTAAAAAAACATTGCTTCTAAATCACACTTGCGTTTTTTGATTATATAGTTTGTTGTATTAAGGTGCTATGTATATGTATGTATGTGTGGTTGAATATTCGGTTATATTATATTAAATTGAAATATCAAATTTCTTTAAATACATATGTTTCATTCTATGTACAAACCGCATTTTGCTACTAGTTGCCTACTTTTCTACTACCTTTGCGCGAAAAGGGATAAAATATTTTCCCCTTTATCAGACCTTCCTAAATGCAACCTTACAAGGCAGTCGGAACACTTAAACGTAAGTAAGTATCCAACCTTTTATAATTGAATCATGCATTGGAACAACAAACTTAAAGCGTAAATTGAACTTGCAGTAAGCGTTCGAATATGTACATAGATACTAGTATGGACATCAAACAAAACCTGAAAGCACGTATCTTAATAAATATATATGTATATATGTATGTATATATATTTATTAATATGAATAAGTATGTATGTATATGAAGAAGAAACGTCGTGAGAATCTTCTCAAACACAATTCAGTGTTACCATTCACGTCCAAAATAAAGCGTGACCAACACAGAATAGGCAAGACAAACGAAATAAGTTTTCTTAATAAAATGATTTCAAACGAAACCAAAAAAAAGGTACATATTGCGGGTGTTTCTTCAGTGTTTGTGCATACATTTTGTTGTTGTTATCTTTGATAGTTTGGTATACGGCGGAGCTACAGATAATGATTTTATGTGTTTGCTGATTACATACATTCATACATACACATTTGGGTTTTTTGGGGTTTCAACATACTTCTGTATTTGCCTTTGACTGTGTGTTGGACAATTCTTTTTGTCGACTTTTTTTTTTGTTTGTTTAGTAGATTCCTTTTCTGTATGAATGAATAAATACTAAAGCTTTGCAAATTGTGACTCATCGTTGAGATGAATGGAAAGTGCTAGTGTGCTGTTGTATTTGAATAAAATGTATTTTGTGTACACACATGAGCGACAAAATGAATTAAGCAAAGTTCAAAAGAAGAAGCACAGATTCCTTTAATGTTTTGCTCCGACTTGATTTAAATTTGTCCAAATAAAATGTATTTTAAATGCTTTGAACAATTACATTTCCATATAAAATTGCTATTTATAAAGCATTTTAAACGTATTTAATTTTTTTCATATTTTAAAAATACATTCTATTTATTGCAAAATTTTAGAAAGTAACAACTTTTGCAGACTTTCGATAATTATTATTTTTTAGAAGGTAATCCTCAACTTTTTGTTACTTTTAATCGAAGGTTAATAAAGCAAGAAAAAACATTAAATGTTTGTATGTTCAAATTCCTAACAATTTTAAATTATTTATTATACAGAAGAAATGTAACGAATTTGTCTTTTTTTAAATTTCAAATCTGTCGAACAGTCGAAACAGTTTCGGGATTCCAAAGCTCAATTTTCAAAGCCGCAAGGAATAATTCGAAAAGTTAAAACCATATTGTCAGGTTTTTTGTTAGATATCGCATCGAAAAATATGTCAATAAGCTAACTTTAGAGTCAACTCTGACTGGGCTATGATTATGGCCCATTGTCTTTAATTTACAGCCAGTTTCAAGAGAGCAATTTGAAAGAAAAATGAATTAAGTAGATGGAATTTTATTTGAAAAGTGTTATAAAATATAAATACATAAGTTTTATTTAAATTGCTACTGGTAAGATTTCGAAAGATTCCATTGAATGTAATGTTTGTTTTTTAGATTCGAGATTTTAATTGCCTTGAAATAAACAAAAAAAAATTGGAGTACAAAAATAAGTTGATGCCTTTTATAATAATTTTCCCTGTCAAGCAAAAGGTTGCTGGACTTAAAATCAACTATTAAAAATATGTATATTAGGATAAGTACGTACAATAATTTGTATACGATTATTCATTCAGAGTTCTACTATATTTTATTAGTAATTTAAATACAAGGAAAGTATTGATTTGTGTACTCACCATCACACGATAACGTCACATCCGCCAACACGTCCGACTTAAACAAATTGGAGAATGTTATTGCCAAATTGGACGAGTAACTGTTCCATTTTAAACAAAATTGTTGCTGTGGATCCATTTTGAATTATATTTAAGTTATTACAATTAATTAAAAATTAAATGCCGTTTTTTATTTTCGTATTTTTCTTTTTAAAGCACTATCACCCAAACGGTGGCAAATTAAACGCCTTATTTTAGTTGCTTGTTCCAAGTAACGCGAACAAAGTAATAAAACTAAATAATTAAGTTTGAAACGAAGTTAAAATGTACGTAAAAACAGCCAAATAAAGACTTCGTGTGTTGACCAGCAGCCAATGCTAGTCGAATTAGGTGTACCAATCAACTGATGACCACCACTAAATTTCGACACTTTTCCCAAAATATAAGTGAACAGCTGTCTGCAGGTTGTCTGCCATCCAAGCGGCAGTTGTTCTAGATTTTTTGCTTTCCAAAATATTAAATTTTCACTTCCGTCTCTTCGCTAGTGTCTTTCGCTTGCCAAAATGTATCTTTTTTTATTTCTTTTTTGCTTTCCTTAATTTTCTTCTCCTCTTTCAAACATACACGAACTGCAGCGCTGCGCTCAGCTTTCTTCTCGCCAGTTTCGGCATAAGTTTCGTGAATGTCGTATTTCCTGTGTACCTGCGTTTCGCGGTCGACTTCGCTGTATTCGCCGTTGTTCTAGCTGTCGTCGTCTCTCTCCTTAGCGACGCTGATTGGCTGCTATTGAGCTTTGTAAATGCGTTGTGCGTTGCCTTCGTGCTTACAGCTATTGTCCTCCTCGTCGTCGTCCGTGTATATTTACTGCGATTGCGTTTCGTGCTGCGTAAGCTGTTTGCGTGTTGCGTAAACGTGGAGGAGTTAGTGTTTGCTTCAACTGTCACCACTGTCAATTGCACTTGCTTCAATTGCCGCGTCTGCGTTTGAATTACTGCTACGCTACTACTACCTTCTTGTTCCACTGCCACCAAGCAATCCGAATAAATTATGCCAAAACGAAATTTTCGATAAATTTTTTGCTGCATAAATTCTATGCGTCGTTGTTTGAGTTCTCTGAAGAATTTCTGATAATGCCAAAGGGAATTTTCCAATTTTGTTGATTTTCTGCTTTTATGCGTTCTTCGCATTTAAGTGGCTTGTAGGGCCGGTGTGCGCGCTGCACCAAAATGCGCTCCCCTAACCGTTGCTGCTTCTCTACACCACTACAATTACACCAGACGTACTACGCAATTTACTCTATGACACGTGTGTTGCGCCTGCGCAATAGCAAAGGTTGTTTGGTTCTTTACAATTCTTCTGCTGCTGCTGCTCGCATACACACACGCTGTTGCTGCTATTCACTTTTTATCGAAACGCGTGTCGCTTATTCTTGAAAATGTGTCCACACGCGGTGAAAAGCTGCAATGAAAATGAAAATGTGAAAAATTCATTAATGCAAATGGAAGGCATAAAATTAATAGACTGCTTAGTGACGTTGCCAAGCAGCTGAAATCGAAATAAGAAAAGTGCATTTTTCAAAAGCAAGTGAATTGGAGGTGCTAAAGTGTTTAGGGAAATAATCCGAATGTATGGAAGTTGTCATTGACTCGGTATGCTTTGATTTTTTTAACACTTTGAGGCAACTTATGGAAATGAAGACTTAATCAAAGAAATAACGAACTCACAGAAATCGAAAAAAATGTGTTTTGAAGTTAACGTTTGTGATATGAAATTAAAAGAAAATTTAAAACGCTAATGCTTACACATACAATTCAACAGTTTGAAAGCTATAAAAGCTTTTATTTACTTAATAATTCCATAAAAACTGCATAAATGTTTATTTACCCGTGACAATGTGTTGAAATAATTAAAGTGGCGCATTTCAGTAGAACTTTTGAAACAAAAACCACACTAAAGTGGAATCAATTAATGTGAATTTCTGAATTTATGCCTCACTCAATTATTCGCTGCAACAAAAAATTGCACACGCGCACTTTTTTATTTACTTAAGCATTACATCAAAATATACATACATATGTACATAGATACATATGTATGCAAAAATGATTTGCCCCTTTTTTGTAATGTTTATGAGAAGCGTTTTTGATGAAATACTACAGCTAATGAAAAAAAAAATAAAAAAAAACAGTAAACAAATTGAGCGTTTGTGTGTTGAAAGTGTTTAATGAAGATGAGCTTTAATTCTATGAAATAAAAAATCAAATTGTAGACTAACCACAAATCGAGAACGCACTGGAAAAGAAATTGAATGAAATGCAGGGGGTTTTATTTAGCAAAACAAACTTTATTGATATTCATTTTCCTTCTTTCAACAATTGTACAAGAAATGAAATCGCCAAAAATATATTAAAAAACACTCAAAGCGTAAACAATTTTTTTAAAGTTTTCTCCAAAAAAATTAAAAAATTTCCTTTCCTTGATTAATCTTTTAATATACATATACATACATATGTACATATAATTATCGAAAATCTATAAACAGTTTATGAGAATTCAATTACAAAAAATCGACGTTAGGGCCCATTTTCACAGAGGAAATTAACATCTCATACGGCATTTAATTTTCGAGTTCTATATTGAAAATTTGCATTTAACTGCCGAATGAGACTTAAGATTACACTATGAATTTTATGCAATTCGTTAATTTTAAAATGAAATGGAATTCAAGCTACTTTTATAGAAAATACCTGAATGTTCACTTTTTTTCAAAAAATTTTAAAATTACAAAATTTTAAAATGACAAATTTGTATACATATAAAAGATAAATTTAAAATAAAATTCAAATTTTGTAAAATTCATAAAAAGGTAGGTACCTAAGCATACACTGCAAGAAAATTTTATGTATTATATTTTAAGCATAATATATTTGTATGTATGTATGTATATGCTTATAAAAAGAAAAGAAACACGAAAAAAAATATTAAAAAGGAAAAAAAAACCAGTTGAAAAATATGTTTTAAATCTTTGAAAATAAACTTTAAACCAAAACTTTGGGAGAAAGAAAAAAACCATCAAAATTAAGGAAGTTAAGACAATTTTTTTGAGGTACTAATAACAATTTTTTTAGCTATTATCAGAAAGTTTTGCAAATATATTAAATTTAAAAGCATTTAAGCAAGCTGTACTGTACACAAGGCTGTGACTTTCTGTTGCTATGAACCCACAGTTGAAACTTTTAGCTGCTACCATTCCCATTAAACACCCTGTATGTACCCTATATATGTATACATACATACATACATACATAAGCACATATTGCAACACAATTTTCGTTTGTCCTTCCCAAATCACCACAATAACTGCAACATCCTATTCGATACTCAACATTCAGCTGACTACACTCGTAGCAGAAAAAGCATTTGAAGTACGAAGTTTCGAATTGGTTTCTAATGATTGAACAAATTCGCGGAAACGCATCCGCATTTGCTTCCCCCACTTCCCTCCAGCTAGCCCCACGAGCGGGGATTAACGTGCAAATTCAACTTCAATTTTAGCGTCAGCATGCCGCTAGGCACAAAACACATTTGCTTCTTGGCTTGCACAGGTATGCAACATAAAAGCAACAACAAAAACAGCAATAGGAATCGTCGCAGCAATAAAAGCAACAGTAAATAAAAACCATTTAAAAGGAGTCACCTGCAATTTCTTGGAATTGCGGCGCGATGAAGCATAGCTGGTTGAAAAGATGCGTGCACTGTGCAAAGATGTTTGCTAAGAGCAAACTCAAGAGCAACAAAAAAAAACAAAAAATATTACAAAAAATTGTCAAGGTTAAAGCGCATCACAGGCAATTTAAATTGAGTCAAGGCAGCGGTTGATTTGGTGTTGCTCGAGTGCCAAGGAAGTCAGCGGCATACACTGAACTTTGTTGTGGTTGTTGCTGCGAATGCAACTGCTGCTGTTGCGGCACACACTTTCTTAGCCATTCATTCTTATCCATAAGTTTTGATATGTACGAGGAGTACCTACCTGCGCTCTGCTTTCAAGGTTTCAATCCTAACTCGAGTTTAGGCAGCGGCAACGGAGAATCAGCGAAACAGCAGCGGAGGCGGCGGCTTTTTTGTTTAGATCAGCGTTGCTGCGCTTCTTCGTTTTCTCATTTTTTTTAAATTTTTTATTTGTATTTTATGTGATGGACCCAAGGCGATTCTAGGAATTAAATCGAATATGTGTCTTGCAACCAATGTGAAATGTGTACATATTCACTTGTGTATTTGGGTTTATAGTTTCATTGCTGCGTCTAAAATTGTTGCTGGCCAATGCGCTCGATTAGCTGCTAATAAATTTTGCATACGGAAATGCGCTGTGTGTTGCAAGCGTGTACGACGAGAAGGATACCACATTTTCTAGCTGAAGTGAGTAGGGTGCGGCAAACTTAAAATTCGAATGCTTGCTATGCACAATTTGTCGGCAATAAATTTAAAAATCACCAACAGATAGAATTACACACTGATTTCCAATATTTGCAATTGTAAAAAAAGATGGCGATTAATTTTTGAAGCAGCAGCATCTATTTGTATCGCAACTTTTGCAGCTTTGGCATGCAACATAATGCGACAATCGATCTAGCAGAGGTGGTACCTCCAAAAATAAGTGCCTCCAGAATAACTGACTGGTTTCCAACGATCTCAAGAATTGAGTATATTCCAGATGAATTCTCCCGCAAAAAGTAGGTGAAGCCCTAATTGGCGTGTGCTAAAAATTCATTGATCTTTTAACAAAGTGAAGTTCAATAATTTAATATGACAATAATAAATGTAAACACTGTATCACTAACATAGTCCGAAGTCTTCTCATCGATAAGAAAACACCACATGAGCTCAGAAAATAAAATTGGATACGTATTGGAACCAAAAATTAAATAAAAACCGTTGGCAAGCAGTTGTCAAGAAGGAGAGGAATACAACAAAACTTTTTGAAAATCTTATAAATATCTCCAGAGAAAATGTAAAAAATACTTAAAGCTATTTCAACATAGATACAAATACTTTAAGCCAATCCAACAAGAGTTTCCAAGGAGGTGAGGACAAAAACCATTTGTTTAAAGAATAACCACTTTTAAGCATACATATTTCCATCTATTTATCTATGTATGCTTTCAGTTTTATGTTCACGACATTCGTTTTATAATTGTAAAGTGTATGTATCTTCAGGCATTCTTCACAAAAGTCGCACAGCAAATTACTTGTGAGTTCTTGTGAATAGTTTATACAAGTGCTTCACTGGTGAGCTTAGTATGTCCAGATGATTCTTAAGACTTCTGAAGACGGCATCGCTACCTAACAATCGATGCATTTTAGTCTCAGTCATAGAACTCATTCCGCCATTTACCTATATTGCACACGTTGAGAGCTCCGACACAATCGTTGTTGTAGATGCTACTTATCTTTACAAAAGCCAAATTAGTTACTACTGATTAATCCTACCCTTAAACTATGTTGAGATCTATTTTGGACAGATACATGATTAACTTACCACAGTTCTCACAAGGGAACTTGAGCTCTTTGTCTGAAACGAATGCTTACGAAGCTAGAACTTTGTGTTTGTAAAATGTCGTCTATGGCCTTTTGTGTCCATCTCTTCTAAGTATAATTTTTGTTTATGATTTTGATTTCTGTGTTTTTGGTTTCAAAATGGCTACCAGAGCAATAGCAGAAGATATTCCACGCTTGTTCTAAATGCGGGATTTGGAAGCTTTTCGGCTTTGTCTACAATTTTCGGATAATTTCATTAGACAGAAATCGTGTTGTATGGTTTCGAGCTGCCTGAGCATTTGCTTTGTTTATTTTGTCAAAATTTCTGTCTTTGCTCTAAGTGCTTTTGATGTACGATTTGAAAGTTTTATCCAGACTCAAAACTTTAGTGACGATTAGGGATATGTTCGGAGTTTTTCCTTACATATTGTCGGCTTTTGTTTGATCCTTGTGCCTAACTCCATTTGTATCTTCTTCGTTGAAGTTTAAAAAAAAAAGCGCTGGAGATTTAAGATGTTACTATGTAATGATTAAGGTTTTTCGAAGTAGCGATTGTGGAAGAACATTCAAACACTACGAGTAGATATCATCTTCAATTCATTAGTGTACGAAAATGATAACGGAGGTGGAACTGAGCATACGCGGTTAGCAAACAAAAGATAAAAACTAGTTTAACGCTCTGCATTAGCGTTAAGTTTACAAACCAATTGGACCCATTGAAAAATTTGTGTATTTGTGACGTAAATTCAGTTAATGAAAATAAAATTCTTACAAAGCTACTATGGCACATACATATGTTTTTTTTTTTTTTTTCAGGGGCGTTGTGGTAGCGCACTACCCTCAAGTGGCCCTTTGAAACCAGCATGAACCTGTTTTCGTCGAAATTCCGCTCCCCACGGGACTGCCGTCAAGCATTACATCATGGGGGGGAAAGGCGGTTAGTCGCCGCTGCTACGCTTTTGTCGGTTGAGAGTTCTCAACCTCTTCATTTCTTCTGCTATTGCCTCACAAGCTTTCTTCCATTTTTCGCTACTGCTAAAGGAGGCCGTCGGAACGGACGAGGTTCCAAGCAGCAACTTCCCTGGGTAATCTGGGGGCTGTCGGAATAAACAAGATTCCGAGCAGCCTGGTAGTGAGGGGTGTCGGAACGGACGGGGTTCCGAGCATCATACGCTGTTTTCTTGAGCTGTCGGAATGGACGAGATTCCGAGCTTAATGGTTCGAACGCCGCTGTCTCTTCAGACCTGTTTGAAGATCCAGGGGCACCAGTTTGACGACTACTTGGGTGTAGTTTTCTCCCAAAATTTTTTTTTGGTGTACTTTTCGCCCGATGTGCACTAGGTGGCATTTATTTATATCTGCATCCCACGTCTATATAACTGTTTAATAGTAAGACACTCATGTTTTCTAAGTGCTGTCGGAACGGACGAGGTTCCGAGCAGCACCTTCCCTGGTTTATCTGGGGGCTGTCGGAATGGACGAGATTCCGAGCAGCCTGATAGTGAGCTTCACAACTCTAATATTCTAAGCTGCTTCAAAATCGAGGCAATTATGTCGCTTATTGCCGTCCATTCCTTTTCTCCTTTAAGCATGCAGTTTACTACCGAAGGTGGTGAAAAGTTTTCGCCCACCGCAGCTTTCAATTTATCTCTTTGTAGGATGAACCTTGGGCATTCGAAGAATACGTGGTAAACATCTTCATCAACACCGTCTCCGCAATCGTCGCAGTAGGGGTCGACATCGTGCTTAAACTTGTATAAATATGACTTGAAGCACCCGTGCCCACTTAGAAATTGGCATAGGTAAAAATCTACTTCACCATGTTTTCTTTTTATCCAAGTATCAAGTCTTTGGATACATCTATGTGTCCAGCGCCCTTTCGATGCATTATCCCAGTGGTTTTGCCATTCAGCTATATAGCTCTCCCTTGCCAGCTTTCTGTCGCTTTCTTTTGTTGGGCGTGGACCAGCCCAGAGTTCAGCCGCTTCTTTGGCCAGTAGATAAACGGGTGGCATGCTGGAGATGGCTGGAGATGACAAGAGCTGCCTCGTCTGACACCGTTCTAAAAGCACTACATACTCTGAGAGCGCACAGGCGGTACGTTGAATTTAATCCCCGACAAAAAGAAGGACATTCCATTGCGCTTGCCCAGATGGGGGCTCCATATAGGATTTGGCTAGTTACAACGCTGGCTAGAAGTCGCCGCCGCTTCTGCTTAGGACCTCGAGTGTTCAGCATTATTCTCGATAAAGCCGTGACTGTTGCCGCTGCTTTGTTCCTTGCATATTCCAAATGTGCTTTGAAGGTCAACCTCTTGTCTAGAATCACTCCTAGGTATTTAATGGAGGACTTGGTATTCACTATGTGGCCGCCAACATTTACAACCACTTCTTCCGGCTTTTTCCTACTAGAAAAGTAAGTAAGTATATATGTGTATATGTACATACATACAAACACAGGTATACCTATGAGCATATGCGCCGGAATGTTATGCATAGATATCTTCAACTAAAGTGGTTATGTAAGTTCATCTTCTTTTGGTTTCCTTTCATTGTTTTGTTGCTATGCATTCACTTTCCTGAAAAAAAAAATAGCAATCATATTTGCTCATTTCTCACCCCAATTTTAACGCATAACCTCATTTCTGCGATGCTTTGTAAGATGTCCTTTTGTGCTAAAAATACAATCTTATACATACATACGTATTATATATGAATACTTGTGCTTCTATGTCATTCATGCCTTTACTACATACATACATACATTCAACATATTTCCAAAGCAACAACTGCGCAGCTGAGTTATTCACTGCAAGAGGGAATTTTCGGCACATATTCTTCTTTTATTTGTGGCGCTATTGAAAGGATATAAACCA
Source organism: Philophylla caesio (assembly GCA_963971545.1). Lineage (NCBI taxonomy): Eukaryota > Metazoa > Arthropoda > Insecta > Diptera > Tephritidae > Philophylla > Philophylla caesio. The sequence continues at coordinate 94,017,092 of OZ020609.1, forward strand.
CACACCTGAATTTTTGGGATATGCGCATTTCCAGAAAGTTTTCCACTACTTATTTACTATCTTTGTTCGTGCTTTTGTAAATCTTTTTCTTAGAGATCGTACATATATGTAGGTACGTAAGTTTATATAAGTTTACTTATTTGAATGTATATAGTTATAAATGTAGTTAGGTTTTTTTGAAGTAAATACCCATGCGCTGCGCCTGTAATATGAAACTACTGGTTTGTTGTGTACAACAAAGAGAATAAAATATAACTAGGCACTCGAATTAAGAAGATTCATTCGGAAATTCATGTAATTGCGCACTAAAACTAGAACAAAAGGTTCGCGGTGAAAAAGTGGCGCCACAGTGTTTCAATTGGTTGTAGGAAATGTTATTCAATCAGAGTGAAAAAGTAGCACATCAAAGCATTTTAGTAAAAGACTCACAAGAGGCAGTGTAAATAAAATAGACATTAATAGAAAATATATGTAACAACAACAACAATTTTCAACTTCAATTTCAACTTGTGAGTTTTGCTCTCTTTAAATTTTCTTAACCAAATTTTTACATTTAAAATTGTAACATTAGTTTTTTTTGTGCTTGAGTTTGTCCAAACTATCACACTGTAGTTTGTTATTTGGTTTGTTTATTGAAAGCATTAACACATTAAAGCGTAGCAAATAGTGAGTGAGGTCATAAATTTGCATGCAATAATGCCACTTAAAATATTTGCAGTACAGTTGCTTACAAAAATAGGCAATGAGACATGTACATACATACATAAATGTTTGGCTGAGAATGTTAAGTAGGCACTGGTTTAATGGCGATCGACGTTTATTTTTTCTGATAATTCGCATTTCCGATGATCTTACGGAAAATTCAATCTAAGAGATTCTAATTTGCTTTAAAGCAAAAAGTAAAATACTCTTCGGCAGCGCATGCTTTTAAGCTCTAATTCTAAATTTTTAAGGATTAAAATACTAGCAAACATAGCTTCCTTTCACTTCGTATTTATTTTCTTTTCACCTAACTAATAAGTGAGCTTATACTGGAAGTGGTGATGAGGAAAAATGTATTCGTTGCTTTAAAAATGTGCTTTTGTTTATGCCGGTTGAGAAATAAATTTTGAATAAAATTCATTGAAGACATCTGTTTTTGAGACTAATTTATAGCCGAAAATCCACTCCAAAAAAAAACGATAGTTTCGGTATATTTTCCGCTGTAATCTGCACTGAAAATGCAATACTCGTTTTTAAAGAATTTTCTAAGCTCACTTATATCACCAGCTACAAATCTTCGTCGATAGTTGATAAAGTACGTGGGATTTTAATCGGTAGATAGACGCCGATAAGTGCTGATCAATCGAATTGTATTTCAAAAGTAATCGCAATCATTGTATTCGACTATTTACCGCTTGGATGACATCGCACAGAATCCGCCCGTTTCTAAGCGCTGTCGGAATATGTAAAACATTAAATAAACTAAAAAGATTTTCAAATAGTAGCCTGCAGTGAAAAACTTTTCGAATTTATTTCCAGTATAAAGAAGCATGAGTGGCCGCTGTGGACGAGTTGGTAGCGGTGCATGCTATAACTTATGCCAGTGAGTTCGAGGTTCGAATCTCAGTCAGAGCAAGCAAAATCTTAATAATAGAAAAAGTTTTTTCTAATAGAGGTCACCCCTCGGCAGGCAATGGCAAACCTCCGAGGGTATTTCTGCCATGAAAAAGCTTCTCATTAAATACATCTGCCGTTCGGAGTCGGCACGAAACTGTAGGTCCCTCCATTTGTGGTATAAAAATTTTTAACACACACGTCAAAACAAAATCTCAAAAATCAATGGATATTGGAACTACTTTAAGCTTTCACTTAATTGCACTAGAATTTAATGAGCTATAAAACTGCATACTTAGAAAATTTATAAATTATTTTAAGTTGAAAATTTTAATTATGTTAAATTTAAAAAAAAAATTTTGTAAATGGTTTGAAACTTGAGTTTATATGTATGTTTTCACATATTACAGCCACCAAAACCACGCACAATTTCGCCTTCCCTATCGTAAAGTTATTCTGGTGGAATAGTTAAGCATCCGAAAGCCGATATGCGCCGCAATTTGTTACTCACCCGAAAGTTTTTACAGTGAAGCAGAGCGACAGAATGTAGGCTTTGCCATTTGCACATCGGTCTGAACTCTTTCAGAAGGTTCAACATCCATATGAACTCATTTCGTAGGTTCAACGTCTCCATTATTTCGCTTTTTTTAATGCTTTCGTAGGGAGTTGGGTTACCACGCTTCCTTTCTGTCAACACCTTGGCGAATGTGCAACTAACAAATATTTTAGAATTCCTTTACAAAACATTTATCTTAATTTAAAAATGGATCTTTTTCTCTTCTCCTCAGACTCTGCATCAGCTTATTAGCTAACAACAACACAAATACGATTACGAAATCACGTTCCGAATTCCATTTCTGCTAAGGTTTAGCTATCGGTTGGTATGGATTTTAAACCGTTGATACACATTCGTAAAAGCGAGGGGCAACCGGCGAATTTATTGGTCTCCTCCCGAGCCGGCAATCGGTGCTTAGGACCACAAAAAAAAAAAAAATTGGGAATGGTGGTAGTTTTAATGCCTGGAATTTATTTATATTGTTTTCTTAAATCCAAAAAGGCATGACAAAAAAAATTAAAGGATAAATGCAATGAAACTTCTTAGAAGTTTCTTTAAGAAAAAATTATTTCAGGTGACGATATTAAGAGTTCTTAAAAGAAACCAACCCACAGCGAAATGTAAAATGTATGTAGTATAATGATTCGTGATAAACCCTTAGACATTATTGGAGATCCTTTTTTTTGCATACGAGTACACACGTTCACACAAAACCGCGAATATTCACAAATTTAACTTGACAACTGCTCACTTTCACTTTTAACATGTCGCCTCTAACCAAAAAAAAAACAGTCGCAGCAACAGAATTGTGACTATTTTCAATTCACTTTTCGACATTCATTTTATACTCTAACTTTATCACATTTATCACATATTAGTGAGCTTTTTTTATGAGCGTGCAACATTACAGGGCACATCAGGGAATGCATTGTCACGACAATTGTGCCACTTTGTAAGTAAGTATATAGTGGAGAATATGACGACAACGACGACACACCCCTAATAAGCTGGAATGCCAATTCGCTGAAGATGTATTTTATCACACACAAATACTACAACACATTTCTGTATGTAATGTGGTGGTTGCCATGCAACGCTATCGCGCAAATGTGAAATGAAACGAGTAGCGAACTCTGAAAAGAAAGTAAAGACAAAAATCGCTGAGTGGGCAGAAGAGAAAGATTATTATGTTGCAAGTAAGTTGCCACCCGCAGTGAGCCTTGAAAAGGAAGTAACTTTCACTTTCGGCTGCACACGAAGATTTCTAAGAAAGTAGTACACGCACACGCACACGCACATACAAACACCTAATGTGTATGTACATATGTACATATGTATGTATGTATGTATGTATGTATATACTTAAAGTATATGTTAGAAATTTGGACTGAACTTGCGGCGCCAGCAAGGCGAGATGTCCTCTGGCAGGAAGCGCGCAAGCAGCAATCAGCAAAGGAAAACTTCAACGCCAAAACTTTTCCAAATACACATTTGACTTGGAAACGCACAATTCGTAGAATTGAGTGCCTTGCTGCTGCTGGTTTACTTTCAATTCACGTTGCACTCTCGACTTGTGGCCACAGAAAATTGACAGCAGCGAAATTTCGACAGTGACAGTGACAGGCTGTCAGGCCGCCACAATGAAAAGAGGAGCGCGTGTATGCGGCGCCTGGGGATTTGCGGCAGTGGTGGTGGTGGCAACACTTACGCACACAACCACAACTAAATTTTTGGTAGATACATTTTTGCTCGAAAAACTTTTCATTTCTCCCGCTGCAATTCGTGAGCATAGAATTTACAGTAACAATGCAAAAAAGTTGTGGTAGTTGGTTTGAAACGGAGTTGCGGGGGGTTTAATATTATTTTTGTTATTTTTTTGGAAACGCAATGAAGCTGTGTCGCTCTGTTGGATACTGCCTTGTGCGTCGTTCCACTGCAAAGTAAGGACAATGTTAGCGAAGCAGAGTAAGTTGAGAGGAGTGAATTTGAAATTACAAACTTTTTTTTTTCTATTCAAACTTTTACGGCTGCTGCTGCTGCTGCAGTAAATTTGTTGTACTTGTAGATAAGCGAAAGTGAAAACTCGCATTGGTTAGTTTGGAAAGAAGTTTAAACACAAATTTATTGGTTTTTTTTTGGTCAGCGTTGTTGTTGTTATTCTTTTACAAACTATACCTCTAAGCAGTGTGCTTATGTAGGTACGCGAACATTCACATGGCGTAAAGTTTTCAGGGTTGCCGTGCCTCTGTTCTGCATTATCATCAACTTGCCACCGCAAAGTAAATCGCAAGTGAAAGTGAAAGTAATCGTTGCGTTGTTGGCAAAAGTTTTCAAGAAAAAACGTACAGGGAATACATACGCATGCACTTTTCGATACTTGCTAAGTGTATTTATGTGGCTTCATTATAAATTTATAAGATTTAAGCTGAATGAAAGTACACATATGTGTGTACAAATGTGCATTTCGGCATTCGTATCAAGTGGAAGTTTGTTTAATCCAAAAGTTATAACTAGAAAATTCATGATAATAAACAATACACAACATTAGGCAGCAAAATTAGTATTTTTTAAAATCCCGAAATGCTAAAAGATTGTTTTTCCTTTGCGTTAGGAAAGTACTCGTACATAACAATTAACACTCTGTACCAGAAGTAGGTATAGCATAATTCCATACTGACAAATTTTATTGATTTATTTTTTATAATTTAATTATAATAAATTTTACTTATATATGTGGGCAGTTCTTTGAATCTTTAACTAAAACCGTTTAAATTGAGATATCGAAATTTAAAAAAAATTTAAGAAATTTAAAAAATGAAAAATTTTTCTTTAAAACTTACAAATTTTTAATATAAAGTATTGCATAACGGGTAACGTTCATCGATTCAATACATATTTTTTCCCTTTTAAATTTTTCTCACCCATGGACTGAAACAATTTAGTAGCTACAAAATAAATATTTTCTGTTTTCTAATACTCATACTAATTAAAAGTAGTTTAGAAAACTTGCAGGCTACTTTTTCCATACAAAAAATCGAATATAAAAATGGCTTCGTCTATGCGACGAAGACTGCCTCTATTGTATATAAAATGGTGTTACCCTCTAAAGGTTAAGAAAATAAATTAAGGCATGACAATTTGTAGTACATTAAAATTTTGTGTAATAAAGTGCAAGTTTCAAATAGCGACAATTTATAAATAATTTTTTTAATTTCTTTAATACCTTCTTCCACAATTTTTTATATCGAAAAACCACAATCAATAATGTATGTACAATGATTTTTAAACAGAGTATTTATATAAAAAAAATTCTATAATTCACAATTTTATTGAACTCGAGGCCAGTTTGTGGAAGAACTCAATAAAATTGTGAATTATTACTCATTTACTAAACAAATGTAACCAAATTGATATATTTAAATATTGCGGGATACTTCTTATTTTGGCTAAGTACAAATTTGGATACATTTTCATAAGAATTGAAATCTATATTTTTACAAAATTTCTTTAGATATTTAGAATTAGTTATGAAACGCATTTATTATCACCCAAAAATGCCGCTTTACCCAAAGGTTGGCAACATTGTTTCATATCAAACTGAGCAACCATTTCGACTTGGCGCATCATTTCATTGTTGTAAATTGCAATATATATTTAAAAAAATTTGGAACACAGAATTAGGTACGATTGTTTGCAAGTATTCTTGTTATAACTAAGGTAATTTTACTAAGAAATAACATGCATTGGTATATACGATTTTTCAAGTTAAAATATGTTCTTTTTTATTGCTCCTTATGTATTTGCGTACAATAATAACACAAAATATATTGTTTCGGGATTATTTGTATTTTACTTGTAAAAATTTTAAGTTTTTTGTATACAGTTGAATTCCTAAATATAAGAGCTAACGCAGTGGCAACACTGCTGTCAATGCTTTTTATTTAGACTCTTTGTGAGAGTCTGCAAACGACCATCACAATAATAGTGGCCTAGCTCACGACTCTCCATGCCAAGCACAAGTTGTAACTCAGCTGTTTGCACCTACATACATATTTCCAAAAATCGCATACAGAAAACCTAACATTAGTTAATTAAATTCAGCTACACGATGTCACGCATATAATGAGGGTAATTAAATATGCGCCGGATTACAGGAAAGACCAGAAATCCATCATTCAAGTCGAGAGGGCGTACGCGTGTGAGTAGTTAGTGCATTTTTTTTTTTTTCTACATTTACTTACTCTACCCCGTTTTTTTTTTTTTTTTGTTAATATCTAAGTCACTAATGCTACTAATTTCATTGTATCTCTTTTTCGACCTTAATTTCTGAGACAACTTCACTCATTCATCCGGTTGGAAATTTGTGTCAGAATGCATGTTCTGGTGCATGTCGCATACTTCTTTTTTTCCGCTGCTACATTTTATTGTTTTACCGTTGTTTCACGTGCGTTTCTTGCACATACTCGTACATACATACATATGTACATACATCTGAACATTACAATTTCCTTGTCATTGCAGGCGAACTTTGTATTGTTGCCTTCGCGCTTCGTTGCACATGAGTTGTGGAATATAAAGCAGCAAGCTACTCGTATGTAAATAAGCGCGTTAGCCGCAAACTTTGATATTTTGTTAACGATATCTATGTAACTTACAAGTCATGGCTGGTTGTTCTTCTTGTTACATAAGTTGAGATAGAAAGAAAAATGTACATAAATAAGCACAAAAGTAATGCAGAAAGTAGCAAGTTGTTGTTTATAATTTTTGGTGGTGGTGGTTAATGACTTCATACTAATCGCTGCACAAACTTTCTTCTTGTACACTTGAGCAGCCTCGAAATGAGGATTGCATGCATTTGAATGCATTGAATATAAGTTGGTTGACCTTTTAGACGAAAGAGCGCATTTTTTATCTTTTTTGGAGAAAGAAAATTGAGCGCTGCTAAATATTTCACGAAAGCACTTATCTCGACTTAGTACTTAGTTTCCTGCCAAACTCGAAATGAAATGGTTTTTACACAATTTTTAACGCAATTAATTATGTACTTTTAAAACTGTCGCTTAAACAATCTTCTCATAAATTCATTACAAATATTTAATTAACCTGCGAAAGTTCAAAATTAACGCATCCAAAATAAAATATGCCAAAGTCGAACAAGCTGCTTTGGCCAAATTTAACGGATCCTTCAGTGTGATGTGCTTTTATTGAGACGGGATTTTTTTACACATCAGTTTCATTTATGAGCCTCATCACCATATCCAACCATAGAATTTGGGACCAAAATATGGGAATATATTGTCCCATAGAAATTTTCGTAAAGGCTCAAAAAAGAACCATAAAACAATAATATTCAGAGTTCACTAGTGGAACTTATTTACATTTAGTGAGCTTTGGTTTTCATAGCGAAAAAAAAAATCTTATAACATCTTCGCCAATTTCATGTGAACAAATCACTCCCTTAGGTTTTAACTTTCCGAAAATGCACGATTCTTCATGGATAAAAATCTTTAAATTCTGTTGGACGGTGTTATCTTAGCTCGAAGCAGAGGAAGTGCCCTGCGCTGCTTTTCATATCGAAAAAAAAGTCTATGCGAAAGCATCATTTCTGTTATTTGTTGATTTTGTTGTTCTGGAAGCAAAAAATGGGGCTGAAATTAGGGAAAGTTTTGCGAGACTAAAGAAATTTGTCTTCTAAAAATCGATAGGTTAAACGTTTTATTAACAGCATTTGTATTAAACTTTTATAAATAAAAATACAAAATTTGCACAAAAAATAAGGCACTTTTGTGATTGTTATTTTTCGCCAAATTAAAACTATTTGTTATTAAGAAATTTTGTTTAGCTTACAAGGAAAATATAGAAATTCCGATACTTTAGAGTTTTTGCTGCAGAACTTTTGTGTTGCTTATTTGAATATTTCGAGTTTAAGTAATTACCCCATGCGCTTTAGTTTTTGAGATGAAAATAAATACACTGTGCGAAATGTTACGAATGTGACGAATGGATATACTCGTACGTATAAACTCGTATTCCAGTGCCAGGTATGCCATGCATTATTGTTGACCAACACCGCAGTAGTGAGTTGTAGTATTCATTCTTTGTCACTTTTGCTTATCAGTGCGATGGCCAGCAATATGGCGTAGAACATGTCAACCTGTGCCGCCAGGATGTCAGCTTGTGCCACAACTGATGGTTTGCTCTAACGCATTTGTGTATGTATGTATGTGTGGCTGATGTGCCCACCAGCATTTTTTCTATTTCCGCCAAGAATTGCGTTTGTCGACTCCACTCGGTCTGCTTCCCAGGCTAGGCTATGCAGCCTTCAAGGCTTCGCGGGATGCTGGCTGATTGTGCTGGAGGTTTGGTGGTAGTGTGCAATGCGTTGTCAGCAAAAATTAAAAATTAGATACACACACACACACACACACACCAATTCAAATGAACAACAATAACGTTAAAAAAATTGAAGCGAAATAAGTTTACTAAGGAAAAAAAAACTACAAATACGCGAGCAAATTCACATTCAACGCCAGCATAAACGCACACACATACATACACACCTGACACTACAAACGTTGATGGGCGCGGTTGAATGGCTGTTTAGTCCTTGGAACGTTGCGTTATTATGGTGGCTGCTGGTCGATGGACCAAGGCACAAACGGCCAGAAGCAAAAAATATACAGAGAAAAAAAACAAACAGAAAACAAATAATAACGGTATACAACAGCTGGCTGACAGCGATGTTGTTAGCGACAATGAATACTGAGGCGACACAAGTGCTTGGCCGAATGGTCGTGGCGAGAGAGGGCGGCGCGATGAGATAGAGAGAGAGAGCTGGTGCAGGACTATCAGCAAACGCACAGGAAGTATCGAACAGCCGGTTGGCATCCATGCCAAAGTTTTGCTCACTGCTTGCGTTGCAAGTGGGTGTGTGTGTGTTTGTGTGTGTGTGTGTGTGGATGTGTGCTGTTGCTCAAATGTGCGACTATTCGCAGGAAAATGTCACTACCGAAGGACATTAACAGTCACGCAAACAAACACGCGCCCCCATCTTAAAATACTTACACCAAATGCCATAATTATATGACTCTTATTTTTTTCAATTCAAATACAGCATTTTTTAAAACTAGAACTATAAAAATCCACTTTTAAAATTTGGTACACTACTGAATAGATTATAAAACTGCGGACTCACACAAATTTAAAAAAAATTAATAATTTTTTTGAAATTTTTTTCAAAATTTTTTTTGTGAATTTTTTGGATATTAAAATTTTTTTTTTTAATTTCTCTGAGTACATGGTTTTATAGTCTATTTAATTCTAGTAACAAATGCAAGTTCCATGTTGCCGTCGTTTTTTGATTTATTGACGCTCTTTCTCAATTTATTCTATATAAAATATTTCTCGGAAGAAATTGTGCAAAAAGTTCCAATTATTATTTTTTAATCTGCGGTAATTTTTAGCTCTTTGAAGCAACCACTTCGTTATGCTAGAGGTGATTAGACTACAAAATTGCCTACTGAAGCAAAATTAAAAAAAAATTGAAATTTTAATGAAAATTTCGGGCATTGTTGTTATTTTTATATAAATTTTAAACTTGGGATCTTGTTAGAAAATGAATAATAATTTAATTGAAAAGTTTAATAATACGAATAATACGAATTACTATCAATAAAAAATTATTAATAAAAAAACATTAAATAGATATAAAAAATTTTCAGGTGCGCTAATAATTTTCCGACAGATTGTACCAAATATACACAAAGTTAGCTATTCAGCCATGCGTTTTGACCAAACTGAATTGAACTGACAAAATAGCCTCGGTAAAAAAAAAATAAGAAAATAGAAAAAATAGAAAAAAATCATACAAAAATTTAAAAATGAGCCGCTTCAGCGCATAAATGTTGCGGCCAGGCAGTCGATTGCTGCCACCAACCAAGCGCCACTTGCGTTGTGTGCTTAGTTATATGCCTAGACCGCCTGCCAGTGCGACATTTCTTCATCGCACGCTCTTCCTTCTACCCCTACTCCTCCTCCTCCTCCTCCTCCTTCGCCACATCGTTCGCATGGACGTTGAACGCTTGGACGCATGTATCATTGATGAATGCGCCGCCGATAACAAATCTCAATCAAATGTCAAAAAGGTAACAGACATGCTGTAATTCTACACAATTTTCACAGCAAGACAAGGGCAAGCACAACAACTACAAGAAAAGCAACAACAACATACACAGGAGTGCAAAACAAGAGGAACTACATAGTCTAGCCCATGCGACGAAATTGTTTTTCGGAAAAAAGGCAGCACAATATCGTTGCAAGTTTTGCGCAAAATTACGCACACACACAAACATACATATGTTACGTACCAACAACAAATTCAAATGCGTATTATATAAATATGTATGTATGTATGTATGTATGTTCTCAGGCGTTGTTGTGTTGTGTTTGAAATTGACAGTTGAAATTGTTATTTCGAGTTTTACCTGTCAAAAATGTTCAATGGGCGTGAGTTTGTGTCAATACAAACATACAAAGATGTAAGTTAATTTTTGGTGGACAGTGTATTTGGTGAAAGGAAGTTTTGTAGCGAAAGTATGGGAGCGTATTTTGATGGAACAAAATTTCATATCGAAAAAATGTATTTATTTATTTACCTAGAAATAGTTCCAACTCAACTTCTAACTATTGGAATTTTACTTCAAAACCTTCGGGATTTTTTAATGCATATGATAGGCTTTTTAGATTCTGAAGAGATCAAAGTGATCCTGTCAAATTCGTCTAAGACAGAGTTCTGTATTTAGACCTAAGAATAAAGAGCCTGTGTGTGTTTTAAGACCAAATAGAGGCGCGAAAAGCTGGGCACGTAAAACTAGGAAATTTTTCGTTTTCAATACTGCATTATTACATTATAAAGTGCTGTTATCGTTGTGGCTAAAAATGCATAGCTAAGACGTAGACACACGGCCCTCAGGAGGTCAGTTATTCACGAAAAATGCACTAACATTGGGTTTCCAAAAAATATATTCAGCATCTCTATTCAAGACCGCTGATAAACTAGATTTTATTAACTGAGCAATCATATAATCTTTCTCTTGTCGAAGCCAGGCACTCACAAAGTTTTACAGTTTTGATATTTCCTGAAGCGGGGCTGTCGATTGTTTACAGATAAGCTCCCACCTTGCACAAATTGACGTCAGTTATACCTTAGGTGACGTTTATTCCACTGAAGTCTAACTGAGAGGATGGTCAAAATATCTTGGCCTGCTTAAGACTCTTTTAGGCTTTCAATAGCATTGCAAAATTAAGGTTACCTTAAGTTCAAGCAGCCTTCCCTGCTTTTTAGAAAAAGCATTTGTTGCAAGTAACCAGATACAGAAACTCGAGTGTTGTGACTAAAAATTACAACAGATCAGTACTGTTGATTGAAGAATGACAAGGATAAATCACTTTGTCCTTAACAAGTGGTTTCTATCATTTGATCCAGCTTCAGGTTGGATGTATGCACATATATTCATCGATAACAATTTCCTAATATTCCTTGAAAATAAAGACTTAAACTTAAATTGCGCTCAATAGGTTTTTTCTATGGAACGAGATAAGTTGAGTTAGGTTTGCGTGCTTGCCCCAGACTAAAGATCGCACTGAGGTTTGAAGAAGCCAGCAGGGCCTTCCCATCTGTCATTCACCTTACAAAGATGATTCCACATCATCAGCTGCGACGATAGTGATTTGTGTTTTACCTAAGCAGATAAGTCTTTGAACTTTTGTAAAAATTTCGTCATTAAACCACACTAAATATAATTAGCTCTCGCTATTGTTATTTACTGACCAAAGTTTCGTTGATTTTATTGAGCAGGAAGGCGTATCATAAAGTAAAGGAATGTTTAGCCGCTTTTTATTCCTTGCAGCCTTCGAAAAATGTTTTATAGTTTTGCACCTCATAGATTGAATATTACCATGAATAACACTTAGGATGGTAATCGAAATGTTGTATGTTTGTATTTCAAACAATTATGCGATAAAAATTGAAAACTCGTTAAAGCACTTTGTCCCCCTACACAAATTGTCTGTCGCCTCAGCTACAAATTTTTTAGCAAAGAATGTTTATTAGCAGCGAAAAAATATTTATGTAGCAAGTCAAAACATGTAATGAATGAAGTAGTAGACACTTCAAACCGTTTTAACGCTCATACTATTAAATCTTGCCTACACAAAACTGTGTGTGTGTGTGTGTCTATGTAAAGGAGGATGGAGTGACAAGTGGCAGGAGTTTGCATTGGAGTCGCGCGCCTACGATAGCCAGCCTCCCATCTGACGCTAACGCTTAGAGTGGCAATGAGTTTGACGAGCAGGCGAGTTTTGCAATTCGTGTAAGACGCAATGATATGAACTTTCAGGAAATACCGAAAAAATAAATGAATTTACTTATAGGCATTTCCAATGCCGGAAAGTTGCACACGCAATAGCAGTCTGGCCAACAGCCTGTAACGAGCGATAGCGGCTAACAATGTGCCAACCAATCGATTGTGTGTGTGACGGGGCCACAACGGCTGACGAACTGTCAAAATCCGTCCAAGCGCACATCATTGGATTTGCCATTGAATAAAAGACAATTTGCTTTTGTTTTGATTTTATTTTCTCATTTTCATTTTTAGCTGCCCTTCAAATTTCCATACATTGACTGTGCATTTTTTAATTCTTTTCTATTCAATATTTCTATGCGTGCACTAGTTTGAGTGATGGACGACGAGTGTGTGTGTGTGTGTGTGTGAATGTATGTTTTCTCTTTGATTTGCAAACATAACAAAAGCACTCAATACACATTTGTATGAATGTATGTATGTGCTCGTAAGTATTTATGTATAAGTACATATCCAAAGGAAATACAAAATTCATACGACCTGTCGCACCACGCAAGCGAACGGGCGGGCAGACAGTCACACCATAGCCAGCTGTTCGATTTAAATGGCGAGAGGTGGCCGGATAAATATGGAATGGAGCAACATCCTGCGCGCAGCACGCAGGTTTGTTGCGTTCCGCAACAACAACAATAAACATGCCACTTCATACAGCCAGCTCATATGCCAACCAAAACGGATTTGTAAGTTATGCAGTCGAATGACTCCAAGCAGCAATACAAAATGCGACTGAAAACAAGTAGAAAATACAAAAAAAAACCAAAAAAAAAACACCAAACGTACAAAGAAAGTTTGTATATTTGGGAGATATTTCGATTTTTAAGCCACTCGCCCTCGTTAACGTAGTGCTTTTTGGTGTACGATTAAGCAGTTAGCAGTTAGCAGTTAGTCGCAGCCGGCGCACGTTTCGCCCCACAAAATAACCCTTCTATTGCGAGTTCTACACAAAAATTCCACCTCAATCCGATGCAACAACGCGCAATTCATCGATATCGAAAGTGGTCATGATGCAGACATTCAAACCACTCATCTCCATCAAATCGACATTTCGGGCCATACAAACAAATGCCAACAGTTAGCCGCGCGACGCCACCATTCGTACGATAGCGCTATGGCAGGCCGGCAATTGGGCAGGCAGGCTGTCAGTCCTCCCATGCCAGTGGCATTGATTTTCGTAAACCCCGCCTGTGATATTTGAAAAACTCTCTAACCCATCTATCAGCTATTGTTTATGAGCTGTGCGCTGGTATGCGTGTGTTTGTGTGTTGATGTATGTTTGTTCATTTGGGATTGATACATTGTAATTGTGTAAAACGTTTTCAGTTTTACATTTCAATCTTAATTTAGTTTTACAATAACGTTTGCCTTTTGCGCTGTCTCACATGTCGTAGTGATGTGTGTAGTAGATGCGATACGAAACTAAAAACAAAAAAATTAAAAAAAACAAAAAAAACCGTTATAATAATGGCGGGTTAAGGACTTTTGTGTGCTCTACACATTGTACATCATGCAGCATGTGGCAACTTCTCCGCCGCCTCAAGTGGTGGCATGGAATTTTGTTATTTTTTAATTGAACAACAAACATTGACTACTGCCGCTTATTTATTTTATTTTCTATTTATTCCGCATATATCGTTAAAGACACACAAAAAAATGGCGCATTTGCAATAGCTAATATTCGGTGGAAAAAAATTCGGCACAATCAACTCGTCAATGTTAATTAAGTTTATTTAACTTAGCAATAATACAGGCAATATATGGATTCATATCCTTCAAATTTCATATGCGACATTCTCATGCTTGTAAAAATATTCGCACTTAAAGCGAACAACAGCGCGAATGGGTTGAATGAATCGTGCAGGTTTTAAATTAATGGAATATCAAAAATGTGTTGGATAAATTGTTGAATATTTAAGTGAATGAAAAAATATATTTCAAGCATAAAATGAATTCAAAGAACTATTCAACATGGACTATAAGCCATGGTATGATCGCACAGACGAGTATTCTTCGAACTGTTAAGATCAACACGTCTTTACACTTAATAGGAAATATTTTCACAATAAGAATCGCAAAAGGAAGGGTAGAATATCCTTAGACTATGGTCTACAACAAGTGGCCGCTGAGTTCGAGATTCGAATCTAAGCCAGGGTAAGTAATATGTAAATCATCGCCAGGCAATGGCCAACTTCCGAAGGTATTTCTGCGATGAAAAATATTAAAAGATTGTGAAATGTTGTGAAATAAAACTAAACTCTAGTCGTACTTAAAATAATGCGTGCAACGGCTGGGAGATTTATGAGTGAAGGAAAAATATTTGAAGCTTCTGCCTCTAGCAAAATATATCGTATTGGTATTGAAAGAGCGTTGTTACTTTATATAGAAAAAAACAATACAAAATAGGCACATAAACACTTAGAAGTTTTGGTCAAAAGTTCTTCTGTGATGGGTTGAAAGCGCAATAAGTTGATTTTACTAGTTGTAATCTTCAACAAAATCTTATATTCGTTCATGCTATGCCAACCACCATCTAATAAGAATTACTTTCGATAATCAGAAGAATAAAGTTGGAGGTTGCTTGTCCAAAAATCTCTTCAATAGCGATTACAAGCAAGAATAGACTACTGTTCTTATTTGTATTTATAGAAAAAAAAAATAATTCGAATTCTCCTGTGCCTTGTGTTGTATTCCGACGAATAGGTAATGGAGCTACTGCCTTTTTAGTTTCTTGTTTAGTAAATAGTAGAGCCTTATTTAAAAGCAAATAGGGTTGAAATCAATAAGATAACTGGAAATTTGATAAATTGGTTATCTTCAGATTACAGACTTTTGAAAATATAAGCGAGCACTATTAACTGAACCAGGAAAGAGTCACGTTGATAGTTTTTTTGTATATTCTCAATACTTATCAGATAGTAAAGACAAATTGGGTAACCTAAGAGTATTTTTAGGGGGATCCTCCTATAAGTCTTCAGCACTGTGATAATACTTGAGTTATTGTGATTGAGAATGAACAAAGCCCAATATTGCATTTTCTTCCAAAATACATTAATTATATATATTAATCATTACATAATTATATTCATATATGTACGTCATGTCAACTACTACCACTTGTTTCTTCTGCGTTTACGATTTTATTATTCCACTTCTAAATTTTGCGAAAAATTGCATTATTACTTATTTAAGTGTTTCAACTGCTAGTAAATATTCACTTAAACTTGTGGTAAATAGTACTAAAAAATAAAATTTAAATATGAACGTCATAAAAATAATAATTCCGCATGCATAGGTAACTTAAAGCTGAAAAATTGCACAACTTAGCATGGTCTGGGTAATCGCCTTTGGCGCTGTAATAAAATCATAACTGGCTACCGGCGAAATTATTTGCTCACTTCTTTCCTCTCCACCGAAAGTTGTCGCAAAAGGTTTACGCGCACCAAAATAGATATAGATAGCTCACTTCTTTCCTCTCCACCGAAAGTTGTCGCAAAAGGTTTACGCGCACCAAAATAGATATAGTACATACATATGTATATGTATGGGTGCGTGTGGCAGCTACAAAACCAATCACCACAACTTTTAACAGTTGATACATGAAACACCCGCGTAGTTATGAAAAATTCAAAATTCACGCACATATTGAACTAACGACATCGGCGACGGCAGCGGTGGCATGCGAACAACCGCGCCTTTCACTTTAATTGTTGCTTTGCTAGCCGCTACGCCATTAGACGGTACTCGAGCATCGAATCAGTTAGCTATTTTTCATTTTATTTTTTTTTTGCTATGTGTGTGTGCTCAAGCGCCTTATCAATATTTGCAGGCAAGCCAACACTCGTTCGCCGCTAGCCAGGATGGCGGTCAATGCCTCCGTTCTGCATACTAAGGCTACCTGTAGACACAAAACCAATCAAGTGACGCGCATCAGTAAAAAGCACGTCAATCAACAGCAATGCCAACGTTTTGCCTGCTTTACCTTGGTCACTGTTTTTTGCAATTGTTGGTGCCACACACAATCCTTTGCTGAACTAACGCTAACAACTCATACGTTACGAGTGTTTTAGAGTGGATATTTTTTTGTTGTACACACACTCTTATTGCACGCATGCAAATTTCATTGGTATTGTTTTTTTTTTTTTTGCAAAATTTCTTGATCTGTCTTTGCGCTAGTACGCTGAACCATCGATGTCCATTGGCTGCCTTTTTATGTGTTTGCTTTAATATTTGCAGGTGGGTGTGTGCGTGTGTGTGTGCTTTGCATGATGCGCGCGCGACTTCATTTCTCTCTGGCCATATCTTCCTCATGTCATTGCTTTTTATTTGCTCTTCTTCCGTCCTTGTTTTGATTGTTATAGCCGACTTCTCTTGGTGGCCATGCAAAGCTTTCATTACATCGAGTTGCTCATACGCCCTGTAGGCAGAAATATTTTGCACTTTAAATAACGTCTGTTGACGAAACGTAAATTCGTTTTGCGATTTGCATTGCCACAACGTATTTGACTTTTGTCGCCTTTTGGTTAAAAAAAAAAATTAAGTTATGATTTGAGGAAAGTGTTGTATAACTACTTGCAACTTGCTAAATATAACTTAAAAAGGTGTTAAATATGATATGGAGTTTTTTGATGACTAAGGGTTTAAAGCTTAGTTCCGAAAGTTTTAGAAAGTATTATTTTCAAAATTTTGAAGTAAGGCAAGAAGCTGCTCAAGGTAACAGGGAAGTTTATAAGTATGCACGGCGATTTTGTAAACGCATTGATAGGAAAAGTTGGACCAATAAGCCGGAAGTTACTTTAAAGGACATTCCATGACTATTGTCAATACAGCTGCGCCTAAAACCATGCAGAAGATAATTGATTTAAGGCGTTTAAGAAATGAAAGATTATGCTGCCTAATTATAGGCGCAGTAGTAACGTCAAGATTTAAGTTTTGTAAAAGCAATGCACTGAAATCATGAATTTTCTTAGGCGCTCTTTGAAGAAAATTGTGTCAAAGAAGGACCTAAAGAGAAAGCACGCAAGAATTTCGTCCATTTCTCTATATAATCAGAAGCCAGCAGATATGCAATAAAGTATTTATTTCTTTTGTTATTTTAAGAGAATAGCAGTGGAAGAAACGACCCAGTGGCGGGATCAGGTCAAAACTCGATCCTCGCAGTTCAATTAAAAAAATTGCTTATAATTTTAACATATCTGATTCTCTCTTTATGTTCCAACGTAAAAATTTTAGGCATTCTTTCGAGGAAAAATCAGAGACAGAAGAGATATTTATAGCCGGTGAGATGATGCTCAGAACGTTGGTAATTCGTTGGAAAGCCTATTTAAAATAAGTTTATTGTACCAAATGTGCAGAGATTGCTTCAAAGTGGTTTAAGTTAGAAAGCAGATCTCTTTATTTACTGTAACTTTAACAGAGTTTAAACAAATTCAGTCAAAAAGCGATTGTTGTCGAAGCAGCTGTTTAGAAGTTTCAATAAACAAAAAATATGCCAAATATATCTTGCCCACATCCTTGACTAGAATTCTATAGGATTTTACATACGTTCACAGACCAGTTTTCGCGATCTTATGCTTAACATGATTTGGAGACTAACCACTTTCGATGCTATTTGACTAACACGCTGAATAACAGTCTGTTAAGGGAGGCGAAGTAATGGATGATGACGTCAAAATCCAATGTCCACAACATATTTCAAAGCAAGAAGTTAATCAACATGCAAGAAAGCCCAACAACATTTTAACTTTCTACTACATAAACGTCAAACCACATTTTTTTTAACTCTTTTGATAACAAACCAATAAAATTGCTTAGATACTTCAATACGAGAAATATTTAAGAACAAAAAAGCAAAGGCAATAGTATTGCAGTGCCCGGTCCCGATGATATGTTTGTGATATGTTCAAAAAACATGCAATTAAGTCGTTAATACTTCATCGATTTAATTCCCTACACCAGCGCCCAACCCACCAACCAATGGAGCTGCATGCGCTCTACAATCATACACAAGTTCTCTACTACAAACAACAACAATTCGCCCGCATACGCGTGTGCCCAAACACCCAAAACAGTTATTGAGCGTCACAGCGGAGTGAGCAGCGTGGGTGGTAGGTGTGTGTAGGGCTGCTTGAAAGGATTAAAAGCATAAGCGCGTGCGGACGTCGCGGATGAGCTGCCGCCTTCGTCATCGGTGGTGTCGCGTTTACGTCGTCAAATGAATGTTTGCCAAATGCAAAAATGATACCTACTTTAAATTTTCGCTAAACAAACAGCGCGCGAAGCAGACCAAAGAGAGGTAGAAATGGCAGCAGCGGCTAGGCTGGCTAAAAATCACTCGACCGTGCATATTCGTTGGACCACCCACTAAAATAAACGCTGGCGCGCCTTCTCTTTTTAGCCAACTAAATACCACTTCGCTGCTGCGTTGGTTTTTGTTTTCCATTTGCCTGTGGCAGCTTCTATCAATTCATCAAAACTGAAACAGGGCACTCTGTTTGCCACGCACACACACAAACACATACTCGTACACAAATTTATGTGCTCATACGCAGAAAAATGTGGCAGGTGATAGGGTTGTTGCAGATAAAACAGCAAACAAAACAAAATGAGAAAAAAAAAATCGTAAATATCAGCAACGGAAGCGGAAATGGAATTGGCAACGTTGTTAAGTTGGCGCTGGGTGACTGGCCAGCCGGCGAAGTTTGCTCCGCTCTAATGCCGTTAGCTGTTGTATGCTTCTAGGCAATATATGAATATCATAACTGTCTGTTGTTGTCGTTGTAGTTGTAGTTTTTGTTGTCGACGCTTATGCCGCTTTTGCCTTCGGTATTTGCTGCCTACTGCTGCTATTTTATATCTGCAATGTACGTATGTTGGTGTTGTTTTTTTGTGTTGGTGTTGGTGTTGATGTTGATGTTGGCGCTGTTTGCGCACAAACTGACAACACGAATCGCGCGGAGTTTTTGATTAGTTTTCGGAATATTTTTGTTTTTTTGAATTGCAATTATGATACTAAAGTTGATGTTGAACACTCATTCCTAAATGGAAAATCGCATACTTTGTAGGCATTTTTCGTTCTCGTTTTAAAGCCAGTTAGTTAATTTACTACTTCCATTAATTAGCGCAACTTTTCTGGAAGTTCCGTTAAATTGTGAACAATTTTTCACTCTGCTAGTTAAATGCAAAAAAGCTTTAGTGCTAGTTGCGCTTTTATTACGGATAAGTTGACTAAATACAAGCGAACAAGCGAACACGCAATGCGTTTCACAATTATAACACAATCACATATTGACACATTTGGACAATTTTTTTTTGATCTAAAGCATAAAACAAAAACAACGTAAATATTTAAAAAATACAATAGTTAAACAAAGTTTTAACCAAAATTCGAAATTGTAAGATAAAACAATTTTTTGTGTATGCTGTTTTGTAGCTCGTTCAATTTTAGTATAATAAAGTGCAGGTTTTAATTGCCTGCAAATTTTGCGTTCATTTGGACAATTTTATAGCGGCAACTTCTTCTATTTAACCCAAGCCCGCGATTTAATAAGGAAAAAATTGCTAAAAAAAGAAGTCTCTTAAAACTTTCACTTTATTATAATAGAATTAAAATAGCAACAAAACTTCATCAATCTTAAAGTCATTGGCCTATTCATCACAAATAAAAAAATTACAGAAATTATTTAATTTATTGAAAATTAATCTTAATTTTTTTATAATACACAAAATTTAAGTGAGTTGAGATGAAGTGAGATGCAGTGCGTTGAAAAAAGTTGACGTGTAGAGAGTTCAGTGTGGAAATTTCAAAGTGGCGAGTTTAGGTGTGGTGAGTTAAGGTGTGGTGAGTTTTGGTGTGGAGAATTTAGGTGTTGTGAGTTTAATTATGGTGAATTTAGGTAAGGGGAGTTTATGTGTGTTGAAGCTTAGCAGGATGAGTTTAGGTATGGGGAACGATTTACAACGCATACATCCGCTTTATCTCGAAGTACTAAAATTTCCATATACAGTTTTCGTAATACTATTTTATCAACTAACTTAACATTTTTACATGATGGGGAGTGTCCATATTTTTTAGTTCTTTTTTTTTAATTCAGCCAATAATGTAAAATTGTCTGCTGATTAACCTAAACTCACATCTTTGAGCAACGCATATAATAACCAGAACTGCTTTAAAAAATGTGTTAACTATTTTAGTGTTTGTGGGAATTTGTTAATCTCTCATAAAACATATGAAAGAAGCATTAAGGAAATATTTTTTTTAAACTCACTGCTGCCGCATCATAAACCGTCGCGGAATGGCTGGTTCACCTCATTATAACAGCAATTAACGTACCTAAAAAAAAAAAGAAAATAAACATTTAGATATTTAATAATTTACAGAATAAATTTGTTAGCTATTAAATAATGTTATTTTATTTCTAATAACTATTTTTATAATAAATTTTACAAATTTACTCGCCAAGCAACCAAATTTCACGCTCAGTTTCGCAGGTGTCTATTAAATTTATTCAATTTAAGCACCAAACTCGCCCATTCGCCGCAACTGATTATGATCTCGAAAATTCCACATTAAACACAGTTCGTTGGATACTTGCAAAAATAAAAATCTGAAAGCGGCATAAAAAAAAAGCAGAGATTTTCTCCTTTACTGCCTCGCTTCAAAGCACGTAAAAGAAATACACACCACTAGGCAACTTGTTTTCTTACCAGTGGGTACAACGCTAAACGTCTACAAGCAGCACTTGAGTGGCGCCTCAAAATAGGCTACAACGCAATAACGGGCGAATGAGTAAAGTCGAAAGCAACCAAAAGCAAAAAAAAAAACACTTTCCACCGCCTGCTAATGGCTGCCATCGATTTCCTTGAGAGTTGTGCATATCTTGGCACGAGCCCGAGGTAATTAAAATAGCTACTAAAGGTAACTGAATTGTAAGTGGATAAGTAAAAGCAATGCCATACAATTTTTAAAGCCTAATTTTATGCGCATACAAAGGGCATATATCTTTTCTTATTTTCATTTCCTACACAACGTTGCTTTGAAGTGCAGAGCTGCATTTGATGAAAAAAATTAAGAATCAAAAGAAAAAAAACATTGTATTCACTAATTCAATTTGGCAATTACGCTTTGAAACAATGGTTTGCTCTCATAATTACATTCTGTTCACTAAGCCACCACCACAAGAAGCACACGCTCCTCGATGCTGTCCCTTTACGTTTTGCTTCACACGCAGCACATTTCACATTTTCACTCACACCTCCCCGCTCCCACCTCCTCTCTCACGCTTAGTCACGCTGTGCATAATTTCTTATAACAACAATTTTGAAAAGCAATAAGCATGCAACGCATCTCACGAACGCGCCACATAGGCTGTTGACAATAATAATTACTCATGTCGCAAATTGTCCTCTGGTGCGTACATATACACACACAAAGGCGTTGCACCAACACACAGAGAGTGAAATGCTCTCTTTTCTTTTTTTTTTTTTTTTGGTAAGCGTGAAATGTTTTCCTTCATCATTTGTGCCCGAACTGTACGATTGGGGTTCGTTAGCCCCACCGAAGCCTTGATTTATCGTAAGGCTCTCGAGCGATGTTGTTGGTGGCAGTGTACGTGCATTGAATTTTTCTTGCGCTCAGTCGCATTCATTTTATTTCATTTTTGGCCCACCGGAAGGCGGGTTTATTTTTTTTTTTTTGCAGGAGTTGCGGATTGCTGAAGCGCAGCGTTTTAATTCTTCTGGAGCAATGCACAAATTGAGTTGG
This sequence comes from Philophylla caesio, assembly GCA_963971545.1. Classification (NCBI taxonomy): domain Eukaryota; kingdom Metazoa; phylum Arthropoda; class Insecta; order Diptera; family Tephritidae; genus Philophylla; species Philophylla caesio. The sequence goes on from OZ020609.1 coordinate 94,039,422, forward strand.
TAGCGCCTAACGGTAGGCAAGAATTAACGCAAGTTAAATGGCAATTAATGTGGTAGGGTTGCCAAGTTGTGAAAATTAGAGAAATATATGAATTTTAACACACTGACATTTTTGATCTATAAACCCTTTAAAGGAAGTCTAATGGAAAAAATGGTTTTATTCAGTTTTTTATACCTTTCATGGAAATGGTACTTTTGCTCCGATGTTTGTAAGTACCAGAAGGATAAGAGTTAGACCTATCAAAAAGTATAACGATATAATCAGGGTGATGAGCTCAGTCGATTTAGCCATGTCCGTCTGTTTGATTGCAGACATTTGTCGGAACCGGCCAGTTTCGACGACTATAACGTTTATAGGAGCCGATTGTTCAGAATTATATTTTAACATATAGCTCCCATAAAACCGTTTGTTTTATTGTTATTGTTCAGATATTCCATTTAGTACAAAAACACCTCCATTTAAGCAGCTAAGGTCCTGATATTTTGCACAAATAAAAGCTATTTTGAGCAGTGAAAATCATTTAAATCGGATAAAAAGAACAGAGAGCTGCCATACAACCGATAGTTCAGATTCTGCATTTTGGGCCATAACTCCTTTATTTAATCATTTAAAGACTTGAGATTTCGCACAAATATTAAATATTATTGGTTCTATTAAAACTGTCAAAATCATTAATAACGATTAAATATATCATATGGATCCCATACAATTATTCCATTCATGAAAGGTATGAAGCATTTTTTTTTTACTTGTTTTCAAATATTTTAGATCAAATTGAAGCCAAATTAAAAAAAAACATCAATACTCATTGTCAAACAGTAATTGAATAGCTGACACCAAAAAGCTGTAGCGCAATTCAAGTTTAAATTTAGCCAACATTTCTATGTGAACGTATCATTAGCTGCTCAAAAACTGAGTCGGAATGTCAATGCAATCCTGTACTTTTTTGTTTAACAATCTATTCCTTAAAAAATATCAGTCAGTTGTTTGTGTGAACTTAATTTGTTGAGTACGACTACACACAATCGAATTTTCGCTTACTTACTAAAATTGCATCGCTTATCGAGCAGCTGACTTTGTGTGAACACCAACAGTCGTCAATAAAACGAAATAATTTCTTTTTGAGCATAGTATTGCTGAAATAAGTCTGCCTAGTTTAAATGGAAAACTAAAATTCCACTTATCTATGTATGTATATATGTAAATGCCTATGGGGCTATATCCTAAAAATATACGCTTACGTCATATGAATTGGAATTTTCACTTTTCCACATTGCTATCGAAGCAATTTATTACAACTGCTGCCGATGCACACTCCCTAACAAACTTTGCCTATATGGTTGATTAAACGTGCGTGCGCATTTTTGCAACGCAACTGCGTTTTTCGCCAACAAACAACAACAAAAATACGTTTACTCGTACAACCACCATCGTTGGGGGTTGCGCCAAAGTGGCCACTCTAAATTCACTACAAGCAAGAACTCATTTTAGTGCGTGCCCTGAAATGCTTTTCACTTCTTTTACATATTTCTCATTTTCTTTATCCTTTTGCTTGGTTATTATACTCGTATATGTTTGATTGTATGTGTATGTGTATGCGTATAAGTTTTTGCAAGCGCGCAGTTTTATACATTCGTAACGCACCCTAAATTTATTTGAGAATGTTTTAGGCCGCAAAATGTGTATTTGGTTACTTGGGGGGGCTGGACTGGCTTGGCTGATGTATTGGAATTAATTTTTAGTCAAATCGTTGTTTAGGTTAAGCTGCGCCCAACGCAGAAGTGAAACTTAAATGAAGTTGTTGGAGTGAGAAATTAAAGAAATTCAATTATATGGAAAACTATTTACTTAAAATTGTCTCTGTAATTTTTACACTTGAGAAAATCTATGCGTAAAATAGAAAAAATTGAAATTTTTTTATGAATGAAAAATTTGTTGCAACTTAAACAAAGTACTCAGCGATCAGCTGATAAGGTAAACTAAATTTAACCCTACCATAACGTTCGTCTGCCCGTGGTTACTATAACTTGAGTAAAAATTTAGACTTCTTGCTCTTTGGCCAGGGTAGGTTGGTATTTCGAATGTTCGAGATCAGTCAATAACAACGCCCACCTTCCACATAACGGTAATTTTGAAAAATGCAGACACTCCGTTTTTTCGGTATTCATTAGAATAAATTGAGTGAAATTATGTATTTGGAACGATTTTAAACTAAGAAATTGAGTATTTATACAATTTTGAAAAATAGGCTTTGCCCCGCCCACTTACCTATAATAAAACTTCCATATCTTAATAACAGTGTTAGGTAGCGTCACAAAACTTGGTGGACAGAATGCTGTTATTATCGTCAAAATTTTTCCCCCCTTCCATATAATGGAAGTTTTGAAAAATGAAAAAAACTTTGTTTTTCGGTATCTATTGGACAAGTTGGATAAAAATTAATACTAGCAGCGATTTGAAACAAATAAATGGCGTTTTTATGAAATTTTTACAAATGACCGCGGCACTCCCCTTGCAAAAATATATCGCGAGGGTATATAAAATTCGGTTTCGCCCGAATTTTGCTTTCCTTACTTGTTTTTGATTAATATTGCCAAATATAAAATGAAGCGTGATTTTTTTTAATATTTATTGAAGTGATGGGAAAGATTTAATATCTTTATAGAATTAAGGTATATCAAGGACCGGATTTTTTCTTAAATGTAGTTATGACGACACATATTTTTGGGCATATTATTTTATTACAATAAACCCGATGTCGACGATGTTATATCATTTTTAATACTATTGCGCCTAAAACTAGAAATTTAATTATATTTAAAATAAATCAAAATTCTGCGACATAACTCGAGGCAAATGTTTAATACCGTTTTACCGAATAGTCTTTAAAAAAAACTTTCTAGTACATGGGATTAGTACCATTAACATTTACGAAATTAAAAATCAAATTTAATTTGTAAACAACGTCTATGAATTTTTTATTTGATTTTTGAACATATCTGCATTCATTTTATATATTTCATTTAAGTTAGCATCTGTCCTTTTTTTGAATGATGCAATGAATTGCATACATTTTGTCTCTATGAATCGTGCGAATAAAAGCTAGCGCTCAAATATAAGGGTGGCAGGCAGCGACATACTACATACCCACTGAGGGTTAGAGAATACTGAAATGCCCACAAGCCCCGAAACTACATACACATGCAATGTATTCGAAGCGCATGAAAGCACTTTCCCCCGGATATGAAAATGCAATGCGGACGCTAGCAACGCCGGGCAGGATGGGGTTGTTGCTGTTGTCGCTGCCGGCACAAAATTGACACAATACTATTACAACTTAACTTATGTATATATGTATGTATGTATGTATGATTGTGCTTATCACTTCATCTTTTGTTGTTTTAAACGAGTAGATTCTAATATGTAATTTTCTAGCCGCCGCCGCCGCCGCCGTCACTGCTGCTGTTCCAGCCATCATTGCAACTGAACTGTCAAAAGCAAAAACGAAATGCTTTTCAAAAAATAAAGTTCAAACCTCGCCTGCAGCAAGCAAAAATAGAAACAACAGATACACGAAAACTACCAACTTGCATACATCAAAAAAAAAAATAATTTAGTAAGCAAAACGCGAACACTCATGCACTCACTGCTTGCTTTCATAAGCATTTATGTGTGTGTGTGTTTGTATTTGTTTGGTGGCAAGTAATCAAAGCAAACAACCCCCAGGCAACTTATCGCCCGTTACTGCATGGCAATCCTTGACACCACACACGGTCCGTCCCTTGATGGCACTTGAAAGGCCAAGCGCCGCCACCGCCGCCGCTGTTTATGCGACTGCAGTCTGATAAAAGCCTTTCCTCGTCACTGCGCGCTGTGCAACATACCAAGCTCTCGTCTACAAACATACATATCTGGGTATTGCCCGGTCGAATGGGTTGACTGACTGACTCACTGACTGACGGCCGCCACTGCAATGCAGTGTACTCGCACCGTTACGATTTTGCCTGAAAGTGGCGAATGATAACTTGATGGCTGTGGCACAGTGTTTTATATGCACGATTTGTGTGCACAAAATTTATTTTAATAGCGAGTTAAGTCGATTTAAAAAATTTGTATTGAAGTAATAAAAATCTGTGCAGAAATAAATCGATCTCACAAGATCAGTCTAAATTTCTATTTTAATAGGCGACTTTAATTGCATTGAAAAACGCGTTGAAATAATTTCCCTTTTTCATTAAAGACATTGAATTTCGTTTATGCGCTTTCCTGTAACGATTTATAAATCGGATTATTATCGAAAACTCACAAAGAAGGCAGATTAATCGATTTTCCATGTAATTGATCTCAAAAGGCTTTATCTATTTGGTAGTGTTTTACTTCGAATCATTGGTAGGGTAAAATTTTGTCATTTTATTAACATTGAACAATTTTTAAGCTTCATTTGAAGTATTTTGTGGGAGCAAATTTTGATATCGATCCGAAAATTATCGATTGCTTTTAGTAAACATATCGATAGCTATGAACACGCCAAATATCCTTTGCATTAAATAATTTGAATTAATATTTCAATAACTATATTGATAAATATAATTTTAGAAATAATATTAGAAATATAATAAATATAATATTAGAAATAAAATAGAAATACCTGAGAATCATAGTTATTCTTATACATAAAAATATGCGCTTTTGTTGAAAAAGTTATGATTCTCCACTTGAGATGTACTTGAGAAAAAACCGATAGTACTCAAATTGAATGCAAGCTAAAAATGTTTTGGTTTATTCCGTAAAAATGTTTTTTTTTTTTTAAAAACATTTAATAATTTATATTTTCGTACGAATCGAAGTGATTTGTAATCATAATAATAAAAAGTAAACCAAATGCAATCATTTTAAATTATTTATTAAGTTGATAAATAAAAATATTCTTTTCTTTTTAAAAGTTCAAGTGTTAAATTATTTAAAACTTAGTGTTTAATATTAATATTACTTGAAATAAATGAAAAAGTAATTATAAATAAATTAAAAAATGTAATTAATTTTTTTATTTAAGAATATTTTTATTTTTCGTTTACATTATAAAAAGAAATAAAAAATAGAATAGTGCTTTTATGATTTTTTATATTTTTTTTTGTTACTTTTTCTTATTCCACTCGATCACTAACAAAAAAGAGCAAAAAATATTGCAAATATTATTATAAAATTTTCTTAAAAACAAAACTTTTTATTTGGTAAGAAGTTGTCGTCATTTTTTAGCAAAGGAAATGTATGAAAATTTATTTTTCGTTCAAGATTGTATGAATAATAAATGAAATTTTATTTTATGAAAAGATATACTTATAATCTTCAAAGATCTGAACCAAAAAAATAATAAACTAATATTGTTCGTTATAACTTTCGAAAAATAAAAATTAATAAATAAATATTAGATAATTAAAATAAAAAAAAAATTAACCACCTTATTGCTTTGTAAACTAGCCTAAATATCAATTGGAAAATCATATTTTTAACAAATTTCACCAAATTTTGTTCGCGATTGCGCCACTGAGCCTGCCTCTCTACTCAGATAGCAAACAGATAAGAGGCTTTGTTGTTTCCTTTTTTATTATGCAGTGTCCCAGCGCATTAGATTTTTCATGTGCATGTTGCACGTGCTGCATGTGTGGCATTGCATTAGTGCATTATGCGCGTCGCTACGTTTTGCTTGCAACACCCTTCATTTGCTAAAGTTCATTTGGTGCGCGAATTATTGTGCCGCCACCTCGCTGCGGATCTGTGTGTGTGTGTGTGTTCAGTGGTTCAATCAACTTGCCACCACATGCTTGCCACCAAACATAATGTGGCAGCGTGGTGTGCTTTTACTTCAAAAAGGATTTTTTAATGAAGCATTTTCATTTTCCAGTTTTCCTTTTTAGCTGCACACAAGCACTTACGAGTACACAAAAGAGCGCGCGCGTTTACTTTGTAACCGTGCAACGCTTGGCAGGAGGGCACTCAAAAAAAGGGGTGTATCGTGTAAAATTTAGTTACTAGTTAAATGAACTTTGTTGCAGTTTGTGCGGCGCAGCGGATTAAGCAGCGGTGGCAAATCTGGTATTTGTATGGGCGTGTGTGCGTGTGTGTGTCGCAAGTATTCCGTGCCGCCTGTGAAATGGTTGCCAATTGCACTTGTGTAGCGAGTGAATGCTGCTGGCGCTACCAATGCTACTTTCCGGTTTTTCTAGCGACTGGCGAGGAGTGTGCAAGTTTTCGCAAGTTGTTATTCCTGCTGTTGTTATGCTGCAGTAGCAGCAGCTGCCTGTCATTAACTCACAGCGTGCCATGTTTTTCTTGCTTTTTACATCATAAGCATGTGCATATAAAATTTGTCTTTCACCTTTGCATTTGCAATCGCCAAATATGTACATATTTCGTGTGTTGTTTTTTTTCACAGCATGACTGCATTTAAAACGTTTTTCTTACTTTTGGTTTACCATTTTTTGTGTATTTTTTTATTATTTGGTTTGTATTTTGCTTGTTAGACACGCTCAGTGAACAGTAAATTTAATGATTGCAATTAGTGCAGAAGCCTGTGAAACGAATGAAAATGCAAGCGTGTAGACTTGTCGACTATGGCTGATGCTTCGTTGGGGTTTTTTTTTTTTAATTTTTATTAGCACACTTTAAGGCGCAGTGCGAGTAGAGTGGTGAGTGAGAAAAGAGAGCAAGTTAAATCGCAGGTGGCGATTTTTCAAGCAAGTGTGGTATAAAGTTGGCGTTAAGGAAAATATAGGCTGAGTTCGTTATAAAAAAGGTTTCAAAAAAAAAAAGGATGTCCGATCCAAGTTTTTGTGTTAGTGAAAAAATGTCTAAAAATCAACGGTCTTTTTAAGCACTGGCAATTTTAACTTTACTTTGATCACTTTGAATTTATTATTATTTTCAATATACTAAAAAAAAATTTTATTTTTAAAACTGAAATACAATCAAAATTTTAGCAATTTTTAGCTCAATTGCATTGAGTTACATTAAGTCACCAAATTAACACATTTGCTATTAGTTCAGCCATCAAAAATTTAATTTTATTTTAAAATTTTTTTAAATTTTTATTTTAATAATTTTAAGTAAACATCAATAATTTAAATTGTTTATATTTTTTTAAATTTGAATGTATGTACATACATACATACATATGTACATATGTACATATGTAAATATAAATGTCATAATAAATTTTAGTTTAATTATATATTTTTATTTTTTTAGAATTACATTCATTCATTCCATTTAATCTTATTTAATTTAAATTTTTTAAATTCATTATATGATCTTATTTTGTTTTTTATTTTGTGTTTTACTTTGTTTATATTATTTTTTTTTTGCTTTTTTATTCTTTATTAATTAATTAATTTTGTTTAATTTATTTGTGTGCAATTTCTCGACATTGTATCTCTATACGAGTATTGTCTCATCGCCTTACTCACTTGAATTATACATATATCAACACACATATATGTACATACTTACATACTTTTCTTATTGGTTGAAAATTTGTTGCAACAAAAAATGTAAAAAATTGCACTTGCACAATTGCATTATCATCGCCGACGAATTAAAACTGCACAAACCACACGAATCGCGACACACGATCAATACGAACGAAACGCATTGGTCCATGCATTCGTGCAACTAACCGAGCACGAATGCAAAGACAAAAAATAAAAAATTGCCAATAAATTTGCAATGATCGGGTGGCTCTGTAATTTGCAGTAAAACAATAACAAAATGTAAATATGTATGCATGGGAGAGAGCTACGCCAGAGAGCAATCGCAAAAACAAAATGAAGAATGTGTTTGTATGAATATCTATGGATTGGAGACACTGCAGCTGTATGCATTTATTTGTAGTTGTTTCTTTAGGCTTTGTAATATGAATGCAGAAGTCATATGAAGAAAAAAAAAATGTTGTGCATACATGCATATCTATGTATGTAGTGGTGACCAATAAGAAAGAGGCCAGAAGACGAAGTGCAACGATTACATATTACTGACGACAAATAGATGAAGAAGCTTTCGGTAAAATACTCGAAGATCTTAATTGCGTGCAGATGTTTTTATGTAATAAAATAAATTTTATTTATTTAAAAGAAATCATCAGACGAGACAACAGTAATAGGCAGGCTTTTTTGTAATTTTTTTTTCATGTCATATAAAAATAAAATTAACAAATTGTTCCAAATAAATTAACCCACATAAACCCAATTTTTTAAACTTACATCAAAAGAATGTTACAAAATTCTAAAAGGTTTCATATAAATTTCAAAAATTTTCTTCCGAATTTTTAAACTTTTTATACCCGAGCGTACTTGTATTAAAACTTTGTTCGCATCGTTGTTTGTAACAGCAAAAAATAATCGAGATAAATATAGACATATATGTATGTATATACTAAAATGATCAGAATGAAAATAGGAATCGATTTAGCCCTGACTGCCTGTCCGTCCGTCCGTCCGTCTGTCCGTGGTTACAATAACTTGAGTAAAAATTGAGATATCTCAATGAAATTTGGTACATAGATTGGTCTTTCGACAGGGTAGGTTGGTATTGAAAATGGTCAGGATCGGTTAATAACCACGCCCACCTTCCATATAACGAAAGTTTTTGTCTGTATCTCAATAACGATGTAAGGTATCCTCACAAAATTTGGTGAACATATTGCCCTTGACATGCATCATTGTCAGTAATTTTTGAAATCGGACCATAACCACGCCCAACTTCCATATAACGGAAATTTTGAAAAATGCAAAAAACTTCGTTTTTCAGTATTTATTGGAAGAAATTTAGTATCTAAAGTTTAATACTAGCAGCGATTTGAAACAAAGAAACGGGAACTTTATGAAATTATGGGCACCAACCATACAAAAATATATCGCGAGGGTATATAAAAATCGGTTTCGCCTGAATTTAGCTTTTCTTACTTGTTTTTTATTAATAATGAATATGTTGCGCCGATTTATTTTTTATTTTTTTTTTTTTTTTTTCCCAAGGCTGTTGTGAGTTTTCTTTATACGTAGATATACCGCATAACAAAAATGAATTTTTTATTGATAAAAAACGCAACATTCTCGGCAAAAACACCCCTATAAATCTATGGTAATTTTTACCTCTTGAACTGCATATTGCAAAATAAAAATCTAATAATTCTACAAAACTATGCATCGACAAGACATTAGCATAGAATTAATTGAATTCATTTTAATATACATACATATGTAGGTACGTCGGAAATTTAAAATTTTGAAATTCCGATTTGACTTTATTAGTTTTTTTACATACCTACCAAAAAGGCATCTAGCAGTGAATGCTTGGATTTTTTCCTTGTATCAATATTTTTCATACATACAAACGCTTTCAAAATTCTTAACTGAAATTTAATAAATAACTTTTTAAATATTTTTTTTATTATTTGTGTCAACAATGTAGATGCATATTTATTAACAACATCTTTTACTTTTTATTTTCAAGGATTATTATCATTATTTTTGTATTTTTGTTCACTAAATACAAATCTTTTAACTTCGAAAAATTTTAATTTTGCGACACATTTTTAGCCATTTCGTACTTCCGCTTAGTCCCTAAGCTTCCTTTTTTTTTTATAATTTTTTTTTTCACTTTATCACACACATTTCGGCTCCACATTTTCGCTATTGCTATTGCATAATCGCACAAATATTCCCGATATCAAATGTGCATTTATTTCATATTTCTCATTTAAAAAAATTTCAAAAAACGGCGACGTGTTGGACCAGAATAGGTAGCGTCTCTGCGACTTCTACGCCACTTTGCATTCAGTCATTTTATTTTCGTACAATTGAATGTACTCACACATAGCTATGCGCATATCTATGTAAATATTTTTGCTTCGCAGTGTTCTTTTTGTGCTGATTATATCGCGCATTTTTTTATTTGTTTTTTCTTTGCTTCTTTGTTTTTTTTGTATATAAAAGTCTAACCTACATTTCACAGTGCAGCGGCAAATACACACATACACATACATACATACATATGTATTATATTATCACATCAACAAAACAAAATTTTCGAAACGCTCAACAATCGGCATTGCCAGCTTCGCGACTTGCGAGTCAGAACTTTTGCGAGTTAGAATAATTCGTCGGTGACGGCAACTGGTTAGCTGGTTAGAAGGAACTGACCCTGCTAAACAGCGAAATGCCAAAGAAATAGGTTGAGGCACCAGCAGCAGCAGAACCGGCACTGCCACCGGCTCCGATACAGCGAGAGCTTTAGCTCCACCACTAACAAAAACAGCAACAACAATAAACACATTGTCGAAAATAAATTGATTATCAGTTGTGCAGAAAATTCGCAGAAATGTGTGCCAAACAAAAAGGCAAACAATCGCATACATACACACACACACAAGCGCGCAAATGCAAACGTACAGTGCGTTTCTTATTGTGAGGTCAACACATATTAACAAATGTATACAAATTAACTTTGTTTTATTTAATCCGTGTTATTTGTTATTTAAAAAAAAGTTCATCCTGGAGAAAAATAAAAAAAATTCTTCATCAAAATTTCATCGAAATCTTTTCTGAATATATCTAATCTACCGTTAATATTTTTCTAATATCGCCTACAGCATACTTTTCTTTAATCGATCAAAATTGGACCATAAATTCGGTTTTTTTATAAAACGTGATTCAAGCGCCATCTAGCGGAACAATTTCTGGTAAAAGTATTTTTCAAGCGGATTGAAACAAGCTTATGAGCATGCCGCCTGTTGAGGCGTTTTATCCAAAATAGGTTGAAGTCCTTTAATTAGTTTTTGAGTTTGAAGCCTATATTGAGAAGGCGTTCCAGTTTTGGTTAATTTCTGCACGAGAACAAAATGTAATATCAAGAACGTTGGCGCAACCAACCAAACACTACACCACATCCTAAATGAGTCTCAAAAACACGCAATTGCTAGGAAGGATATCCTTAATATAAACAACATCTTAGCAACTCCCAGTCAGTCAAACATTGAAAAAATTTCCAAATTCATCAAAACAATAGAAATTACAATATAAACAAAAAAGAAAAAGTGCAAAATTTACGATCAACCTAGAGCTGATGGCCTCAGTAGCCAGTGCTCAAACAAAACATTTTTAGTAGTGGTATTCATACTAGTATCTAAATAATAATAACAATAATAATAATAATAAAAAAGTAGCAAAACTCTCGAGAAAGTTGTCATAATAAACAAAATAGGAACAAAACTATAAAGAACGTTTTGAAAAAGAAAAAAAAAACCTTCGTGGACAATTACAAAACTCTCTAAACTCTCAAGAAAGTTTCCAATGAGAACGAAATAATCGATGACCAAATAAGAACAAAACTCCAGAGAACGTTATGTCGGAACACTTTTAATTCGCCAAATGGAAAAAAATAGTACGATATCGATAACAAATATGAAATATAAAACAGGAAATTCGCTGAAAGACAATAATTACTGGCTTGAAATTATACCAAATTACAGAACTCCATTAAGCTTTTGTACCCAATTCGCTTTTCGTGAGAAACATTCATTAAACTTGTTTTCACATTTGTTCTTCGAGGGAACGTTTCTAAGACATTTGTTTCAAATTTGTTTTTCCAGAGAATTATCCTGCGAACTTTGTTTCCATTATTTTCTTTGCCAGAAGGTTATGGAGAATTTTGTACACATTTTATTCATTTAAAAAGTTTCTCGAAAGCATTTTTCCACGTTTCTAAGCGCTTTGTTATAAATATTATTTGTATATACAAAACTCCTGTTAAGAACGTTCTCACCAGTTTTGTTCTCATTTTCCCGTTCCGAAAGTTTTGTTTCAATTTCGTTCTCGGGAACAAAACTACGTGAAAAACGTTAAGTTTCGACCAAACATTTTGTTCTCGATTTCAGGTTTTATACATGAGTTTCCACGACTTTTAATAAAGAACGAAACGCATTTTAACTAAAAAAAAACGTAGTAAAATGAGAATAAATTCACCTACGCATTTGGCGCGGTTATTATTTGGAGGCGGGGTGTAGTGTGCGCATATATGGCGTTCGCGCACACCTTCCGGGAGCGATAAAAGAATAAAGCTTGTTTCGTGCTTATGCACATCCATGTGTATGTGTTGTATGTATGTAAATACTTTGTTATTGTGTCTGGTTTTTTTTTGTTTTCTAAATTTATTTTATAGCTTGTTTTTATTTGTTTTGCTTTCGTTTCTCCTTTTTGTTATTTGCAAATTCGCGACGCGCATTTCCCGTTTCGTCAGTCGAATTGTGCTGCAAGCTAACTGGGCATGCTTGTACTTATGTGTGTATGTATGTGCGTGTGTGTGTGTGTGTGTGAATGCGTATATATATGCATGTTTGCGTGTTTCGTTGCTGCCCCGGGATCCCGTTTCGCGCTGATCGCGTTGTCTCGTGCGCATGCTGCACCTCTTTCGCCGACGTTTGTGTGATCGCAGCGGCTGAAGCTCATTCATACATACATAAATACATACCACGTACTCGACATATGCATGTGTGCATGTATGTGCAAGTGTAAGTAAGTATGTGAGGGCAAATAGAATTTCACATACACACACTTGACGAACATCGCAATACATGCATACTTGCACTTAAAATATACTAAATTGTTATTATTGCTAACAATATTTTGACGTTGGCGTTTTTTTTTTCTAATTCTTTGCAGCTTGCTTGTGCGCTTTTGACTGGCTGGCTTGCTACTTTGCTCGTTTCGCTGCAATAATAACAATAACAACGGCATTCGCTATGCCAAAAAATTAACAAGGTCAAATGCAGTTATTTAATTTGTATGCGCATGACGGCAGCTAAAACGAACGAGTGGCAGTCAATCAGCTAAACAGTGAGTGGGGGGTATCACGCATGTACATACATATGTATGTGTGTGTGTGTGTTGGTATTGAATGTAGACAAGACCAGTGCATATCAAAGTACAGCGAAATATTTTTTGGGTGTATGTACGAGTATGAATTGAATTTTTAGCGTTGCATATTAGCGTTTTAAATATTTTTTTTAAAGAATATGTACATAATTTAAAAATATTTTTTAAATTGCATTTCGCTTAAATTTAGGTTCATACATGCTCGTACATACTTTACTTTGTATTAAAAAAATTTGCTCAAACATTTATGGATATTAATTTATTTTTATAAATTTATATTTTTATTAGTTGCAATAATAAAATTAAAAATTACCACATATGTACATATGTACATATATATTTTGAATGTGAAAAAACACGATAACTTTGGCCAACGTGAAACGCTTTATGGAATTGTTCTAAAAAAAGTTGACCTACTAGGTTATTTTTCACTGATTTCAAAAAACGGAAGTCATCAATTCGCCGGAATTGTTTTTGTAAGCTTCTTCATAACTTTGGCCACGTAAACCGAATCTTCGAATCTTATTATTAATCAATAGCAAATATATTTACAAACAAATTTTTAATTTTTAATTGAAAAAAATTTGATATTTTGCATTTTTTTTTTGGGTTCTAGAATACGTTAATATATAGTTAATATTATAATATTGGGTAAATAATTAAAAGGAGGTTAGTCGTTTTTTTCTTTAATAAAAATCAAGAAACTTTGAGCGCTTGGAACACCCTCTAAATATATTTTGATTTCAAAATTAAAAAAATATGGATAAATTTGTTTTCGATATAGAACAATCCTAGGGGATGATGCATTTCCATTTTTACTTTTCTTCTGAACCCCCTTATGTACTTCCGCGTATATACATATGTACATATGTATGTGTATGTATGTATTTTAATTGGCACATGCGTTTCTATGAACGGCCAATTCCATTGCAGTTGGTGGCCATAAAAAACAACAAAAACCCTGCACAACAACTCATTTTCAAGAATAATCTGCGCACATAACTTTAGCAAGAAATGCGAAATTCCACAAAAGTTGCAGCCCTTCAAAAAATATTTCGCAGAAACAAAATGCTACCTTTTTCCCTTTTTCATTCCAGCTATCGATTCAACGAGCCCCGCGGCGATTTGAAATATTGCATGAATTCTAATGTCCTCATACTTCTGCTCTTTCTTCTAGTTTTGTACGCAAAAAAAAAATAAAGAAAGATCTTAGGCTCTACATGCTACGCATTTTGTATATAATTTAAAACAACGGTTCTTAAGCGTTTGCCAAAGCAAAACAAAATGCGAGAAAATACAAAAATTAGGGCAATCAAATTATCAACTGCAACAGCGCAACGAAGCTTGTCGTGCAGGTAAACAAGTATGTATGTATGTATGTATGTATGTATTTACGTATGTATATGCCTCAAGGTTAAGAAGCAAATGGAATAATTTCAACTGCATACAAATATGTACATATGTATGTACATATGTATGCACACATGTGTGTCTGCCATTCAAGGTTTATATCTCAGGCTGCAGAATTTCTAATGCAGCTTTTGATTGCCTTATTCCCTATTCGCTTGCTTCGCCGCCACCTTGAATTCGTGGAATAAATCTGCAAAGGTGCGAATTAAGCACCGCAATGTGAGTTTCAAATACGAGTTTATTTACTGATGCGCTTTTATCTTACTTACATACATATGTACATACATATATGACCATGTGAGTATGTGTTCGTAAATGCTGCTCCTGCTGCTGGTGATTTTTTTCGCTTCTATTCTTCTAGATTCTCTTGGAATGCACACCGCAGATATCAAACATTTCATTCGAGGAAGTGAAGGTGTGGCGTCTACTTGCCTGTTTGCTTATCTAAATATATGTATGGAGAATTCACTTCGTATGAATATTGAATAATAAATAAGTATTGCCCGAGGCTTGAGAATCATATTCTCAGACATTTGTAGATGTTGGTTGTCTGCATTCTCGCTCATATCTGCATCGGCGCCTGTTTTGCATTATAATTTTGGTGTCAATTTAGAATTATTATAAAACAATTCATAGCCTAATTGAAACAACACAATAAAAAACGTTAATGGAAGTTGGATTTTGAATTAAACACTGTTTTGGAACAAAAAAAATTGGTTTGGTTTTTACGGACGTATTCTTTTTTCAATTTCATCTAAACGATGCCGGTAGCATAGCCGTGAAAAGAGACTTACTTTCAAGAAGAAGTAACGAGAGGCCGAAAAGATCTAAGAGCGACGAGCTTCACCTCCTTTTGACCAAATCCTCACAGCAGACCAAAACCTGGAAGAGATCATAGATAAATATATCAAAGCGCACCACTTTTTTCGTCGACTTAAAAGCCTTCTACATTTTTCAAAGCAAATAAGAAGTAAGTAAGTTTACAGAAAATTCAACTTTGCTATTAAGAAGTATATTTTGTTACAACTGCACGCTTTTCAAGTTTTCAAACCACTTACGAATCTTTTGACGGATTTCCAAGAATTAATAATGTCTAATGACGTTTGCGGATTTTTTTAAAACTCATTTACAGATTTTCAATGCAGTTTATTGTTTCAGTTTCAATTGGAGGAGGAGTAATTTTTTTTTATTTATTTATTTGTTTTTGAGCTTTAAGGCCGTTTGGTTTTTCACAAAATTATTATGAAAAAAATCAACAATGCACAAAGCGGTAGAAGTTAAAGCTATTTTTCGGAAATCACCACATCTTCTTTCTTCAAGGCTTCCGCGGGAATCGAGCCCAACCAACACCAACGGTACACTTACATAAGCGCCGACATCTAAAGGCATTTTTTTTTATTCGCTGATTATCAATCTGCTAAGAAGTAATTTCTAGAACTGAGAGCAGTGAATGTAATATGACAATTGATTTTTGAAAATAAAATACGAAACGAGTGTTGAAGTCGCTGATAATAACTTACGAAAAATTCACATACAAAGATTTTTATATAAGCGATTTTGGAATCTCCAGTCCAAAATAAAAAAAAATTTCAGAATTTGATACGATCAAAAACGAATTTTTAAACCTCACCTCACCATTAAACCCATACATATCTTTTTGTTGCATTAAATTTGTGGCATTTTTCAATCTAAGTTTTAGTTTGCAGTTAAGGTTAAATAAAAAATTGTCAGAATTTATTATATAAGTATGGTGCGGTTAAAATTCTGAGCTAAAATAAATCCAAGCATGCATATTTGAAAACTCTTTAAATTCTTGCTTAAATATTTCATTAATTAATTCCTTTTCACATCAATAATACTTAAATAGCAAACAAAAAAAAATGCGATATTCAAGTTAAACATCACCATATCATAATTTGGCTTTCAAGTGCTGCCTGCATTCACATAAATTATACAAAGAAATCAAAACAAAAAAAAACACGACATTTCGCAGAAAAAAAACCAAAATAAATCGCTAAAAAAAACTTGAAGAACTGCACACCAACGAAACTTATCGCTAGAACTGCGCTCTTACCGAATAAAATGAGTAAGCAAGCAAGCAAGCAGCAAGCACAAACAACAATAGCAAGAGCATTTCCTGCATTTGTTGCGCCAATCAGCATTTGCTGCGCGTCTAGCTTGACTGCAGCGCGCCAAACAGCCCCAGGCAGTCGGATAAATAGAAAAATAAAACGAGGCATTCGAGTAGTCATTTAGTCATTTTATCCAAAATAAAACATGCAATCAACAACTATGGCTGATAGCTAGAGCAGATAGGTGGAGGAGGTGTGAGAGGCGAGAGGTAGTACGTGCAAATACAGTAAATAAAGTAAAATACAAATGCAAAACTTAGAAAATAGCAAAAAAAAAAAAAAAAAAAAAACGGGTCAGAAAGCACGGAAGAGTAACGAAAAAAAATATTAAAAAAAAAAATCGAATGAACAGTGCACACAAAAATGTGTAGAGAAAAAAAAAACAAGAAATATATAGCAATAACGTCAAGTGATTGCAACCAAGGTCACTTCTGACGAACGTCTCAAATGCGCCGATATTTTTTTTGTATGAGCATTTGAAATGCGCACGATGCGATGAAAGCGAACTTTAAACAAATTCAAAAAAGTAGCATCCAAATTTAGAAATTTTTTCCCAATTGTAATCAAGTTTTTTTGAGTATGCAGTTTTGTAGTCCATTTAATTTTAGTAAAATAATGTGCCAATTTCAAATAGCTATCGGCTACCGTTGATTTTTGAGAATATTTTTGGTGGAGGCTGTTGCGAATTTCTTCCATATATAAATTAATTGTGTGTTTGCGTTGGAAATGTGGCAAAAAAAAACAACAAAAATCTTAAAAATTCAATAGTAAATTTTAACCGTTTGAAAGTAAGAAATGATTGTTTCAAATAAAAGCGGTAAACAACTGTTTACTCAAAACAGTTCGATCATGTCTGAGAAACACATCTCAAATAAGTTTCCAAATTTGTTGCGTTCTTTTAAGTTTTCTACAAAACTTGCGACTTGGCAATTATTTTTATCATAGAATTGAATATTCTTAAGAAGAATGAACTAATCAAAAACGATGTATAATATTTTTATAGTTTTGTTGGTCCCATGACCACCTTTATAAATACAGTATGTGTTAAATGTCGGAAATACTTGATAAGCGCTATAAAAAAATGTGTGTAAAAACTTCGATAGGTTGAAAATTCGTTGAACCTTTGTAAATATTGTGAAAAGTTCGCAACTTTGGTTAACTTGGTTTTTGATTTATTTATTATAAATTTTTTGGATGTGAATATTAGAGAAGGTGTTGATGGGAACCAGTTAAGAGAAACCGCCATAAAACAGGTACCAACTCGTTTCTGATTAACATCCTACATAGTAGTTTTTAAAGAAAAAATAAAGCGCTTGAGATTTGTCGGGGAATATCTGATTAAGCTTTCGATCGGATCTAAATATATGTATACTACGCTTCCATGCTTATCTGCATAACAGATGCACTGAACAAAGTTGGAATCATCCCAGCATCTGCTTCTCAACTTTCCTGCCATTGCGAAACTGAATTTTTTTGATTTTTTGTTGTTCTCCTAATGAGTTATTTGGTGATGACAAAGGTCATTTATGAATAATTCATTTGTCTCTTGTTCTGACTTCTTTTCAAAAACCGTCACACTAATTGTCTAATTATTTTTGCTTTGAAATGACAAACATCTTATCTGAGATTTGCATTAGAATGAACTCAATTAAAAAATGGACACATGCTAACATCAGTGTCAGCTCATTGCACTGCAACGAAGTGAAATTCAGGAACAAACTGCCTTTAAGGAAGTAGTCGAGATTGGATGCAGTTAGGAAAAGTGAATCAGTTGGGTTTAACTTTCTGAGAAGAAGCCGAGGTATGTATGTTCAGAACGATTGGATGTATCCTTCAGCTTTTGCCTGCCTGGTGTTTTTTCGGTGGATCTAATGGTACTCTTACTCTTCACCATTTTCTTGTTAGAGATTCTGATTGAAGGCAAAGTGGAGTACTAAGATTATTCACGTAAAATGTGTTGGTATTTCATGAGGATGGGTTGGTTCGCCAATTGAGTTGAAATTGAATTTAAATATTGGAAATTTTATAACGGCTTGGATCTTCATTCAACCTCAAGCATTTTTCAAAACAAATTATTTACTGGGTATGTTTTAAACTTAACTCTTTTTTATACAAAAAAAAACTAAATAAAATAAAAACAAAAAAGCATTTTACAAAAAAAAATAATTGCAATAAATCAAAATTACACAAAAAAATAAATAAACAAAACTAAATTTCCAAAAAATTTAGCAAAGCATGAAGAAATTACAAAAAACTCCCTCTCAAAACAATATAAAAAAAATCAACAACAAAAACCACAACTCACAAATCTAACAAATTTAATGCGACATTTACCGCTCGTCTGCTGGCTTGAGTAGTCGCATTTGGCTTGTTGCTATTGTTGTTGCTCGCTGCTGCACACAAGTGTCCCACTTCCAAGACTCTGTCATTCTACGTTCTTTCGCAGACTTTTTTTTCGTTCCTTTTTTTTTACATATTCTCTTTGCATTTATAAAAGTTTATTATATTTTCGGCTTCCCCAATGAACACCCCACTACCGGGTGCCAGCTCAACGGAAGACAAATACCCTCCTCCTCGGCCCCCACTCTCGCTAAGCACCAAACAGCAGCAGTTTTTGTACAAGTTAGTATTTATTGTATTTATTATTCCGCTGTTTGCTTTTTATTTGAGAGGAGAGTTGTTTCATTATACTCTCGTAGTGATAAAAATGCAAAAAAAAAAACACACACACACAGCTATGGAAGTAAGTAAATACATATGAAGGTATGGGTATAACTGCTTGAATGCAGGGCCATGTGCTGCGCTGAGACATCACACGGCGGTTGAGTATTTGAGGGTTGCTGGCATACATTTGTATGTATGTACATATGTATATATGTTTATAAAATGTATGCGGCACAGTTGTGGGTATTCACAGCGTCGGTGGGTGCCGCTTGCTGCTGGTGTTTATCTCCATAATTATGATGATGATGATGATAATGTTGATGACGCTGCGCTAATGCGTCGAAGGGGACAAGCTGCTATTGAGTGAAGGTGGAGAAGACTGCAGACCAGGTGCTGCAAATCTATATATTCTGCGTTTAAAAATTATAGCACAACCACATTATTTGTTTTTATATTGCTTGTCAATTTATTGGAATGAATTGTTCACATGCAATACGCGATGGGGCTGATTGACAAATTTGGACACAAATTCAACAATTTTTTTTTTTAATTTCAGATTTTCTAAAGTTTTGGAACATTCTGCTTTGTAGCCAATTCAACTTTAGTGCACCAAAATGTAAATTTTAAGTGACTTAGCTCTTCCGAAAGCGGATGAGCAACAGTAAAAAAAGTTGTCACAAATCAACGGTAAACTATAGTCGCTTGAAATTTGCATCACAGTATAGCAAAATTGAACTGGCTAAAGAACTGTATACAAAAAATTTTCATTTTTTTACTGTTGTACAAAGCAAGGCGAATTCATTAAAGGTGGTGTTAATCAATCAGTGGTGGTTCGTTGTCAAGATCAATTGTTTAGTTGCAAATAATCAATTGTTCCCTTTAACTATAGGAAATTTCGACATATGATTCGCTATAACTTTTTGCGGTGACTCTAATAGTTTAAAAATTATTTCGCGAAAGTTAAATACAAAGGAGAAAAAGTTTGACAATAACCCACCAAAGGGTTGCATTTTTAGAATTGCTACCACCTTACATCAATTCGCCTTGGTACAAAGTTTGCAAATTATTTTATTGCTCTTTATTTCTTTAGAGAAAAAATATATAAAATTTAAATGTCAGGAAAAATGAAAAAAATTTTAATTTATTGTGACTTCATAACTTCGTCCAGCACTGTATATTTCTGTGCACATTTACCAATACAACTGTATGTAGATAACAGCAGTTTTGCATTAAAATTAGTTCTGAATGCCATTTCGACGCGTCAAGCAGCTGACAGGCGATCAAACTAGCAAGGCTGCTTTTGAGGTTTTTTTTATAGTTCTACTTAATAATAATTTGATTTTGTTTTATTTTCGCTGCTTATTTCTCTTTCCTTTTGGAATTTATGTCGCTTTTTATTTAATGATTTTATTGGTATTTTAAGCTTTTATTTCAACTCTACGATTTCCTTGCTGTTTTTTGGTTTAGCCTGTCAGCTTGTTATTATTTACTACATACTAAGGTGTTCGATTATTCGACTTTTTTGTAAAACCGATTTCGAATTATTCGAGAAATGGCAATGTGGAAAAAACCGGTCTTAAATATTTATATCAAGAAAAACGAGTTAACCGGTTATAGTCCCAACTAAGAAAAAAACTACATCAATGTACTTACGTGTAACTAAGTGCAATTATTTCTATGACAGTAATCTTTGAAAATAAAATGTAGTTTAATGTCCGAGTTAAGTAAGCAATATCAGTCTCTAATAGACAAAAGTCACAATTTTAGAAAAGTTGGCATTAATTGGTCTCAAAATAAATCCTCTAGTTCCAAAAAAGTCTCCAAATTGTGACCAAGCGATAAGCAGGTCAAAAAAATTAAGACAAGCCCAAAAAATAAAAACTTAAAAGCGAGGAAAGGCAATAATCCTCAACTTATTTACGCAAAGTCTCAAATCTTAAAACTTAAAATTATACCAATTTACTGAATTTCACATTGAGCAAATTGAGCGAGCTGGATGAACTTATTGTCACTAAGACGTTGTACAATTTTTCAAGGTTTTGCCGTCCTCTATTGACATTTTACTAATTACATATATAAAATTTTCTAAAAATACATTTGCGGCGTTTTTTTTTTTTTGCAAATGATTTGAATTTCGAATATATATAATGGACTTATCTACTTGATAAGCACTCTGTGGTTGGCATTTCTATAAAAACAACGGATATAAAATTAGTCGATGTGCTGTCGTATTTCTATCGAAGGCTATATTTTCAAAACAACGAAAACCCCGGTTTTGGAGATTATAAAAACCGATTTATTCGATATTCGAAAATCAAGAATTCCCAAAACCGTACAATAATTTATGAAATAATCGAAGAAAACCGGTTTGAAAAAACCGAGTCAATCCCCCTAGTACATACGTATGTGTGTATATTAAAATTTTTATTATCTATTCATAATTCTGTTTTGTATGCGTCTAACTTAACTTTTTATGTTTACGGAAATGAATATTGAAGTGACTAGCAAATTTTCAAGAGTTTTTTTTTTATTGCAAATATTGCTACTATTTGCACAAAAGTTTAGTAAAAGGAGTAAGAGAGAGAGAGAGCTTATTTTCTATTTACCATTAATACTTTGGCGTAAATAAAGTTATCTGAAATTAAATTCCAATTTATATCAATTCATGGCACTTGATTTATTCAGCCGTCGCATATTACGTACATATGTATGTATGTACGTAACTTTGTTATATTTGGGTTTTAAATTTACTACTTTTTTATGTTGCATTGCGATTCCGGTCAAGGCCGGCAAAAAAATCTGTTCGGGGCATTTGGTGATCTCTGAAATACAACAATAATTTTTAACGCTTTGTCTGTTGTCGCTTGTTTTTTTTTAAGGTTGGCTAAATAAAAATTCGACTCAAGCTGAATAAAGTTGTTGATAATAAATTTCATATTTTTCTATTTGTTTTATTACTTAGTTATAAGTTCAATGCGATTTGTTAATTAATAGGTTGAAATTTTTGTGCGCAAATTTTTATGTGTTTTTTTTTTACACTTAGTAAATCTGAAACAATTATATTTGTATTACTTTGTAAAATTTATGGAAATATTTGTTCACATGAATTTTGTGATGCTACTGATTGTGTTGAGGCGCTGAAGTCACCATCATTATCATATCTTATTTTTATTTTTGCATTTTACTTTCATTTATTTTATAATTTTTTATTTTATTTTACATTTTATATTTACTTTGCTTTTTTTTATTACAAACTGAAGTTAAATCTTTGTCTTTTTGATTTATTTATTTAACTTCTTTCAAATTTATTCGTTTTTACTTGTTTCATATGCTTGGCCTTACTTTTATTTTTGATGTTTTCTTAACTTTATTTTATTTGAATTTTTTGTTGTAGTTTCATTAAATATATGGCACTTTAATTACTTTATTAAATACATTTTAAATATGTGTCACTTTAACTACTTTTTTGGCATTTTATTTTTAATACATTTTTTTCATATTTTTATTTTTACTATTTTTTAAATTTATTTAATGTTCAATGCATATTTTCACTTTTATTATTTTTCTCTCCGTTAACTTTTTTAACTTTTACCATTTAATTTTTTTGATGTTTTTTAAATTTATTTAATGTTCAATGCATATTTTCACTTTTATTATTTTTCTCTCCGTTAACTTTTTTAACTTTTACCATTTAATTTTTTTGATGTTTTATTTTGTTTAAAAAAATTTATTCATTATAAACAATTTATTCAATTTCTCTATGTATTTAATTTTTTATTACTTTTTTCATCTTGTTTCGTTTAATCATTTTTCTTTTCATTCCTTTCTAATAACTCTTTTCCGATATCAAGGTCAATTCGCTATACGTTTATTTATGTATTTTCTCTATTTTTAATATATATTTATTTATTGTTACTTGTTTTGATAAACAAATAAACTGGCTTCCACTGGTAGGTACTTAAGTTGCAATTAATTTATTTGAATGTCATCGTCGCAGTTGAGTGGAGTCGAGTGCGTAGCCTTTTGTTCATAATTAATCAACTTTAAATTAAAAGCAAAAAAAGCTAAATATCGCGGATGTGAATGCGCGCAATCATTAAATGTATGCAAGCAAATGCAAACATGTTCATACATACACACACAGTCATGTATACATGCATATGTACATTTGTACATTTGTGTAGATGCAAAAATACTAAATGCGGATACGTGTGCGCAAGCGCTCTAAATGCTCACCAATCAACTAACTGGCCGCTTAGACAGCTCAACAGTCAATTGCACAGCGCAACGCCGGACGTGAGTTAGAAAAAAAAACAAGCGTCAAAATAAAATCTAAACAGCAAACTGCTTTGCATTGACGGGCTTGAACAAACAAAACAGATGCAATTCATACGAAATGAGATAATCGCTAAATAAATCTTAAGTTGCTTGCGTTTGAAAAAAAAAAACAAAAAGTAAAGTTAAATGTATGCAAGCACTTAATTATCTAATATATGTAGGTATGTATATATCTGCAAGAGAAAAAATGAGTAAACATAAATTTAAAAATTATAAACCAGCTGCATAAATCAATTAAAAAATTCAGAAAAAATGTTTAGTTCCTCCAAAACAAATATTTTATACTTATTCGCTTTTAATACAAAAACAAATGCACACAGTCGATATATTTTTTTTTCATTTGCATGCATTTATGAACTTTTGTCGTTCGTTATGTTAGTGAATTAGCGACGCCCACTCGCTCTCTCACCGCACGAACTTAAGTTTCGCGAATGCAGCGCAATTCGCAAGTGCATACACAAATGCAGCGTTGCAAGTGAGCAAAAACAGTTGTACCTTATGTACGAGTTCATATACATACATACAATACGGAGGCTTGAGAGCGTGTGTCTGGCATTTAAGATTTTCGTTATAGTTGAATTACTCTCGTTTGCGATTGAGAATTTCAAAATGGCGTTTGTATAAAATGCAGCTTGAAATATGCATTTTTTTTTTTCAAATAATTAAGAGTATAAAATATGCGAATTTCAACAGCTACGTTCAGATTTATTCCATCAGATTTGTATTACTTACTGGAATGTCTCGTCTCATTAGTATAGGGTCTCACATACCTGGAAGAAAAAAAAATACAAATAATATTATTATTAATTTTAATTGTTGTATGATATATGTTAATGCTATATATTAATAGAAAACTATAACTAAATGTTAATGATACTTAATAATAATAATAATTTTTGGCGCTTACACTATATAGCTCAGCGTTTGTCTTTATATTATACCACAAATGGAGGAACCTACAGTTTTGTGCCGACTCCGAACGGCAGATGTATTTAATGAGAAGCTTTTTCATGGCAGAAATACCCTCGGAGGTTTGCCATTGTCTGCCGAGGGGTGACCGCTATTAGAGAAAGCTTTTTCTATTATTAAGATTTTGCTTGCCCTGACTGAGATTCGAACCTCGAACTCACCAGCATTTCGAGTTATAGCACGCACCGCTACCAACTCGACCACAGCGACCACATTGTTAATGATACTTAGTTTCGTAAAAAGTTCCAAAAATTCTAAATATGTTTAACAAAAATTAAAACTCTTTAAATATAACTTAGAAAAAATCCGTATGCAGCTTTATAACCTATTCGATTTATTAAATCTAACTCTAGCGCCATTTTTGTAATAAAAATACTTAAATTTTTAATTTGAACAATACCGTTTTATAAACCCAAATTTTATTAATCAGTTTAATCGCGAATTTCATGTGAATAAAAGTTCCCATAAATAACAATGCTATACAAAAACAATTTTACCCAATTTGTTTTTGTGTTGCTTGTAAATTGATAGGAATAAATTGTTCACATAAAATTCGTTACAAGTCTTAATAACTCGACTCCAGCTTCTCTCAGCGAGTTTACAAGTAGCTTATTAGCTTATTATATAACGACAGATGTCATAATTAACCTCCGAAACTTCCAGTAGTTTTTAAGAAATTACATCCAGTAGTTTTTAAGAAAAGTATGAACAATGGAATGATATTTAACCAACTTTTTGTTTAACGAAATCTTGTTTTTCTTTTATGTTTACAAGAAAAACTACAGCGTCCGCAAAAAAAAACAAAATCAAAAAATTAACGGTTATTTGTAAGCACCTATAATTTTATTTTTCAAAAATTTAATAACCTAAGAAACTGTATAATTGAAGATTTTCTTAAAATTCTGTTTATAAAATTAAATTTTTAAAGAATATTTGTTGAAATTTTTCACAAAGTTGGTAACTCGGATTTGAATGAATGTACTATATTTTTATAGAATAATTAAAATAATTAAATAATTAAAAAAAAGTAAAAAAATTGTCATTTTGTGATTACGTTATATTTTGAAATATATTTGGGTTTGTTTCTAGGTGCGTTTTACAACTCAATAGGCAAAAATTTTCTTGAAATTCTAATTGCAATTATTAAAGATGTAACAAAATTAAAAAAAAAATTTTTAATGAATTTATAAAACTTTTAAATTAATCATTAAATTAACAATCTCGATCTGAGACGTTTTTTATTAAAGAAAAAATTACATTAAATATAAAAATAATAAATTATCCATCTCGAGTTAAGACGACTTTTATTAGAGCATTAAATATTATTTATAGAAAATAAAAAAATTAAATGTCCAAACTTCTAAAGTCGCGATTTTTTCTCTTCATATTTTTCGACGACGCATAGGTACATACGTATGTACATACCGATTACACACCTGTTACAGCAACAACACAACCGTACATTCCCAAAATTTCTACAAAATTAACGCATTAACAATCCAAAAGCGTGCTATCTTCATATTATGTACATATCACGCATATTTAATATACAGAGAGTAAAAGCGAACCAACGAGAATAACAACAACAACAACAACAAGAACAAAAGAAGTAAACATTAAATGAATAACAACAACAATTGAGTTAGTTTATTACCATTTTACTTAAGCTTACAAATACACGCACACATACACACATACATACATCGCCATCATTACCATCCAG
Organism: Philophylla caesio; assembly: GCA_963971545.1. NCBI lineage: Eukaryota > Metazoa > Arthropoda > Insecta > Diptera > Tephritidae > Philophylla > Philophylla caesio. The sequence goes on from OZ020609.1 coordinate 94,065,581, forward strand.
GCATCGGCCGACACTCCGGCAAAGCACATCGTCAACGTCATCGGATTCACCATCGACATCGTCGTTACTGTCTCAAGTTCAAGTTCAAGATAAAAATTTATTTCATTTTATTTTCCTTTTTATTTCAGCATTTTTATTTTTTATTTTATATCATTTACTTTTTCCGAACTTCATACGAATTTATGCATATGTATGTATGGGTGTATGTATGTATGGATGTATATATGAGTATATTTGTAGCTACAGAAATTTGTATGTGACTAGGTGTTGTTGTTGTTGTTGTTTGGGCTGCTGCAGCATTGAAAGTGCGCTACTAAGTGGAGCGCAAAGGAGCTGCACACAACACACAAAAGACTGAACAAATGAATGAATGAATGGATGAATGAACGAATGAAGATATGTAACATTGTATATTAATATATATTTCATGAGGAAATACGGAAATTATTACTTCCGAAAGTAGCTCACTTGCGATTTGTTTTTTAAGACAATCGCACCAATGACTCATACACGACAAGTCGGGACAAGCATCACACTTTAAAACCGCTGGCGGTGTGTCTTCAAATCTCACAAAAATAAACTTAAGAAGTACTGTCTCTTCTCAAATGGACACTGGCTCTGTCGGACGACTTTGAATTCTACCGCGATAAGTATGTAGGTGATTCGTTTCTTACAGACAATCGGTAAGTTAGAGTAAAAAGTATAAGTTTCACTATCTGTATAATATTTAAGTAGTAAATATTTTTGTTATACTTATTTCAAACTTATGTAAGGGCCGAAATTTAAGCTTTGTCAAAGTAAGAAATTTATTTATTTATTTTTAAGTTCAACAGTACTACATTCCACATTCTATTTTAATTCTTAACTTTCACTATATTTTTATTGGATATTTCTTATAAACATAACATTTTAAGATCTGAACGTAAGCAGTGAAATTTTAGTGGAATTATTTGGTCCTGGAAAGCCCAACGAAATACGACTTCGAAGAGTATGTAGAGTTTGAAATGCGGTTACATTTTTTCATAAATTTGTTTTATTTTCTACATGTTGGTTGTCAAAATGTGAAATACCAATTATCAATAAAACTTCAGTAGTACATATTTTATTATGGGTTTTGCGTTAAAAGCGAAAGCTGTCAACCGAATTGGGGTTGCGTTTGTATTCATAATCGAACCATTAACTAGTTTCGTATGATGAAGGAAATGCATTTGAGTAAAAAGTTATTAAAAGTAAACAAAAAATAATAAGTTGGCGCTTACACTATACAGCTCAGTGTTTGGCCGAGCTTATCTTACCATTTGTGGTACGCGTCTCTTATGTTGTACCACAAATGGAGGATCAACAGTTTTTCCGAACGGCAGATGTATTTTATGAGAAGCTTTTCCATGGCAGAAATACCATTGCCTGCCGAGGGGTGACCTCTATTAGAGAAAAGCTTTCTCTTTGATTAAGATAACTGACTGAGATTCGAACCTCGATCTCAGTGGCATATCGAGTTATAGCAAGCACCGCTACCCACTCGACCACAGCTGCCACAGAAGTAAACAAATAACAAATAACATAAATGGCCATCATTACACAGTCCTAGCGTTTCTAGTAACTTTTATCATGCTGTAGAATCTAGAAAAAAAGTCTAGGGAGCAAATAATTTCGCGCATTGAAGAAAGAAAAGAAGAGCATGGTGTAGAGACTAGGTTATCGATAAAGAAGTCTTCGTTCTCTACACTGACGGCTCCATAAAGAACTGCAGTTTGGAGACGGGATATACTAACATTTTCCAGACGGAAGTGCTGAGCCCGTAAAATATTAAGTTACAAAACAATCGAGAAAAATAGAGCTACAATTGAAACAGACAGCCAGGCGGCGCTAAATTAGTGTACCAGTGTGTTATGGAACTAAGCTCTGTGGCAATTTCTATGAACATTTCTATGAACATTTCTCTCGTCTTAGTGCCTGGCTATACGAACATTGACGATAATGAGAGGGCGAAACTAACCAGTAAAATATGGTCAGACATCCGTACATTTAGATTACCGAAATAACTATGACCTCACTACTGCAAAACTAGAACACCGAATCTGGTCAACAACTCAAGAAAGAAAATCGTTAAATTACTAAGTTCTTATTACGTGACTCATCTATCAAAGGTGTCTAGAATAAGAGTCATGGACGGCAAAAAATTCAAACTTTTTAAGGTAAGGCATCCTAACGTATGTGGTGCTATTGCTCGATATGCTGGTGAGCTTGAAGTTCGAATCTCACCCAAGGCAAGTTAAATCTATATCATAGAAACGTTTTTTTCTAATAGCGGTCACACCGCGGCTATGGCAGACCTCCGAGGGTATTTCTGCCATGAAAAGGCTTCTCATAAAAATACATCTACTAGCTCTATAATTTATTTCCGAACTAACAAAGATTTATAAGGATCTTCGAAAATTTACAAAACTCCAAGCAAACATCGTACCGGAAATGAAAAAAGTTACTATTGCAATTTAGTTGATAATCATCTGCGAAAAGTGTACATAACAACATAATGCAGTCAAATAAATAACTTTCATTTTCAAAAAGTGAACAATGTCGAAGAAAGAAAAACGAAAAAACAGGAAAACAGCATAAGAACTAGAAATAAAATTTTGTGAAAAAATAACGGCAACAATAGCACGACGCAGAGGTTGCACAAATCGCAAAGTGTGGAGCCACCAACTGCGGCAATGTCATGCAAACTTTTGCGCTGCTGCAGTGGTTATGATAGTTAATATTGTTATTGTTGCTATGCTATGACGAAGCAATGCAGATGCGTCATATAAAGTTCCGTTTTTTTTTTTTGAGTAAGAGTAAAAAGTAAAAGTTAAAAAGCAAAGAACTTTGTTAGACGGCGCGACAAATGCGGGCGGCAAATTGTATGAATGTAACAAAGGTATGTTTGGTTTGTATGTATGTATGTATGTTTGCATTCTGGCAGACAAAAAACGCGCAAAATTTCGTGGCACAATCGGTAAGTGTACGAGTATGTTGCAGGCAGGCAACCAGCCAAGCTGACAGACAGACAAACAGACAGCGGCGTGTGGTTGGAGGTTAAACAGACAGTCAAGCTGTTGTGCACTCAACGTTGGAAGGCGTTTCGCGACAGTAAGTTTTTTATTATTTTTTTTTTCCCAATTTTGCTTCCTTTTGACTTTGTGAACCTTTTGTTGTGGCAGTCAGGAGGCTCTGGCTAACCACTCAGACAGCCAAATTGGCGCGAGTTTGGCGGACGGCTTGCATGCACCTCCTCCTTTATTTATTTATTTTTTTTGCATCCATTACGCTGGCAATGACATTTGACAATGTGCCACCCATGCACACACACCTATTTACCTGCATTTATTGCCACACACACACACACTAGCTAGGATTTGCAGTTTTTGTTTTGTTTATTTGCTCGTTATAAAGCGGCGTGATTGTATTGTTTGCCTAGCAAAATATTTTAATTTGCTTTTCATTCTATTTTGATTGTCTTGTCTATTTCGGCTCTCGGCGTAGTGCAACATTTGCCGCCTTTTTTGCTTTGTTTTGGGTTTGGTTTTTACTTATTCGTTGTGTGTTGCAACATTTGCGCTTCACTTTCAAAATTTATTTGTCTGCATGCAATTGCAATACATTTTGTTGGCAGAGTTTATTGGCAAGCCTGAGGTTATTTTCTCTGGTGTGTTAAATGGTTTTTGAGTAGTTGACAATGAAGAAGAAAAGTATAAAATATTTGAAACTTTCAAAAATGCATTCTTCTTCAAGATTATATGTACAAGCCGGTGTCGATGAACATATATGTATGCATGTATGTACGTATGTTTGTATATATATTTTTGTACAGGACTTCATTGACAAAATTATTCGTGTTCTTTGATTTTCTTAACTCGTTGTAGGACCCTCAAAATGTTTTTAATCTGTAGCCTTTTGAAGCTTTTACACAGACACGAGTGATACTACGCAATCAGAGAGATGCTGAGAAAAGAACGATATCGCTGCAGAAATTTTTGGATTTTTATAAAAATTTTAAAAGCTTTTTTTGTTTAATTTTTAATCGATATTTTTAAGAATAAGTAGCTTAAGAAAGAAATCGATCATAAAAAACAGTATCACTGGTAAAGTTTTTTTATTCAAACACGACTTTGGTTAAAACAACCTTAAACAATGTTAAAAACTAAGCAATAATATTAATATGAGATATAAAAAAAAACATATGTACATATTGCCCCCTTTCATACGCTTTACGTAAAATCTACGTTTAACGCTTTAACAAAATTTTAAAATTTTATAAGTTAGTAAAAATTACTTAAATTAATTAAATATGCGAAATTTGCCAATATGTGGCGGCGCTATATTTGTGACACGAACTACTTTTTTACATACATACATATGTACATACATATATACACACTTTGACTTTGCTTCTTTATTAAATTTCTAATGAAAATTCAGTTTATTCTCTAACAAAAAATGCACAAAGTCAAGCTTCAAACTTTACATAAAAATTAATAATAATTTTTTTAAATTCCATGAAAATTAAATACATTTAATAATTTTTTTGAGTATGCAGTGTTATAGCCAACTCAATTTCAATATAATAATGTGCAAAATTCGAAATGGTAAAAATAAACGTTGATTTAAAAAAAAAAAATTTACCAACGTTTTTTTCGCTATTTCTGACCGAAATTTAAAATATGAGGATGGTGGTAAAGCGCCAGCCGAAACAAGTTGAAATTTTTCTTTACTTTCTATAAAGTTCGAAACTTTTATTTATAAAGAATCCTCTGCATTTTAATTGAAAATTTAAAAAAAAAATTATGTAAAGCAGAATACGAGTTAGAGGTCCAAATTTGGTTGTGACATATTTCTGATTTGCACTCAACTTTGTACTTCAATTCTTGGTGGAATCGTTTTGCAGAAAAGTGAATTGAAATTTAGTTTTATGTTCATCGGAAATAGGCTTTTGGCTTACCAATAAAGCCAATTATTTATGTATATTAGGCAATGTATTAAATCATTGGAAAAGCGATTATTTTTAACTTAACAGCAACAAACTCGATTAACTTCCATAATAACTTGCCACCCATTATTTACTTTACAACAAGTAATAAAGAAAATATTTTTTTAAGTAAATCAAACAAAATTCCCCCAATTTTTTCGCTCGAATTTTGTGACGACTCTTATAACCTTCCGAAAATTGACTTTACTCGTATTATGCGACTATGCAACCCTTTCGGCAAACGAACAAAAACATTCGAAAGCAATGCCTGCCTTGGCTAGCAAACTGATGCGACAGAATTTTAGAAGTTTAGTTCATAACTCCTCCACCGCCTCCTCCACAGCAAAAAAAAAAAAGAGTTGGTAGTGTCTAACTGCATTTGCAACCACAAAAAAATAAACAAAAGTCACAAGAGCAAGAGAATATTTACATGAGTTCAAACTTTTATCTGCAATACTTTTGTATGTGTTTGTCTATGGTATGCATGAATAAATGTGCATAAATATGTATGTATGTATGTATGCATAAGCTTTCATATAAATGTACATATACATTTTTCAAGTGCATGCAATAAGTAAAAAAACAAAAACAATGCAAAAGAAAGAGAATATTCAGCAAAAAAAAAATAGCACCCGAAATATAGAAAATTGTTTGGGCATGACATTAAAAGCATTTTGTTGTTGTTGCAGTTGCAGCAATAGCAGAGTAAATAAATGCTTAAATTGAAGATAAACAAATCACAAACATACACACACACTTACAAAGTCAAGTAAGCAAGCAATGAGAATGCAAGACGGCAATGTGAAATGAATGTGGGATAAAGTTTTTGAGAAAACACAAAATGAAAAAGGCTGTGCATAGCAATACTGATGTATGTATGTACACATACTTGTGTAAATATAAATATGTACACATACATACATACATACATACATACCCATAAGCGAAAATTCACTAGAAATGCACGGCAAAAAGCCTCAGCATCAAATTAAGACACACTCACATAACATTCTCAAAAATTCAACTTCCCTCTGTTCTTTGCAAAAAAAAAGTTAGTTATGTACTCTATTAAGTATTACGAGTATACTGAGAAGATTTTGTGCGTGTGAATAATGGCAGCAAGCAGCAAGAAGTCAATGTCAAGTAAAGTGACTTTCAAATCAGCATCGAAGCATTTTTAAGTATCAGTAATTAACAAAATACAAATCGAAAAATTGAGAAATAATAAAAAATACATTGTTGCCTCGATTACAATAATTTAATAAAACAAAAACTTTTCTGAGCCTCGAATCTAGGTTTTTTAGTTTATTTTCTTTAATTTTTTTTACATTTATTTTATGTTATTTTCCTTTTTATTCCCAATCATTTTACTTCTTTTAATTTATTTCATTGCATTTAATTTTACTTCATTTCATTTTTTATATACATACATATTTTAATTTTCTTTTAATTCTAATTATAATAATAATAATTTTGGCGCGTACACTTATAGCTCAGTGTTTGGCCGAGCTTCTCCTACTATTTGTGGTGTGCGTCTTTATATTATACCACAAATTGAGGGACCTACAGTTTTGTACCGACTCCGAACGGCAGATGTATTTAATGAGAAGCTTTTTCATGGCAGAAATACCCTCGGAGGTTTGCCATTGCCTGCCGAGGGGTGACCGCTATTAGAAAAAACTTTTTCTATGATTAAGATTTTGTTTGCCCTGACTGAGATTCGAACCTCGAACTCACCGGCATGTCAAGTTATAGCACGCACCGCTACAACTCGACCACAGCGGCCACACTCGACCACAGCGGCCACATTCTAATTAGTTTTTTTTTTTAATTAGATTTTATCTTATTTTAATTTATTTTATTTTTTACTTGCTTTAGTTTAACTTAATTTTGTTTTATATTTTATTTGTTATTGGTTGGTCATATAACTATATATTTCTTTCAATTTTTTAAATTGATTCTATCTATCTTATTTAATTGTACTTTAATTACTTTAGCTTTATTTTATTGTACTTTTTATCTTAACTTTTAATTTTATTGTATTTATATTGTTTGTTATTTAATTTAATAAAATTTTTTGTATTAAAATTTTCTGTAATCTATTTAGTTTTAATTTAATTTAATTTTTGTTTTAATTAATTATATATTATTAAATTTTTTTATTGTATTTTTTATATTATTTTTATTTAAATTTAACATTAATTTTTTTAAATTTTATTTAAATTTATTCAATTTTACTTTAATTCATTTAGTTTTAATATATTTTATTTTATTAAATTAATGAACCTCATTTCGCTTCATTTCTTTTTATGTTTTTTTTTTTCATTTTTCTTCACTTAATTTAATTTTATTTGATTTAATTTAATTTAATTTAATTTATTTTATTTTACTTTAATTAATTTAGTTTAATTTCATTAGATTTTATTTACCTGAATATATCTAATTTAATTTAATTTCTTATATCCAATTATTTCATCTCAGCTAATTCCGTTCCAAATCATTTAATTTTATTTTATTTAAAGTAATTTTTTAAATTTTAATTTATCTTCTTGTACTTTTATTTATTTATGCAAATTAAATTTAATTTTATTTTTGTTATCACATTTTTTTATTTAAATGTATTTAATTTATTTTTGTACAATTTATTTAATTTGTTAGAATTTTTGAGTTTATTGTATTTATTTTATTTTATAAATAAATATTATTTTACTTCATCTTTCGAAAGCAGAAAGTTTTCCATACTCTAGCATTTCTCAATTGCAGCAACAACGTTTCACAGTCCATACCTCGCACATTTCACTGCACTTTTTTACTGTCTGCCTCATTCTCAAATGCAAATGCCATTGCAACTTTTTGAGAATTTTGTAACCAACAAAAAGCACAGTGAAGTAGGCGTAGTAATCACACAACGAAAAAAGCTAAAGGCTGGCAGAAACAAATTAAAATATTTTATCTATATTGGCACAGAGCTCCATTCTATGCACACACGAACAAACATACCTATGTACGTATGTATGTATGTATGAGTATTTACACTTTGAATTCACTTGGTGGAGTTTTGCGACGCAAACTTCATATGCATATGCCCACACAACAGTACCTGCGTTGACAGGGTTGCCATTGCAGTAGCATAAATGGTGGTGGTGTGGTGGCCACATTTTTTCTTGCATTTTCCAAGTTTTGGTATTTACTCGCCACTCAACCCTCTCATGCGACCACTCATCATCCAAAAGTGCAACGCTGCTTACAACCCTTAACGAAGAACAAATGAAGCACGTTTTTTTTTTTAAATAACATTAAGTCAAAATATCACACTTTTCAAACAAACGTTGGCAAACAATACTTAGTCAAGTGTTAATGTTATGAAATGGATTTTTTGGCAGCAAATTACAAAAATGTTGTGTTTCAACTGTTTTTCCTAGTTAAAAGTGTTAAATGAAATAAGATTTGAGTATGCATGTAATATTAAAATTTATAAATGTGGAGTTAAGTTAATTTGAAATGCTTTTGCGACAAGTTTGTTTTGTGAAGTTGAAGCCTGTTAGTGGCTTTTATTCTGCATTTGGGTGGGAAAGCCTCTATGAGTGAATGCTGGTAAGAATAAATGTATGAATGTACAAAATGTGAATCCATTTGTGGCTAGGTATGTTACTACATACATACATATATTGTCTGCATTTCCATTCACTTTGCATTTTGCTGCTCTGCTTGGCTTTTGTATTCCAACTGAATTCGTCTTATTTGTCGTTTAGCTCATACACGCTGTTATTATTGTTGTTGCCGTAGCACTATCGTTGCTCAAACCTAAAAGTTTGTATTTAACGTAATCCTATTTCTTTGCTTGTCCGTTCGAAACCGTAGCATGTCACTTAAAGTCATTTACATACAAAAAGATTAATCTGGAGCTGGCTGTTGCATACTTCAAGGCGTTGAACGGAAATAGCAGCATTTAATTTTGTATTTTATTTACTCACATTTCTATGATATTTTTTTTTCAAAGTTTTTTGTAAATTAAGATTTTTTTGGTAAATTTAAATACGTTAAAAAACACATGATATCGTTTAAAATTTATAGATATAAATAAAAATGTATTTCGCTAAAGAAGAAAACAGTCAGTTTAATTTAATTTTGTTCATTCGAAAACAATTTAATTTATTTTAATTAAATTTTAAATTTATTAAAATTTAATAAAATTCAGTTTGTTATAAATTTAGTTTTACATATTTTAATGTAATATAATGTAATTATGCAACTTAATCGAAATAACTTATTTAAATAATTGACAAATTTTTTGAGCTCGAGGCCAGTTTATAGAAGATTTAATTGGAAAAATAACAACAGTTTTAAAATGGTAGAAGTTATAGTACTATTTCGGAAATCACCACATTTCCTCATCAGACTTCTTTTTTATATTTATTCTTCATAACCGAGTGGACTGCGTCGTTTTTCCATCTTCCTTAACTTATTTAAAGTTAATTTAATTTAATCATTTTGTTCATCCCATTTCTCTTTATTTTATTAAATTAATTAATTTAAATAATATAACAACTTGAATTTTACAAACTTTATTTATTTTGATTATATACATACATACTTCTATATTATTTTATTATATCTCATTTGATTTTTAAGTTCATCAATATTTTTCTTTATTAGAGCTTAATTTCGCTACATTTTAAATTTCAGCAATTTATTTAGTTAAATAAATTCTAGTTATTTTATTGCTTTTATTTTATTTTCGTTTATTTTATTTATTTAACGCTTTTATTTTTTATTTAAATTTTAATTTATTTTATTTATTTTCTTTTTATTTGGTTTTCTAGTTCTCTAATTCTTTTAATTTTTTTTTTTGTTAAGTTCAAAGTAATTTTATTATTTCTTTGTTATATATTATTTTATTTACTTCATTTATTTCATTTTTTTTTTGTATTTTTTTTTTTTTTTTGAGTATTTTACGAATATTTTTTTATATGTTTTAATTTTCTTTTTAAAATTTAATTTAAAAATTTTCTTTCAAAAATTAAATTTTATTTTATTTATTTTCATATTTTATTTTATTTCTTTTCTTCTTTAATTTATTTCTTCTCTTTTATTTGCTTTTCTATTTTCTTTGTTCATTGCATTTCATTTTGTTAGTTCTCATTTAATTTTTCTGTATTTTTAATTATTTCATTTTGCTTTTTTGTAATATAATTATAAATTTCATATTTTATTTTCAGCGCTGCTGTTTTAATTTGCTTTTAATTTTAATTTTAATTTCTTTTATTTTTTATCCATTCTTTTATGTTTTACTTTATTCGGTTTCACTATATGTTTCTTTTTCAAAATTTTTTTTTTTTATTTTTTATTGAATTTATTTAATTTTTTTCTCGATTTTTTTTTTATTATTTAAAAATCATGGTCATTTTTATCTTTATTTTATTTGTTTCTTAATCATGTTTTTTAATTTTTTTAGTCCGTCATTAAAATTTTTTTATTCTTATTAATTTCAAAAACTAATTTTATTTCATTTGAGTTTAAACTGTATAATTTTATTTTAATCTAATAAACTTTGAGCTAGTTAAATATCTTCTGTTTCACTCTCGTAATTCATGCAAGAAGGACATGTCAGACAGAAAAGTGAAAGTTTTCTTATTCTCTGCTTTAGCCACTCAGTCGAGTAAATAAATACATATTTACTCACTAAATATAATCATGCACATAGTACAAGCTTATTTATAACTACATTTATATATGTATGTAAGCACATTGTAACGGCAACAGCAACAGCAATAGCAACAGCGACAGACATTATTTGTTGGTGTCATCATTATTGCACCGTCTGTCTGGTGGCAGTCGCGCGTCTGTTGCGCTGCAATCGGCCACTTCGTTCATCGTTCACATCATACAGGGCGCGTCTGCAGTTGGCAAACATTTCGTCATCAGTAGAAAGCTTCGTTGCGCATTCGTTCTATTTGAGTATTCAAAAAAAAAAAAAACGCTCTTCCTCAAATGCTTATTGCCCACATTTGCACAATCTTGCAACAGTGCTTTCCCCAACACTCACACTTTCTCCACATCAAACCATCCACCAAAGATACCAAAAATTCATCACAACGCGCCAGTGCTCTTACACTGCCCGACACTGTTTGAGGGCGGACGCGAAGTGTACCGATTGCGTTTCGTGTACTGCTGCAGCGTGCACTCGTACACTCACTACTACTGTGAGTGTGTGTGTGTGTGTGTGTGTGAATGAATGGGGTGTTTCATTTGTTGCCCTCCAACATTTGTCTATGTAGCCTTCACTCTGCGTCTATCGTTCGATCCTCCGCCCGTGCAATTGCTTGCTCCTTCATTTGTCTGCGAGTTGAGTTTGATTTGTGCATTGGCGCATGCTTCGTGCCCCTTTCCACGTTTCCCTTTTTTATCACTCCGCACGTATCCCCCTCTACTCAGCTCCAAAAGCAATTCGTTGGCTCGTCACCCCATTTTGCGGTGCGAGAGGGTGGATTTTGTATTGCCAGCATTGCAACAACTTGTGACTTGCCTCTTGCCTAAGCGTCTGCTACCTAGAATGTGCATATTTATGTATGTGTGTGTATGTATGTTTGTGGAAATAGTGATGCAAGGTGCTTGCAGACGCAGCAAATTTTTGTTCCTTCGTTCATTTACTTCAATGTCCTTTCGTCCGTTCACTGCTGTGTTTGTTTCAACAATATTGTTTGCCCTGCTGATTTTACTAAATTTTTAGTAGTATTTACAGAAACGTGAGTGAATATGTAGCTAGTCATGTGTATCCATGTATGTATGTATGTATTTTTGAGTGCTTCATTGAAGTTGTTTTTGTATCTGCCCTTGATGCTTCTATCGTCCGAACCAGTTCAGCCTTTTTGCCACTTCAATGCTCTTAGCTGTAATTTACACATATTTTGTTGTTCATTGCAGTTACTTACTAGAATTTGTTGTAATTTTGGTACTTGCTGCAAGTATTGTGACCAAATGCGGCACTATGGAATTTCATTAATTTCTTGCAACTTCCCTGATATGTAGTAAGGTTAGTTGTTGTTGGGTTTTCACAAAATTCACTGCGAGAAATAAATTTTTCTCAAAAGATTTTGTTCAAGAAATAGACATAAATTATAAATGTCATAAATTAAAAATAAGTAGACGCGCCTGAAAGTACGCAACATTTGAAATCAACTTTATGCGGCATATTTTTGGGTGCAAATGGTTTATCTCTACAAAAGTTGTTCAAGGTTGCAATTAGTGCTTTGTTAAATCTCTCTCTCTGCACTTCAAGTGAATAAATTATAATTAATTTAAAAAAACGGCGTTTTTAAATTGAAAATTGTTCAAAACTTTGAAACATTTTTGCTTTTTTGGTTTTGAATAATAACGATAAGAAAGTTTTTCACAATTTAACCTCAACACCCTTCCCGACATCTGCTTCTCAGTTGTCATGAGAGCAATTGTTAAGTTTGATAATCAGGATGTACTTAAGATAATAGAATTCGAAGTAGCGAAATCAAGAATTGTGAAAAATTTTTTGACTTTGCTGGTTGCGCTGATCCGGATGATACGACAAAGCGAAGCTTAGAAATGTCAATTAGCGAAAAGAACGTCTTGGATTTATGATATCACATTCAGTAGAACTAACCTATTGAACAAGCTCTTTTAAAGAAATTTCCAGGCTTCAATTATTTTAAGCAACATCGCTCTCAAAACCTTGGAGAACTTTGTATTTCTGAATTAATTGATATATAAAATCGACATTTTTAATCATTATCAAAGCTTAAATAAATTTGGATTTAGAGTCACTGCAGACTTTATCGGCCAACTATTTTAGGTTGGGATGTAGTTGCGAACCTTGAACCAATTCAAATTTGTAGTGTATGCGAACGCTGCAGACTAATGCGGATGCGCCCCTCGCGTCGGTCGGGCGGGTATGGAGGGATAAAACCGTTTGGATTATTATTAAAATGATTCACTAGAATATCGGCGACAATTTTTTTTTTTTTAATAATGGGTTACAGTTTCTTTCATTTATTTAGCAAAATGGCTGCTCGAATCGATGGGTAGGCTGCGCACTACATCTCCTTGTGATTCTTTGTTCCGAATTTTATATCTAATATCATTCCCCAAAAGCTTTAAAATAATTATAGAAAGTTATAGTTATTGTGTTGATATTCAAAATATCTATTTCTTGTATCTTTTTTTCTGTGTAACGTCAACATTGAGAACCTTTGCCTTCGTGATATTGTTTTTGTTAATGCAAACACGTAAATGCAATCAGAAAAATCAATTTCTATGTATTTTTTCTTTTGCCTTTTTTCACTTCATTTTTGCACATCATCCATCCTTTTGGACTATTGGACGTGCAACAATGCAGCAACAGTGATGGAATTACTGTCAAACAGTCACTGGCTGTGTGTCTGTCTACCTCACACTGCAGTGGTCGAATGTTGATAAATTTAAGTTTTTGCTCGCTTTTTATATTTGTCTAAAGCTATTTGGCTGTTTGTCCACTTTGCGATGGCCTATGTCGCCTCATTGTTGCAACTGTCTGGCGGATAGGAAATCACAAACGTTAAGGAAATGAATAGAATTCGTTTTAGTGATGAAAAATGCAAGCCAACACAGGATCAGAGGCGGCGGGAAATACAACAGAGGCTTTGTGTTTATTAGCCGAGTAGAGTGAAGGCAATTGAAGGAATGAGACGCATTGAAAGTTAGGAGAGTTAAAACTAGCGAAAACTGTGAAAATTTAAAAGCTAAGTGAAAACAAAAGCATATGTATGTAAAAATGGTAAGAAAACATTGATGATTGAACCAAGCGCCATCTGTGGCCAAAGCCAACTGCGAAGCAGTGCTTAAGTTAAAGAAAATTCACATAAATCAGCGCGTCTATATCACTTGTATGACTGAATAGTGTCCAAACTTTGTACATATAGTAATTCGTCAGGAAAAATTACGTTGCAAAGAGTTATAGAGGAATTGATAAGGTAATAGATTTTTTTTTAATTCAGTTAAATGGTTCAAAAACTTATTTTTTATAATGCTAACATTAACTATAGTAGATATAGTTTCATTGATAAATATATTAACGTAAAATATGAAAATAACCGAGTCCTTATCGATAGTCACAAATATATCGATATCGATAAATATGACGAAAACATAGACATACATCAATAATACATTGTTATTTCGATAAAAGTAAATATATTAATAACAATTAACCCATCAATAAAAACAACGAAAAATTCAGCGATAACGATATAAGGTACATTGTAGAACACTGAAAATGGACAATTCTTCTTTAGGAGTATAATCGATATTTTTAAACTTACAATAAAATGCTATTCGCTATGCAAACTATAAAAATGTTAACTACCATACATTGAAAGTTCACTTAAACTTTTGAGTAAATAAGTTAGACTGAACTTTGCTAAGAGATGATATCAGCAGACGTCTCATTTAAAGAAAAATCAAAATATTTTTCAGATTACTAAAGGCTTCCAATCGATGTCAAAGGTGTTGTCATTTTTAAAATTGATGATAGCACAGATGTTTTAAATAAAAATAATTGATTGACTTCTAAATAGTTAAAATGTATTGTGTTTAGGTGCGACGAGTTTATGGTTAATGAGATCAAGTGTGGAAAATTCGGGTGTGGTAAGTTTTTAGTGAGGGAAGTTTAGGTGTGGTAAATTTAGGTGTGGTGAGTTTAGATATGGTAGGTGAAGGTGTGGTGAATTTATATGTGGTAAGTATAGGTGTGGTGAATTTACTTTTGTTAAATTTAGAAGTCTGAATAATAATTGTGGTGAATACTGATATAATGAACAGAGGAAGCACTTGTTGTCATTACCACACATACATATGTAAATTGCTATATTGTGCTAGTCCAGTGAGTCTCTCTTTAGTGAAATACGAAGCCAGTGGTATAGAATTTTAAAAGAATTTACCTAACGTTTCCTGTTTTCCTTTTTCACTTCCATATACATAAGTATGTATATCTCTTTATTGGACGATATGTCTGCATTTTATGGTTTGCAACTTCAAATAAATTTTAGTAAAAACTATGAGTGCTCTAAAAATCTCACTCCTCTTAAGCCACACATGCATACATACATATGTACATACATGCCACTCCGTTCGATACAGATGAATATTGCACAATTTCCTGCACTATCTAATAGCAAATCCTCTGTGCCCAGGCAAAGCTCTCCCTCGGCACATATGCATTGAATTTGCATTTTAAAAGCGAGAGAAGCAAAGGCAAGAGAAGTATGCAGAAGTAGAAAATTCGTTAACGCCTACATCGGCAGACAGATTGTTTTACTCCCTTTTTACGCTTTTACTACTCTAGGCAAACTAATCGCCTTTCGAGCACAATTTTATTGGCTTAAATATACAGTTAGATTCATAGTATGCATTTAGCGAAACGATATGTAAATATACATATACACACGCATATGAAAAAATGGTTTTTATTTTAATTCTTATTTTATTGCTAGGAAATTGCATTGAAAAGTTGCAGTCAGAAAATAATAATACTAAAATATAGTTTCAAACTACAAACGCAGATAGTGCAAAGGGACAAAGGCTGAAGTGGAGTACTTATGTAAAAGTATACATGGATGTACAGTCATTTTTTTTTTATATGCATTCTTTTTTAATAAATATTCGAGCGGCAGCAGTGGCTACTAAGCGACTGCTTAAAAACTGAAAAGTAAAATTTGCAAAATTTTTACTAAGTATTTTTCGAAAACAAAAAGCTGAATTCCACACCCATCCAAAGTAACCCTGGTAACAATAAACACACATACACATACTCGTATATATTTACATATTTCGAAATGCTGAAGCAGGCAATTGGCGTCTACATAGACTATTCTGCATATAGTCGAGAATTTACTAGACTGCAGCAAAATGAAATCTCATCAACTAAATGCAATTTTTATGCTTCACTCACTCACACTTGTACCCATTAAAAGGGAGTAAACATACATACATACATATGGACTAAGTACTCATAGTACTCATGGTATACTTGGGAAAATTGATGTTATACTTACATACATATTTGCGTTCAACTCAAACAAGAATGCAGTAGACGGTATGGTGGCTTGCAATGAAATTAAAAGCGATTGAGTGCAGCAACAAAGAAAAAAAAACTTTAAAACAGAGTTGCTGCAAATAGTAGAGGAGTAAAAGTGAGAAAGAGATAACAATAATGCCGCCTACGTTGGCATTAATGATTGAATTGCAATTGCAAAGGAAGTGACAGTAGATAAATGAAAAGAGTGTAGCAAAAAACATTATACTTGGCAGTTATAATTGCAAGACTTGCAAAATAGTGATGGTGACGTTGGTCAGTCAAAAAAAAAACCGGTAGATAGTTTTAGTATGATATAGTATATGTAGTACCATAAATACTCTTACTTAAACGCAAATAGATAGAGACAAGTTAAACTAAGACATCTAGTCATTTTTTTTCACATAAATTGTATATTCCATGCAACTCAAGAATATCCAAACGAACGAAAGAGGGCTAGTGAAAATTGGCTGGCACCTAATTGTGTATTTGATTAGTTGTAGACTAATTTGTTGATGGCAGTGGAAGAAGATGTAAAAGCTGCCAAAAGACACAATATGCTATTTAACTAATGTAATGTCTGCCTATGTGAAGAATATTTTTGAAAAGCTCTACATTTATGTACAACAACGTTTACGTAAATTTCAGAGATATCGATGAATAAATTTTTTATCGCAATTTCAAAACCTGTGTTACTAAAACAAACCTTTACATTTAAGCAGCACGCAATTACTTTTTAACAATTTTTAAAATTATGAAGATTAATTTTTTCTGGACTGGAAGCGATAGTTGTCAATATCGAGCCTTGAAAAAAAAAGTAAAAAACAAATCTGTTAAATTAAATTGTTTGCCGTATTTAATTTCCTTTTTTGCCATATTTTATTTAGATATTTATTATCGAATCCTTATTATAGGAATTTTAATTTTAATTACGTAACTTCGATTTTTATTATGAATATATACAGTGTCGGTCATATCATTTGCAACAGAATTTAAAATTTCATAGCTTGTCACTTATATTGATTTACGTTTTTATGATAATTTTTAAAGCTTATACGAAAATTGACAAAAATTTAAAAAAATGCTAAAAATTGTCATCAAAATTTTAAACTCTTTATTCAGGATTTTTAGAAAAATTCGGATTATACAGTTTTGTAGCCCATCAAAGTACAAGTTTCATTTGGCTAAAAACTACGATTAATTTATTAGAATTTTTTTGTCAAATGTGTTGAGCATTTTCTTTCACATAATGTATCATCACAATCTTATTTTATATAGAAGAAGAAAATGGACAACAGCCTTAAAAAAATGTAATAAATCAACAGTAGTCCTAAGCTAATTAAAACTTGCACTGAAATGCAATACTAGCAAATGTGGCTATTAACATTTCACCGATTAAATTTGTATTAACTATCAACTAAAACATAATTCATTCGCTAACTAAAAACATTAGAATACAAGCTTCAAACTTTCCTCACAGTTCAAAAAAATAAATGAAATAATTAAAGTACAATTTTGTTCCCCATTATATTTTAGTAGAGCAATGTACATACTCGTACAAATTTCAATTGGTTTTACCGTTGATCTTTAACAAACTTCTTTATCTCGCTCTTCCACATAACTCATGCTCGATTTTTTCTTTTATTTGGAAAAAACTGTGCCATGGGTCAGTATAAAAATGGTCAAAAATCAACGCTCCCTTGAAACTGGAACTTTGTTATATTAAAATTTAATAAACAATAACTTAAAAATCTAAGAAAAAAATTTTTAATTTTTTTGAAAGTTTCTTGCATTTTTTTTTTAATTTTCTACATAGTTTAAGCCTTGAATTTAAAAAGTTCTGTAATATTTTGATAAAAAAAATAATTTATTAAAAGAAAAATATATGGTTCAAAATTGTAAATATGTGTTGTGGTTATAATTTTGTGATGGGGTGTATGAAAATTATTTAGGTTGTGGGCAGATTTAAAAAAGTTTTTAAAATAATTAATTTTTTCAAAATACGTATGTACATATGTAAATCGTGCATACATGTGGACGTGATTTAAAATTTCTATCAATAGTGGTCCATCTTTGTGTTTGCAGAATTTACTCACTTTTTTATTTGATCTCAATCATTTTAACAAAAATATTAAATGTGTTTAAGAAAACTGATAAGCTCGCTCGCTTACTTCGCTTATTGTTATAGCGCTAAAAAATTGCTTAAATTCTATATAAATATACTCACATGTATTACTAATTATATTATTCAGCTCAAATTTGGAATTTTTACCTGCAAAAAAGAAATATATATATTTAAAAATAAGTACTATTTTTATAATTTTCGAAAAAGTTTTTTTTAAATATAAGTAGATAACATAACTGAAATATTATATAGCTGAATTCAGCTTATTTTTCTATCAATATTTTTTCATTTTAGGTAGTACGTATACACTAAACATCTAAATTGACTCATCACCAGGCCTGCTCTTAATGAACGCATAAATGATTAACTAATTTCAAAACAGTAAGACGCCTTTATAAGACTCCGCTACTTGCAACTTAAACAATAACAAAAAACAAAATTAAAGCGCATTAGACATTTGCCAGCGTAGTAAGTAGAGCTTAAAGAAATGCAATCCAGTCTTTGTCTCACTAAAATCGTAGTTACTACAGAATGTACATATTTTTGACGCACATCTAGTTTTTTTTTTCAAGTATACTCGTACGTACATAGGTACTCGGATATTTAAATTCGTCATGCCACTTGACCTGCTAGTTAAGCTAACAACAACCACAACTCAAAGTTGTACAATTTTTTCTTTTATTTCGCTGAATGCATTTCGAAATGCGGTGCAACGAAGCGTGCATTCGTTTTCTCAAATACTTATTTATGTTGTTGATGCGCGATCGCTTCGTATGCCCCAAATACAAGTTTCTTTTCTTCAAATGTTATTTTAATTCTACAATTAACTTGTTGGTCTGTAGTATGACGCCATTGCTCGTGCAGCTGAACTTTCGGCTTGCACACGCATATTTACCATAAATTGTATGAAGCCACTCATCATTACCGCACAACTGCAGTCTATGCGTCACTGCATACTAAATAAGTCTTTCTTTGGTTAACTACTGTAAGCACTTTATTCTCCTTTGCCGCGTGTTGGAGCTGCCTAATTTGGTAGATGGTGGAAAGTGTGAGGCATTTGCAAACGTGTGTTTTTATCGCTTTTAATGCAATACTAGTAGAATTGTATGCATACAATACCTAAGGTTTTTTGTGCATTTTTGCTTGGAGTTTTTTTTTTAATTCTTATTTTTCAATTAAAACATACTTCATTCTCTAAAAAAATCGTATAAACGCAATCTTTAAACTTGGTAGTTTAAAAAAAAATCCATCAAAATTTCAAACGAATTTCTCAAAAATTTTAGAAATTTCATGTTCGAGTATATTGGAACGATTTTCCGTCATCCCTTGTCAGTCAAATTTGGTTATGAGACATAGCAGCATCGGCGTTGTGCCACCTTCAGTGTCGTTTTTGTTCTCTGCTATTTTATGTTGTTAACTTATGTTATGTTATGTTGTTTTGTTGTGTTATTTTACATGTTAAATTGTTGTGTTTGTTATGTTATGTTTTGTTAATTTTTAATATGTTGTATTCTGTTATGCTATGTTGTGTTGTGTTATGTTATGTTATGCTATGTTGTTTTGTTGTGTTATTTTACATGTTAAATTGTTGTGTTTGTTATGTTATGTTGTGTTAATTTTTAATATGTTGTATTCTGTTATGCTATGTTGTGTTGTGTTATGTTATGTTATGCTATGTTGTGTTATGTGAAGCTATTTTCCGTTTGGTTATGTAATGTGATATAATGTGAAATCTTTTTATGGACCATTCAATTTTAGTATTTATAGCTAAGTTTGAGTGGCAACAATTGCCATTGATTTTGAAAATTAAAGCTCTACCACAAATTTTTGTATGGAAATAATGTGTTATGTTATGTTGTGTAATGTTTAACCCTTTGTTATTTTATGATTTTGTGTCGAGAATGAGCTGTATTTAAATCAAAAAAAGTATTAAACTTTATTAATAGAACTGTAAATAGTCTTTTACGTTGTGGACGATATTGCCAACTTTAAGAACTGAAAAGTTACTTTTGGAATACAGAAACACAAAATAATAGCAATGTTACAATTTACTTTTCTATGATTAATTTTTATTACTTTTTTAGATATGGACTTTTTACATGTATTATGAAAAACAAACGCAAGTTTACATTTCTTTTATGATATGATAAAATTTACAACATTTTTCCTAGATATGGCCCTAGCCACAATTAAAAGTGCTTGAAGATAAGAAAAATAATCAACAATTTTTGTTACTGTAATTGAAAGAAAATGTGAGACGAATGCGACTTTTTGGCGAGAAAGAAACTACTAGCGAAAGTAAAAAAGCAAAAAAGTGTTACGTAAAATATTCAAAATTAAGCGGAACGAGGAGCGAAATATATAAAAATAGAGCATAATCACATGCTTGTCATAGCTTATATTTGTAAGCCTTTGGCAAACATTTTTTTGTTTTTAATTTGTGACTTGCAAGTGTAACGCAAATATTTATGGTATATCAAGAAGAGGAATAAACTTTTAAAGAAAAATACATACAGCAACAAAAATCGTGTACAATCGTGTAAGTGAATTGGTTCTTGCAAACATGTAAGTAGTAATTTTGGTATGAAAAAAGTGACAATTTTTTTTTATTATCTTTGTATTTTATATACTCATACAAATATACATACATACATATTGGTAGAGAAATATGAAACGAAAAATTACTTTTTAATAATGCATAATTAAAAACGACGATTGCAATGAATGAAATATACTTCAGTAGCTGAAACTACTTTAAACACTTGTGCAGTAGCTTAACCCCCATGCACCAACGCTTGCCACAAGAAAGCAATGCAAAGCTTAAAGACGGTAATAATACGCTTGTAATAACGGTTGAATAACTGTGTTTGTGGTTTAACTAATTATGGTTGTTGCATGCTGCGTTTCCGACGCACTTCGTTGCATATCTTTTAAATGAGGGAAAACTTGCTGCTGCCGCTGAAGAAGCTAACAAAAAATAATATTAATTCACATGAAAACATTATGCATGCGTATGTACTTATACACATTTGTTGCTTTGTCACTTTAAATAAAATATTATCAACTTCCGAAGCTAATTCTGTGCTTCTTTGATTTAATAAAATGGAATCGTAGTTTCAAAGTTTTTTCTTTCCGCCAGGGAATACATTTTTGTTAGCATTATTTGATACTTTTGGGTACGGCTTTAGTTTCTTGATATCCAACATCATGCTCCAACTTTTTTTTTCAATCTTTGACTGGAATTTGTGATGAACTAGAGAAAACTGCTTTCGTCCAATAATATTCAATTGAACGAACATATTCGAGGCGAAAATATAAAAATGTGAAAGAAAAACAAATTTTTGAATTGAAACCAAGTGAATAACTAAGTTATTACTTAATCATTAAACGTATTAATAATAAATAAATAAAGCATTCTTAAAAGAAAAAAAATGTAAATAAGTGAAATAAAACATACAGAGACGGTTAAGACGAAGTTGAGCACTAACTTTTTCGCAACATAACTAACAACTATTTTTATATCAAGAACATTTTGTTTTTGTTGGGAACGCTATGATTATTCACTTGAAATACTTTGAGAAGCAAATTTGGAGATGTGATAAATTTAATCTCAAGCAGAGTTCAAACCTAAATGATTTTTCGATATTAACAAAGCTTGGTGAAATTTATTGTTCGCCAACTGATATGGCATTTGTGATCAGGAAATAACAACTAATATTTGACTGATGTTAAAAAGAATAGAGATATGTATATTAATCGACACGTATTCATGAGCGTGATTTTTCTAAATATTTTCGAAGTTATTTCTATTATATTTTATTACAACTGATTTTTTAAATGCAGTTTATTCTGTAAACAAAATTATTAAAAATTTTTTATCACAAGGCGAACTGTAAATGGAAAATTTTCAAATACGATTTTAATGTTTTTTATCTCACCAGCAACATTCACTTAAAAAAAAATCATAACCAATTTCTAGCCAATTGAAACTTGCACATTCTTTTTATTTAAAATTCTAATTAAAGAAGCACTTTTAAGGTTCTTTCAAATTTGGTCGAGGAAATCGATTTTTTTTTATAAAAAATGAAAGCTACATACATACATATTCGTAGAATATGGGTACAGAATTAGAGCGTCTTGAACCCACCTAAGTCGTGCTCGCTGAGGGACGTTTATGCGCAATTTCACCGCGCGTTCGTAGATGGCCTTTTATGCGCGATTACAAATAAGAGTTGGTATTATTACTTCAATTTGTTGGAATGCGCTATAGAAATTGTTTGGAAAATTTTGAAAATCTCAAAACTTTTGGATTTTCAGAAATCGATTACAAAAGTGTTTGAGAATTTGGAATTTAAAGAAAGACTTTCAAATTTTTCAAATTTTTGAGAATTTTAAAAATTTCTAGAAATTTCGGTAATTTTTGAAAAATTTGGTA
Organism: Philophylla caesio; assembly: GCA_963971545.1. NCBI lineage: Eukaryota > Metazoa > Arthropoda > Insecta > Diptera > Tephritidae > Philophylla > Philophylla caesio. The sequence goes on from OZ020609.1 coordinate 94,088,226, forward strand.
CTCTTTGGAAATTTTGGGAATTTTTAAAGTTATTTAAAATATTTACCTATTGCACATTTGCTGTGTTTTTTATGGAGAATTAGTATATTTCAAAAGTTTACATGGATCTTAAACTTCGAAACAGTCAACGAATTTTTAATATTTTCTAATATGTCTCATATTTTAGGAATTTTAAAATATTTTTGAATATTATAGAATTTAATATAGCTTTGACATTGATAATCATTATATATTCGTCAATCAATATCCGCCATATTGGATCCAGCATCTTGAATTCTGTCCATTTGACTTCACATTTGTAATCACCAATCGCAAAATTTCAGAAAAATTCATACTTGCAATGATAATTGATTTCCTTGCACGGAAAACTTTCTAAAAACTTTAAATGCGTTTTTCTCGAAAACAAGTTTTCCATCAGAATTTCAAGCAAGTAGGTCTTATAATAATTTTTTGTATGGCTTAAACTAAAAATATACATTTTTAATTGTTGTTGTTGCAGGTCGAATCACAAAAAAGTAATAAAACGAAAAAAAAATTTTTTGAACGTTCACATTTCAGTTAATTTTTTGTCAAAACTCATTGTAATTTAATTCAAACCATAGAGAATTTCATCAATTTCAAGAAGCAAATAACATTTTTCATTTCTGTTCACTACAAGAGGCTGGACAATTGAAATTCAGGGACGATGTTTTTCGTGCAGAGGCAGACAAAGAGCCGCCATTTTGAATTTTATCGCGATAAAAATATCTAATTACTGTACAAATAAAATCGCTTGTAACAATCAAAACCGGAAGTTTGTAGGCTTTTTCATCATACCACAAATAATTTCCAAACTAAGCCTTCTTTTCGGCCAAATTTTAAAGAATTTCCCCTTAATTTAAATAGTTTTGTTTCGAGATTGAGCTACTCGTATATTTTAAGAAATAAACATTTAAAAGGAAAAAATTTGGAAATATTTAAAAAAAAATAATGGTTAATAACATTCATGACTGAATGTAAATTGACCATAAACGGCTAGCAAAAGACCCACTGTGGCTGAAAAAAAAAACATAAATTTAGTAACTTGCATGCAACATGACATACATACATACATGTGTATATGCACATGCATACATAAATGCACACCAGAGTTAAGCACAGCGTTTCATGATTTAAGGGCCGGCAGCTTTTTTTTATTTGAGACTCGCACACCACAACTTGCGACACGCATCGTTTGAGGCAGCGACGAACGCGGCGCTTCAGGTTGTCTCTAACAAACAAATGTACATAAATGCATAATCATTGTTTTCATATGTTGTTACAATTTTTTTCATCTTCTTGCTCTTCTCCTCTTTTCCTACGTCTTTGTTGAAGCAATGAATGGCGTAGGATGAGAAGGTGGTGCTGACGAGCAAGCTAATTTGGGCGAAGCGCGAGAACAACATAATCAAGGAAAATAGTTGGCTTTTGTTTCTTTATACTTATCTTTTCTCATACAATTATCACTAACTACTATTGTGATTTGCCTTGGTTTTGAAGGTAGCTTTTTTTTTCTATTTTGCTTAGTTCAAAGTCTCTTGCTTTTCGGTTGCAAGCAGTGGTGATGCGGCGGTGAGCAGCGCCGCCAATGCAACGATTTTGTGCTGCGCTGTGACTTTGTAATTAACGGTAGTTTGCGTAGATGATTGGGTAATTCATGCATTACTTTGTTGTTTATGTACATATGTACATACATGCATATGTGTGTATGTATGAACGTATTCACGGAATCTGTGCGCGAGCAAGTTTGAATTGAATTAGGTCAAAATCGTTGATATCAGAAACTGTCTCAACTGACGTCGGCATTGTAGTGATTTGTGTCGATATTGCAGTGCCCAGTTTTAATTCAACTGCTAAATTTTGACAACATTTGACGGCATGAAAACCAGGCTACCGATTTCAACGCCTGCTTCTCACGGCTGTTCAAATAACTGATCAAACGGTGATTTTTTTTAAATATCGCAAATGTTGATGACAATTTTTGTTCAGAAAAAAATCTATAGTTTATACGTGGCTCAACAAAAATTAATTGAATCAAAGTTTCAAGCTCCAAAAGAGATCTAAAAATTTCAAATTAAAAAATTAATTTTAAAATCTAAAATTTTTTTTTTTCAAAATTTGATATTTTAATAAAAATTTATATAAATCTATTACTTTGGAACTTTTATTGCTGTTATTTTTGTTCTGAATTACGAATAATATTTTTATAATAAATTTAAAAAAAAATGTGCTCCAAAAAAATCACCACACGATCAGTTATTATATTAACCCTTTAGCGCTTGCATGTCGCCATTGATTTTGATGTGCATTGCACCTTGACATTTCTCAAGCAGCAATTTTATTAGTTGAAAATTCAAACCACAGCATCATCTCCTCACCAAGCGCCCATTGCTGAGTGCACTTCAAAGTAGCGCCAGCTGGCTAACAGTGCAATCCAATTTCATGATTTATTAAACTTTTCAAGAGCGTAGGTGTGGTTGTTATTCTTATTCCAAACATTTTTTATGTGCATAATTCATTTTTGCTGCTCTTATTTTTGGCCTAAAACCAGTTAAAATTGAATAAACAAAGCGGGCAAGCAAACATTTCATTGAATTCGAAAGCGGCACTTATCGAAAGGGGCAAAATGTATGTGAGTCCCGCATCCATATGTTCGCTAGATGAGTACTCTTCGCATGCCAATCAGCGCAAACCGTTGAAGATGCGCGCGCGTACATCAGCTACAACAATAACAGCAACGAACAACAAAAACAACAACTAAGCACTAAAAGTAACAATGTCTGCATTTTTTTTTTACTCCTTCTAAATAGCAAAAAAAATAAACGAAGTATCCCTCTCACCTCCCCCTTTGCACATTTTTCTCTACCATGCGATTTTTGTGTCGCGCATTTTGTCGCGCTGCCGTTTGCCATTTGCCATTTGTTTCCACCCTCCTCACTTACTTATTGTTGCTAGAATTTTTTACGTACACTTGACTTTTTGAGTGCACACAGAAGGCACACAGGAGGCACTTATAAAGGGATACTTAAGCCTTTTCAGTCGTTGCCTTTTCATTATTCTTCATCTTGGCGTTGTTTGATTGCTTTTGTTTACTTTTTGCTTGCTTCGAAATTTCTATCGTTTTTGTCTTGCATTTATGCGACATATCGGCAATTTAAACAAGCACACTCACTCGTATGCATTTTCACTGCCTTTACTTTTTTTTTTGCCTCTTTGTGAAACTGTCGCATACATTTTTCTTACTGAACTTATTGCTTTCCATTCAAAGCACACGTCACATTTAAGCTCATACAAATTAATGCACTTAACTCACTTGTGTTTCTTTGCAATTACATGCTAATGAATTAGCTGCACTTGAGCAGCTCTATGCCCTCTCAATCGCCACTTATCAAATTCGTATGGAAAACATTTTAGAGTGACATTTTCAGGTTATACATTTAGGACTTTGTGTAAATTTATTTTCTTTCTTGCTGTTTTTGAGCAGTGAAAAGAATATTTACTGCGAGTAGAAAAATTTCAAATATAATTTCGTGGACCATAGGCGAATTTGAAGCAAAAGCAAAGTATTTTAATGGCAAAACCCTCAGAAATCAATTGCCAGCAAATCGAGTAGTTCTTAACTAGTCCGGAGTCGAGTCTAGAGAGAACTATGTAGAACCACTCAACAAGAGTACAACAACTAGCACACTCGAAAAATTACAAACACTTACCTACGGAAATAGTTCCTATCGAGTTTAAGATGTCGTCAGTAAAATTTGCAAAGCAAAATAAACATCAACGCGCTGATTAAAGGCTGTATTTCATTAAAGATTTGTAGATCATGATAATCTGTCAAAGGTGGATTTAGTTACAAACTAGTTCTATTTGAAATAAGTTAACGAATCAGATACAAAATAGATGAAAACCATATTTTTCTGGAATTTAAAAATAGGGCATTCTTCTTAGACAGTAAGATTTCGTTTTAACGTAATAAAACAAGTTTATAAAAATGTTAATTTTAGAAACTGAGGAAGTAATAAACTACCTCGAAAATAATTAGTTCGCCATTAGTTCCAAAATATCTAGCACTATTCACAAATTGACAAAGGAATCACATAAATCAAAGGTTATATTCAGCAGAAGAGTTGAAACGATCACCTTAAATTTTTTCAAGACTTATAAAATATTTCGGCATGTAATAAACTGTCCAGAAAATAAATAGCGTTAAAATGGTTCCAGATGAACCAGTACTAGATACAAATAAACACAGGTATTATTGCAATCGCTATCAATGACGGGAGAGAGAGTTTATATATGTATGTTTGTATGTATGTACATACATGTATGCAAAAAAAATGTCTTCTTCGTTTTTTAATTTTAGAAAAACTTGTTTTCTATGAAGAGAAAAAAAAATGTTAACTAAGAATTTTATAGCCTCTTTTAAGATCATTTTATATTACTACACTTTTGTGACCAAAATTCTTTAGTTAAGCCGCATTAAATTAATAAAAATAAAAAAAATTCAGTTTCTAGGGCATTTAAGACATAAAAGAATATTTGTACATTCTAAGAAACATTTTAAAAATGTCTACAGAAATTTTCAATTTTAAATAAAAACGTAAAAAATTATGAAAAATCAACGAATTTTTAAACATTTCTTTTCTAAGCCTGGTTAGTATACAGCTCTCCAGAAAAATATTTTGCCGTTGCTGCAAAAAATATCAAAAATGTTTAAGTATAGAATTTTTTTTCATTTTTTGAGTGTCATTTTAAATGAATTTGCGATTTTCTTGAGAGCTGTATACTACTAGGCTTTAGTTGTGAAACTCTATTTCATGTAATTGTTGTTGATTTTTGAGATATATTTTTGAAAAAAAAAACATAAAATAAGGAAAAACATTTCCGCTATTGCAAAAAACTCGTTATGTGATCACTTATTTGAGTCACTGTTCGTATGTTTGTATGTACGTGTATATTTCAAGCGAATACATACGCAAAAAAATATTAAAAATGGTAACTATAAAAGCCTCCAACTATCAAGAATTAAAATAGAGCATTTGGTTTTTTTTTTGTTTAATTCTATTGCAAAGCAATTATTAATTTGCACAATAATCATATTTAGGCTTTGCAATGACCTCAGCATTGCCTAAAGAATATTCAGATACAAATAACTATCAGCCTTTATGTAGATATAAATAAAATTTAAAAAAAGCCAACCAACTGATTAAATGCATGAATATTTATACAAACACACAGTCATATGTACATACATTTATAAATAATTTATATAAACACATGTTTGTACATATGTATGTATGTATGTATGTACATGTATATGAAAAAATATTTATTAATAAAACACACGCACATGTCTTCAGTGCTGTGGCTAAAAAAGAGTGCGTGAATTTATGTATATTCAACCTAAAATATATACTATTTATATACAAATGTACATACGCATGTATGAATGTATAAATATACATACGCCACATTGACAATATATTCACGAACTGAACTTTAATGCAAAAGAATTCGTACGCACTTCCTAGCGCCATCGACAACAACAATTTACACAATAAACCGAAAGTAAATAACGTAAAAAAGCTTCAATGCATGAGTGCTAGAAAAAGCTCGACGATCGCAGACCAGCTATTTAACTAGAATATAGTCACAACTGACAGAGAGACAAAGAGAGGGAGTGAGAGAGAGAGAGTATCAACAACTGGTTGATGAACTGACTTGCTTGGCTAGCTAGTTAAGCAGTCAATTTGTAGTGTAAGCAGATAGTTGTTGTTGGCTAGAGTAGACGGTTGTTGAAGGGATAATAGTGGGATGAAACGGGCGGCAGCACAATCACAACCTAACTTAATACATATAAACGCACTCTGCCAATTTTCTGTCAAAAGGTTGTCATGCTCATACAACTTATGTGCGAGCATACGAAATTGAAAGGCCTGACGGCGCAAAAAGCTAACTCAACTTCCAATTTTCTATTGCGTGACATTTTGATTTGACTTGTATCTCAAAGTAGAGGGTGATCGCATTGTCTTCATTATAATGAATACTGAGTTTTTTGTTTGGATTAGCAAAAAATGTGATCAAAAAGCTTTGAATGAAAACTTTTTGTAAATTTTTACATTGTTTAAAACTTGGGATTATAAGTTTTATGATTATTAATGCTTCTTTAATATAAAAGAGGATACAAATAAATTTCCAAACTTGTTAATAGGTTCCTGTGTTGAAGCTCTGCGTATAAATCAAGATTAAATTTAATGTTTAAATAAAAATTTATATGTAACATAAATTGAACCAACGCTAAAAACTTCCACCTTATATTTTTTTCAAACGAATTTGACAAACCATGCAACTCTGTAAAGTAAACGCACGCAAATCAATTTCGTGTAGACGTGGTGCGTCAAAAAACGCAAGCCGTGAATATTAGGTTAGTTTGTCAGCGTGTGCAACGCCCGCTACACCACCTGCAGCCTCAGATTGATACATACGAAATTGTATATGTATATGCTAAATACATACATATGTATCTACTAACCGACATACATACATACTTACAAACATAGTACGTTGATGCCTGCATTAGCACAGCCGTGCGTTTTGCTCAGCCTTTGGCCACTTTAATGGCAGCACTTGCGGCGTATACGCAACATTTTTTACAAAAGCACATTTCGTTTTTGTACATATGGATGTGTGGATGTATGTGTTAACATATATTTGTATGGATGCTTGCATGTTTTGGCTAGGCTTTTTCACTATTTTCTGCATTATTCGCTAAATTGTTGTTAGGCTTAAGACATTGCGCTCAAAGCATACAACTCAGCATACATATTTACAAATGTACGCGTATGTATGTATGTACATGTGCGAGTGTGTGAATATATGAGTGTTTCGATATACATATGTATGTATGTATACTCAGCTGGCTGGCCATTTGGCAGCTCTCTCAACTAGTTTGCTAAAAAGCATACACTAGCGCTCCATATGCGCGTCTTTGAATAAATACATTTTTCTATGTTTGTATGTGTGTGTGTGTGTGTGTGCGGCGCAACACGCGCACTCATACCAATGCACTTTACGCACTTTGCTCTAAACAATGGACGTGCGGAGATTTCGCGGAGCTAACAGCAGACAAGTCACCTTGTAAATTTGTTGTTGTTGCTACGCACTCATCGCAATACGCTGGCTGTTGCCAATCAAGACCATATTTTTCTACTTTTTTTTTTTTTTGGAAACTAGTGCAATAACAATAAAACCAAAATGTTAGTTTTTATAAACTTTGTGAAATTGCTGTTGTTGCTTGAGAAGTGTACGCTCTGTATGAATTTGAATACAAAGTGCTAAAAGTAAATTTAAAAATTATATTAAATTATAGTTAATTAGTTTATTAAAAAAAATTTTATAATTTAAATTACAAAATAATAAACAAAGAATAGGAAAGTAATAAAACCAATAAAATATAAAAATGTTTAAAATACTAAAATTTAAATACAAAAATATTAAAAAATATAAAATATTATAATAAGTGAACAAAATAAATAAAAACTAAATTCAGTGTGTGCATCTTCGGCTTGCAGTGAAAATATGCTAAGTCCCGATTTTCAAAACTGCCAAAAACAAATTTCTACAACTGCACACAAAAAGAAAACGTCCAATTACAAAATTGTTTAGAAAATTGTAAATCAACACTTCGGTTTGTGGACATTTTTTGCAATTGATGCTCTGACCGTCGACGTACTGAGAATTACAATAAAACCAAAAACCCTGTAAGTTCATCTAACCTGAATTGATTTCACTTTCTTTTTGAAGCAATTAAGAGTGAAAATCAAAATATATTTCTTGAGTGAAGAAATCTAGGAAAAATCAACTCTAAAATTTATAAACATACTTATGTAAATATTTTCATATCAACTGCTTGAATCGACTTAGGCATTTCTGCTTATCAACACAGGTATAAAGAAAAATATTATATTGATCTGTACAGCATTTGATCAGACTTATGTTAAAAGGCGCGAGGAAACAGCGACGTATCAAAAAATTGCATCGCCGAAAAACTGCATTGACTAACTGGCCGCCTTTTAGAATCATTCCCTTCGAACAGAGAGAAGCTCAGGTACTTCATTGACAAGCTGTATGCTGGTTCTGAACTGCTGAGCTCTACAGCAGGCAGAACAGGCAAAATTCTTCTGGTCTTTGGAAGAATTTAGGCGGTCAAAATATCTTTTCATGCTAGCAAGTTGACAAGTATTGGTAGGCGTTATGACCGAATAATACCTCATAATTCAGAAGAAATAGTATTATCTAGGCGCATGGAGCAAGGTTAACAGGCCAATCTAATACTCACGCACGCCGCTAATTAACAGTCAAAAATAACTCATTGACTGACAATTGAATTGTGGCATATTTGGGAGAGCATTAAATAATACTCAAAGAGGTTTTACAAAATCACGCAAGCAACTCCCAAATACTGGCTCTAACTACTTTTTCTATTCTCACCAAAAATTTTTTTTGCATTACCAAAATACGCGAGCACGTAATGATTTGCAGGAAATGGAAAATTTAAAAAAAAATGTTAGTTTTTTTATAAAAAAATGTGTTTTAACTGACTTTTTGATTATTCAAAAAGTTAAGTGTATCTAACTCTTAAACGGAATGTCTGGCAACGAAAACTTTTGGTGGACAAACTTGGGCAAATGTTGAACAAACTATTTACGCAAAAAAGAGTAATTACAAAATTTTTTGTTTTTAATAAAAATTTTTTTTTTCTGTATTTTAAGCAAAAGTGAAGTGAAACGCAAACTTTTCGGTGGACTTACGAACGATTTAACGTAAAAAACGCAGCTTTCGAATTTTGAATTTTTTATAAAATTGTGTTTCAATAACTTTATAACAAAGGGCGAACAACCAAAACTAGTTTCAATAAATAAAGTTTTATTTTTGTGTTGATCTCGTAAATTTAATCTTGCTGTTTGTTTTTGTATTTAATTGTGTTTATTTTTGTTAGCTTGATCAAAAAAAAAAGGAATTAAAAAAGTAGACAGCCCACAGAACAAAATATATCTAAGCTATTAAAAAAACAGCCACAAAAAGTGGATGTAAAAAATAAAAATAAAACTTAAAAAAAGTCATGAAAAAGTACAAACAAATTTCGAAGAACGAATACAAAGAACGCATAAGCTATTAGGGAAAACAAATATTAGAAACTAAATACAAAAGGAATGGCGCACATAGTAAAAGACTAAATGGAGAATAAGCGAAAAAAAAAATTGCAGATGCAGTTACACTAACAAGTGTTAACTAACATGTGGCTCTTATTTTTTGCATCAGCGGAAATGTGTTGCAAATTGGTTTTACAAATATTTTGTAAAAATTACTTTCATTATGCAACAAATGCAGTTTAAAATCAAAGCTTCAAAGTGTTTACAAACTTAAGGGCGATTTATAAAATTTTAGGATAAATTTCAAAAAATTTCAAAAGAGCTTTTAAAAATTTTTAAAGTAAGCATTGATGTTTGCCAATTTAAAAAAAATGTTTAATGCTTTTTTGCTTTTTTGCTATAACGCAAACACTAAATAAAATATTTCGTAAATTTGTAATAATTTTGAGTTTTCTATTAAGTATATACTCGTAGGTAAATATGTACATATAAAACTTCAACAAAAAGTAGCAACAAAATTTTGCCCAAAAAAGGAATTGCACTCATGCAGCCGCCAAAAAGCATGAAAGTAGGCGAAAGGGCAAAAGGAGGAAGCGAGCAGTTCATGAACAATTTGCTGATTGCGTATAACAACAATAGCAACAAAATAGCCAACACTAATCAAATAGCAATTTACACATATCTCAGCGATAACGTCAACCAACCGCGCAGCACTTGAACGCACAAAATAAAAAAAAAATAAAAATGGCATGATCCAAGTGTTATGCGGAGGCGCAGTGGCGAGATAGCGAGGTGACTGACGCGACACGCAACAACACTTACGCACTTTTGGAAGCTTCACGCACATACATACATGCGAACGTACATATTTGTGTGTGTGTGTGTGTGTGTGTGTGTAAGTAAGCAAACAATTTGAAGGCGAAGGGGCTAGAGTTGGAAGCAAATTGAAAGCAAGCTTTGCGTGTGGTGAAGAATTGCAGAATAGTGAACAGCAAAAAACGAGCATAGATTTTCACATACGCATGTATGTTTGTGTATGTATGTATGAACGTAGCAAAAAGCTTATGCCGAAGCGTACGCAATGCGTGTGTGCTCAAAAGGAAGAGCAGAAAAAAAAGCAGCGAATGCTATGAGGAAGCAGCAAAATAAAATATTCTAAATTCAAAATAAAACAAAAATATATTAAATAAAAAGCAGCACATTCGAAGAAAAAGCGGAGCGGTGAGATAGAGCGAACTGTGCGCTTACAGCAGAGAATATATTTTTTTAATTAATGATTTAACAATATTGTAAGTATATATACAAGGGGTATGTATGTATGTATTTCAAATTATTGTTGCTGCTTAATAATTCTATTGTACACTCTGTTCACAAATTATAGCGCAAACACACATTGACACATTAGCACAATTTATTTATCCCCCAATTATTTAAAATTTTTTTGCAATTAAACCAAAATTTCCTTACGAGCACTATTAAAAATAATTTTTAAAAATTTATAAAAAATTTAGAAAACGTTTATTTAAAAATCATCAAAAATTTTGAACTTTTAAAAAAAAAATTAAGAATTTTTTGGGGTATGCAGATATGCTGCTCATTCAATTTAAGTAAAACAGAGTGCAAGTTTCAATTGGCTATGAATTACCACTGATTTTTGACAATTTTAAAACTAACACTATTTTGCAATTCCCGCCATATAAAAAATAATCGCAGTTTGGCGTTGTATGGAGGAAACTGGAAATGAGCCAAAAATTGCATACTAAAAAAAATTCAAAAATTTTTTTTTTTTTCAAGTTCAAAATTTTCATGAAATTTTGTTTAATCATTGTATATTTTGTAAATTATTTAAAAAACGGGGTTTGTTTTGGTTTTTTCTTAGAGCAAGAACCATATTTTACTTGAAAAATAATTTTAATTAATTAGAAGAAAAATTAAGTTCCGAATTCTTTCAATGTGAATAGCATATAGTATGTACATTTGTATGTAGCTCTTTAGCTTTTAGTGAAATTTTACTTTTTAATTAGAAACTTAATCGCAATTTACATACATACATACATACATACAGTGACTCAAACAATTGTTGGTGATTTTTTTTAAATACCGAAAATTTTTTATAAAAATAATGTAGTTCCTTATTGCAAAAAAAATCGCATGAATCAAAGTTGCAAACTTTAAGAAAAAATTGTAACTTACAAATCTTCTTAAATTTCAACATTTGGTTTAGAACTTTAAAATAAATTGTATGGTAGTGTAGTAGTAAAAAACATTTTATTTTAGTATAACAAAGTATTATTCTAAATATCAATTTTAACATTTTACGAAATTTTTTTTTGAATTATTATTCATTTTGTTTAAAGCTTGAAACTTCGATACAAGGTTTTTTTTTATTGAAAACACTTCCGCAATAGCAAAGCAATCGTTATATTTATGTTTACTTATTTATGTAGGTAACGGCATGCACTTATGTATGTATGTATATACATACATACAAATACACATAAACATACGCTTACATATACATATGTATACATTCATACATACAATCATACTTAGAATTCTAATGGCATTTCAGAAAAACCTTGAGCTCGCACAACACAATTAAAAGTACCTATGCGTATCAAAAATGCGTACGCACTCATAACACATAGAAAATGAATTTGAATTTCATTTATGGCCAAATTTATTTGTGTCTGTATGTACATACATACATACATATGTAGATATAAGTACATAAATATAAAAAGGGCCTATGTACTAATGTGCTTATGTGTGTAGATGCGAGTACATATGTATGTACATTATTGCTATCTCTCTGGTCTAGACAAAAGCTTCCACTTGTTTGTGCTTCAAAGTAGTTTGCTACTGCGCTGTATTGCGTACAATTTGTTGTTGTTAGCATGAAACGCAGCAGAAAAGGCAAAAAAAATATGTACATACAAAGAGGTTAAGTTAAAAAAAAAATAGAGGTTCACTATTCTGTATTTGATTTGCTTTTGCAAACTGACAATGTTTGAATAAAATTTAGAATAAAATAATAGTAAAACAGTTTTTGGGCGAAAACATAATAAAAATTGGTATAAAAACTTTAAAATTTTCGGAAAGTTTTTTTCGTAGATCATTGTTGTCAACGAATGTAAATAAGACAAATGTAAATAAGATATGGATTTTTTCAAGGTGAAAATATTTCACAAAGTTTATGCTCATTTAATTCTACTATAGAACATTTCCGATAATATATCTAACGGTAATCGATTTTTAACTTTAACGGACTAAATGGATAGATTTTTACTCCAATAAAAAAATCCAATTTTCGTTTACTACTACATTATGTAGAAAAAACACTGTTCTAGGTATGTTTTTATGCACCGGATTGCAAATGAAAATTTTTTTTATTATCAAGAGAGAGCTGAATTAAACTGAAATTAAGCGATTATTGCTAATTGTGAAACTTAGAAAACAATTCGCTTAAATTAGGTCTACATAATCCTTCTTTTCTCTTTGTCCTCAGTTCAAATTTGACAAAAGATGATGGAAAAATGTTTCAATATAAGAGCAAGCATAGAATAAAACCTTTTATATTTAAACATTTTTATTAATTTTTTAAATTTTAACCAGTAGTAGTGATAGAAAATTTTTTTCCCAAAAATATATTATTTGACTTAGCTAGTTATTGCGAGCGTAGATATGTATGTATGTATATACAAATGTATGTAGGTATGTATATACTGGCACAAACTAAAATTGAATAAGCTATAAATTTGGATACCACAAATTTTATTAAATATTTTGAAGCTTCGATGATATTTCTCAAGCTTGGTTTTCAGTCAATTAGAGCAGTCAATTCGAGCGTAATATTTATGGTTGTCAAATAGTTTTTATCAAATCAGTCGAAATATATTCGAATGTTTTTTTTTTTAACGAATAAACTATAAAATATAAATTATAAGAAACATTGTGAAAACTGTTGGGAATAATTCGACTAGGGTTCTAAAGATTCTGCAGCAAAACGGAACGAAAACGCGTTTAGAAAGAATGAGAAAAAAGTATTTTATGCAACGATTATACATTTCTTTGTTTATTTTTTAAGAAGCTTTTCTAGATTTTTGTGAATGAGTTTTTGAACTGATAATTTTTTTAAGCGAGAAGCATTTACAAACGCACATTTATTTTTTTGTATTGTAATACCAATTTCAATTATAAAACTCATGGCTCAAAAGTCGATATGAAATATACAATTTACCTCACATAAAAACCTAAAATCCCTAGTTCTTTAAATTTTCTATTGAAAATCTGGTAGAGTTCCATAACACGCGCTTTTTCTGCTACAAGTTAAAATATTTTTACACACATTTCCTACATTCACCGACACATGCACATGCAATAGAATTTGTTGTTGTGAGACAACTAACCTAAGCCTATTCTCCTCCCAAAATGTGTATCTGAAATTCTGCAATGTTGCGTGTGCGTAGTGCGACAACAATACCAACAACAAAACTTTAGCTAGCTGAAGAATGTGTTTTTGTTTGCAGCGTAAGCACTTTTTCACAAATGTTCATCTGTGTGTGTGTGCCTATACATACATTTGTATGTATGTATGTATGTTTGTGCATAAAGTTCTCTGCGCGCCAGCAAATTTTCGCTCTTTTAGGCACAAAAAGCCAAGCGAAAAATAAGAAAAAGGGAAGCAAATATTACATGTTTTTGGGCGAGGTTGGAAGTGTGTAGTTTTTGTTTTTTTTTTTCTTATTGCTAGATTTAATTTTTTAAGTGGTTCTTTGCATCATTCACTTCTTTTACTTCGCTTAGCAATATAAAAACTATAATATTTTTTAAACAAAAAATAAACTAATATTTGCTAGAATAAGTTATATAAACAATATATTATGTACTTACAAAATAATTTTTTCAATTATTTAAAAATAAAGTGCATACATGGTTTTTACTTTTATTTCTTAAATAATTTTTATATTTAAACTGTTTCACTTTAAATATTTAAGGTTAGTTATTTTGTAATTTTACATTATTGAAATGATTTTTTTTTGTAGTATAAATTATTTTTAAATCGTATTACATAACTTAAATTAAATCGCTGGAAACAGATGCATTAACAACTTTGATTCATAAATTTTATGCAAAACAAAACAAAAAGAAATTTTTTTATAAAAATTACTGAAAACTTTCTGAGCACAAATCGTTAAAAGAATTTGGTTTTTTTTTTATTTAATTTGCTTGATAAACTTAGTATAAAATAAAGCAGATACAGAATAAAATTTTAAAAGTAAAAATTAAACCAAAATACTAATGCTACTAGTTTTCTGGACAAAAAAAATTAAAACAAACAATTCTAAGCAAAAATCAAGTAACTTTAAATTTTTTATTCACCCGATAAATTTATCAGAAATCAACAATTAAATATTTAAAATTTATACATATTCTATGTATGAAATGGTTTTAATGTTAATTGCCTTTTTTCTCAAAAAAATTAGAAGAATAAAAGAGAGCGAAAAAAAATTGTTAAAAAAATGTAAAACGAAATATAAATCAAAAAATTAAACATTCAAAAAGAAATATTTTATGAATAAAAATTTAAAAAAAATATTTTCTTGATAAATTTTTAATAAAATTTTACACAATTTTAAAAAGGAATTAGAAAAAAAGTTGTAAAAAAATTATCAAAGCAATTTTTAGTAAAAATTATTTTAAAAATTGTAAACAATTTTAAAAAGGAGTTGAAAATAAAATTTTTTTTTTATTCTAAAAAATCAACGGTAATTTCTAGCTACTTGAAACTTTTAAATTGTGAGACTAAAATTTAATGGGCTTCAAAACTGTACATATACTAAAAAAAATCTAACACTTCTGAAAAAAAAGTGGAAAATCTATGTCAAAATTTGTTGCTTTTTTTTAGTTTTCTAAAAAGTTTTAAAATTAGATGGGATTGCTTTATATTAGAGAATGAACTGAATTTTAAATTATAATTCTTAAAAACAAAAAAATCAACGATAGAGGCAAACTATGCCATTTTGAACTTGGTTGCTAAGGTTTCGAACAGCACTGTATGTACGTGTTAAAATAATTATTATTATTATTATATGTTAGAAAAGTAGAGGTGATCCCCTACTTTACATAGAAGTGGAGCACTAGTGAAAGAACTGTTAAAATAATGATTCATGACTAAACCTCGAAGGTTTAGTTCAATTTAAGATTCCGAAGCCTCCTGCTCACAAACAAAATGTGTTAAGATAATAGAGATAAAACTTTAAAAACTGTATTATGTACTTTTTGAAGAAGTTATTCGAACTTAAATGCATAATCAGAGTCTCAGTATGTATTCTTATTTTTTTATTAATCGTTTATTTTGGCATTAATTTTTGCCAAGGGTTTTATTATGCAATACTTTATTGAAATGCAAAAGCAAAATTTTTTGCGGTCTGCTTTAATGTGAACATTTGAGCAATTCAGCCAAACGCATACAAACGAATAACTCCATGCCACATAAATTTGTATATGTGTATGTATGTACATGCATGCATACGCAATAATGAATAGCTTTGATTTCTTTTTTTTTTTGCAATTACGCATGTGCCTATACAAATAAACTGAAAAACGACGAAGATTCTTCAAGTGTATATGCATGTAAGTATATTTTTCCGATGGCTGCCTGGGCATGGATGGAAAATCTTTTACTGAATTATTATACATACATACATACATATGTATGTATATGTGTGTACTCGTATGTACATTTGCATTTTGAGGTGAAGACAGACGAATGCGTGTTTGTTTTATGTCGCTAAAAATGTGTTTGTGCATGTAGTGGCGTTTGCGCAAATAGAAACGCATTTCATAGTCGAGTTTGATGGTACGATTCTGCGTGCGGCGCAGCACAAGCAATGCACACTCATACATACAAACGTATAAAATATTGTAGATATTTGTATGGGCATAAACACTGGCGGCTGCAGAAATTCGCAAAATGGGGGTTTCTATTTTTTTTTTTATGGTAAAAGAGACTTTTTAATCTGCATAAATTATTTTAATTAATTTATTATACTAAGTATATTAAGTATTTGAAAATATTAATAATAAGTATTGAGTTTTTAGTTTAAATCGGAAGCAGTTATGAAAAGTGAATGGGCATAATTTTTCGATAACCAGAAGAAAGATATGATTTTTTAAACATTTAGCTGTCAAAACTTTGAAAATGCCAACTTCAACAAAATAATTTGTGTGTTTTCTTTTTTGGAGAACTTTTATAAAGGCCATAATAGCAAAGCGATCAAAACCCCTTTTAAAAGCAATTAGACCACAAATTTATAGACCAAACAAATTTATAAATACGATTTTCTCATCATAAATAACATCATATTTTTTCATCTAAATCCCACCGTGCCTAGTGAAGTCTAAAGTGAGTGATATTTTGGATGAAAAAAAATAAAAACATAAAATTTTTTTAGAATTTCTGTGAAAACGAAATTTTTTGGCTCATTAAATTTTAGTGTGAAAAAGTGCTAGTTTCAAGTGTCTGCAAGTTATCACTCATTTTTTATTGGCAGCTTCCTCCATACAACGCTAACCGCGATTATTTTTATATGGAAGAAATTGCAAAAGAGCGTAAGTAAAAAAAATTGTCAGAAATTAGTGGTTATTCGCAATTACTAGAAACTTGCACTCTGTTTTATTAGAATTTAATGGACTACATATCCGTATACCCCAAATAATTTTTTAATTTTTTTTTAAAAAAGTACGAACTATTTATGAATTTTTAAAAATGTTTATAAGATTAAAAAATATTGATTTTAATGTTGTTTGTTAGAGAATTAACGATGTTTTGATTAAAAAATAAATTTAAGCAATTGTAGGAAAAATATATTGACATTTGGGCAACATGTGTTTGTGCTATAATTTGTGAACAGAGAGTACCATTTTGGAAAATTTTTGCAATTTATTAAATTATTTGTTCTGAGGTGTCTACGGAAGTAACGTAGCGAAAAACTTTTGGTACACTTGAACCTCGGAAGCCTCAACACATGCATGACACCGCCTCTCTCAACCAACTGTACATGCATACATACATACATACACACAGACAAACTTGTAATTATGTACATACATATGTATGTATATACTTAGGCTGCATGACTCAATCTTTGTATTGTCTCCATTGTATCTCCATTTGGTTATTTGTTTTTTTTGTACTATTTTGTGCTGCAGAGTCGAAATGCGAGTACTTTACTTATTTGTTGCACATGAATTTTGTGCAAATATTGAAGAGAAACAAAATGAAAGTTTTGCTACGAGTATGTTGAGCGCTTTTTCTTTCGAATATCTTTATTTGTTAGATTTCTGTTTGTACACTGTTTGCTGTTTTGTTGCATTTTTTAAACTATGTATGTCTGTGAAGCAAACAACTGTTTGTACTTTTTGTTAACTTTTTTTACTAAATGCTGGGGTTTGTTATTCGATTGTGCTGTTTTATTTTATTTTTTTTTTTGGTTTTTTGGACGATTTGAAATGTGTGCGCATTTTCTGTTTTAAGTGAATTTTATTATTAATTTGCAGGTATGTATGTGTGTACACATAGATTTCTGCATAAGGCTGTGTCAGTCAACATACATATCTAAAAAGCTTTTTGTTCATGAAAATTAATATAAAGCAAGTTCAGTACTTACAATTAAATTTTAATTTAATGTCAACTAAAATTGAAAAGACCTATTTTATAATTTTTTAAACACAGAAACAAACCCACAACTATTCCAGTTAACTCTGCTCATAAATAAATGTCTTTTTAAAAGCCGGAGGTCATGCAAGTTGCAACGCTATATTGTGTTGCACACTTCATGTTATATACATATATGTAAATACATATATACGATAATACATGAATACATTTGAATGAACTACCCAAAAATGTGTGCCACATGCAATTAACTTACTGCAATAGCTACTAGTTGAATGATTATACGAATGCATTTAAGAGTTAATCACCTCGACTTTTTTAATGTTTTTCACCTATTTCAACGTATTGTTGCACTCATTAAATCGGGCCTCAATTTAAATTGCATATCGGCCAAAAATAAATGCAATAAATTACGAAGGCATTGCATTGATATTCATAGTATGCACTCAAATGTAATCGTATATGCATATACATACTAAATGATCAAAAAAAAAGTAAAGCACCCTTTTCACGTTTAAATATTTAAAATTTTCGGAAGGTAATTGAACCTTCAATAAAAGTGTGCAATTGGAATTGCATTGAAGTGTATCGCTGCTACTATTTATATTAAAAATTATCAATGTTAACTCTCCGGGCTTCAAAGGATACAGAGAAAAATGCATCAAATAACAATGTTTTTTAACTCAAATCGAATTGTGTGGAATCCAAAGACCGCAGACTTTCTTCTGCTTAATTTCCATTACAATGTTTTTTTTATATTTTATGCAAAAATTTAAATTTTATTTTACACGTTTTTAGTATGATAGTATGAGCTTTATTTTTATAAGAATCCCAGCCAATTCATTTTTGCACCACGGTATGTGTCTGGATGAATGAAATATAAAAATTTTGGAGTTTTTCTGAAAATGCAATTTTTTGGCTTATTCAATTTGAGTGTGAGAAAGTGTAAGTTTTAAGAGTCTGCAAGTTATCACTGATTAATTAGCAGCTTCCTCTATACAACGCAAAACCGCGATTATTTTTTATATGAAGGAAATTGCAAAAGAGCGTTAGTAAAAAAATTGTCAAAAATCTGTGGTTATTCGCAGTTACTAGAAACTTGCACTTTGTTTTACTAGAATTTAATGGACTACATATCTGTATACCCCAAAAAATTTTGAAAATTTTCGTTTTTGTTTAGTTTTAACTTTTGTTATAAATATACAAATAACGATGAAAAGGGTAAATTTTTGTATAAAAAAATATTACTTTTAGGATTATTTTCACTCCAAAGTTTTCTTAACTACAAATCGGCAAAAAATTGCGGCATAAAACGCTGTTCTTCCTAGATTAGGTGCATTTTGATAATCAAAGTTGGTAAACCTACACACAACGATTCTTCAAATTAAATATATTTTTGTGATATATCAAGTGATTTCATTTAGTTGTACATACTTTTTGTAAAAAATAAACGAAAATTAAATTAATTTTATTAGAAATTGTTCTTCGCAATGCCAAACTAATTTTTCGTCAAAAACCAATAGAACTTCTGAAAGACTTTTTTACAAATGAAAGCCTGAAACTCTGCAGGACCTAAGGGTTTCCCATGATGATTTGTCATAAAAAATTTCATAAAAAATATCTTAATGAATCAACCGATCTATTGTGTTTCTAGAGCATAAATTATATTTTTAGTAATACAAAAAAAAATTAAATAAAAATAAACACGCAGCTCTTGGTTTCGTTTAAGAGTTTTTTTTTGTATCTAAAACAAATCGTATGTATGTATTTGTTGCACATACTAAGAAATGCATATGTATATGTACTTAAATATATGTACATACATACGTACACACGAGCACTAAATCTACACTGCAATACGCAATTCAAAGAGTTATTCGTAGAAGCATTAGCACGCTTCAAAGCACTTATGCTAAAGGCCGATTTGCAGCGCAACAACGCACAAATAGAAGTATGCATGCGTATGTATTAGGGATGTGAATTTGTGGGCATTTTATTGATCCCAGGATTTTTGAGAACTGAAAACAAAATCCCGGGACAATTTCGGGATCCCGAATTTCAGGAAGTTTTGATGCGTAATTTTTAATTTGTAAAAAAAAATGTAACACGTCTGTAATCGTCCTATTTTAGTATAATTCAAAATGACATTAATACGAGTTTACCAAAAAAGAGCACTTTGTTGTAGTTCATTTATACCTATATTTATTGGTCTTTTGAATCCCAAAAAAAAAAAAATTTACGTAAAATTTGACCAACATACAAAGTATTTTTTTCTTCAAGTATAAATATACTAGTACATACATATTTAGTACAGCAGCAAATGCATATTTTTAATCACTGTTTGAGATCAATATTTACAGCTCGATTCTGGTTACTGATAAATCATCATTTATTTACAAACATTAAAAATTAAAAATTTACCAAGTTTTATGTATTCTAAACAAATATAAAATGTTTTTCTCTTTGCCTAATGATTTATATAAAAAAATTTTATTGACAAATTATAAGCTTTTGAATATTTATATATGTTTGATAATCTAAGAAGAGCACAGAATCGCACAGTAAATATAATATAAAAATCAAGTAAAAATGAAATGCATCACCCATTCCATTTTGAGCGAGGCAAAATTATTTCTTCGTTTGATTAAAATGCGATCTTAAAGAAATTAAAGCATATAAATTCTGTATCGCCCCATTACATTAATTTATTTTACCAAACCTTCCAAAAAATTGTATACCATTCCATTGTTGGGCACTCGCTCGTAAAAACTTGTTGAAATTTATTTTTGAGACTAACTGCCTTATCCAGCTCAACCACCTTATCGTTAGTATTTTTAATATCGCTTTCATAATAAGGCTCAATTTCTACTCAAGGAGGATATTTTCCAGCTCCTTTATAATGGCAGTTAAATTTGAAGCCTTAGAAAGTAAATTAAAAAGTGTACACATCTGGCAGGATTGTCCTCTGTTGTTTGATTCTTGAAACGAGTTTATTAAAAAAGTTATTACTCAAAGTAGATTTCTTAATATTCATTTATTCAGCATTAAATTTAAGGTGATGCCACATTTAAATAAGTTCATGTTGCGAGCACATTAAGCTTCAAGAGTAACTTTGACTGGGCGGAGCCGTTTTATGAAATAGTGCTGCAAATAATGCTTTGTTTCAGCCTTGAAAGCAAGGTAGTTGTAATAAAAATTTTGCAAATTTAAATATCTATTAAATTAATTGTTTTCAACAATACCGGCATTTAAATAGACTTAACCCGGGGTATTCGGGAGTTAAAAAAGAACGGGATCCCGGGATTGACATTCCTAGTATGTATGTATGTATGTACATAAATTAACCAATGCATGAAAAGTATAAATAAAAAAGTGCTACAAGTCGGAACAGAATTATTACGCACTAAACAAGCTAAGGAAAAAACAACGCCACTAACAAAAGCATATACATATGTATGTACATATGTATATACAATATATGTATGTAGATATGTATTAGAGTATGGTACTAAGTAGATGTGTGCATAGATAAATACGACATTTATACAAATATACATACATACATATGTACATATAGCATGCAATCTATTGTAAATGTTCGCATGACTGTAGCTATGCTTCTTTCCAAGCTTGTGCATCTAATTATATGCGGAAGACCCCCAAAACCAAAAAATTAAAAAAACTAAAAAAACCAAAATAAGCGCAAAGCATTGGTGCTTGTGTGTACAACGATTTGTATGTTTGTTTGTATGTATTTAAATACATAAGTAGTTACAAACATATGTACATATGTTTGTATGTATGTGCCTAGTGCCTATTCATAATAGCAATCAAATAGACGCAATAAAGCACATACAAATGTACACGTTTGCAGCCCCAAAAACTAAAAGTAGGTCACCAGCGCACGTCCGCGTCATATTTAGAGGCGCGCAACCTAGAAACGCACCAGCGTCGACGAAACGCAACATAGAAACGGAGCAAGCAACTATGTATGTATGTACATACATATGTACGTAGCGCTAGTGAGAAGAGATAGTACGTACTAAATAGACAGCGACAAACAGACAGACAGACAGACAGTCAGTCAGCTAGTCAGCTTGACTGTAATGCGCCGGTAATATTTGTGTTTGTATATTTGTATACTCGTATTTGTATGTATGTATGTATATAAATTGATGGTGATACTCTGCTTGCATGCCCAGCCGCGCATTGTCAGCGTTGTAAGTGGGGTTGTTTGTACCTACTACTTACAGCAAGCTGTTAGCGCACACACACTCACATACAAACACACTCGTACATACATATACAAATGTTACACGCGCAGTATTTTATAGTAGGTATTACATATATGTTGTCGAAAAATAGCTCAAATGTGCAAGCGTTCCAAAAGCTTACTAACTCTGCCAGACTGACACAGACAGATGATAATGCAATATAGAAAATTGGAGCAGCAACAGACGAATTGAAGAAGAAAGAAAAGTAGAGTACTACAAGTAGCAAATGTTATAATATTTTTATGAGGAAAATTTTTTAAGATGCATGTACATAAGAATGTTTGTTTGTTTGTATGTATGTATGTCTAGCTTCGATGAAAATAATAGTAGTAATTTTTATTTACAAATTTCGACAATTATTTATAAATTTTTTTTTATTTATTTATTTTAATCCATCATTTTATTGAGCTTGAGGCCAGTTTGTGAAAGATTTTATTTGGAAAAAACAACTCCAGTTTTTAATGGTAGAAATTATAGCCGCTATTTCTGAGATCACCACATCTCCTCATCATCCGAAATAGCGGCTATAACCTCTACCATTAAAAACTAGTGTCCTTTTTTCAAATAAAATCTTCCACAAACTGGCCTCGAGCTCAATGAAATTGTGAATTATTATTCATTTTAAGGCCAATAAAAGCCTTAAAAAATTATTTATTTTATTTTATTTATTATTATTTATTTAAAACGCAGATAAAATGCTAGAACCAACATATAAATTCACATTTTAAACTTTACACCGTGTTCACAAAAAGTTTTTAAGATTTGAAAACTTGTCGCACGAATTCCTAACTTGTAAATCACTTTTAGTGCTTTCAGTTCTAGTACAACAAACTGCAAGTTTTTAAGAGTCAAAAATCAGCAACTTTTACTTTGAAGGACTAAAATTGAAAGGGCTTTCAAACCGAGTACTTAAAAACTTTCTAAAAACTCGTATTCAAAAGTGCAGAGTGTAAATAATATTTTTTTAATTTTTTAACTTTTTTGCAAATATTGCACAATGTTTAAAAAGTGGTTTTATATGTTTTTTTGTTAGAGAACAACTCATACATTTTTGTGTTGTTAAAAAAAAAAATATTAAAATTGTATAAAGGAATAGCAATTTTCAGTAAATCGTAACTGCTATTACTTAAACCGCCACTGTATGTTTAGCTATTACGTTGCACATAAAATTCGTTCAAGTTTATGCGTACAAGTAAACCATGAATGATTTCTCGTGCCTTTATACATAACATACAAATTCATTATGTCATACATACCCACCCGTATAATGTGCGCTTACATTTGGCGACCTTTCGATTTTCGTATAACTTGCATACCGAATTTATCATAGTTTACAAACGTAGATAGCAAAGGTATGTAAGTGAGAATAGATTCGTAGAACACAGACATTTTTTATAAATAAAATATATAACTAAAAAGTAAAGTTCACACGACATTGATTACTATAGATCGATTGTGAGTAAATCAGCTATAAAATAAAAATTAACGCTGTTGGACTAGAATGCCGAACAAAAGAGGAAAACTTTTCTTTGATATTTAGATTTAATTTTAACTAGGTTGGTAACCATATTTAAAAAAAAATTTAACTGCATTCAAGTGGCAAAGACATCATCTCTTGATAGGTGTTATGTACTGCATAATTCGATTTAATTTTTAAATTTCTTTGTAGACATATTTATCGTCAACAAAGCACTATACTCAGCCGGAGGATATGGATGGATGTATGAACCTATACATATATGTATATCGTCCCTTACGTTAATAAAGACAATAAGAAGACTTTTGTGAATGACTGTATGTAACAAACTTATTCTTGCAGCCTTCTTTAACTTCCGGTTAAACAAACTTTTTTGAACCGTTTAAAATATATCTCGTGATACTTGAATATTTCGCCATTTGCTCCTACTAAAGCATAGGAGTGCAATTCCTCTTGTAGCCTTTTAAAAATATACCTTAAAAACAAAACGGTACAATACTCAGTATACATATTTTTTACGGTTTGTGTTTTTTTTTTTTTTAATTTAATTTCTTTGAAAATTATAGTTTACGTCCTAAAAGAAACCACAAACAAAAATTATTATTACATCTTTTGTAAATTTTTTTTTAATAATTTAACAAATTTAAATGAAATTGTGAGTATGCAGTTTTGTAGCGCATTTAAGTGCAACAAGTGCAATTTCAGGTAGCTAAAGTATATAGTTTATCTTTTATCAGAATTTTTTAACCGAAGGCAATGCTCAATTTGTATCGAAGAAAATGCGCAGCATCCTTAACAAAGAAGATTTTCAAAAATCAACGGTCCACTTTAGACACCTGAAGATTTCACTTTATTAGAATAAAATTTAATTGGCTATAAAACTGCACACTCGGAAAAGTTGGAATTAACGGAATTGTGTATAGAAGAATGACAGGACGTGCTCAATCGTTGTTGCACTGGGTCGTTGTTTGTTCTCTGGAATTCTATTGCTTATCTAGATTGGGAATGTAAGTTTTAGTATTTCAAAAGCAAACGCTATCAATGGAATCATGAAACTCAAAGTTTTGGAATAAACATAATGCTACTTCAACTCTCTCGCGGAAACATCGATGGAATTGTTAGATCGGAGAAACTATTTTTAAAGCCGGTGTTTTCTTGTTTTGTGGACTTTGAAGTTGTATTATAAACTATGTATGAACATAATTTTCCACAAACCGGTTTTCCGAGCTATTTATTTAAAATAAAATCATCCTCAAATCGAAAAATATTTTGGCATTGGCGAAATTTTCATGTTTAAAATATTCCACCAACTTTAAAAAAATTCTCAATACTTGAATCAAATTTTATCTTTAGTTACTCACCTTTTCAGTTCAAGTGCAAACGCTGCTTCTATTCCAAATTCCAAACCAGTTTTCGCCTTTCCGAAAATGTTTAAGCGTTTTGGCCAAAAATCATTTCCTTCACATTTATGTCAATACACCAAAGCAAGCAAATGTGCTTTACAAAAAAGTTTTGATATCAAAAGTTTACAGTTTTATAAATATGCGTTTGTAGTTTTAGTCACTAAACACTTTGATTTTTTTGTTTTTGCTTTTACTTCTTATGTAATCGATCCCCTCAAAAAAGTCTTTTAGTTGCGCTTTTTGTTTGTTTGTTTTTTTTTTATCACAAAACCGAAACGAAATTTTTATGCAAACTTACACACACAAACACACAAATTACACAGAGTTTGCGGAAATGAAGCTGCTGCTGCTGTTGTTGCTGCTTTAATTGTTGTTGTGATTGTTGTCACTAAAGGCGAGCTTTTCTTTGCTATTATTTTTGTTGTTGCTTGAATTGCTGCAGTGCTGTTGATTGCCTGTTGTTATTGTGGTTGTTTTTGTTGTTGTTGTTGTGTTGTTAGTATTGCTGCAAGTCCAAACCAATAATTTTGAATAAGTTTCCAATTTGTTTACGTTTTTTCCTCAAATTTTATTTTTGCAGTTTTGTTGCTTTTTTTGTCGAGCTACTCTCCTCTCCGTGCGCTGTTTTGTTTACCCTACGTGACGCTACGTTTTGGCCGATTTACGGTTAACTGATTGCCGTTGTTGTGACTACAGTGTGAAAATTAAATTTTCAAGTCCTTCGGCGGGACTATTATTGGGAGTGGGTTGTGTTTTTTTATTACTTTATATATACACTGTTAAAAATTCACAACGATTTAACGGACGTGCTTAAGGTTTGTTTTTTTTTTTTGTTAAATTTCCATTAAAATTGTTTGGGTTATTATTTACTTATGATTTACATATGTTTTGTTTTGCAATAAAATTTACATTTATTAGAAGCCGAATTTTTTTTTTCAACTAAACATATTTTTTATAGTTTTTTTTTTCTTTACTAGTTAATAGGTTTTAGTAATAGAAGTTGTTGGTATTTAATTTTTCATTTTTACGACTATCAAATATGTGTATTGTTTGTATGTATATGCATAAAATTATTATTTAATAAGTATAATTTTCCCATACGAAATATGTGTTTGCTTACGTCACTATAAATTTTGTCTGTAATTTACCAAAAAAGTTATTTTTATTTCTTTTTAGTTTAAGTTTTTTCAATTTTGTTTTTTTCACTTTATTTTTGATTTGTTTATTTTCTTAAATTCTTCTGCACGCCAAACACAGTTTTGCCAATTTTGAAAGAAGTATTTTATTTAATTTCCATTAATTTCTTACTTTAAAATTATTTTGCAATACTATTTTCAATGCCATTACTCAGCTTTGAATTTTTATTGTTTTAAACTTTTCATAAAAAATTTTCAAGTGCGCACGTATGATCGACATTTTGATGCACTTCCATTGCTTCTACTTGCCGCCTTAATTTTTTTCTTCAAAAGTATGAATTTTTTTTTTTAAGTTAGGCTAATGTCCACAAAATTATGCGCGCGTACATTGTTTAGACAAAAATCTGAAAAGAATAAAATAAATATATATGTTAGTGTGTGCTTGAATTTTAAAAGAAAAATATATGTATAAAGAGCTAAAAAATAAATATTTTTTTATAAACGCATGCTAGAGGAGCTGCAACTCACAGCCAGCTGAGAAGCGTTACGTCAAAGCGTTAGAGGGTGCATAGCCAAATTAAAAAACATTTAACAACTGTTTTAAGGTTTAATACAACTAGTAAAATATTTTATTATATACTTTCTGCCTTTTGATCTTTGAACGTCCTGGTATCATTCATGCCTTTCGTTTTAATTTCGTGTTGCTTAGTTACCAATTTTGGGTTAAACCCCCACTAACTTCCAGTTTAAAGAAGCCCTTCTGAAATTAGTTCTTTCATTGTGTGCGTAGAAGCTCTAGCTGACTCAGGGTCTATATAGTTCCTTCGATTGCTCCGATATTTCGTGATCTTTGTTTGACATCAACCTCGTTTGACCTTTCAGTTGGTTACATATTAGTTTAATAATTTGTCTAGAGGTTTTTTGCTTGATTGAAGTGACTTTGACATTCTCGCGAAGGTATGTATACTACAATATGCTCTCGAGAGTATACATATAATATTTTCCCATGTCGCATTTAAGGGAAAATTTTTGCTTTAGAGAGATTCTTGACTGAGCTCCTTAAATTCTTAACAGCAAATTAATAAGAATTCCACTTCCAATAATGCGAAAAGCTAATTTCACTGCCTTAAAAGACAAAATTACTACGAAACACAAATTCCAAAAACGAGATGTTTGTTCAAATTTATTCCTGTCTTCCTTCAGATTATGTAAAATATATTTATTTTTGCTATTAAAAAGGTTTGTGAATATTTTAATTTATTTTGTGTCAAAAATAAGTTATATTCTTGACAGTCATCTAGAATTACTGTGACTCGAACAAATACTATATTTGTGCCGTGGAATTATATTTTATTCCAACGTGAACAAACAGTTTTGCTTGCTTAAAATTTCATTTCACACTATTGCCTTTTCGGAAGCAAGCTTTTGACGGATTTTCAGAAAAAGTTTATAAAATGACTGCTCTTGTTAAAAATCTAAAATCTCAATTCCTGCAACACACTGTTAAAAACCCTTGAAGACCTAAAGGTTACAGCTCAACGATTACGTTTATAACCTCACTTGATAGTTGTTGTGACTTCAGTTGTCAATCCGTCGATCTGCCTTTTTGATCGCAAACTCTTCACTTAATATTTGATTTTTTCAAAGTACTAGCCTAACACTACGACTACGGTACTTAATTTATATAGAAAACTTAAATTTATGATGCTTTACCTCAAAGAGGGGTATTAAGCTTCGGCAAAGCTGAAAAAACCCACTGTCATTACATATTCCGAAAAATTGTCACCCTAGCGATAAAGTTTCAGAAAGTGTTTCTTCACATTAATATTCTATGATTGATATTTTGAGATTGAGATGACGTTGCTTGATTTTTTCAAGCTAATTTTCGTCACATGCAACTACACTAACGTATGCTCCTCTCACATTTCCCTTGTTTTGCTTATCAAAACTTCAATTAAAAAAATCACATCCTTTCATCGCTACATCTATGTAGCCCTTTAGAACTTTTTAATTATGCAAAAATGCATCTAAAACCATCGCACACGCACACGTACAATCATATTCCATCGTAGTAAGAAAGAATACACAAAACGCCCGGACTTAGAACAGCGCAACCCTTCTCGGCGCAAACACACCGAAAAGGGTTAGTTTCCTGCATTTGACTGACCGAGCTGCACTCAGTCAATACGTTCCTGCATAATGAATGTCCTTTTATGAATACATACATATAGAAGGGTTTGCAACAACAACTCTGCTTTTGTCTTACTGCAGCCCGTCACAGTTGCAGCTTATTGCAGGCGCATTTGATGCGCTTCAAGTTAGGTGGCGCCACTACAGAGTTACCGAGCCACACTACTGTTAAGCGAGAGCGCGGTGCATATGCTTTTTGTATATATGTATGTATGTATGTGTGTATGTAGCGGCTTCTTTGAAAGGCACTTTTGCACGAGCACGTTTCGCTCATATTGTGCAATGTGCGCATGTTGTACGTTTGTTTATGTGTGTGTGTGTGTGTGTGTGTGTAGAAATGTCCTTTTATGTTTCCTGTGCGCGTTGTGTTGTTTTATGTGGCTACTAGACCATTTATTTGTTATTCATTCGTGTTGTTGTTTGTTGCCATTGCTGGCGCTGGCGCTGGCGCTTGAATAATGCAGATGCGCGCATTAATTTACATGAAAATTGTTTTTTCCCTTTCGTTCATTCTTTATTTCCACTCTTTGTTTTCTTACACCGCCGTATGTACTTATGTACATATGTATGTAGTTATGGCGTTGTATTCGCTTTGCTCGAGGGCAAATCTGTGCAGTTGCAATGCGACTTGGCAAGTTTGCAGCAAATATTTGCCGTTGTGCTGCTTTGCTGCATGATGGGTGAGCCAAATGAATGCAAAATACAAAGGGGTGAGCGCCGTGGAGTGCAGAGAGTTTATATACAACCAACCCCCTTTTTTCTTCCGCTTCCTTGTATTTCTCACTTTACCGCTATCGTGCTGCTTTTGCCTTTATCCTTTCACGCAACTTCGACACACCAAAACACATCCATACATACATACATTCACTCCCATTCAACTCGAGCGCACAAATGTTCATGAATCCTGTTACTGCATACACACTTTGCCTTAGCAGCGCAGGCGAATTTCATTTTCGTTTGTACACATTTTATCGTTTATCTCTCCTCACTGCGTTCCATTTTTGCCTCTCTCCTTCGTTTCATTTTCCTGCTTTCTGTAGTTGCTGCATTTTTTTCGTTCTTCAATTTTGCTTTCAACGAACTTTTCTATGGAATTTTCACCCAATACAAAAATTTTCAGTTGCATATTTTTGGGGGTTGCGGGTGGAGTTGGGGTGGAAAATCGTGTGTTAGTGGTTCGAGGTTTATTGCGGCGATGTCCAATTAAGTGCCTACGTTTATTGATTTTTTTCGGAAGTAGAAAATAATTTTTTACATTAACGTTAAGTTTCTTATTAGTTAAAGCATTAATGATGGCACTTAATTGTTTCACCGATCGTGGAATTGTTACGAGTAAATATTTTTAACTTTTTTTTGTAGATAAATTTTTCCCGATTTTTTATTTAACGTGTCTTATCACTTGACGAAGTTCGCGAGAGCGACGTGCCTAGCGTGGAAATAAGACGAAAGTACTTACTAGCAACACAAACAAGTCCATTTTAGATTTGGATATGATCGAATTTGCATGGGAATCACGTGTGATAAGTGAATAAAAGGCCTTTTTTGTAAAGGTTTAGTTAGGGTTTTAGAGAAATATAGTAAAATTACAAAAGCGATCATGCAGTTTCCTAGATGCTGTCAGCTATTTAACAAGAACTACATTTTTAGCACATTTGAAAAAATCATTAGATAGCTGAAGAATAGTTTTTATTAAATGAACTTAAGGTGCCCCTAGAAGTTCAATCCCTTTAAATGCATAGCAGAACATTTCAACCGCACTACTTCAAGACAAATGAAAGAAAATTGAAAACTATATCAGTGACTTTTAAAAGTTTTTCTTTTGAGCGTAAAGTTCTGATCTTTCATAAAAAAATTAAATATTTTAAATCTAAATGTATGAATACTGTTCTATTCTGTATTTCGAGTTGGGGACGAAAAATACTTTAAGAGAGACCTACCGAAAATAAGTTTTCATTGAATTTACTATTGAAGTTCTGTAATCTGTCGGATTATTTGTTTAGTCCCTTTTGCCAAAGGCATTTTTGCAAATATTGTCAACAAATATGAAAAACGTTAGGTGGGTATTCGAGAATTGAGTTGAGAGATATGAATAATATTTATTAAAAAGTATATTTAGGTACTTCAATTAAAATTGTATAGTTCTTTTCCGGTCTAGCAGAGTTTTATGAATACATACAATTAAAAGGGACTTTACACGGTCAAACTGTGTGATCAAATTGCTAACAGCTGATTGATTTCTTATATGCGTAAAAAATCCATCAAAGTTCAGTTTTTTTTTTACTGAGTGTAAAAAAAGCGAAAAAGAAAAAATTAAATTTTCTAAACGCCACAAACTAAATTGCATGAGTGAGTTTTGTATAGCAATGTTTCCTATGACAATACAATGCAGAAGTTGAAAATAAGCACTACTGCAGATTTGAGAAACTTTTTAAAAAAGAAGTCGATTATCCCTTTTTTTTTTGCTCAGTTCCTGTTCTTGTTTGTTTACTTTACTTAACAAACTTGATACAAATTCCACTAAAGCTTACGCGTAATTTGATCACTTAATTTCAGCGTGTATGGGGTCTATAATAAAATATCACTAGTACTGTTTAATAAATAGAAATTATGCTGATAACTTTTGAAAATGTCAAATTGTCAATTAATTTTGTTATCCTTCTTCATGTTGTGCCATTCTTTTAATGTCGCTTGCTTTGCTTCGTTTTATTGTATACCTTATTTTGTTCATAATATGTCACATTTATTTTATTATTGTTGTTTTTTTTTTCTGTTTTTTCTTTTGCTTTAGCTTCCTCTATTTACATACATATTGAAATATTTCTGTTGTTATTTATGTATTTACACTTTCGTGACTTTTCGTACTCAGGTGTTTGGAGCGCGCTTTTATCTGTGCCACAAACACCCACACACACACACACCTACACACATGTACACACGTACACAAATTGCTCTTATCATCACATTCAAACACTCTTTTATTTTTATTTTTATTTTACTTTTATAATATGTACATACATATGTATGTATGAACCGTTTCAGTCAATTCAGGAACCACAATATTTATATAAACGGTTTGATGATATTTAAAAATTTTTTAAATTCCTTCATTTAAAATTTTGTGTCACATTTTGTGGCGCTTAATTTCTAGCAAAGTTTAACCTTTACTTTGAAAAAAAAAAAAAAATATTATTTGGTGTGTAGCACTAAAATATATTTCACAGAAATTTTCCATACGCTCCCTTTTCAAACGCATTTCCCCACATTGCAGCACGAACTGTTTGCGGCTCAGTGCTTTTGCTTTGATGCTTCATTGCCAGTGGCTGTGACGGCTGACACTGCAACTGCTGCGATTACTGGCTGCCATCGAGATTAAAACAAAAAAAAAAAATTTTCACATTTTTTTATATACATACATGTATGTATGTATGTATGTATGGATGCACACTTTTTTATTTCTGTGAATTCGTTGTTAAATGCAAAAATCCGTACCTCATACTTTTTGATAAACTTTTTCCAAGTTTCGCAGTTGTTGCTGCACATACAACATAACTGTCAAAATAAGTGCATACAAGAATAAAAAAATGTATGTACTTATGTATATGTATGTATGTACGTTTGCAAATATGTATGTAGGTACCCGAAAAAAAGTTAGGCGCTTCAACTTTGTACAAATATTCGACTTTTTTTTTAATATTTCATATGCAATCACAAAAAAATCATAAAAAAAAAAATGTTGTTTAATGAAAATAATGAACTCAAAGACTTTTAATTAAATTTTTGGTAATAAAAACCACTTCCGTACATTGATTTTTTTCGCATAACATTCACTTTTGCTGCCTTGTCGCCTTCGTCTGCTGCTGCACGCTGCTGTTAATTTTAATTTTTCTGTTCAGCATAAAAACTTGAACTTGTGCATTGCACTTCATGTATTTTTCATAAATTTTTTTTTTTTTCAATATGTCAACGTAAACACTGGACTTAAAAATTCGAATTCGCTAATTCGATTCGCTTTGACTTTAACCGCGAACTTTCGTTTCCGCTTCTATTGCATTTACTTTGGAGAACAAAAAATTGTGTGTGCCGTTTTATCATATTTTTCTTCTATTTTTTGTGTTATAAAAATTGTTTATTGTAGTCGCGTTTTGTAAAACTTTTTAAATTAAAATTCTATTTGTTGAATGTTTTTTTTTTTGTTTGTATTTAATAAACTTTAAATTTTTGTTGTGTAAAAATTTGTTAGAAGAAAAACGTTACGAGACGAGTGCGCACACACTGACTGCGAGCGAACACCTCCGAAACCTGGGGCCGAATTAGACGAACAGAATTTAATAAATTGCGTTTTTGGCCCAACAACCAGCTAGAGCAATCGAGCGGCGAGCAACCAGCAAACATCCACTGCCGACGCCATCGTCGCCGTCGTCGTCAGTCAATCAGACAAAACATCGACGCAGCACAGCAGCACACCAACCACCGCGCATCGAGAGAGTGAACGAAATGCAGAGAAAAAGCATTAGCAAAAGCGCTGACGCTGGCTGTGACGCTGACAGCGACGCCGACAATTCAACGGCGTTCGCCAAAGCGCAACACTCGCATACCCACGTCCAATCCAAACGAAAAAGCAACAGCGGCAAGAGCAGCGAACAACAATGAAAACTAGGAAGCACAAATGCGTCGCAACACTCACACAGCTGTACGCTCTCACTAGCGTACATTCATGCGCGTGGTAAAAAGTGTTCCAAAGCAGCACAATTGCACACTCGCGCAACACAGCAAATGCGCTATGCATAGCGCAACGAATGAATTGGCAAGTTGAAGGTGTGTGTGTGTGTTTCTGTGGAAGTGGGCGCCAGTCAGCAGCGGCAATTGTGTATGCAAAAACAGCAAGTGGCCAGGCATAACGCGAAAAAGCAGCAAAGTAAAATTCTGAGAACACTGTGTGCTGTGTGTTTAAGCGGTAGTGAGAGAATGCGAGCACACACACAGTGAAGCAGGCGCATTTGCTGCCAGCAAATTCTAAGTAATCCAAGTTCGCGTAATAATTTGCACAGTGTGTAGGAAATGATAATAACTGAGGACAAGTATATGTTGTAATAGAAATACTGGTATTATTCATTACTCAAAAAATTTGCCGATTTTTGTCGTTCGTTTTCATAATTTTCATAATGTATGTATGAGCTTCCAAAATATGTTTTAAAATTTGGTTTTGATAAGTTGTGGTGTGCGTCTTAACATTGTACGACAAATGGAGGGACCTACAGTTTTGTGCCGACTCCGAACGGCAGATTAAATATGAAAAGCTTTTTCATGGCAGAAATAACCTCGGAGGTTTGCCATTACATGCGGAGGGGTGACCGCTAATAGAAAAATAACTTTAAAAACTTTGAACTAAGCCTAAAACCATTTGAATAAAGGAAAATGTTATATTGTTGACATATATATTTATATATAAGCACAAGTAAAATCTGCTCACTGCAAATTTAAAACCATCTTTTTTTATGCTGATTGAATCATTAATAAATCTGTCAGACAATAACTTACTAAAAACTCAAAAGAGTTTACTTGTTCTTCTAACCCCAAAACTTTGTTTATTTTCTGCACAATGTATTACGTTCGACAAAACATGTTCCAAACTCTGGAGTAGTAGTAATAAAGGGTTGTGTTCAAAGCCAAAATATTTACAAATCGCAATATGCACAAAATCGTTTGTGGACTTTGGAATATAATTTATTTAATAATCTACCCAGAAAAAAAAAAGTGTAATTAATTAATTTACAAAAAGTTCTTTGCTTTTTACTGTCAGCAATTCAATAAAATATCACTTTTAATACACAAACTCACATAAGTGAACCACTGTGGCGCGCAACATTTGCTTGCCATCAACGAAATTTGCTTTTTCGCTATATTCGTGCACTGCAAAGTGGTTTTGCGTACTCTTTAGTTTTCCGCTATTATTCTTGAACGCGCGGCTGTGGGCATTTATTTGTTTTTGTGAGTTTGCTTTGGTAGCAGCTACGTTGCAAATGCAAAAGTCGCTTATGTGGCGATTGAAACATAAAAGTCAGTATGTGTGTATTTTTTTTACACGCACATAAACGATGCTTATACGAATTTTCGCACGGATGCTACATTTTTGTAGTTTCATACCCAAAATTGAAAACCGTATGCTGAAAATCGCCGATACACGTGTATTTTTATTTTCTCCCCTTTCCGAAAAAGTATATTTTGTTCATAGGGCAGAACTAAAGTTCGTTTTTGTAACGCAGTGTTGTTAGCTAATTGTTAAGAATTTTTTATTTTATAATAGTTCGCTCCAATTTATCAAACGGAACAAGAACCAGTTGCGGTGAGATTTCCAATGCGCTATATACTAGAAGCTATAGTGGAAGACCTCTTAAAAAAGTTATCAATTTTGTAGATTTATATGATTGCAAACTGTATTATATTTTAAAAAATACTCAAAATTTGTCAAATTTGTGGCAGTGTTAATCACGTCACTTGAGGTATATTAAACCAAATGTACCTACATGCATACGTACATAGGTACATATATATCAAGAAATTTATTTAATTAATAAAAGATGTGAAAATATTAAAAATGAAATAATCGCATTATGTTTCCACATTAATCAAAATCGGTAGATTTTAGTTTTTATTTTAGTAAAAGTTTATTCGGCAAGTGGCAACCGTGAGCGTTGTGCCCGCGCACCACGTCGAATATTGGTTATTTGCCATCAAAGAGAGTAAGGAGAAAATTTTGACTTTAGCCAAAGTTTCTTATTAGCGGCAAAACTTTTGTTTTCTTTTTCCGAATTTACTCAGTGGTTTTGGTAATTTTGTGTGCAATTTTGCTGAGCGTATTCGTTTTGTGTACTCTCTTCTATCTAAACTTATTCGAACTTACGCTCTCAGCTGAAATGAGAAATCATACTACTCGTTCGTTGGACGCATCGAAAGCGCTTTGTGGTTAAGTGTTTGCTTGCAACATGCTGCATGCGACACTAACTCTGCATTCGACAGCATAATAGAGGGGTTGTGATTAATTTTGTTAGTGCAAAGTTTAAGGCTTGTGTTTGTGCAGTAAATTTAATATTTAGAGGCCTTTAACTATCCATATATGCAATTGGAAAAATTGCGAAAATTTATGTGGAGTTTACATTAGAAAATATTTACATACAGACATGTGTTTTAGGAATCTTTGTTGCTTTATAATTTTTTTAAATATCGTTTGTTTATTGTTAAGTGGCTTTAAAATTGTATGAAAGTTACAAAAATATGTTTGCAAGTACCTTCATAAGTACCTACATATGTATGTACATATATAAGTACATACATACATACATATGTATGTACATATGTAAGTACATACATACATTCATACGATTGGTCCGATTAAGTAAGCTTAGGTTTGCATTGCAAAAAAAAATTTAGGCTTACATACATACATATATCTCGAAAGGTTGATTATTTTTGCAAAATTTACTGGTTCAAGAAAATATGCAAACATAAAATGTTCCTTGGGTTAAAAAAAATATATATCTTTGTATCTGATTTTTAAAAATTTCTATTAACATTTAATTCATCATTTAACATAAACCACAAAAAATATTCGTTCAAACTTTATGTGGAAGCAAATGTGACAAAAAAAATCCTTTAAAATCGTAGCTCAATTTAGCGACTTGAAATTTGCACTTTACTGTAGTAAAATTATAAGAGTCACACAATTGCATACTCAAAAAAAAGTTTGTAACTGTTTATAAAAAGTTAGAAATTTGAATTTATTTTAATTTTAATGGTTTTGTAGGTATTAGGTTTAAAATTTGGGTTTTATATTGTTTTTGTCAGAGTACAAACTATAGTTCTTGAAAAAAAAAAAGTTCATATCCATTAATATCATTGTTTTAAAAATTGCACTCGATAGAACAGAACTCAACATAAGGCTTTTCTAAGAACAGGCAGTTTTTTGAAAGAAAATGAGATGGAGAATAGAAATTACTTGCAAGCAAATATTTATGTACTCATCCATATGTAAGTAGGTGTGTACTTCCATACATACACACAACAAAAATGCACCAACAATTTCGTTTGCAGTATTGCAAAAGCTAAAAAATCCAAAAGAGGAAGACGACCGCACTTACACCAACCCATCTACCATCTTCACTCCAGCTGAGAGTGCACGAAGCGGCATTTCCCCTCCACAACTCATGCAAACGCACACACCCTTCAATTCTTACTGCTTCGAGTATATGCGTGCGTTAACATACTTTTGTTTTGAAAAACACGTGTGAAGAAAAAAACAGCACCATTACGGCTGAGAACGAAACTGTGAGCATTCTCGTGAGTTTCCAAAAGCAGAGAACAAAACACTAAGCGCTGTCGGATAGCGAATGTGCAGCTGGAGAAGAAAGCTTAAATTCGCCTATGCTTTTGCACGCAGCAAAAGCAGCACTGCATAATCAAAATTTGTATTTGCGTGCAAATGTGTTCGTTGGTTTATGTTGTTGTTTTTATGCTCTCGGCATTCAGTGCTTTGCTAAAGTTAGTATTATTGAAAATCTACACAGACAAGAGTGAATTCGTGTGCGCAATCAAGCGCTCTATACCGGCCGTTTGTAAATACTAACACAGAAAGCTTTTTGAACATTCGCCATCGCCATTCGCGTTATCAGCCTAAGCACTTCGGCCTATCGTTGTCGCCAAAAAAGTGCGTTTCGCTTGCATCGTCCCTCACCAGCGCTGCTGGTTGTGCTCCTCTGACTGCTTGTTTTACGTGCGCTGCGTGTTTTGCTTTTGGAAATGTATGAGCGCCATTGCAGAATTCGTTTGAGTGCTAGTCCGCCAACGCTGCACAATTGCACAAACATATGTACATACAAACATATGTACATACTTAAGTTCATACAGTCTGCTTTAAAATTTGTCATACATTAGTAGGTTTACTTGCCGATTTTTGGAAGAAAATAAAATAAACTTATACATACAGACATATGTATATGCATATGCTCCATGAACTACATCTTTTAAATCTTATTTCGTTTCCGTTATTGAACTGTGTATAATTTTGCTGATTAAAAAAGTATATTAGTTCGATCTGACTCAATTGACACCAATTTCCATCGTTTAATTTTATAAAATTGATCAGTTCTTAACAAGTCGATAACTACTGATTTTTAAATTAAAACTAAATCGTTGAATATATTTTTAAGTGTTGAAAAACCAGCAGCTATGAATTCTTTTTAAATGTTCACTTGCAAAATAAGCTTTTGCTTGATTTTTTTTCT
This sequence comes from Philophylla caesio, assembly GCA_963971545.1. Taxonomy (NCBI): domain Eukaryota; kingdom Metazoa; phylum Arthropoda; class Insecta; order Diptera; family Tephritidae; genus Philophylla; species Philophylla caesio. The sequence goes on from OZ020609.1 coordinate 94,125,831, forward strand.
TTTAAAATGTTTTTTAAAGACATTTTCTGGTAATTAACCTTAGCACTTAATAATACTCGGTAATTATATATAAATAGAGTGTTCCGAGTCGAAGAATTATACTGTAAAACAAAGTTCAGAGTTGTTTGGTTGATTCGTGTCCAGAAGGACCCAGCTACTTGCATTCTAAAGTTCTTGCCCATCTAACCATATGAGTATGTATATAACTTAGGAAAAAAATCGCTTTTCAAGAATTTTTTTTTTGCAAAGACGAAATTTTTTTAATAATCAAACACAGCGTGTACGTTTATATAAATATGTCTGAAGATGTTTAATTTAATTTTGAGTTAAAATTGTACACATTTGTTGGCACTACAGCTGTTGCACTTTTTTTAAGTAGGCAAGTTCGATTTTAGAAGGTTTAAAAATTCAATTTTTTCATACGCAAAAAAACTTTTAAAAAAAAAAATTCCTTCGTTCAAGTTTGAGATATTGCAGCTTTTAAGTAGCCTGTAGTAGATCGATAGGTCATATGGGACTTTTTGAAGAACATCATTTGAGATAATAAATTAATTGTGACCGCTGTGGTCGAGTGGGTAGCAGTGCGTGCTATAACTATATGCCGGTATGATCGAGGATCGTATCTCAGCCTGGGCAAATCAAATCTAAATCATAGAAAATATGTTTATACCATACATACATCTGCCGTATGTTTAAAATTCGATAGAATAGTATTATATATGTATATTTCAGTAAGCCCGTGTATATTTTCACAGATTTGGGTAGTTAAATATATAATTAATTCCTTAATTATTGGTTAATATTCCGAAGCACGTATTCCAAACTGGTGTTGGAAAAATTCAAGTCGCTTTTTCAGCCAACGAAGAATTAGAGCAAAAAGCACATTTTTATCAAAGTTCTTGTTTAATATATATTTTATTTAAACTTCTAAAATATGTAACTTTTAGATATCAAGTTGGTTGGGAAATCAATTTATTTTGCCTTTCAATAAAGTTTGTTTGGTAAACACTTTGGTGACGCACTGTTTATACAGTGAAGTGTATATTTTACCACTACAAGCGCGGTTCTCCATTTTTGTTCGCGCTGCTCTCTCTCCTGCGCACAAATTCTTCTACAAATAGGCCTGCTGTTGCCTAAACTTTATTTTCGTATTCGCGCTGTGCCGCTCTGCAGCAATCGTTCACCTGATACCTTCACACATACATACATACGTATTTATATACACTTAATCATGTTATGTGCATTTGTATATATCTATGTACATATATCTACCATTCCTCCACTTCGATTCAGCTTTTGGCTGCTGCCTCTGCTAACATTGCTCCACTTATGTCGCTGTCGGCGTTGCTGCGACTTTTACACGCACTCTTCGTAAGTTAGCAGGCGGTCCGTTTTGGGTGTGCAAGTTTATGCACAAACATAAAAACATACATACATACATACATATGTATACACTTATATAGAGCACAAGTATGTATGTATAAATTAGTTTGTAGTTGTTGTCATTCTTGTTGTACGCACTTAATGCTTTGCAAGCATTTGTCGTTTTGCCGTAGCAACTGTCTTAAGTAGTGCGGGCGGGCGTGGCGGTGAGGGAGAGGGAGAGGAAACGCATTTTTTGCGGAGCAAGTTTTTTTCGTTAGAGCTGCAGGGGTTGCGGCTGCGGCCGAGGTTACAACAAGAAGAACAACAAAAACACAACAGCCGATAGTTTCCATAGCAATGGCAACAAGGGCAAAAATGACTCGCAATATTTGAATAGCTGGGCAATGCGGCAGCGGGAAGTGGCAAGCGGTTTGCGACCAGATGCCTAACGCACTGACGGACGGACAGTTTGTCGTACAGTGGTATGGTTTCATACATTTACTGGTTGAAATCGGTCACTCATACACAAATTCTAAATGGATTTTTATTTTGATTCAATCCCAATAGGTCCGTTCGTCTAAAAGTCGAGCAAGAACTATCGAGCAACGAAATTTCTCAGAATTTTGAAGTTTCTCTCTCAAAGAGAGATGCTTGCAAATTTTTACGCGAATGCAAAATTTGCAGAAACTTGCAAGTTTAACGAACAGCTTATTAAATTCTTGTCCGCATCCAAATATGTAAAATTAAAAACATTGCATTAATGTTTTCTTGAAACAATCTAACATATTAAGGAAACTTAATGAAACTAACATTTACTTGCTTCTTGCATGTTTAAAACTCATATTTTATAGTTCTGACCTTTAAAATTGTTAAACAAAAATTTCGTATTAAACCAAATTGCAATCAGCTGCTTTTGATCAGCTGTTTTCTTGCTTGCAACTTTCCCGAAAAATTAAATGTCATTTTACTCTCTTAATGCCCTCTTCCTTGCAAGTTTGCGTGATTTGCAAAAATCATGATATTTTACGGTTTTATAACAAAATTAGAGTTCAAAATCCGTTATATTTGTCGTATCGTGTTATCGTAATACAATAGTTGTAAACTTTTTGTCTTTGTTTCACATGCTAAATTTTCTTATTTCAATACAACTCTGTGTGTTTAGTGAGTTAGGATCAGCTCTTTTTGTGCGTATACATATTTTAAAGAAACCGACCGCTCAAGTTAATTATAATCAAATTATTGCATGAATACCACAACGAAATAGCACAGTGCGTCCACATGTTTCACTGGTATTTCTATAGCGGATTATAGAAATAAGATAAATAATACGGCTGGTGAATACCCTAAATATTTTGACAATATAAACCTCGAATTAAGTTCTTAATAGTGGTCTTTATATGTATATTTATACGCTTAGAGATTTTTCACTATTTCTGTTTTATTAAATCTAACAATAAATTTAACAATAATTCGTTTATTACATCAAACTCATTTTCGACGATTGAAATAAGTGTTGAAGGAGAAAAGAGGTCGAATGAGTAGCTGTGGTCTTCTCCGAAATATCACAATAACTTTTACCATATAACCTCCCACCAACAAAGATGGATGATAGGAATCGTTAGTTTGTTTTTATTAAAACGCTTTAACACTGGTGTTATGCATATGTATGCTCTAACGGTAATTCTTTTTATTTGTTATACACTTATAATTTTCATTAAAAATATTAAGCTTTTCACTGTAAAGTTTACATGTCTGCGAAAAAAAAATTAACGAAAACGGGCTTACCAAAAAATACGTAATAATTAAGTTTGTTCAGTTCGCGGTAATATGCGGCGAATTTTTTCACATAAATGGAATGAAAATACTCTTACGTTTCATTTACTTGTAAGAAGGCATATGTAGACAATTTGTTTTTTCCAAGGAAAATTGTAAAGACTTTTTAAATATATTTTTCAATCGCGCTTTCTTTTAACTATTTAAATAAATAAAATATAATAAATGATAATTTGTTTCTTTATTGGTCAGAAATTTTGAGGCATACCTTGAATGACCATATTAAAAAAAGGGTTTTTGTACAGAAATTGTGTGTTTTGGAAAGTTGTATTTTTACTTTATATTTATTAAATGAAATACTTATAAAGGTCAAGGATTTATCTACGCTATTGAAATTAATTAAAAATTTCATCGAATTTCACAGAATTGTGTGTTTTGGAAAGTTGTATTTTTACTTTATATTTATTAAATGAAATACTTAGGTCAATGATAGCGGTCCCACATTTATTCTACGCTATTGAAATTAATTAAAAATTTCATCGGCAAAATCTTTTGGTCATTTTACTCAATTTTTTCTAAGGCAACGGATTTATTTTTGGAACAAGATCTGCATACTTCGATTTTTGAACTTAAATGGTTGATTTTTTGCCACCAAAATACCACTATGAGTCGTAGTGCTTTATTGCAGGCTGCTTTCTGTTTTTCGCTTTTTGCTTTGCTGTGCGTTTCTAGAGACCGTGGATGCTTGCTTACTGGTTTTTTTGTTCTTGCCACTGCTCTGCCTATTCGCCTACATTTCCTGCGCTTTTTTGCATTTCTTTGCCTTCCATGCCAGGCCTAGTGCGTGTGCTGCTGCGTTTTCGTTCTATGCCTATCTTCATATACATACCTACATAGTATATGTATACATATATATTTTATGTTTGTATGAGAGTGTGTATGTATGTATGTATGTATGTATGCATGCATGTAACTTCCAAGTACTTGAAGCTTGTGTGTGTGCGGTGTGCTTTTGGGTTAAGAGAGATTTCAGCATTTATTTTGCTATGTACTTTGCACTATGTACCACATCCATGCACACGCACTCGTACGCATCGCTGATTCGACATACATACATACACACATACAAACATATGCACATGAACAGCCACCAAGTTGCTGACACTAACTAGCAGCAGCAGCAGCAGTTTTTGCTTCACTCGCTGTGGCTCGGTGTGGCTCGCTGTGTTAACAAACTGTCCGCGAACAGCTTTGTGGCGTTGTTGTTGCTGCTGCTGCTGCTTTCGGTTTTATGTACTAAATTGCCTTGTGCATTATTCCGCCACAGCAATGCCATGTACTTGTATATTTCTTCATACATACACACATTTCTTAGAATCAGCAGCAAAAGCGTTTGCTATGCGTTTTTTTTTTACTTACTTGCACAGATAAGCTGTCTTCTATAACATTCCAATTTAAGTTTCTAATTTCTGCAATTCTTTTCAATTTTTCTGCTTTTTGACCAGCCGCTATTTAATTCATTGGAATACGAAGACGTATTTTGAAAGTTGCTCTAGGCAATTATTTTGCCACAAGGTGGCTAAAGAAACTATTGCAAATGTTAACTTAACAAAGTTTGCCTAAATAATTTCTTTTAAAATCACAATTTCTAACAATTTTAGAAAAATTTTAAGTCTTTAATTGCTGTTCTAGTTCGTATCAAGCTGCTAAGAAAATAATTAAAATTGTTCTTCAAAAATCCAGCCCATAACTCGTCTCGTTTGTGTTTGGCAGAATTTCCACGTTTCCGTACTCGATTGCCTTGGCTTGGTCATATCGTTCGTATGAATGATGATACTCCGGTGAAAAGATCCTTCGACTCGGCACGCATGGACGGAAAGAGATTGTCTGCTGTTGGAACAAGTAAATAGGAAAAGAAGCAAATAAGTTTTTTGGTCTCAGCCCAAATCAACACATCTACATATTTATAACAATATCCGTAAAAATGGAATTGTTGCTCCAAATATCTATCGTTAAATGTTTGCTTAAGGGGTAATCCTACTTTGTAATTTTTTTTACCATTTTTTTTATTGCCTTAAATGCCTCGACAGATATCGCCCAATGATATTCAAAAGGTTTTATGCAAGAATAAAGTCCCGAAGGCATTTGAAAAGTCGATTTTCAGAAACTTCTAACGCGTTTTACTCAAAACCATGTTTTTGAGCTTGCCGAAACACTTACGCCTACAATTCTCAACAGATTGACTTGAAGTTTTTTATGCAGCTTGCTGATTACATTTTCTAGTGAACATCGCAGGATTTTTTCAATTAATTAAAATTTACTAAAATTATGTATGCTTTTGGAACAAAGGTGCACATTTGCAATTGGAAGGTTTACAAAAAAAAACGGTTTTTTTCCAACAGATGCTGGGTCGACATTTTATTTTGAAAAAAATCATAAAAATTTGTTTTATATATGTACCTCAACATATGAAGAAACATGTATGCAAAACCGTAATATAATATATCAATTCGTTTTCATTTGGCAAAGTCATAAAGCTGACTGCTGATTTTGAGCTTACAAAGTAGGATTACCCCTTAAAGCTCTACCGCAGTCAAGTGTGATGGGATGAGGTACATTAATACTAAATACACCACTACTAGATTTCTTACACTTTCAGACACTTACTGAGGTTTACAAAATTATTATGAAAATGAAAAGACCGCGTAAGATTATTGAATTAATTCCAGGCAAGGATATACTTTTTCAATCGTTTGCTTTCAGGTCAAGAGTGAGAGAAGTGGATTTTGTAGAATGAAAGTACAGTTAACCTTTGCAAGGATGACTTTGAGATAGTCAATAAGTTTAACTTGAGATATTTTTTGTAAAGAAATTTCATCAAACTAATGATACCCTTTTTTGATCTTTTCAAACATATTTTAATAATACAAAAGAACCTCTAGCCAGTCTTTGATAGTATTTGCAAAACTATTTGTGAAATGCCACATTTGCCATTGTATCAATCACATAGTTTGCTTTCAAGATTAGTTGTTGATAGGTCGCACTGACTGGAGGCTGCAGGTCTGCCGCGGAAGGAGCGTCCTCGTCAAATTCCACCAGCTTTGAGCTCTTTCAGGCGCCTACTATTTTCACATGCCATCGACCAATCGATCGTGTTCTAAACTAATAGCGGAGACTCTATTGGTAAAGTTTTGTATATCAATCTTTGAATTTATGGATTTTTGCCTGAGAACGAAAGGATTGCATCTTCAGATGTGCGAGTATACTGAGAATTTAATCGGAAGGAGCCAATTTATACAAACGTTTCACCATCTTTTGCTAACTTAGTATTATCCTCGTCAAAGATGAATGGAAATATCTAAAATTTGGATTAGTTTGGCCTGACATGCTTTTATATGGGATTTAGAAATACAATCAGTGTGATTTGGATATACAATTCAAAATGATATTGGGTGCGCTTATTTATGTTACACCTCAGTTCACTCTCTAACAAAAACCAATAAAGCCAGGTTTTCAATCCAAGTTTCTAACTGGTTTCTACAAAGTATTATAACTTTTTGAGTAAGCTGAGAACTCTTTTGTCCAATTTACCTCCATGCAAATTTTCAACAAAATCTAAATTTTCCTAATGTTAACTCCTTAAATTAACTCAGAGTTTGTTGCCTAACATTCGTAGCTCGGTATATTTGTGTCTGCATAAATTTCGTTTTAATATTTAAGCCATCAAACCAGTTTACTACTCGTTAATCTCACATTTACATTAAGAAGGACAGATTGATTTTGTCTTTCAATTTTTTTGCACGCATTTTTTCTGCCATTTTTGCGACAATCAAGGTTTTTTTTTAGTCTATATAATGGCAACCACAATAACAAACCCAACTTGAATTATAAGTAACTGGAAAAAAATTGTCCAACAAAAGAAATAATTAAGAAAACAAAGATCAGGCAAATAAGCCAAAAGGATATTAATAGCAATAGAAAAATGTAAGCACATGAAAATTAAGTAACAAGCTAAGACAAAGAAATTAAGGAAATGAGGAAAGAATGGCTGTTTTGTAAACAAAGCATTTGTATATTTACAAAGTACCTATTTATGTATGTAAGTGCGTGTACTAACCTACCTACATACAAACCGAAGGAAAGTTGTAGGTATTTAAGCGTTGTACGAAAAAAAAAGGGTTCAAGGACATCTTTATACACATAATTTCACCAGTTAAAATGTAAGGAAGGAAATATGAAGAAAACCAACAACAAAAGCGCAACATGACAAGCTCGAGGAATACTTAAAGAGAATGAATGAATGAATGAATGAATCGGCGAAGCGTATGTAAACAGGATATTCACCACCTTTGCCTTGCGAGCTGTGAGGACAACAACGACCACAACGATGACGACGATGACATTGAAGTATGTACGTGCATATGCTAATGTAAAACTAATTCTTTTTTCGCCTAAAATTTTGACTGATTTTATTTCGTGTTTTTTTTTGTCTGCTTTTGTTGCTATTGTGTGTGTTTTGCCTTAAGACTTCCTTCCATTTATCCCTTTTGGGTTGTAGCGCCCGCGCGATTTTCGCTTTTTTCTTGATATTTTTTGTTTTTTCGCTTCTTTAGCGAAGTTGTTAAGTTAATGCTCTATTACACAATAACTTGTTGTAAAGTGGCTGTTTGGTTGTTGTCTTGTTGTTGTGGTTTTTTTTTTTTGTTTGTTGGCTCTGTCTCCTTTGTTGTTTCTGTTGTCGCTAACTTAAGCACATAATTTGTTTGGTATTGTCGTGATTTTCTCACAGATTTTCTACTTTGTTGCCTTTATTTTAGCTTTTGGTTATTAAGCGAAGTAAAGACGTTTTTGTTCTTGTTGTCAAATCGATTATTAAAGCACCTACTTGAGATTTTTAAAGTGACTTTTGGGTACTTTAAAACAATTCAAGTGTATTGGATAATATTTAAATTTGTAGGGTAAATTAAATGCTAATGATATTGTTTATTAGTAAACGGAAACAACTTTGAAATATTATTGTATAATAATGGCGCTTAGGTGGTTTTATTAAGGGATGATAGGTACTTAGAATGTACAAAAATTATTCCAAGAAAATGTATGCATTAAAAACAATTGCAGTAATTGATGTTGACTTAGTAATTTTTTTTTTGAAATTGTCATCTAAAAACCTGAAATCGAAGTGTGGAATGTTTGTTTTAATTTTTAAAAATGTCGCTGATACTTTCTAGCGGCGTAAGAATAGGTTTCTCGGAGTAAAGCGTTTATTTAAAATACTCAAATTCAAAAGATAACCTTTAGTTAAGAATAGTAAAAGATTTTGACAACTCAGAATTACACAGTGCCCTTAAATTGTATGCGAATATATTTTAGTTTAATGGTTGTTGTTTAACTCTTAACCTGTCAAAGTTTTACCCAGCTGCCTCAAGCTGGTTTTACGCTGACCTGAACAGCTACAGCGTAATGATCTACGTTTTATTAATTTACAACTAAATTTCTCGATTGACAAGTGTTCTTGTACTCGAGCCACAACCGGACAGCGTGAACAATGACAGTCGACTTTAGTGAGTCCTAAAATACGACAAGCCACGACGATGTGAAAAGACTGCAAGATTGCCATGGCTATGGAAGTTGCATGCTCTCAGCACTATTTCAAAAGGCGGGAATAATTAATTTAACAGCTGAAGGGCTTTGTTACATTCTGCGAGCATTTAATGGTCTTACTGATGGCTTTAACGGCTTCATTAAATAATACTAACTGAGTCTCATTAAAAAAAAAAATAATATTTTTGCTAGAATGAACATATTCCTGTATGGAAGTTTTCTGTCGAAAGTCATATCGAACTATTCAGAATGGCAATATATTCATGCTCATAAGTACTAGAACCCATCACCTCAAAGCACCCTGAGAAAGAGATTACTTGCTTAAAATTTATATCGAGGGTAGATATTTGGCAGATCACGTTCCTTGCCTACGTGACCTGTTCGCCACAGTGTCGCCGTTTCACCTAGGTCGACGTTTCACCTTCACGATTTGAAAGCGATTGTTGATTGCATTTCTGCAACGAAAACTTTTCTCGTTGAATTATAATCCCTAAGAATGGCTCAAACATTTAAATATTTTTTTAAGGTCGCACTTGTGCGAGGCTTTGCCAATTTTACAAATAAATATATAAAGCATATCTGAAACATCAGTTTCTCTGTTATAGTAGCAGAATGTTAGAAATATAAAAAATAATTTGAAAGTAAGATGTATTTTATGTTTCATGCTTTCTTTTTAAACAGAACTAAGTTTAAGTTAAGGTAAATTTAAGTCAAATCGAATATGTATTAAGTATTAAGTAGCACTTACAGTTGTTAAGGTGAGATCTTTTATAATTTTTTATATACAACATTTTCTTGGAGTTTTATACTCAAAATTTATTTCAATTAATTTTAAATGTAGATAATTAATATGTGTTAAAGTAAATTTGAGTAACATCTCCTGCAGTTTTCAAAATGAATATCTTATCATGGGAAAGGGATGTGTAAAATGCATACCGTGTTAGGGGCCCTTAAGTAACATATACTAAAATCAAAACATGCTACTCATACGCCCAGTCAAACGACATTCTGTGAAAATTTGACAATGAGTTATTTTTGCAACGTCATTGTCAATATTCATTTTTAGTACAAGTGTTGATATTCTTGCAAGTAGTTATTGTATTGAAAAACTGTCGTCCAATACCGTCAAGTAAAATTAATTTTACTCTTGATAAAAGATGTGGGGTAAGCGATTTTCGACAATCTCAGATACTTCACGGTTATGAGTTTATGGATGCATCCACGAAGTTTTGTGAACTTTTATCTACATCTTTATCGCAAAGCAATAACAGTGTGCAACAATTGCAAGTTCATTGTCTGTACAACTAAGGATGTAAATGTAGACCCATTTAGTAAAGCTTCCAAATCTTTTTACATTCTCAGGTCAAATTTATTTGTTATGGACATATAAAGTTTGCAAATTTTTGACTGAGTGTTTTTAGAAGAAATGGAAAAAAGGTTAAAATTCGTATCTGAACGAAATTTATAGTTTGGGCACATACTATATATATAAATATTTAAATGTTAAAAGGAATAAATTTATAGAATATTTTAACCGAGCTTTCTGGCGAAAGAGTTGACCGCTTGTTTGGAATACCTGAAAAAATATGGTCGCTAGGGTTAAAGTCAGGGACCGTAATCATTATGAGTTTTATCAAAAAAATTGATATTTAATCAATATATTCTGATGTTTAAAACTTCGATCAAAAATATAAATATTTTTTTGAGTTAAATTTTTTTGTTCAGAAATAAATACTTAATATCGATCAAAATTTGTTTGATCAAAAATAAAACTAATTTTTCGCGTGTTAATTTTTTACTCTGAAGTTATGCTTATTTTGTGAGTTACTATTAATTGTTCAGATATAATCATTTTTTTATGAGTTGTAATTATTTGTTCGGAAATAACTATTATTTCTTGATTATTATGTTTTTCATCAAAAATAATGATTATTTTTTAGTTTTATTTTTTTGATCAAAAATAAAAATCATTTCTTAGGGTGCGTACAGAGTGGCCGCTTGTTGCCGAGCCGAGCCGACTGACGCTTATTGCGAGAACTTGTTCATGCGAGAAACAAGTTTGAGTGTGCATAGTGGATGCGAGAATCAGCGCTGATATTTTATCTATTATTTGTGTTTTATGTATGTTTGTATGCATTTGGGTTTGTTGTTCATTCGTGTTTGTGAAATTGAAGTGAAAAGATATGGATTCGTCAGATGATGAGTATTTAGCTTCGGCTACTGTTTTAAAGTATTTTATCAATAAAAAATCATTTGGAAAACATCCAATAAATGATAAACGAAGTGAATTTGGAGAATAATATATATATATAATTTTTGATTTCACTTTTTCCAAAGAATTTTATGTCCAAAACTAGCTTTTCGCAGAATAAACAATGTTTTCGGCGCTGAAATACGCTTTGGAACTGTTTTCTCGCATTCAATCAGCTTTGCGCTCTGACCAGCTCGGCGCCCACTATGACCTGTTCGCGCTTATTTGTACTAATTTGTATAGTACCAGTTTTCTCGCATTGGTTCTCGCAATAAGCGTCAGTCGGCTCGGCTCGGCAACAAGCGGCCACTCTGCACGCACCCTTAAGCGTTATTTGATAGCTCAGGAATGAAAATTCATTTTTGAGTTTTATATTTTTTGTCAGATCGAAAAACTCAAAACGAAACACCGCTTTTTTAGTAAGTGCTAGGTGGTTATTTTTATGACCTCGTCAAAACATGAACATAAATATGATAACAAACATGTATAGAATATAAGTCCAAGTTCCGGACATTGTATGAAAAAAAAATTAAAAAATTGTAAACATGCATAAGAATTGAAAACTTTTTTCTCAGATTTGCTGACCTATTTTTGAGTATGCAGTTTTGTAGCGCATTAAATTTTATTGTAATAATGTGCAAGTTTCAAATCGGTAGAAATTACCCTTGATTTTTGGGAATTTCAAGGATTTTTTTTTTTTTTTAATTTTTTGAGTATGTTGTTTTGTAGCGCATTCAATTTTAGTGTGGAGAAGTACTAGTTTTAAATTACTACAAAGGCTTTAATTTTTAACCATTTTTTTACTGACATTGTTACGCAATTCACGGCATTAGTAAAAAAATTGCGAAAAATCAAGGGTCTGTAGGTAAGCTTTTTCAAATGTTTCAACCTCTTAGTACGAATGCATAATTAATTTGAATTATTTTAAATATAAAGTTTGTACAACAATTGCATATTTATTTTTTCTTTTAATATTTGAAATCGTTTATCTACAATATTAGAAAATGTAGTAAAAAATTCATTAAATACATATTTTTCACATTCGACCACTAAGCAGTTTTTATTTTCAATCGACGCCGAATTCGTGCCAAATTTTGACAAAACTGGTCCCGCATTAGACTAGAACAAATATTCCTTAAAAGCATCCGCACAAATCCACAAATTGTCCCGAATTATTCTCAAATTAAGTAGATCAGAACTGGTAGTCAAGAATCGACTACCAAAATTTTCTAATAACTTTTGAAACTTATCTCCCTCTCTCTTCTTATTTAATTAAAATAGTAAAATTTAATGTAGCGATTTGTTGTATGTGTGCCATCATCCGCTTTGTCTTTACAATTCTGCAAACACACGCTAGCCCTAATTTTTCCACAAACATTTTATGCAGTGACCTACATAATTTTGTTGCATAGGAATTAATGTGGTGGCGGTGATTGCATCACTTTCGCTGTTGCACACATTTCACACATAAATATATAAACACTTCAATAGCTAATACATATGTACATATGTGTATGTATGTATGTATGTGTATATTTGTTTTAACATACAAGCGTTGAAATTTTCACACCGAGGGGAGTAGTCGTCGTAGGCCGTTTATGCGTTTTATGACTGTAAATACACCAATTTTTACGCGCATGCACACTTATGAGCGTATGTAAATATATATATATGTATATATGTATATAAGTGTGTATAAATATACATATACATATATACATTTTGTAGCTATTAGATGGGGACGAAGGAGATAGACGACGAGACGTGATGTTGTCACTGCACGAGACCCACCAAAAATAGATTCGAGGAAAGCTGAAATAATTTATGTACATACATACATACATACCATATGTAGCTAATTAAATTGTATGAAGTTGTTAGGCAAAAGGAAAAGAAAACTTCAAAAGCTATGGTAGCGTAGAAAAGAGAGGCAGCTGCAAGCGCTTGCAACGGATGCGCACATAATTAACATGAAAGCGCTTAGAGTTTACCTGCCGCACACAAAGAGCAATCGAACTTTTTGCTTACTAGCAGAACTAAATGCATACTAACATACATACATACATACATATGTATGTATGTACATTGAAAGATATTTTTGAAGATATTTATGTGCATTTACATACATACATACATACACAAGTAAGTTAAAATATGTACATGCAGCACTGTCTTCGAACATTTAATTAACAGCCGTAGCCAAAGTAGCAGCGGCGCCAACATCCCTTTCGTTCGCAAACTCCCACATAAACATACCAACATGTGCATTAGGGTGCTCTTTAGTTGACCAAAAAATGTTTATAATTTTTGGCATTTCTTGTGTCTTTATTTTCTGCTAAGACATAAAAAATGATTGAGTATACTTCTTCTACATTTTCAAAATAATATTTTATTTATTGCTTTATAAAATTAATAAACATTTTTTAGTATGCAGTTAAATAGTCATTGCAATTTTAGTGCAATAAAGTGCAAGTATAAGGTGGCTACGAATACCGCTGATTTTCGAAATATTTTTCCGCAACTTCTTCCATATAAAAACAACTCGAGCATGCGTTTTATTATTAAAAAAAAATTTTAAAATGAACGCTCATCTTTAGACACTTGCAACTGCACATTTTTATTGTAAAATTAAATCGCAACAAAATGGCATATTCGGAATTCAAAAGCTTTGTGTATCGCACAGGATAATTTGTAGTCAACCATTTTTTTAAACTTTGACTAGAGGTAGATAGTCCTTTTTACAACTCAAGCTAAAAAAAAAAATAAAAATAGGGCTGTCTTCGGCTATGCCGAAGGCTTAGTACTTTTAATGGGAGGATGGGTCTTACTCTTATCCATCTTGTACTTACACAGATCGGACCACACTTAATATACCATTTCCATGAATGGTATAAAAAGGAAATTACGCGTTCGCTGTTTAGAGGTGACAGTATTTATTTTCGAAATTAGAAAAATAAGAAGCACCCTTATATACATAAGTACATACATATGTACATACATTTATGCTTATGTATGAATGTATCTGCACGTAACACGTGCACAGGTTTCACTAATAGTTAGACTCATCATTTAATAATGCTTTCACGTCGACTTACAAAAGCGGTTTGAGTTTTTAAAATATTTCCAGTTCTATAGTTTTGTTTGATACTTACTTTTATACAATTTTGTTCTTTAAGGAGAACTTCCAAAAAAAAAAAATTATCACAAAATGGAAAATTTTAAGAATTCAAAAACATTTTACAAACATTTAACATTTGTAGTCATATCAATATATCATCAGATATCTGTCTTCTTGCTTTATGTGGCAGCTTTTTTGCTTGAAGTGGTTTTGGAGAACTCAACTGAAATTTCAATTTAGTTACTCAATTTTAAGCGAACACGCCCAGAGCCTCTGTGGTCGAGTGGGTAGCGGTGCGTGCTATTACTCGATATGCCGGTGAGTTGGAGTTTCGAGTCTCAGCCATGGCAAGTAAAATCTAAATCATAGAAAAGGCGGTAACCCCTCGTCAGGCAATGGCAAACCTCCGAGGGTATTTCTGCCTTGAAAAAGCTTCTCATAAAATACATCTCCCATTCGGAACAAAACTGCAGGTCCCTCTTGTGGTATAATATAAAGACGCACATCACAAATGGTAGAAGAAGTTCGGCCAAACACTGAGCTATATAGTGTAAGCGCCAAATTATTATTATTATTAACCCAGATCCTATAAAGTTATATTCTTAAACACTTTTCAGAGTATGTTTAACCTTTGGCATTTTTCATAAACGAGGCAGAGTTTTCTTCTGTTCTTTTTATATTATGATGCGATTAAAAATCTATGAAAAAACAAAGCGTTGGTGCCGTGGTAAAAGTTGCTAATTTTACATTTCGGTCGAAATGATTTTTTGCTACTGGCGAAAATGGAGGAAATATCAGTAAATAGTGGGGAAAGCAAAAAAATTTTTTGTACTTAAAATCGCTAAACATTTTTGAAAATAACAAAACAAAAAGAAACATCTTATTTTCCCTAGCTATTTTTTTTATTTATAACCTAAAACTTTATCAACAAGAAAAACGAATATTTTCTGTGGTCGATAAATAGCGCATGCAAAGTGTTGCAAAAGTAAATAAAGTATGCCAGTGACCGGACACCGACCAGTGACCGGACACTACTAACGTTTTGCATTTAAAATAAGAAAAACGTTAAAAGTTTTATGTTAAACTAAAAGCTTAACAAGTGTCATTTCCTAAAAATTGCGACGCTGACTTTAACTATTTGAGTGAATTTAGTTGGTGCACCTACGCGAAGTGCGAAAAAATTATTTTTTGCTAGTGACAGATACATAGATTTTTAAAGGTAAGAACGAGTTATTATGCGTGTAAATGGTTTGGATATTATTTAGTTTTGGTAATAAATAATTTGTGACACAAATCATATTGTTAATAAATTCAACTGTGCGGTTAATGGAATGGAAATGAAGGTGAATTCCAGTCTCCGGAGAGGTCCTTGTTTCAATATTTTATAAGTTATTTTAAATTAAAGCAATTTTTGGATAAGGTAAATATATAGAAGGCATTGGCAGATATACGGAACAAGCCTCTGAAAAGCAGCCATTATTTGCGGGGTCCTTAAGTCCACTATCCAAGATCGTCTCCAGGGAAAGTTACCCGCGTTTCCCTACTAGTTGGGTTCCCAATCATATTTAACAAAAGAAGAAGAGAGCTGAATTGTTGATTTCCATTAAAAAGAACAATTTTCTGAACACAATAGAAACAAGTAGGGAAAGCTAAGTTCGGGTGAAACCGAATTTTTTATATCCTCGCGATGTAGTTTTGTACGGGGCGGAGCTACGCCCATTTTTTAAATTTCATAAAAATCAAGTTTCTTTGTTTAAATCGCTCCAAGTATCAAATTTTACTCAATTTATTCCAATACATACCGAAAATCTAAGTTTTCAAAAGGTAAAGTTATATGGAAGGTGGGCATTGTTATTGACCGATTTGGACCATTTACAAGACCAACCTAACCTAGCCAAAGAGCAGGAGTCTCCCCCCTTTATCCGTCCCTGGTTCGGTAATAAAAATAATCAAAGACAGCGGTAGAAAACTCCTTTTAAAGATGGTAGAACAAGGCGGAAGTGGCTTATGCTATTTTTAAAACGTTATTCTGGTTTGTCAAAAAGAGAAGCCGAAACCATCAATTTTATTTTTAATTCAATAATGTAAAATATTTCAATGAATTAGATACTATTATTAATTTAAAAAAATTATTATTATTCTTAAATAGCATTATGTTTTATTAAAAAACACAAGTGTACGCTCACTAGAAAAAGTGTCCGGTCACTGGAGAAATACGAAATATCTCACAAAAATTGATTTTTATAAAAAGCAATAGTTCTTAATCGTAAAAACTGATATACTTAGTCCATTTTGAATATTATTAAACGCCAAATATATCGATATCATTGACTGCATGCAACGAACTTGAGCACGAAGCTGAAAAAAAAAGTTAAGTGTCCGGTCACTGGCACACACCCTATTCGCATTAGCGGAATATATTTTCCATTTCGTGGCCCTGAATACCAATAATATGCTATTTTCTGTAACGCAGCCTTTATGATATTTTCTACTTTGCTTTGTCCTTTTTGTGTGGTTTTTTTTCTTATAAAATTTAATTACAATAAATGTAGCATCACTATAACTAAACTTTAATAATAAAAAAATAAAACAGTTTTAAAAATGGGCGTATAAAAAAATATACATATATAACTTATATTAATGTAAATTCATACGACAAAGATTCAAAAACAAAATAAGTAGCAACATTGTTTAACTCTTCAAATAAGAAAGTTACATGCCAACAAAAAAAAAATCGATTAACCACCCTCCATCAGTTCAACCCTTTTTCAGTCTCAACAGATAATACTTGCAGATACACTAACTCACTGACATATTTCACTGTGTACATTCGGCTCGTATTTGTGTACTGCTGCACACTGGTCGAAAATTCGAAAAAGCTAGCCAAAATTACAAAATTTAAAAATACCGGGTCAAAATAGTTCTTAGATACTAAGTCTCAGAGGTGACCTTGATGAGTCATATGTTTTTTGCAACAGCTGTTTGAAGTTGACACTGCTTGGCTAGTCGTTGCCATGCGTTTTACTACTGCTACAAAACCTATTTCCGATTTTAAATTATACATTTATTGAATTTTATTTTTGTGTTTTGCAAAATGGAATGTGATTTTGAAGGTATGAAAAACAAGATTTCGATTAATGTTGCGATACACACTTACTTGCGTGTTTCATTACTTTTATATAAAATTTTGCAAAAGTAATAGAATGAGGGGATTGTTAGATTGTATTGTGTTATATTATTCAATCCTTCGGATTCGTGCTACAGATTGTTTTTTCTTTTCGTCGCAGCTTTTTGACATTATTTTTCGATTGAGCAACCTCAAAAACCCCCTTACACTCAACTTTAGCTCTTAAATCTACTTTTTCCAAAAAACTGGCCGACATTTTGTATCAGCCATTTGGAATTTTGTTTTTGACATTACTTTTGAAATCAGCGACCTCAAAAACCCCCTTACACTCAATTTCAGCTCTTTAAACAATTTTTTTGTAATAATTCGTCCGCCATTTTGTGTCAGCCACTTTGTAATTTTACATTCTCACGTCATTTTTTGAAATCAGCGAACCAAAAACCTTAACGATATCTGCACTTTACGATAAAGCTTGTTTTTGCTTCGTTTCGCCTAGAATTTTCCGATTTCAGCCCACTGTGTGCTGCTGCGTTTTCTGCTCAATGCGCTTTTCAACATTTTTTTCATGCTAATCGCTGCTGCATGCGTTTTAAACTATGCAACAACATATTTTCGTGCGCTGATTTCATTCAATGATTATGTACATTATACATATAAATATACATTACATACATACATACATACTTACATACATGTGTCGGAAGTTGAGACAGTGGCTGCTGCTGCCTAGTGGTGACCTAATTGTTTAACCCCCACTTCGCCTTGCTCCAATTCACATTAATTTGTTAGGTGTGTGTGTGTATGTGTATGTACATATAATTCGATTTCAAATGCACGCATGTGCATGCACATACATATATACATACATGTGTATTTTTGTATATACGAGTATGTTTTTATTTGTTTTACTTGTTTTCGTTAGAACGCATTTTTTCGGTTGCATACAGCAGAGAACATAGAAAATATAGAAAATCCAATTTGTAGAGCTGATAATGATGATTAGAGTCTCTGCTCTTCACATGCACAAGATTGCGCTTACTTACATACATACATTCATACATATACACTTGCCTGTATGCGTGCTTTTTACTCATTTCCGCAGCAGTCTTGCAGTAATTGCATTGCTTGAGTGAGATTTTTTTATTTCTTTGTCTGCAGAATTTTGCCAAAATAATTTATATGACTAAACGGGTTTTATTTTGAGTGTATATTTTTTTTTTTTTTGATATTTCATACGCAAACGTAATATTTTTAATCGAGTAATGAAAATAATTGTTAGAATATTGTATAACCTTTCCTTTTAGAACTTAATAGCAAAAGTGTTTTCAAGTCGAGCTACATAAGTTGCAATGTCAAATTTCCAAAGAAAGTATGGATACAAATTTTTTTAGAGGTAGTTTCACTCTCTCAATTCAGACGCCACATAAACCATTCGACAGAAAAAGTGTTCCGAATTTTCGTGCTACCAATTTCTTATTAAAAAAATCCTCTGTTTTTTGGCAATAAGAAAAACAAAGATAACAGAAACAAAAATTTAATATCTGCAAAGCCGCATTTATATAACGCAATTTAAAAATCGGTTGCCTTAAAGGACTTAAATACATATGTACATATGTACATATCGTCGCCCCGATAATTGGGCCAAATTTATTTAATAATGCTGTTATACTAAACTAATTAAGAACTTTTAAATGGCGTTATACGTTTAGGTTTTCTCTTTTAGTTTCCAAAATATTCAGTAAAATATTATCGCATGATTTCATCCAATTTTGTGGTAACATTTTTTTAATAACAACAAGTCTTGATATCAATTCCGTGCTTTGATAAATCGGAAAAATATTGTCAAATGCATAAATTACCTTGCACAAATTTTGAAATCAGTAAAATTTTGTTATAAAATCTGTAACGTTGTTTCGTATTGCCGCACGGATATTTAAATGTTGTATGTGAAAATATTGCATTTCAAATGGAGTTATTCGTTTTTTGATATCTTATTTAGTTTTTGATATATTGAGTTTAATTTGTATCACGTTTTGTCGTATATCATACACATTGTTGCAAAACTGTTGCCAAATGTACACGACAAAATTTTAATAAAGAAAATCTTTAAGATTTTCTGGCCGGTAATATTCTTCGAGGCTTTGCACAAAATCTATCGTCGCGTTTTTGATAAATTTAATTCCAAACTTCAACTGCGAATTTCCAAAAAAGCAATTACCAAAAAAAAATCTCCTATCGTTCACTAGGTTTAAAGAATTCGTTAGCTAGGTTTAAAGAATAGGTCACAAATTGTACAATAAAATTGCACGCATTGGTGAAAAAATATATGTACATACATCTTATAAATGAAACATATATACAATTTACACGATTTGTGTTTGAATTAAAATTAAAATCCCCAAAGTATATTTCAATGTAGTGGCAATATTGGGAGTCTGTTGTCGAACACGGTTTCTGTCAACAAATTAAAAGTTAAACTACCTCTAAAATCATTTGTATAATGGTATGTATGTATGTACAATAGAAATTCTATTTTTTGGAAAAGTTTTTACCTACATAGTACTAGATGTTCAATTTGTCAAAAATCTTCGCGCAGAAAACTTTTTATTGACAAGTTTTAACTAATTTTTTTTGTTTTATTTTCAGTCCAACATTTAATTATTAGATACAAATTATTTTCTAAAATAAAAATCATATATAGTTTCTCAACTTATTTATAACAAATTTATAAAATATTTATCAAAATTTCAAACTTTAAAAAAATGTATTTAAGTTTCGTTGATTTTTTTAAATTTGTTTACCATCAATGCAATCTCTTCCACATATAAAAAATATCGCAATACAAAACAACATGCTCCAAAAAATTCATAAAATATACAGTGTTGTGCATATCAAAATCAACAGCATTCCAAATGACAACTTGCCACGTATATTTATTTATTTATTGTTAAGAATTTTCAATTAAAGTTCAGTCGATTCTCTAACATAAACAATAAAAAGCAAAGTTTTATACTTTATAGAAAACTAAAAAAAAAATTCAACAAATTTGTATATTTCAACTTTTTTCACAGAAGTGTTAGAATTTTTTTGAGTATGCACAATAGGGATACTTCGAAAAAATGTTCCTAAAATTTGTACATACCCAAGTGTTATAACTAAAAGCTAACTGCATGTCGCCGTGTATTAATGTATATTTAATTTTTCCAAAAAAAGTTGAAGTCATGGGCCTAACTTACAATTTCTTCCTCATGTTGCATTTTGCTTTTCTGTTATTAACATTAAGGCAGTACACTAACAGAGTTATGTAAAGGAAGATCCACAGTGCAATGTTAATTGCGTTTAGTAGGTAAAAAGAACAAATTAATGGGCTACAGAACTGCATATAAGAAAAATTTCTATACTTTAGAATCTTAAGAAACTTTAGAATTAAAAAATTATGAAATTTTTTTGAACATTTTTTAAATTATTAATGTATGTAGGTAAAAGTTCAAAATTGTATTTTAATTTAAAAAAATTGAAAGTAAATTGACAAAATTTGATAAAACTAACCGTTGCACAGTTTGAGAAATGACCAATCCGGCAGCGCCTTGTTAATAAGAATATTAGAATTGATGATTTTCGACAGACAACAATTTTTTTGTTAGTACTGATTCACTGTGCCAAATTAAAAAAGTGTGCGTTTTGACTGTGACGTTTTACCTAAAAAACGCAAAAGATAAAAAAATTACCAAAACCTGCAATTCTTCAACAAGCCAAATACTGGCGGGAATCCTCTCAAATCGACCCAGCTGTTATTCTACCGAAGATTGGGCTACAAATGCTAAAACACTTTACCACAAAGGGTATTTTGTACCGCAACTAATCACTAAAATATACCTATTTAAATACAAAAAAAAAGAACATTCTTCAATAACTAATATGTTCTAAGTAAATTAACTAACTAAACTCCAAACATTGTTGCTAATGACTGCGGTTGGTCTAATTAATAGGCAATTTGACATGGTGCAAAAAGAAAAGAGTTCGCAAGCGTGAAGTTTGTTACAACACCTTGTAAGAATTTAAAAAAAAAAATAAGAATTTTTGTTACTAAAGATGTTTACAGTAAGCGTAGCAAATCTAATAGAAGTTTACATGATAACTCATTAGCTAAGACGGTAAAGATTCCCACGACAACTAATGCGGCAAAAATTAAATATCAAGGGCGGTTGTAAAAATTTTTGAGAAGTCAAAAAAAAAAAACAAAACCAAACTTAGAATTAGCTAATGAAGGTTTTTCGATATTTGCACTTATATATTTGTGTAGTGCTGTGCTACATAAATGTAATTTTTTACAATTTTTCGAATGAAGCTGTATACTTAACTCTCTTCTTGCCAACGGCCGTAATCAATCATTATTTTTACACGCCACTAGATTGCAAACGCATCCCTAAAAATGCCAAAAATTAGACATTTTATTAATTTTGTAGTTACACCTACCCCACTGAGTATAGTATATGTATATATATTATTAAATAATGTTTTTCTTTTTTATTATTTAACACGTTCTCTTCAAGAATGCTCTTCATAAATCTCTGTATTGTACGTACATACATATGTACATATACAGAGGCGGATCTAGGAGCTGGGCCGTACTATTTTTTCATTCGAATTATATAAGTCGAACAGTAAACCAGTTATGGGACTACAAAATATTGTTACAGTTGTCCCTATAAGCAAATGAATATAAAAAAGTAATGCACCTGCGGCAAAGAAATCACGTTTGAAAACATTCTGCGCTACTCGTTGGATGGAAAGGCACGAATCCGTTTACACTTTTCTTGAATTGCTGCCGTATACATTCGAAGTTTTTGGGACATCTTCAGTATGATAAGAATATTGAAACTTCTTCAAAAGCGTCACAACTTCTGAGCGCTATAGAAAAACCAGCATTTTTAATTTCTCTGTACATTGTTAATACTGTCAATTCTCCAATTGTAAATCTCAGCAAGATCTTGCAACAACCTGACTTGAATCTTTCATCAGCCTGCAATCATATTTATTTTATTTTTATTTATTTTATCTTATGAGATTGTTGAGTTTTCTCTTCACACGAGGAGAGATGATGCTTCTTTTTGTGAAAAATTCAAAGCAACCAGGAAAATAGCCAGTGAAATGGATTTTGAAATCGAAATTCCTCGATTATGTGGCAGGCAGACAAATCGAGCTAACATACAAACTGAGGGTACTGCGCCATTCTCATATTTTCTGTACGAATTTTGATTTTCTTAAAAACTTGAATAATCATTTATCAATGGGTAAGCGAGCTGTTCAGCTGCGAATTTCCTAGAACATCACTGTAATAAAATTCAGCATGAATTTAGCGTTAGACCCTCATGTTTGCTCTTACAGACTCATTTCCTAGCTATTACTTTTTGCAGCTGGGTTATGTTGATAAATTCATTTCGCGGAAAAAAGAATTTTAGCTTTTTGGTCTTAAGACATATTTTGGAATGAAATAATGCAAAGCTTATAGCGATTGGTCAACCAGAGGCATTTCCAAACAATACGAAGAAACTTCGCGAATTACAAAAATGGCGAAATGCATGCATGATCATCTTTTTACTCGCATATTATTTTTCTTTTTTTGTTTTCGTTATCACACTATCACTTTTGCACCGCCAGTCACTGAGCGGCATGCATTTAATTGCTCATTCTAAATATCGCTGTTATAGCTTTGTTGCTTGTTTGTGTATTGTGCTTAAGTATGTGTCGGTTCACTTACGAGCGAGCGTGAGCAATTCGGGAATGAATACGAGCATGAGAGTGGAGCATATTACATTGCATGCGCTGATTGGTCAATATATCGCAATTTTTTTGTTGGGTTCTCATTTTGTCATTTTGCAAAAGCAAAAAAATGCAGCGTCGTTCGCAAAGCAGTGTTTCGACATCCCTGCAATTGCAAAAGATTTACTGCGCTATTGTGAAAATTGTTTATCTACTGCAAGTTTCAATATGATCTACTGCAACCGCTTTTTGTCTGATTTATAAAAGATGTCGAAAGGTTTATTTGCAAAAATGTAAAGAACTTTGTATTAAACACCACTTTTGAAATAAATTTCATGTGAAAAGTGAGCAATTTATCTAGTGTTCGCAAAAAATTATTAACTAAGAAAACCAAACTTAAAGTCGTATTTTGATTGCACCTCCTTTAAGTTTTTTTTTCGAAAAAATATTTTGAGGTCGCTCCAAGTTTTTCATGAAATTTATGTATGACATAACATATGTACAATACTTCTATATGGAAAAAAAATGTTTTTCGTGCAAGTAGTATGGTTTTTTTTATGAAATTTAGCATCGTATTATTTTTATACAATGAAGATATAATAATTTAAAATTGGTACATTTGTTCCAAGTTTTTTATTACCTTTTATAGGATTCTTTATGCATATATAGTTAAGCAAATTTCAAGGTTATTCGTAAGTTTTAATGGAAAACCTTTAATTTTTTTTTAAATCCTTTACTGACAGAAAGGATCAATGCAACATCCTTGATGGTAAAAAAATATTAAAAATTATAAAGTTTGAAACTCGATTTTATATATGGTTTTTATTAATAAATGAGCTGCATTTTTATTGAAATTTACTGGGAATTGGAATGAAAAATAATTTGCAAAAATTTTTTATTACATTGAACACAGCTGTTTAAGTATATACATATATACATACCAAGGGCGTAGCCAGGGGGGGGACAATAGGGCCGCTGCCCCCCCTACAATAATGGACGATTTTTTTTATTATTATGTACACATATTAAAAAATGAGAAATCTTAACATAATCAAAATATTGTGTAAGAAGAGTAAAGACTTGGCTGAGAACTACAATGGGAGAAAATCGTTTAAATGGTAATAAAATGTACAAAGCAGAAACTTTTAACTTATTTAATATTTTATAGGATTGTGTATGTTAAGCGTCCAGAGAGCTCTAGTGAAAGAAAAGAAGAATGAGCTCCAGGAAGACATTTTGGAACTCTTTTCATCAAATCCAAGACGATTATTATTTTCATAAAATATTAATAAAATATGAATAAAAATAAATATTTAAATTAATATTGATTTAAAGTTTTTTCCTGCCCCCCCTACCTTCACGCCTGGCGACGCCCTTGATACATACATATATATTATGTTAGAATTCATAAGAAATTTTATCGATCTATTTTTATTGTTCAGTTAGCTTTCGCAAAAATTAGAATTTTTATTGAAATAATTTATTCCCCTCTGGTGCGCGGAAGTGGAATTTTTAAATATGTATGTTGCGGAGTAATTAAGATTTTTTGAGGGTTTCAAAAACATTATTTTCTAAATAAAATGCCAATATAGCTATCACTTCTTCCCCGCAGATTTTAAGTTGAAGTTTTTCTCAATATTAATTAAACATTTAGTTAAATATGCATATGGCTACTGTGTTTACGAAGAAATGAAAATGGAAGTACTCTTTCCTAAGACAAGGTATAGCTTTTAAGAATCCTACGTATAGTAAAAAATGCTTAAGTTTTCTGGGCAGTTAAGGTTTGCGAACTTCCGATTTCTGAGCATGCAGTTTTGTAGCCATTTCAAGTTTAGTATTATAAAGTAGAATTTTCAGGTAGCTACAAGTTACCGATAATTTTTGACAATTTTTCTTTTCACACCTCTGAAATTTCTTCAAAATATATGCCAATTGCTCGATACTTTTTTATATACAAAAATTTATCCTGGCATTCAATCAAAACCTGGCAAAAGTCAATGCTAATTTGTACCCATGATTCAATAATAAAAGGTTCTATTCCTACTGACAGCTAAATTCTGACACTCCTTAATCTTTAGTTGTATTTTGGATGTATGCAGAAGAGGGACGAATGTGATCCTTTTTTGTAAAATGGTACTAAGTAAAATACTTATTAACATATATTTTTAGTAATTATTTAATTTATATCCGCGGGATTTTACCCCACCGTTTTATAGAAATAAAATGTATTGAGAAGTAAATCTCATTTAATTAAAAATTAAAAATTTTTAAAATTTAATTTTAAAAAACTCAACCGTCGTGTGTGGTACACTTAGATATGTGTAAAAACAATATTCCCGTACTCCATTGCACATTTTTTCGCATAAATGCGGTATCAAATGTTTAGAGGTGGTACGCTCATTCTTGCAATAATCTATAAATTTCTCCATGAACATAAAACTGGTTTTAAATACATAGGTCCATAGTACATCGTTACCAAATATGCCATTCTCACTTATATTTAATAAGGGTTATAAACTATCTTCCTTCCAATTCCTTGAGCCAATTTTGAATGATTGAGTAACAAACATCTCAATATACAAAATTTCAATTGAATCGGAATCGGAATGAATGGCAGTGCTATACATCGAAAGCTAGGATTTTTTTGGTTTTAAAATATTTCCTCTGATCCCCACGGAAATGAAGAACCTAGCAACAGTTCGATTCTGACCAAATTTGTAGAAATCGGAATGCAAAATGGGCCTGTACACTTTTTCAAGTTAATTAAAAAAAAAAAACAATGTGTAATATTTGAAAGTTATTATTGAAGTTATTTTGCCAAGCTCTAGGCCCAAGATAAAATAAACTTCGATGTTTGTTTAAGAGTATATTTAGTTGTCGACATTTTGACCTCAATTTAAGATCATCTCCAGAAACTCTTGTTTGTGCCTGTTCGACCGACAAACACGCTTGAAACTGTAACGAAAAAACCCACTTTTATTTGCTTATGATTTACAAAAACCAGGGATTTGTATCATTTTCGAAAAGGGTCTTAAATGGGAAGGGAAATACCAAACAATTGAAGTAACCTGTAAACAAAATGAATGAAGAATTGATATATTATTATGAAATAATATACATTTTTAGCAAAACTTACCCAAATTCACGCAACCACAAAATCAAATGTCAATTAATGAAAAAATAATAATTTAGACAAACGCGTCAGTGATGCCAACGTTTTTCTTAGTATGAAGTAGTTTTTCATGATTCAATAATAAAGGGTTAGATCAATATTGACAAGGCAGTTTTGACACTTCCTTACAAATGGTTGCACACATATACGAAGTACGGAAAAAGGGTAAATAATTAGTTCCCTTTTTGTGAAAGTAGGAGTAGCAGAGTATGGAGAGTTTGCAAACAGTGGTTGAATATAATGTGTTAATTTTAATATATTTGCAAGAACCTGCTATTTGGTAAGAGTATTAAAACTGCAAGCTAAAATTATGTTAAGCTCTAACATTTTTTTGATTAAAGTGGTTTTGAGTCCGAGTTTTAAAATAAAGAAGCTTTTTCACATCATTGCTGGTGTGACATGACGACATGTATGACATTGTTCCTAAGTGTACACCAACTGTTAGTTGATTTGCTTATTATGTGAAAGTTGATTATAATGTTTATGTGAAGTAAAGGTAAAATAGTAAATCGCTGAGGTCTCAGGGTGGAATCTTAGGCGATGCATGTAGAACTCCAAATGTATTTCTGAATTAGTGTTGTCTTTTTTTTTACAATCTATGTATGTATATGAAAATTAGCTTTTCAGTGCTATTTTGAATTTTCTTTGAAGAATCAATAGACAATTTAACAAGGCGAAACACTGTTTTTACTAAAGGAGCCATTTGACAAAAAGTGTGCGAGCAAGCTGGCTATCGAGCTAACCTTTTTTAATTGAATCATAGTAGTTTATATACTACAACTATAACAAGTGGAAACTGTAGAATGAGCTATGAGCCACATTGTTCATGAGTTAAGAAGCCGATTTGTCATGCGGAAATAAGAAAGCTGCTTTATTACGGAACCTTTTATTATTGAATCATGATTTGTACCAACATATTTCAAATTTTCACTTTACGTTCTTCAAATTGAATGGCCTACAAAACAGCAAACTGAAACATTTTTGTAATTTTAAATTGTTGGAAAAATTGGCGCGTGAAAGGGTATTTCATGGAGCGTTAATTAAAAATTAAGTTTTTGCAAACTATTTGTTCACGTGGAACCGTAAGATATGTATAGTTGTCTTATATGTCAGAATCTACCACACAAGAAGTAAATTTTTATGTATGTGAGCACACATACGAATGTATATATGTATGTATGAGCATAAGTTTTAGTTCGAATACGTTAGCCTGCCTACCATTTCTACTTCAAAATTTTTACTGGTTTTCTGTAGCTGGTCAAAATCATTTGTCTTTAACGTTACAGTCGCACGTACATTTTCCTTCTTATATCTGTAATATTAAATAATATCTGAAATTTTTTTAAGTTACATTAAGGGCGCAAGGTTTACATTTTATGTGTGTACACTTTTTTTCCATTGTCAGCTGTTTCAACGACGATACGCGACGTTTTGTCTAGTCTTTAACGTTATATTTTTTCGAAGTGAGTTAGGAAGTAACTCTACACTTGAACGAAAATTAGCGAATCATTCGGAGCTATAATTTGAAACAATATATTTTTCACAAGACATAGGCTCAAAGAAATGATATAGATATGAACTTTCGAGAAAACTTTTCTTACAACAATTTCACAAATCCAAATGTGAACCAAGGCGAATTCATTAAAGGTGGTGTTAATCAATCAGCTGATTGGTGGTTGGTTGTCAAGATCAATTGTTTAGTTGCAAATAATCAATTGTTCCCTTTAACTACACCAAATTTCAAGATATGGTTCACTATAACTTTTTGCGGTGAACCTAATAGTTTAAAAATTATTTCGCGAAAGTTAAATACAAAGGAGATAAAGTTTGACAATCACCCACCAAAGGATTGCATTTTTAGAATCGCTACCACCTTACATCAATTCGCCTTGATGTGAACGTTACAAAAAAAAAGTCTTTAACGTTACATTGCGATTTGACTTCAGAAAAATGGTAAATTTAGGACAAGAAAATAATTGTACACTATCTAAAATATTTATTATTTGTTGCAGTGTTTTTTAAATCTTTGCATTACACTGATCGATCAACTCATATATATTCCCTCATACTGAGGCATAGAAGAAATGAAACCATCAATATATCAATGGAAATCGCAAGAAGTACTAGTTATAATATTCAATGTCGCTTGGCATTTGTCTTTAGATGCTACATATAGCGTGTATGTATGTATATAAACAGAATATAAATGACTGAGCGCGTAATTAAAAAAAAAACGTTTCCTCGTTCCCGCGAGGCGTTTCGATTCCCGTTTCGGTTCACATGCAATGATTTAAACTACATATTTTATTGATACTTTTTTGTGCTTAATTTTCAAATAACAAAATGCGTGCAGAAATGCGTATGTGCGAGTGAGTTTATGCGCGCAGCCGAAGGCAGCCACAAAAAATTTAAAATCTTTACTCACAATCTTTTGTGTGTCCAAATATTTAGCTAGAGCCGCATGCATACACGTATCATCCACTCTTCATCTTCAGTTTTTTTTTTTTTTAATTCCAAATAGACAATCTTAATGGGCCATTTCGTCGCAGCTTTATTTGACTAACGCATGTAGCAGTGGCAGCAGCAGCAGCAGCAGCGTTGATTGCTTCGTGCGTTTAAAACGTTTGTGGACAAACGAGGAGCAAGGAGCTGCGTTGCGAGTGAGAGGGTGATGTCGTTGCGTATACGCATCGCTTGAAAGTATGCGAATTGCCTACACACATACACAGTTTAGTTTATATTTCTATGCGCGCGTGTTTGTGTGTGTGTGTGTGTGTGTGTGTGTAGAAGCGATCGATGATTACCTCATCGCGGAAGCAGTAATAGCAAACTAGAATATCAACCGAAACAAAAAAAAATACAAAAACAACAAAATGGAATGACTAGAATGCTGCGAACAACTGCAATAATACGCAGTAAAGAACAAACGAATAGAACTACAAAAAAACAAAAAACCAAAAACAAAAAAAAAATTATGCGTATCTGTGTTTAGAACGCCTCAAACTTGGAGTTAGGCCATTGTATGAGCGCATACTTTTACCTAATAAACATTCAGGCTTGAGTTTGAATTGTAGCTAAATTTGGAAGCAATTTTTTGACGCTTGTTGGGTTTTGTTGCCGATGTATGTATGTACATATGTAGCTTGAATATAATTTTACTAACGTTTGTTATTTTAACGACGAATTCGACGCCGAAATAGATGGTCAGAAAGAATATTTGAGAATTTTTGAGAAAATCAAGAAAAAGTAAATACATAAATTTTAGAAGTGTTTGGAGTCGAAATTCGATCACTTTATTTTGTTGTTGTTGTTATTTGTTGTTGTTGTTCTTGTTTTTTATTATTGGGTTTTCTTTTGTTGTTGTTTTTGTTGTTATTGCTTTTGGATTTTATTATTTTTTGTATTGTTGTTGCAACTGTTGTTGTTCTTATTGTTGTTGTTGTTTAGTTTTGGTTCTTATTATTATAAGTTTTGTCATTTTTTGTTTTTGTTGTGGCTGCCGTTGCTATGCCGTGGTTAGCTTAACCCGGGTCAAATCGTCTAATCCCTCATACTCATTATTGCGCTTAGCTTACGTTACGATCAGGATTTTACGTGGCATCATTGTTTGCGAGTTGTGTTGCGCGGTTGGAGTCATCGAACGCTTTCGTTATTGAAGTTGATTCTGGACAAACGCATTGAACCGCTGGACAAACAAGACAGCTTATGCTCTTACCAAGTTATGGATAAAGCTTTGAATAAATTAACGGCATTTATAGCTGAGAAAATTGTAAAGGACGTAATAGTCTCTTTAAACGGTGCGTTCAACGTACAGTCATTAGTTTGTTTCATGTACAATATGTATAGCTTCCGAAGTTCAACCAAATGCTTATTTAATTGGCCAACGTCCATGCAATTAATACAAATTTCCCGCATGCAAACATCCCACCGCTTCCGGTCATACTTTCTTCCTTGCGAACATATGAACATATTGTCTTTGTTTACTCTTCTACTAAGCGAACATAACGTATAAGTAAGTTTCGGCTCCCTTATTTCCAACCACTGTGCGGTAGGTGACCAACAATCTTTGTGTGGCCTACAAGTCGGAAGTGTTTGAGAGGTTTAAATCCTCTGAGATGGATCTTTCATGGTGGTGGTCGCGATAAAAGCTTCGGTTGTCCTGCGGATGCAGAAGTAACTATTCAGTTTGCCTGGCGTGATGACTTAACCACATTTATTTAAGTTTAAATCTAGTAGACTTTTGACATTTTATAAGCACACATCGACCACAGGAATTTAACCGATTTTTATATTGGCGAGCGAAATAACATTTTCACATTACAGTTTTTCAAATTTGGATTAATTGCTATAGAACTTTTTTGTAACTTTTTTGCTTCACGATTTTCTGTTTTGCATTAAAAAAAAATTTTTTTTTGGTATAAATTTATAGAAAATATAGATATTTTGATTAGTGTATCCAATAAATTGTTAGCGTTCAGAAAGCGAGCATCCCTCTCGAGTTTCATATTTTATATTTATAAAAGATCACTTCATACGAGAACATTTGTTCGTTTTATTACAAAAACTAAGTTTTATAACTTTTTGTAAATAATTTGGTCGATATTTCTAAAAAAATATTTACAAATAAATTAAAATGTCTCTTAAAATTTAAATTTGTGTCGTATTTTTTTCCCCTTGTACATTCTATGTCATGATGCCGAAAAACTACTTTTTCAAAAGAAATACAATTTTTTATTACGTAAACCTTAATGGTAAGAAAACGAAAAATAATGGTTTTAAGGCTCAAAAACAAAAAAAAACTTTTTATAATTTGAAACATGTGAAATCTGTTAACATAAAATTAAAGAAATGTATATCTGCAAGTATATACAGGGTGCGGCAATTAAATCCGGACAAATTTCAATTTGAATTTCCCGCCCTAACGTAGTTCCGTCAGAGGTCGCGATTGAGGTTCTTGAACGCCATGGGCGTCTACATAATCTGAAAATAACCGAGATGCTACGTTCAAGTGCGGAGTACAAACGAAGAGCCGCGATTATTGAAAGCCTTCGCGCTGGGATTTTGGCGACCGAAACCATTCTATTCTTCGGGTACGCGAGATCGACTCTTTATGATGTTGTGGCGAAATACAACGTTTCGCTAACCCGGCGAGGAGTTCTTATTCGAGCGAGCGGATGTCACGAACTCCGAACATGTTCTAGTCCAAAGAGTTTTGGCCCCCGAATAGCCCGGATTTGAACCCCCTCGACTACTATGTTTGGAGCGTTGTTGAAAGGGTTTTGCCAACAAGTCGCGCCACCCTAATGTCGCGTGGGGTGAGTGATTATACTCCCAACAGGTCACACGAATATGAATATCTCTTTCTTAATAAATTGTTAATCCACCACATACGAACCACTGTGCGGCGCCGAGTGCGTTAGCAGCGCAGTTTGATCAGTAATAGACTGCAAAAAAAAAATGTATGCGTTAAAAATGCTGAAATTCTATTTATGTACATACATAACACATGTATGTACATACATATATACGTTCATATACATATATGTATGTATTTCATTCTTTATTGGCAACCAAATTGCATTTGTATGTATTGGTGCAGCAAACTGGTTGAACAATATTTTAATTAATAGAACAGCACTGATGAAGCCGATTGCTGATAATGAAGCTACTCATGATTTTCATTATGTTATTCTATGAAACACACGCGCCTGCATAAATGTAGTTGATTATGTAAGCTTTTACATATAAATATTTGTAATTTCGTTGCTAAACACATTACATACGTACATATCTGTTTCGACTGCTGGGATTTGTTTCGGCTCTTGGCTCGCGGTTATGCTGCTTTGCGATCAGAACATTTTGCTGCTGATCTTCTGCTGTGTCCGTTCTAGCATTGCTTGTGGCGTTGTTGTTGTTGCACTTATTGCTTCCACTTATGTATTGTATATATGTATACACATACATACATTTATATATATATATTGCTTAGCTGAATTGTTGAATAAAAAATGCGGTGCCGTAGGTCATACTGTAGCATTTCGTTTGATGCGTCGCATTTTTAGTTGCGTAATAAGAACTTGTTATACATAGATACTATATACATACATATATATGTACATACATTCATATATATGCGTGTTTATACAAGCTGTTGATTATTATATTTGTATGTAAAAGTATGTAAGTAGTAACATACACATCTATTACATTAAGGGGAATGATTGATGCAAGTTTTATATAAGTTGAGCGTTGAAAAATAACAGCTGGTGTTGAGTGTAACATGATTCAAAGTAGGTAAATAAATATTTTAAGCGT
The DNA here is from genome assembly GCA_963971545.1 of Philophylla caesio. NCBI lineage: Eukaryota > Metazoa > Arthropoda > Insecta > Diptera > Tephritidae > Philophylla > Philophylla caesio. Next base: position 94,158,316 of record OZ020609.1, read on the forward strand.
AACTTGCAAAATAATTAACATTTAAAAGCATTTACAGAACAAGTTATCATACACAAATGTATGTAGTATGTAAATGTTTTTTAGGATTGTGTGGACACCTTGTTAAAACTTCTTTATGTAAACTTTTGGAATTGACGGAAATTATTGTGAGACAAGAGCAAACTTACGAGCTAATTTTTAACTTTCGTAAAAATCATCTATCATTTTCATCATCAACGACTATTCTATCCAACGCCGTTCTTTTGGTGATAATTACAATTAATTAGTTTGCGCATTTATGTAACTGTTACGAGGGAGCTAACAAAAGTTCGATTAGTTGGCGACTTAAAATTGTTTTTTTGGTAAATCTAAAAATACCACATGCTTTGAAATTACTTTATTAGTCTTACTTTCAAATTTCAGAATGATCGTTTACAATGGAAACGAGAAAATGCAAGATAGCTGAGTATAGATCAGACAAAATTCCACCACCAAAGTCCAGCACCATTTTCCCCGGATATAGCACTTTGTGATTTCTGGTTATTTCCAAAAATTAAAAAAAATTTGAAAGGGAAGGTCTTTAATAGCAACACGGAGATAATTAATGCGGTTAATGCTGAACTTGATAAGCTTAAAAAGCAAGATTTTGAAGACTGTTTTCAGAAGTGGATTTATAGACTTAAGGAATGCATTGAAATCAATGGCGATTATGTAGAGAAGATAAAAAATGACAAAAGAATTTGTTTTGTTTTTTTTTTCTGGTCAACTAATCGAACTTTTGTTAATCCCCTCGTAGATTCTGTTCAACTTTTTCAAACTAAAAAGCACTCGTGTGAAAAGTTTTAAAAATGGAAAACAATGGCTCTGCAATAATAATTCCAAACAACACCGTGTATTGAGTTCGGTTACGTTTCTAAAACAAGCGGTTTTCGAAATAATTCGCTCGAAATAGTTAAATAAAATATTATGGAAAATTCTTTTTTCCCAAATTCAATTCGGTTTAGATGGTTTTTCCGAAACTGTGCTTTGGTTAATTTAAAGCGATTTTCGCGTCTCCTAAAATCGACTTTCGGTTCAGCTGGAACCTTTTGTCACCTATGGCATTAAGTTTTCGCCGCTTTCTTCCAACGCTATTTCGGTTCTTTTAATACCTGGTTCGGTCGGTAAATTAAAGGGCCTGATTCTTCGGGTTTCCAATTTTTCCTGCAACACTAGCGCTTACGATAAACCGCAACGTTCCCACGACAGTCGGATCTACGAAACCGGAACGACCCGGATTTATGTCCGGCCAAGGACTGTCACTTCAGCAGGTTTTATGCTGCTACAACAACAACAACAACATAAACCGCAACGTACATATGTGTGCTTCCGAATAACAAAGACAAAGTATCGTCAACACATTTATCGTTGTATCGTTAAAAGTGTCGCTCGTGAAAGAAAATGAGCCAGTAAATGAACCTTTACGGCTTTTATGTTAAGTTTTCACCATGAATGTTTGTTATTGCGTATATCGTATTATAGAAACGTTGTTTCTAGTAGCGAAAATTTCTTATTAAATACGAGTACATCTGTTTTTCAGAGTGAATAAATGAATTTTAAAACCAATGCTTATCAGCCAATTATGAGACAGTTTTTTTTCAATTAAGAAATGTATGAATGTACATATATTGGATTCGGTGACCGCTGCCCTTTTGGCCTTAGTGGAAGAACATTTTTTACCCAACATATAAATCTAATCCTTCCATCCTCTTCGAAAAAATGTAGGTTGTTGCCTGATTTAATTTACTAATATTTACTCATTTACTATTCCGTAAAACAGTAGCAAACTCGAAGGAATATCGGAGTTGCTGTTCAACAACAATTGATCGACGATGGTACAACATCAAGGACGAAAAAAAACTATTATTGCAAAATAGCAATACAAAATAGTCAAAAAATAACTTTTAATAGTTTTATTGAAAACACACATTTCGGAGCAGGTCAGCTTATCGACTTAAAGTGGATTCGTCTATATGTATGTTATATACTTACATATTTATATGCAATGCTCGGTCCAATTTCAAAAGAAAAGCAACACTGATGGCACTTGATTTGAGAGTATATGTACATAATTGAATGTGAGAAACAAATTATAATACAATATTAAACATAAGTCCGTTTATTTTTATATCAAATCGGATGACTATAACGTATATAGGAGCCGATTGTTTAGATATTATAGTTTGCTCCATAACTCCTTCATTTAATCAGCTTAGGACTAGAAATTTCGCACAAATATTAATTATTACTGAGACTATTATAGCAATAAAAATTATTGATATCGAATAAATAAAAACTATGGCTCCCATACCATTCTTATATTCATGAGAGGTATGAAGCCTTCGGACGAAGACAGCCTTTTTTACTTGCAATTTGTTTAAAAAAAAATAGCTACTTATAAAAATACCGCCAAATTACCGCAATTTCCAAAGGAGAAATATGATTGACCAAAAAGCAGTTTTTTGGTTGTGTATGGAAAGATTTTCCTCTAGATATGTACCAATAGTTGTGCATTGGACTAAAACTTGTGCTAGGTCTCTTAAAAAAGTGCTAAATTGCTAACTTAATTTGAAAGTTTTGATTGCTACAAAGCAAACTTAATTGAGATACCAGCTCAGAAACAAATTTTTTTCGAATAATTTAAGTTTAGATTGCATTGAATTATGAATAAATTTATTGATAAATATTTATCCTACACCGAAAACTATGCAATAATTCTATATTTTTGTAGTTTATTTAATTGTTGATTTGAATGAAATAAGTAATCCTCATATAGCAATGTTTACGCATAATCCATAAGTTTTCTTTGCTCAGCTTAGTTTCATAGAATTATGTATGGATACCATTCTATATATCGCAAAAAAAAAATCCTTGTAAAGTTCCGTTAAGTCTTAAAAACAGTAGTTAGTAATAACATTTGTTGCATGCTTCCGGGCGCATACATTTCCTGCAACAAAAACTGTAGCAGGATGTACGCATACACCTGTAATTACTTACTTATAGCGCTAATTATAGGTAACATAACATAATACATCAAAGCGCACAATAACCCTAAAATTTCGACGCATAACATTATATAAATATACATAGCAGATGGTGGGGGAGGAGGTCTGCGATTGAAATAAATGCGAGCAAAGTGAGAATGGTTAAATGAAACGCACCTTTGCAATAAAACCAATGAGGAAATTGTAATTCATTGCATACAAGTGGCACACACATGCTAAGACCATCAGAAAGGAGGTGAGAGGGTTGGAGGCCTACTATGCAAATGAACATGAAAGCACAGGAATTTCAAACACAAATAAAGAGGAGCAGGCAAGAAAAATGCGTACAAGGCAAAGTATGCGAAGAATGTAGTGTTGAATGGCGCAGTCCTGCACACAATACACACATTCACAGAGCAATGGCTGGCGACAGGTATGGTGAAGCGCATTGGAAAGGTGTGTGTAGCTGAGAGGGGGACAGTAACTGATTTTAACCGCTTCTGATTTGTTGCCATGTTTTCTTCGCTGACATGCTCATATGTACCTGCTGCGTTGACTTGCCCTAAAAAATTACTCAATTTTTAAAATACTACTTACCCAATGCGGCGAGTATGGAGAAAAGGCATAGAAAGTGATTGGGGCAGCGGGTGTGTTACACATTTTTATTACAAGTGTATATGTATGTATGTATGTATGTATGTATGACTTAACTCAAAGGGAGGTCAGCAATTTTGTTGCCATTTCATTTATTTGGTTGCATGTCACAATTTCCATTAAATTGCAATAAAAAGCGCCATATAGTCTTCATAATGGCAATTTAAAAGCCAAAAAAAAAAACTATTGAAAATTCTTTCGTGTACTCATATAAATGGCTGCTTGAAAATATTCGAATGCCAAAAAAAAAAAAACTGTGTAATAAACAAATTGAACTACCTAAGAATGGCTAGCGTGAAAGTATTACCATTGTTTGGCTAATATGTATTGATGTTTGAATGTGCGTGTGTGTGCGCATTTTTACGATTTGCCATTTATGTTAATTTTTCACATCAACATGCCCACGCATGTCCGATATTTCCCCTAAAAAATATCCCACAAAGGTGCGTATACGCCCCGTTGCTGCTCTGTAATACGAGTACATTCAATCTTCCAATTATAATTATAGGTGTGTTTATTTTGCTGCGCCGATTTATATATTTTTTTTCCATATTTTAATTACACAAATTTCATGCAAACATTTTATGCGCATTCTTCTTGAAACTACATATGAAAATACATACATTGCGTTTATGAGATTTATTAATACGATGTTTTCAAATTATCAAATGAAATGTTTACGCACACGATAAAACACCCAATGCAAGAATTTGTAAGGATTTTGCTACTTTTTCGAAATTTTAACGTAATATATTCAGTCTAATTGGATGGGCTTCTATTCTCGTTTGTACAATGTTAGAAATTTTTTCTAATAAATTCAAATAATATATTTAGATTTGATAATCAGCAACTGAGAATACACTTTTTTAAAATTGGTTTTAGAAGTTTTTAAATATTTACTGAGTATTTGTTGACTTAATAAAATTTCGATTGCGTTTATGCAGAGACATATTTCTTAAAAGAATAAAGAATAAAAGTCAATCAATAAATATTAGAGTAAGATACAAATTTTACGAGTTATCAATCAGAACGAGTTCAGGACAGGTTCGAGACTGTTTTCACATTCAGGACCACTTCGGGATTAGTTCGGGATTTTCAAGGATCATGTCGGGACTCATCCTGGTCCTGAACTAGTCCCGAAATGATACTTTAAAATCCCGAACTAATCCCGAACTAGTCCGGAATGTCAAAACAGCTTTTACAATCTCCTAAAACATTTAAAATTTTATAAAATTAGTAAACTCGTTTTTCGTAAAAGCATTTCGCAATTTACGTTTCAAACTGTAACTAAACCGGTCAATGAATATGCATTTTTTTGAATATTCCGAATTTAGCGGCATCTAGTGGTTGCAGTTCTCTTTCAAGTATTTGTATTCAGATTCAGAGAATATAAATATATTATTATTACTTATTCGGAATATTAATATGGACTTTTCGTATATCCCGATTGCAGCACCTCCTTTAGGTTCATTTCGTCTTTTTTCTCAATTGCGCCATTTCTTGTAAAAGTAGTTATCTTCCTTTATGGAGTATATACATACATACATACATACATATTTTCTATATAGAGAATTAATTTTTCGCAAAAATAATAGGTGTTCGCACATGGAGGAAAAATTTTTAAATTCAACTGATTTATAGTCGATTTGGGATATATGTATTTACCATTAGCGCCAACTTATGGAGAAGCAGAGCTCATGCCGCGGAAAATAATATATTAAAATTTGGTTAATTTAGTTTAGATGCTGTAGTTTCAAAAATATAAGATTAATTATTTTCTTTTTATTACTTTTTTTTACTTCAACTAAAATATATGTAATTATCATACAAAAACAAGCATAAACCGAATATTCAAAATTTGTACAATGGAAAAAAAAGATTGTCAAAAATTAAAGGTAATTTCAAATCACTTAAAAGTAAACCTTTTTGTACTTAAATCAATGGAACCAAACGGATCTGAAGATGGCCCAACGCCGAAACCGGTATATCACAAAACTAAATTTGACAAGAGATGACAGAAAATCGTTCCAACAAATATCAACAATTCACCCTGTCGGACAAGAAAAAGAAGAAAACAATATAATATTTCTCCTTGAATTTTATTTCTGTTAAAAACTTGCAGGTTTTTTTTTATATTATGTAAACAATGTTTTAAACTATTATTGTTGAAAAAAAAGTACAATTTAGTTAAAAATAACGTAAATTAATTAAAGGAAAAATAAGTTATCACAATTTGTTAATCTTCAAAGTATGTGTTTGGTTCACAGAATTTAGGCGGCATTATAGTATCTGCCAATTCATGCCTTGGGTATAAAAAACTTTCTTCCATTTAGGCTTTCAAATGTACATACGTGCCACCTTTTTTCAAATAATAATTCAGTTGTAAAGGGCACTCCGAGCATGTGCAAAATGCAAATATATTCTAGAAGTACAGATACATATGTACATTAGGATGTTTCAAAAATTTATGGACAAAAATATAATCAAAATTTGTAGATATGGGACAAATTTCCAGAAATTTCCAAACATATTCACTTGAGAATTTAAAACTTAATCAACATAAATTAATTTTAGCTGAGCTATTTAAGAAATCATTGCAAATGCATTTGAATCTCTTATATTAGCTATCTAAATATGGCAAATACAACTCTGTGCTTAATACAAAATGCTAACAAACACGCAAATGCAAAAATATTTTGAATGACCTAGTAACAGTGGTGCAACTTGTTTGAAAAATTTAAATCGAGGTAATCTGCAAATCAACTAAAATTATGGGTTATTCAAATATAAATCCAAATTAAGCTTAATTTTCATTTAACTTTATGATCAGAAATGGTTTCTTTTTTCTTTGCTTTGTTGTGAACAAATTGTGCAATATTTTTTTTTTTTGCTCACCTTATTACGTATGTATTCGAGTGCAAGCATACATACATATGTATTTCATATTATTACTACGTTAAATTCATTTGAACTTACATATTTTTACTAGCGCACCTATTTATTTGCTATTAAAATGTGTTTTATGCAAATGAGTAGCACTCCGACTAGAAATTATGACTAAATTAAATCGAATTTTTCTCCCTGCATAAATTTATCTACAAGTATGCAAATACAAGCCCTTCCGCACATTTTGAATGAACATTAATTATGTTTAGCGTTGGAATGTGACTATGACGAATTGTTACTTATTTGAGTTTCGTTTCGGAAACAAAAAAGAAGTAAATTCTTTATTAGATATGAAGTTATTCTCTAAAGCTGGTGCTTAACGATGGGTTTAATTTTGGGTTTTATTCGGTTCTTTACTTAAAGCACACTCTTTTGCTGATCTCTAATAAAATTAGATCCAACGCCCTCCTCCGGAAAAGAAAAAAAAAATGGTAGAAACTTATTGGATAAATAAAAAGTTCGGAATTTTCTGAAGCTAAATTACAGAGAATAAAATAAACTTAACCATTTGGATTTTTATTTTTGATTATTTAAAAAGGCCATGGTCCATTTTCAAAACCGCATAAATATTTCGTTTCCCTCTTCAATATTCGTCAAATCATTTTAAGGCAGCGGAATCCAGAGTATGTAAATGGCAAAAATCATACAATGTTATTGGTCACCACGCTTGAACACCTGTTAAAAATAACTGGTTTTATTTTTTTTTATTTTAAAAAAAGTATAGGTTTGCACATGTATGTATACACTGGTGGCTAAAATAAAAGACTCGAACAAAGCTTGTGCATTTGTCTGCTATTTATTAATTGTTTAATAATTTCATATGAAAGGTCTAGCTTATTACAAAAACAAAAAGCATATAAAAAAACATTTCAAACATTTCCTCTGTGAACTCAACTACATCGCATGATGTCTTTGATTTTCTCTGCGTTAATGAATGTGATGTATTTAAGGCAACTTTGGCTATCAAATCAAATGCTGTAGGTAACGATGGAATTTGTCTAAAGTTTGTTAAAACCGTTCTACCATTTATTGTGGGTACACTTACTCACATAATCAATTATTGCATATCCAGTTGGCTGTTTCCCAGATGCTTGGAAAAAGGCAATTATTTTGCCTATTCCTAAAAAAACTCTTCCATCCAATCCTGGTGACTATAGACCCATTAGTATTTTGCCAGCATTTTCTAAAGTGTGTGAATCTTTGATGGCTGAACAAACTGCTATGTACATTAATGAAAATAGCTTGCTGTCACCATTACAGTCTGGTTTTAGACCCAAGCACAGTTGTGCCACTGCTATGGTAAAAATTTTAGATGATATTAGAATCCCTTACGATAATGGAGACCTAACTATTCTTGGCCTCTTAGATTTTTCCAAGGCGTTTGATTCTGTATACCATTCTCTGTTATGTTGGAAACTCAGGCACTTCTTTGCATTCTCGGAGAGTTCGTTAAAACTCTTATCCAGCTATCTTCAGGGTAGAGTGCAGCGCGTTAAATGTGAGAACGTCACATCGCGGTTCAGAGATATCAAGGCAGGTGTTCCTCAGGGTTCGATCCTTGGTCCTCTTTTGTTTAGTATGTTTGTAAATGATGTTTTCTCGGTGTGTAAATATGTTACCGTCCACGCGTATGCTGATGATATTCAGTTATACCTCTCAAGCCGCATTGGCCTCGTTGAAGATTTATGTTATAAAGTTAATAGTGACCTGTCTTCAATTTTATACTGGGCGAAGAATAATAGTTTATGTTTAAATGCTGCTAAGTCTTACGTCATGCATATATGTAAAGGAGATGTAGACCCTAAAAATATCCCATCTTTATGGATTGGTTCTTCCACGATAACGATAACTGACAAAATTCGGAACTTGGGTTTTATTATAAATAATAAGTTAAGCTGTTGTGATCATTTTAATAAAGTGCTGAGTAATGTTTATTTAATCTTGCGAAGGCTCAGAATCTCTGCCACATTTACGCCACAGGAAACTCGACGCAAACTTGCTATGCAGCTAATTCTGCCACATTTTACTTACTCTGAATTGGTCTATAGCAAACTTGACTCAAGGTCGATAAACAAAATGAATGTAGCATTCAATAATGTAACACGTTATGTATATGGCATTGGAAGATATGATCACATATCACCATGGCGGGATAAAATTCTGGGCTGCAGCATTATTAATTATTTAGCAGCGAGGAACTGTATTTTTTTGTATAAACTGTTGACATGGAAAACCCCTGAATATTTGTATGTAAAACTTCAGCTAACGAAATCACAGCGGCATAACCGCTTGGTCGTACCTAAATATAATTCGCTTGTATCTGAGCGACTGTTCTTCATCAGCGCTGTTAGACTGTGGAACTCGATCCCGGAAACCGTCAAAACTGGACTGAATAGAATAAACTTCAAAAAGATAATACTTGATTACTTTTGTACGTCGAACGTGTCGTTTGACATCTGACTTCAAATAATCCTGGCATTGATCTCTTTACTATCTACTCTCTATTCTTAATTTTACACACTTCTATCGTTTGTTTCTTTTTCAATAAATTAATGCTATAATACCAATTAGTTTTAAGGTTACTTTAATTACTGTTATAATATAGGTGTTTTTGTATTTATATTGAAACTATGTCTGTGTAATAATATATGTAAGTACTTGCTGATGTACATATAAAAGACTCAATAGGCTTAGTTGTACAAAATATTAATATGAAATAAATAAATAAAAATAAATAATTATACAAAATGTATATAAATGCTTAATATTTGAACAAAAAAAAACAACTTTAACCATACAAATTATGTATGAATTCATATTTTCCGTAATTTCGGGACTAAAAGGAAGCATTTTAGCGAATAAAAAAAAAAAAAATTTTAAATCTCAAGGTGGCCTTAATTAGCTGCAACGTAATCATCTTGATCGGTTACAGTCTGGTTGGTCGATTAGCTGTCTGTTAAGATAGCTTTAAGTAAGAAGCTAGTTCCATCTTACCATCGCGTAAAATAATATAAATCGAGAGCCAAGTATCGAAAATAAAGTACTTGCTTTAGAAAAAAACTTGAATCTTTCTGCAGAAAAAAAACTAGAGTATTTAGTAATGGAGGCCGAAACTAAATATTTTTCCAAACCTAATTTTGCGCAATAAATGAAAATCAGTTCAAATTGGGTAATTGTTTTTCATAAGCGTTTCAGCACATTTTACATAATAGAAATTAAAGACATATTTATTTACAAATGTGCCGTAAAAAAAAAATTAAAAAAAACTGAATACCTTTCAGGCCTTCTACTTTAATATGATCAGCAAAATTTTCAATTTGAAATTGATCTAGTGGCAGGAGAAGAGTTACGAGTTTGAAAAATAAACAATTGACTGGTAATAGTAGAAAGTTTAAAATGCCATTGGGTCAACGCAAGAAAAAGAAAAATAATATTTTATTTTTCGTGCAGGTTAGATGGGTTTGCAGGAAGACAGAATTCAAAGGAAACTGCTTGGTTTAGTGACACAATTGAAAGCAATAAAAATTTGCTGCCAAACTCCAAAGTTTCAATGAGAGTGTAAACAGTAAAAGAAGAAACCAGTAACTGAGTGAGAAGAAGTGAAAGTAAAAGCACAGAAATGCCAATACGCACAAATTTACAACGAAAGTATAAACACACAACTTTGAATAAATAACGTAAAAGCACTTCATTTGAGGAGCGCATTGAATGGAGCAAGAAAAAGATTGCTTAAAAAACAAAATCAATTGACCAAAAAGTATTTTGCTGTAAAAAATACAAAACAAGAAATACATATGTATGTACGAGAGTATATACATACATACATATGTATGCGTGAAAATAAAAAAATGTGTAACAAATAAAAACATGTATGAAATAATAAAAACATCATAAATCGCATCAGTAGGAAATCACTACAATAATAACGCACACAAAGTAAGTTCATTCAGTGAACCAAAAAAAAAAAAAAATTGAGAACAACTTACAATGACAGCAGCAACAACAAGCATTCTGACGCTGTTTCAATAAACTAGAAAATTGCTGCGCTAATCGCAATGCCAGTGGCAAGCAAAAGCAGCAGCAGCAGCAGCAGCAACAGCAAGAAAACAAAAAAAAAAACTAACAAGGTCCTTTGTTGTAACATCAAACTCGCACCAAACAGGCAATTCGCTCACCCAAAAATTGCCATTTTATCAATAAAAAATATTACTAGAACAACTTTGCTTGACTTGATTTTATTTTTCTTTCGACTTAATTTTTTGCCCTTTCCCCAATTCAAGATTTCACATTACTGTACGAGTTCGTTCTGCCGGAGAATCTGTATTACACATTACTTTATTACTCCCTCATACTATCGACTCACACACACACACACGCACACACAAACATATTCGCTACGCTGCAGGATGCCAGTGTGCTTCGTTGGCTTCACTGGTTTTTATACCCGCGCACTCTTGTGCACAAGTGTATTATAACTTTGTTCGCATAACGGTTGCTTGTAACAGCATAACGGCATCTATATTGTTATAGACATATATGATATGTATATTCCAAAAGGCTGAGAATGAAAAGAGAAGTCGATTTAGCAATGTCTGTCTGCCCGTCCGTCCGTCTGTGCAGACGATAACTTGAGTAGAAATTGAGATATTTCAATGAAACTCGGCATGTAGACTATCCTTGACCCAGAGCTGGTATTGAAAATGGGCAAAATCGGACAATAGCCACGCCCACCTCCCAAATAACGGCAATTGTCGTAAATGCAAAAATTGCTATATTTTAGTAGCTAAGGAAGGTACATAGTTTGCTTTGATATGTGGTATTGTATTTGAGCAGAAAATCCGACTATATAAAAATGTTGTATTGGGGGCGTGGCACCGCCCACTTATGAGTTCATACGTACATATATCTCTGGAACCACTCCAACGATTTCGTTAAAATTTGGTATACTAAGCGATATTTGAATAATTATCAAAATCTGACCATAGCCACGCCCACCTGCCATATAACGGTAATTTTTGAAAACACTAAAAATCTGACACTTCAATTAATGTGGAAGGGAAATATCTTGAGTTTGGTATGCGGTGTTGTATTGCAGCCAGAAATCCGACTATATGAAAGTTTTGGAAAGGGGCGTGTCACCGCCCACTTTTGTGTTTATACATATGTATGTATATCTCTGGAACTACTTTATCGATTTCGTCTTAACTTGGTACACATGTTAGGTTCTTTTAGTGAAAGTTAGGTGCGATTAGTGAAAATGATTGTAATCGGACGAAAACTACGCCAACCGCCTTTATAACGGTAATTTTCCGAAACTATGAAAATTGGACAATTCAGTAACTATTGGAATTAATTTGTTCAAATTTCGTATATGGTGTGGTTTTAAGTCAATAAAACCATTTAAACGAAAAATTTTGGAAAGGGCGTGTACAATACTGTAAAATATTTATAGAAAATTGTGCAAACATTTATATCAAAGGTTATGTAATAGGACACAAAATTATATTTTACAAGCATAATTTATAACTGTAAGGACTTATTTAAATATATGTTGACATATGTAATTTATTACATTTTTCTAAATGCACAGCAATGTATGAATTTGTTTGATAAGCTCAACGAAGTTTTTAATTTAAAAACTTGCACCGGGTACATCAAGTTCGGCTGTACCCAAACTTTGACTCTGCTTTATTAATTTAAAAATTTAGCTGAAAGCGTGCGCCGGGTATATAAAGTTCGATCGAACTTAGCCACATCTTTCCTTGTTTTTTTTTTTGTTGTGTTTTTTGCTTTTGATAGGATCTGATAGCTCGAGCAGTTGAAGGGATGACAGCGCACTTTACTGAATTGGTTTGTTATCGAAATGGCAGCAAGGAACCAACTGAACTACAAGCACATCATCTTTGATAAAAGCAATAATAATATTGTAGCGATAACTGCGTAGGAGACTTTTGAGACTTTTGAGTGGCATCAGCATTGGTGTACAGTGGTATGGACTCTTGTAAAACTTGAATACATACATGCCCACAGTAAGCACATTTAAGTGAAGTTCAATGTTTAAACTGTAAAAGTCTGGAAGATAACTTAGAGTCATCACTGAGTTTAATTGTAGTAGTAGTAGTCTTCTCATGAAGATAAATCCGATTAGGGCGATCAACTTTGGTCATTGATTCGACGTACATACTATTAACATAAATAAATGATTGTAAATAAATCGTATTTCTTAGCACTGATGAAATGCTCAGCTACTATCTCTGATAGCAGTTTTTTACTCAGCTAACTAATACAACGCTCAGTAAGGGACTCGTAGACTTCTTCGTCACAGAAGCATTTTTCATCACGAGATCCAAAAAGAAAACAGTGAAACTAGTAAACAGTTCTTCAAAGTCGGCCTTCGTTGTGGATAGGAAAGGACTAATGAAACCCTTTAGTCGGTAATGACTCTTTCTAAGTACGTATGATAATGTCGCAGAGCTCTCCTAACTCTTCGATAGTCTTTACTTGATCTGAGCGTAGAAGAAGATTAGTGAGCGATGAAGGGCGGATCTACTCCATTAAATATGTAGAGAAGAACAAAAAGGGAATCGCCTATTTCTTGGCCTATTTACGATGCACACATAAGTACAGCAGATCTGCTAACTATAAACAATTTATGGACTTCATCCTTGGCTGAAGTATATCTTTGAAAGGAATTAAAGCCACAATTGTACGAAGGTACCGCACAGTGAAGGTGTGCTCTCTATCCAGTTGTTGCGGTCTAAAACATAGAATCGAAAGCGCGTTTCGGAACTTGTCCTCTCCGACTGAATAAAGAAGAGAAAGCGCGAGTTGATTTTTCAAAATCTTTCTATAAAATAGCCTCGACAATCTCCAAATAGCGGTCAGGCTTCTTCAAATCTCGTTCATTCCATAAGAATTTACTACGTTGGGAGAAGTGTCCCGGCAAGGATTCCTTTTTTTTCGGATAAAGGAAGTATGATTTCGGGTTGATACAACCTGTCACAAAATATATCAATATCTTAACGAGAAATTGTTTGACGGTTATTCAATGGAAGTCTCACACTGACGGTTAGAATGTTACGATTGCGTTGGTCGCCTAACCAAGCAGAACTTCCCTGGCTGGCTAGTCTTAATCAACAACTAGTGAGCATGACACTTTTCTTTCCCTATATTTAATAAGAAAAACACAGAGTTTATTGCCGAAGTACTTAAAATGTAGTGTACGACTCCTCACAGGAATGTTGAGGTGACAATGGGTCAGAGATTAGATCACTGATCGACCCGGAGATTTTTCGAAAGAACTTAAGAGCCAACTAAGATACATCAGTATTATATTCATCCCTTCCTATTGAATACCTAAATTTACGGGAGGTCGAAAAATAAAGATAATTCACTTGGTTTGCTTAACTACCTTTGATATTTTACTCCATTGCCATTTGGAATGGAAAAATAATATTACCAAGTTGGGAGTGTAGGGTGGAAGGCAGCGGGGTAAAGAGATGTCAGAAAATACCATTCAGCCTTCCAGTCATTGTCAATCGCTGCTAGACTTTTCTACAAAGCAATAATATAGGACATCAGTAAAGTGAGCAAACATATCTCTTAAAAGCCGCCATTCTGTAGATGATTGTTAGGTCTAAAGATCATTGTATGTAAGTGATAGCACATAGTTCTCGATAGAGGTATGCGGAACCAATTTGCCAAACAGTCCCTTCTTTAAGCTTGGCTAATAGATAAATATATTGATATGAGATGAAGATTTATACTGCGTACTAAGCGTGGATTGTAACCGCTCTCTTTTTCATTATTCTGCCTTCCTTCTGTGTAAAGTCTAAATATGCGAATGGTGACCGATCTGTGCCCACAATAAGCCAAAGTTTTGCTTTGATCGTGTTTTGAGCCGCTTCATACAAATCTTACGGGCTTATTGGCTTTATGGCCGTAGGTTCTCTGGGTAGCTAATCTGCTTCCTCATTGCGCACAATGCCTCCAAAGAAACTGTAAGGCCTCTGAATACACTCCAAGAGTATTGACAATTGAAAACGGACCCACTCCTTACCAGGAGCTTCTGATCACTCAAGCAGATGGAAACGGTTATTATTACTCACTTTCCCATCCAATAAACTATTATTTACAAAATAACGCAGCACAACAACAATGCTCGCACCAGCATCAGTGGCGTCAACTAACGACTTCAGCAACAACGCATTGGAAATTCTTATCAATTTTATGGGCACATGGCGACGCTGTGGCAGGCACTCATAACATCGATTGAGGGCACGGCTGGTAGTCAGGAAAGTCGTGACTCAATACCTACCAACGTTCGCCGAAAAAACACTGCAGATCCTATTAAAGAGTTCAACTTTAATTTTGAACTTTTTAGGCTTATTTATTAAACGAAAATATGAATGTGTATAAAGTTCCTCTGCCGCTGCTAATTGCATTGCCAACGTCAATTCATGCAGAATTGTTGACGCCACGGAAAATAAATGTATAAAAGGGCAGCGTAAATAAAAACAGTGGAGATATTTTTTTGCGAGGTGCACAAACACAGAGGCGATTCGAAGGCGTACGAGTTGTGTACGGGGTAAGGGGTCGCGCCGGAGTAGTGTCGCCTACCAAAAACAAAAAGAAAAAAAAGAAAAAAGAAAAACAAAACAAAAATGTACTTAACTGCACACAAAATCATTGGCTTCCATAGAGCAGTCAAGCATATTTTTAGTGGTGAGCATTAAAATGATGACACAAAATAACAACACCACCAACAACTTGACACAACAAATAGCAGCTAACATAAAAGCCATGAGAGACAAAACAAAAATAGTAATATTAAAATTTGCCAAACGGAAGCAAATAAGGAAGCAAAGATGTAGGCTTAGAGAATAACCGAAATTTGCGTAAGGAAATGAAATGATATGAAAATGCGTTGCTTACGACAACAAATATAATTCTTTTCTTCTACTCATATCCGCAATAATATTATGTCAAAGGATATGTGCTGGTACATATGTACAGATATACATACATATATGTACATATATATATTTACAAATGTGCATATGTGTACTTTTAGTCTTTTGAGTTGTTGGTTAACCGTTAACGCTTTGCCTTTATTGCCGAAGATGTGCCAGCGACTCTTCAATTCACTTTCTTAGTTCCTTTTGCCTTAAGTATTTTTATTGACTTGAAGAATTGTATTTTGGCGCCACTTGGCCTATTACGCTACAAATAGCATAACATAACGCATGCAAAAATAACAAGAACAACAACAGTATGTCGATATGTGAGGATGCTGTGCTGCGCCTAGTTGTGATGAACATTTTTTCTGTTTTGTTTTTATTTCCCAATACTTTTCATTGGCCATGAATAAAACTTTCACTTTTATGCAAACGCAAAAGTGCAGAAGAAATGGCTTTTTGGATACATGGAAAAAATATTCCAGGTTGGTCGAAAATACATATATAACACAGATTTTTATTTTATAATAAAAACAGCATTTGTTTTGCTTTACTCTTAAGCGTCTTAATGAAAAAATAAATTCCGGAATTTCATTTAACTCTTAAAAAAATTTAAAAAAAATTGCATAACAAAAAAGCATCCTTAAACCTTGGAAGCAATGCAATGAGTGTGATAAGACGACCAACAATTTCTTTCTAGGAATATTTTTAGGGTTTTATTGTTTAATTTTTGTTTGGGTCCTTGTCTGAATAGAAATTTATTCGGACTTCAAACTTTATTTGTCTCGGACTAGCCCTCAGACGGACTCTATCAAGGTGTATTTGCAACTATAATGGATTGTCTAGGAGCTGCTTAAACTTCAGCAGTTTTTATCATAGCGTACTGAAGAAAAAAACTTTGTTGTCAAGTCAATTAGATAGACCCAGAATAATCAAAATTGGATAATAGCATATTTTGATTCCATTAGAAAAGAGCATCTGCATTAAAAAAAATACATGAAATATTATTTTATGTACATATGTAGTTATGTAAATGCTTGAGGCATCCTCCTACTAGCTAATTTGCGGGTAATCAGTAGTCTCCTTAAAGTCTCTTTAATGAGCCCTTTTATATCGGAGCTTTTTCTTTATAAATAAGCTCATTTTGGAGGGCTAATGGAGCATTTTTTCATTTTACGCGGGCACATTGCAAGGAGTATATAAAATTACTCAAAAGAAGATTTAAAATTGAATTGAATAAGTTGCGTTTTCTGACTGATTTATGATTTTCAGTGAATTTTGAAGCTTTCTGAATCCCTTCCTGAACGATACAAGTAGTATTTTCTGAGACATTTTTAAAAATTGTTTTGCTCTTTTTTGATAGCCTTGACCGCAAGAGCTTTCGGAAAAAGTTTAATTTATTGAAGTTTATAAAAATAATTCGAAAAAAAGCTTTAAGATAAGAATTGTTTTGTATGCTTATTTCGGCACGCTTTCTTCTTTTGACATAATAAGTTAGTATTCCTTCATATCACCTCGTTTCTTCTCAATTCACATTATCGGCATTTAACGAAGGGGAATTAAGTAGGTTTATAAACCTATCTAAAACTCAAATTAATTAAATATAAAATTTTATAAATTTTAAATTAGAAGCATTTGCGAGAACAATAATAGAAATATATTTTTCAGAGAACTGTCAGAAGAGAAAACATTTGAATTGCATATGTGTACTTAGAAAAATATTACGAATGAAGTGTCAAAAGTTAAGCATTTCAGGACTCCTTAGCACCAGTATTGCCAGGACTTCAAAAATAAAACAGCTAAATGCCCCCAAAAACGGTTAAAAAAAGTTCAGCCTTTTCAACATTTTATTAAAAACTTATAATTTATATTTACAACTTTTTTAGTTATGTTTGTTTTTTCCATAAGGAAACATTTTACGGAGAGATAACCTCGATGGGTGGCGATTTCGGTCGTATACTATATGTGTATTGGTAAGCGGAAGTAAAACATTTCTGTGAAAAATTAATCAGATAGGTGACGCTGTTGTCGGGTTATTTATAAAAGTCATATTTCTGAACCGATGTTGGTGAAATTTATGTCGAGATACACGGAAAACGATACATCTTAACTGGGACGACGAAATATTGCGTCTACATATATTCATCAAAGCTGAATCTTCAGCGAAAACGGATGTGAAATTTAGGTGGCAGTTTCATTTTCCCCATTAAATATGTGTACAACAGAGTTAAAAAAGTGTTTAATTTACTCCTAACAAATTTTTGGCGGGTTAAAGTTCGCCGGGACTTCTAGTTATATACATATAAAAGAAATGAGTTCTGTTTTTTCAGGTTTTTACTACTAAATAATAGGTGAATTTAGAAGAGATCAGCGTAACTATTTCCACTTCATCATATGAATTAGATGAACTACAGTTTAAATATACATAAGTATAATATAATGAGAGCCTAACATCCTTAAGAGATTATTAGATATTTCAAAATCGCAGCAATATTTGTTTAATATTTTCAACTAGCAACAAATGTTTAACAATGAGTTAAGCATTTTAATATATATTTTTTTTCTTTACTTGATCTTTTCTTAATTTATTGCCCTAAATATTCGCTCAATTTCAGCATTGCTGAATGACAGAACTAAGAAGTTAATCCTAAATTGACCAGCTCACAAAACGGATTTTCAAAATTTCACAGTTGAAGCCAGCCCTACACAATATTGGGACAAAAATCGTCTTCATTGAAATTCAATCATTATTACCTCGTCTGCAGAATACATGGACTCTTCGTTACCAAAAACATCAAATACGTTCGGTTTCCGTAACTTGGTATAATCTCAAGTCTCAAAATGAACTAGAGATTATTGCTTTTCCTCGCTTTTACGTGTTTTTCTTTTGTTTTTATTTATAATTTTGTGACGTGCTCAATACCAGGTCACAATCTTGAAACTTTATTTTGAAACTAGAGGCTTTATTTTCAATCTAATGAATGCCAACATTTCGAAAATTGTGACTTTTGTTTCTGTTAATGACTGAGACTGCTTACTGAATTCGGCGGTAAGAGTATTATCAACCGAAAAGAAATTAACTATGTACATTGCTGGGTAAGCGCAGGCAATGCACTGAATTAATAATTAAGTAATGTTTACTCCATATGTTGCGGATAATTGTCCAAAAAAAAGCTAGTTTGAATAAGGAAACACTTGAAAAAAGCCACGAAGCGAAATACAGACTTTCGAAGCTAAACGACAAAATAAAAAGACTAGATCTAGTTTTAAAAAAACTAAACTGGCAGCATTGCTTAGCACACACATATTTTTGCCTTATTCTTAAATACCAAACTGTAAAGAAAATGCAAACAATACATTGTTTTAAAAATGTTAAAACATTTGTTTTGGAATTGTATCAAAAAATAGTTCATCTAAACTTTACATCGCATACATTTTTCAATAGCTAATATTGAGACTTAAAAAAATGTCAACCAAGAGATTCCCATTTTTAAAGGGATTTAGTGATATACTCCAATAGTTTTTTAAACTAATCCTATTTCTTAAATAACTAAAAAATAATTTCTTACAATGTGAATAATAAAAAACTTGCAACAAAATTCTCTCAGTGTTTATTTACAGTTTCCTTTAAAAGTCCAATACACAAATTGAACTTGGCATATTACGATTCCGTGGCGCTGATATGCAGTAGGATATGTGCTACTATAACATTTCACACACACACACACACACACGCACGCATAGAGAGCTCGTGCAATATTTATTTGCTTGTGTAAGAGCTAATTTCATACACATTGGAACGCTGAGTGTTTGGGGATTTTCGCTGTTTTGACACAATTTTGCAAATGTAATATTTTAATTTACATATGTACATACATACATACATATGCACATATTTACATACGATTGACATTCGAATACTTGGTGTAGTTAGATTTCCCGCTTTAGCAAGAAATTTTCATCTTCATTCGTATCATCCTTTTGGGTTTTAATTTTTGAGGTCAACTGCTTTTGGGAATCTCGCTTTGAGCTTTTGTTTTTCATGAGTGGTTATTCATTCCAAAATATTATTTGTTAATTTGGATGTTTGTTCTGTGTAAAAGATATGCGTTACTTGTTTTTCATTATTGTAGTTTATTTAGTTGAATGAGTTCGAAATTTATGCATCTGAAACGATAAATTTCCGCAATTGAATTCTTGCGAAGGGCTAAGTATACTCAGAAAGGGAAATGGTAAATAGCAGAAACTGAAACTCAAATGCTTATGTGTATATATTTTTTTGTGCACAAATTATTCAATTTATTTTGCTTTTGGAATCTATATAATAGTCGTCTAAGAATATGATTAAAAAAAAAGTATTATTTAGTGAAATTATATACTTAGATATAAATTATAAATCGATTCCTGTTGAAATACGATAATTTGCTGTATAAAAGGGATATACATATATGTATATTAAGATTAATAAATAACTTCTAATAACAAGCTCATCGAAGGGCGTAGATGCGTTAGAGCGTAGCCCGCACGAATAATTGAAATTGAGATCACACATTGTTGTATTGTTTTTGTTGCAGTTTAAGAATTCGAGTAGCTAGATGAATTAAAATTGTTTAGACCAAGGAATGTACTAATTACTTTAGATCAGACTTAATTTCAATAGTACCTGAAGGTGCATTTGAACTGCCACGGAGCAAGTAAATATATTGAAGTTAATGGAGAAAAACTTCACTTTCCTCTTGGGAAATATGCTTTGCTCTTCCATACTAAAATATTTGCAACCCTTAAGGCTATGGACTTCATGGTGGAAAAAAGCTGGAGAGGAAGAAGTTTACGTGTCGACAGTAACATCCAACGTCCGAAATTGAGGGGCGTGCGGAAAAAACTCGGCGGTTGTCGCATAAAAACGAATTTGTCGGCGTGCATTAATACTCGTATTGGATGTTGATATAATATTTGAACGATTTACCGTCATCCCTTGTCAAATTTTTCGTACAAAAAACGACATTGATTAAGACAATATAACGAAATTTGTGAACAAATCATAAGGATGCAAGATTATTCTGCGGTCTAAGCAAATCTTTTTCTTAATAAATATTTTATCGTTCCACAGATTTTTAACATGAATATTTTGATGATATTTTAATGATTACCTTTTTTGCTTCCGGATTTAATTTTAACTTTTGGTCGCTTAGTGTAAAGTTTCTCGAGTTTTTTGTGCAATATTTAACATAAAATTTTATTTAATTAAAAATATGTAGCAAACATTTAATTTTCAATAATAATAAAGTTAGAAAGTGAATTATTTATTAATATTTCTTCATTTAACATCTTTTGCTTGGCAGCCATAGCGCAATATCGCGAATTCAATTATTAAATATTAAACTAATTTTAAATCTTCTTTAGAAAGTATAGTCGCAAATTCTTAATAAAAATCATTGCGGTTTAAAATTTTCTAAAGTAGCTATTAAAAAAAAAATTTAATTCTAAAGGTGGAAACCTTTGTTTGTGTTAAATCTGTGGAAAATAATTCTAATTTAGTAAACTTACCGTAAAAATTGAAAATGTAACAATGTATGTTATCTAAAATCGCTATTGGCATTTTCGAGTTGGTACTAAATGCATAAGTAGCTCGTTTAATGCAGTAAAATACATACATACATAGACATGTACACGGATAAGAAATATTTTAATCAGTTAAAAAAAATATTTGTAAATAAAGTTTCTGCTTACGTCAAAAGTCCTAGAAGCTTCAGTGTTGATTGTAATAAAGATTTCGAAGAACGTAGATATCGGAAGTCTACATAACCACGTAAATATGTATGTATGTACATATACTCATATATTTATATATATATATATATATGTATATAAATTAGTAGACAACGATTTCTTCAAGCTTCAATAGCTTATCTAACGCTTTAAAATAAATACACGATTCTTTAATAACAAAAAAACGATAATAAAGAATGACACTTGCCGCTAATACTCGTTATAAAGTTGTAGTCAGAGCGTATGAGCAACCTACAAAATTTTAATAATAATTTTTGATAGCTTACGCAAAATGTAGCTAGGGTGGTGTAAAAGGGGGACACGCAAACCACAACAAAAAACTTACTTGAATAGCTTTATAATAATTTTTAATTATATCTCACTCGGCATGCTATCGCGTATGCTCATAGAGTTAAATTAATGTTCGTTTTGCGTACACGAAAATATTATTATTTTTTAATGCACCTTCCTTAGAGTATTAATTTTTCAATGAGTATGAATATTTTGGTTTTTTTATTGTAATTTTATAAAATTTTGAAGAAACCCTCTCCTCATATTTATTTAATGTTTTAGTGCAAAGTGCAGAGGAAGTTACATTTGTAAAAAATATTTGATAATGGTACATAAAAACTAAATAGTTCATATCAATTTAAGCGGAAAAAAAATCAACAAATAAATTGAAAATCTGTGTAGTCAAAAAAATTCGCGAAAATAATTATTATAATTTTTAATTTGTTTTGTAAATTGTAGGACTGCAGCTTTATAGCTAATTAATTAGTACTTTGCACCGAAGTTGAATACCAAAAAAAAAATAAAACCGAACTTAATGCTGAAACTTTACTAAAAAAAAAATAAAAAAAATTGTTCTAAGAAAACGCGTACTCTGGCCAATTAAGAACACTGATATTCTAATTTAGAACCACTGTGCGCTGGCCTTTGCCATTATTTATTGTTTTTCTCTGTGAACGCTGCGGCTGCTCGGTCGGTCGTCTCATTAGTTTAGTTGCCATAATTTGCTAATTTATTGCTTAGTTTTTTTTTGTTGTTTTCTTTATATATTCGGCTACACTCATAAAGTTCTATAGATTCGCAGCGCAGCAAAAGCAACAACCACAAACAAAAACACCTGTACAACTATTTGTGCTTAAGCGTATTGTTTTGTAATTTTTTGGTTGGCAACTTTTTCGTTGGTAAACATTGTGAATTAAGAAGCAGCAACAACAACAATGCATGTTTAAAACAAGTGTTCCTTCAGTAGGGGTTTCTTGTTTTTTTTTTTCAATTCTATTCTATTCAAAAAAATATTGTTTAGCCTTGATTTTGTAACTTTGCATCGCTACATCTAGAACTGGAAACGTGTAGTTGTAGAATAAAAATTAGTTTCAGCATACAAATGTTTCTTTATACTTTTTTTCTACGTATTATCACAATGTAAATGTATTTTATTTTATTTATTTTTTTAAATAATGCTTGCCTTTTGGCTTTTCTGCTATTATTCCGTTGAAGGCGCGTACGAGACAACTTAATCGACACGTCGGCAGTGGAATTAGAATGTTCTATTGCTAATGAGTTTGCATAAAAATAAATTGTGTTGCTTATGATTCTGCATAAAAATAAAAATTATGATCGTATCTATTTATGTATTTTGTTGAAAATTTTAAATTAGCTCATTAATTTGTAAATTTTATAAATGAATTCGCTAGTATTAATTGCCGCTGACTGTTTCTTAGTTGCGCTATTGTTGGTCAAGCGCTCGGTGACAGCAATTGAACAAATCAAATTTAAAATGAATTGTAAACAAAATGAATCGCATTTATAGGCTTTTTTTTAATAGACATTAGTATTAATATATTTTAATATTTAGTGTATTGGGCGCTCAATAGTTGAGTGAATTTAAAATCTAAATGTCGTGAACTATTGGAATTCTTGCATATTTTTTTGTTACTTTTATTATTATAAGAAATTCTTTAACAAATTCATCGGCAAATTTCTCAAAATTTTTTTGTTTAATCTTGTGAAACATCCTTTTTCTCAAGTTCAAACTATGCCAAATGTACTTAATGGTTAATCGGAAAGATAATCCCTAACATTTTTCGCTTTATCAGTATGAAAATTTGCAGTGAAATGTGAAGGCTCGCGAGGTTAATCCTTCACGTTGAGTTCAATGGTAGTATTTATAACTTATTATTAAATTCGTATTTATAGTTTGTTTGCTTCTTAGTTAAGGTAAGTTAAGTTATGTTATGTTGTGTTACGTTAAATTATGTTATGTTATGCTATATACAACTTGTTATGCTGTTATGCTTGTTATGTTATGCGATGTGATATGCTGTGTTAGTGTGATATGATGTTATGAGTTGATGGTATGTAATGTGATGATGTAATGTTCTGTGTTCAAGTGATGAGATGTAACGAGATGTTATCAGATGATGTGATATAGTACTATGTGATATATGACGAGATGTGGTGACATGTGATGTTGAGTTTATTTCATGTGATGTTACGATGTAATTTGTTAATGTGACGATGTGATGTGTTAATGTGAAGATGTGATTGAATTATCTCACGTGATGGTTTCGTGTGATGTGATATTATCTTAAATGTGATGTAGATGACATGTGATAATGTAAATGTCATATGATGTTAATGCATATTGATTAAATCAACGATTGAAAATATCAATTATTTTATTTATAAAATTAATTCACCAAAAATAATTTGGTGTGATGTAATGCGATGATAGTATGTAATGTGATGTGTTCATGTAATATGATATGTTGACATCATTTGATGATGTGATGTAATATTATTGTATATTTATGTATATAAGATGGTCAGGGGCGGATCCAGACAAATATTTAGGTGGGGTTTTTTTTTTAAATGTATGTTTATTATAATGATAAGTCCTGCTTTTATTTGCCGAGCATTCAGCTCATGTGATATTATAATTTTTGACGGATAAATCAGCTTATAAAAAAATATCCATTCTCCTTGGCACCGTCGACATAATATCAATTACATTCTTATTTGTTCTGATTTCTGAATCAATAACTGAATCCATTAGTCCCTATAACAAGGTATATGGTGGTCGACGAGCCGCAACTTTCAAAGCCTGTGTGTTTTGAGCAAACAAGTATTTAACTTGACGCCCACCTGAACCAGTGAAAATTGAATTTGGGAAAATCGGTTGAACGTTTACTTAGAAGCAGGATTCCGTAAAAAAACCCGAATTTAGTAAAGGTTTTTTTGATATTTTCATTTCTTCTTCATATCAGCGACTTCTACGGAACAAGAACGTGTGGAAATTAACAAGAAAGCTGCAAGCAGTAGACGATCCTAAAAAGTTGACTAAGTCGAAGATAGCGAGAATTGCGGTGACGGAGAAAGCCACTTAAGCTCTTTTCATTATAGCAACAAGTTTTCTTATTTATTTTACTGAAAAATGTCTTGGTTTATTTATCCCACCAGGAGTAAGACAACCAAACGACATTTTTTTTTGTGTTTCACTCTCGCCTGAACTGGATTTTTTTCTCTTGGAACGAAACGTTATACAGTAAGAAATTAGTTGGAATTACGTGAATATTTTTGTCAAAAATTGTGTAGCTACAAGTTAAAAATTCAGGAATGGGTTTGTGTTAAACAATATTTCAAAAAATTTAAGTTCTACATCAGCTCAGTGTAGAGTTTACGTCATCACTCATTTGAAAATGCATTTTAATTTCTCACTTCGCGCACTCCACACTTTTAAGGCAAGTGTTGCTGCCGGTTGGCAGAAAATACTATGCATTTGAGGTTCCGGAAATTTGTTCGGGGGGAAGGGAGTTTGATTTAGTTAGTTTTACGAAGTTTCACTTCTACCGCCTAGCTGGCTCATAGATTTTTTAACAACACCGCCGTACGAAAATTGATGAAATTATCTTCTCGACTCAACCTGAAATAATTTATATATTTACAGCCATTCATATAAAGAATTTCCACGGCAGTTTATTGGGGCTCGATTTGTACTTCAGATTAAAGCGATGACTATGCATACTTCGCACAACTGTCGCATAACGTTTGAGAGCATCGTACGACGTTACGTACTTAATGTTGATTATGCTTCGCACAACCAAACTTATCAGCCTTACCAACCGCCAAACAACAATAAATGGCTCTCAACTTACTAGGGGCATTCACGGTATGCGCACAAAGAAAGGTGATCTTTTGGGAAGTAAATGTAAACGCATTTTGATATAAAATTTAAAAGTAGGCTTAATTATTTTTTACAAGGAATTAGCAAATAAAATATTCCCTCAAACCCAAGCCGAAATATTCCATGAACACCACATTGCTTCCGTGAACGTGATGCCAAAAATTTTCTTGCTAATACTCCTTTGGCGTGTCTCTTGCGACACTTTTAAGAATCAAAAACACAGCCTTTTACCAGCTGTCTTTTTGCAGATAACGCACTGAGCAAACTTCACAAAATATTTTTTTACTAAAAAGCACAAATCAAATGTAAACAAATATTTTTTTTGTTTTTTTTATCAAATAAAAACACAGTTTGACAATTAAGATAAAAAAAAATTTTAATTATAAACTTTACCAAGGATTACCTGTTAAATCTGCATTGATCAAAACCAATTTAACATGTAATTTCAAATCCGAATATAAGAAAATTGTGTGTTAAATATGTATGTATGTATGTACATATAATTGAAAACCAAGGACTTCATTTCAACTCCAAAAAAAACTTTTTACAATAACTTAAAAAAATATTTTATACGCATTAGGTGAACTCTTCATTCTTCATTTATTTGTTTTTTTTGAAAAAAATAAAACTAATAATATAAGAATTCACATGTTAACATTATGAAAGTTGTGAATACCGCTTAAAGCCTAGGTACCACTCAAGGCAGATCAAATAGGAAGGTGCAGCAAACTTTTTCTTTGTAGAAAATTCGTTCCAAAACCAATCTTTTTTTTTGGAACTTTTTTATTTTAATTTGAATTGTCAAGTTTTGAATTTCGTTGTGATAAGAATGCTTTCAATACAATTCAAGCTAGTTGATAAAATATTTTTGAAATTTTAGCTTTTAAAAGCAAAAACAAAGAACACAAAGCTCAAAAAAAAATTTTTTTTTTGGTCGATTGAAAATACGCCGCCAATTTTGTAAAGCAGCCCATTGGTACGCAAGCAGTTTGAAGTAGAATTCGATTCTTTTTTTTTTAAACGCATCACACAACTTTGATTAGTGCATGGATCTGATTTAGCTGCAAATGCAACTCTCATGCAATATTTTCGCACATTTCCTATGGTTCTTGTCAAAGAAAGATCTATCGTTAAGTTCAACAAGGGAACATAATGGAAATGAAGTGAAACGAAATGGTACTCATCCGTTTTTATATGCAAGCGTTTCAAATGTTGCCAATTTTGATTGGTTTGCAGTGGGAATGTGGGTCAAAAGCGCACTGCGCCAAAGCGGAGAACTCGCTGAGAATGAGCAAAGAGGGCGCCACAAAAAACGGTGAAGGAGCACAGTGAGTGATTAAATTTTAATTTTGTGGTGAGAGTGTTTGTTAAGTGTGTGTGTGTGCAATATGTGCATTTAATTGGACACATGAACGCCCGTGCGAGAAAGAGTACACAAATTGATAAGCGTAAGAGAGTTTAAGAATTAAAACAAGCAAACAATTTTAGGTAGGAAATACTGGGAAAGATTTTAAAATTCAATTTTACTTTTAATTTTAACTACGAGTATCAACAAATATGTACATACATACATATGTATATGCCAAAACACAAAAGTGGCTTCCAATAATTGATTAATTATTTAATACCAAAAAAAAACGTTTTGCATTTTAATTAAGCGTGAATTGTTTGCAAATATTTCACGCTGCTATTAATTATAAAATTTAATTGTAATACTAAATACTAAAATCATTTTTAAATTTTTTTTCTTTACTATTTTATGCATAGACATACATACATACATACATATATATGTATGTATATACATTTCAACACATTTTGAATGCCAAATGCGGAAGTGTATTTGAATGGATTTAGACAAAGATGTAGCCAAACTGCCTATCGGCCTGCCTGACTATTTAAGAGTGCGTTTATTGCTAATAAATTTCATGCTTTTTTTTGTGTCTTTTTTAATTTGCTTGTCTATTTACTTTTTGCCAATGTGATGCCGCCACTTCCAATTCACTTTTAGCCAGCGGTATGCTAACAAATTTATTACCGGTTATGTTTTGAGCAAGTCATTTTCGGTGCTTGTTGACTCTTTTGCCCCTTTTCGACTGACCTTACGCATTTTGAAACGCACAAAATTCAACGCAAAAAATTCACAAATGCGTTGCTCTGTTGCTGTGCCGCTGATCTCACTTCTGATTTTAAAATTCAAAATTTATTGCTTGTTTCTTTGAATTGCTATTTCTCCCTTTTCTAGCTACATAGTAGGTCCGCCACTTGAAATTCGATCGTGCCTACTACAGTTGCTTGCCTGCGTTTACTCAAGCGTTCGTTGTACGTTCATTTCTATTCGAGGTTTTTGAGCTGCTTCGAAAGAAATGTCCATTCAGCGTGTGCGTATACGCATTCTGCAGCCCTTTGCTTTTTGTTTTTTTTTTTGGTAAGCAGTAATGTTGAAACTTAAAATGTAGCATTTCGTGATGGCTGGATGTTTTGAGAGGGGGAGGTTGAGAAAATATCCGCTCGCTCTTTAGCGTTCTACTTCAACGCTAAAATAATATTATTACTTCAAACGAGCCATTCTTGTACCTACTTATAGTTTCAGACATATGTATATACAATTATACATACATACATACACACATCAAAGTATACGCAATTTTATCGCGGATACGGCTCTGGCGATTTGAATAAAATTGTATATGTATGTAGGGTAGGTTAGGTAGAAGTGGCTGCCAGCGATCACACCAGCACACTTCGGCCTTGTTAGGTCCATTGTAGTACCACGCGGATTAAAAATCTCCTACTCGAACTAACGTGTGGAATCTGTAAATTTTAATAATAGGCGTATCTCTATCTGGGCCAGATCGCTTAAGTCGTTGAAGAACTCTAATCCTAGGGGTGTCTTCCTTGTTATCAATAGTGCGGTACAGTCACACAGGAGGTGCCTCACTGTTTCAGGCTCCATTTCATTTCTGCAGCTTCGGCAGAAATCATTGTAATCTCTCTGCGTGTCTACCTATCAGTAGATGCCCTGTTAATATGCCTACGGCTAAGGACAGATCTCCCCTGCTGAGCAAGAGCAGACCTTGTGATTTTTGACGTCCTACTCCGGCCACAAGAGTTTGGAATTTATGCAGGTATTACCGTTATTCCAGCGACGCCCTGCTTCCTTAAGGGATAAGCCCCTTAGAATGAGCTTACAGGTAGCGAGTGGCATATCTAAAACCTTTCCAGCGTGGTGAAAGCGGAATGAATGCTCCCCCCCTCTTATAAGACTGTCCGCTTTTTCATTTCCCGGTATGTTGCTGCGCCCTGACACCCATACCAGGTAGAAAGCAAACTGCTCCGCCATCTCGTTTAGAGATTTGCGGCAGGTTGCCTCCGTTTTGGAGTTGCAGCTAACCGAATTAAGAGCCTTTAGCTGGACTATGAAAAAACACCCCCTCCCACTTTGTTCTCAAACTTTGAACCATCGTGTAGAAGAGAAGTGATTCAACCTCTTCAGGGCACTCATTGGACCACCAGTCTCTTTGAGGGACTAGCATTTTGTATCTATTCGTAAAGCTCTGAATAGCGATGCAGTATCCGTATATACCTACAAAGTTTCAGCAGACTTTAGTTTGAGAAGGTTTTGCAGATTTTAATGGCATACCTCCGAGTGTTTTTTTCTCATAAGAATCTTCACATAAAATATATGTATATGTATGCCTTACATAGTCGGTATTAAACTGTAGATCCCTTCATATGTGGCAAAATACAAAGACGCACAACAAAAAATGCAGAAGAAGCGCCAAATTTTGTAATTTTCATATTATAGCTAAATATTTCCAACTTTTTATTATTATTACTTTTAGTTTTGTAGTTATATGAGGTTTGCTCTAGAAAATGGCTCCAAATCGTAAATATTTTGTACGAGTGTAAGTGACTGATCTCCTTCAAAATGGCTAAACTAAGTTACATTAAACCGTTAACATCGGTAGACCAAATTTGATTTTTTATACTTATGTTTTTGACCTGTGATCTGTCAAACTTTTTCCAATTAATGAGAGTTAAAATACCGATTTGGGCATTTCGAGGGGCATAAATAAAACATAAATATGCTAAAATTAGTTTTTCAATGTGCCTTGGACTGCATAAAGTTTAAATAAAATAATCAAAAATAAACGAAATATATTAACAACATGAAACTTGCACATGATTATATTAAATTGAATCTGCTAAAAAACTGCATATTAAAAAAACTTATATGTATATAAAAAGCACTTATGAGTAAGTTCATAAGCGTTTATAAGTAAACATGCATACGTGAGGAATGGCAGCTAGGCTGCTCAAACCGCTGAGTGAAGACGAGGCTCAGCACACGGTCAAATCGCAATATCGGTAATTTCGTCTACTCAAATAAAGTAAAGTGCATAGTTATGTACGTACTTTGTAAAAAAAAAAACAATTAAAAATGTAACTACTCGGCGAGCCATAGTTATTCCTAGCGAATCAAGCGACTGAAGGTATTGGAGCCTTTGCCTTTCCAACCGCTTATAAATGCGAAAATCGACATCTAAAGACATGCTTCTGCGATCGAGTAAGATCACACATCAAATTCAAGAATTAAAAAAGATAAAGCAGCACAAAAAGGTAAGAAAATTTAACAAATCAAATTAGGCGGACGCTGGGTTATTTTGACTAACTGCGTTTGATTCCAAGGTGATGCAACTTTTACGAACTTACGGGACACATACTTTCGGTACTTCCACCCCGTAACGTGGAGTAAGTATCGTAAGTATGTACCCCGTCAGTGTGAGACCTTAAACCGAAATAAAACTTCTGCTGTCCAAGTACCAATCCGCCCGGTTACACCGTCCAGTATTCCATCGGGAAGTCGTTTGAACACAAGCTCACTCGTACGTTATAGATCCATTGTGATCAGTAATGGGCCGTAACATCGTCCCCTTTGTAATATTTATTTATTAAGACTTCAATGTACTTACATGTTTACTTTAAATATTGCATAAGTATATTTTTTTTATTTCAATACTGATAATGGGTCGCCAATCGGGAATGACCGAAGTTCAATGTCGTAATTCTCTCACTGAACCAGCTCAGGTTTCCGGTTTCTAGGTTCCAATCCGCACCATAGTATTTCGGATGATTTTGTTATCTTTCTTTAATTTAAATAGAGATACTAGTTTTCGTTGGAGCTGTTGGAATGTCGGCTATTACGAAGTGCTCAGTCCCATGGCGGTTGGAACGAATTGACATAGTTCATATTTCACCATTGCTCGCAAGCCAAGAAATACAGAGAGCTCGCTTTTTTTACGTTTAAGTAGTTGGACAGGACGAGATTCCGATCTGCCCGATCGTTGAGACTTGCACAAGGCGAGCGATCTATGTATGAGCACCGCTTGGTGGTTGGAACGACCTAGCTCCCAATCCCCTCTGAAGCTTAGGTTACTATTTTTATCTGTACCCCATGGAACAACGATAGTAATAGGGACAATATCTTTTAAACTTAGAAGCAGTCGGAAAGGACGTGATTCGGATCTGCCCCTAGCTAAGTTTTATACTATGCCGGCTTCTGATCGGAATGGCAGATAAATAATAAATAAATAGTCCTTTGACCGTTAAAGCGTGGAATACATGTTTCGCATTATTGAGTACGCCAATTCCACAGAAGTCGAACTCATGTTTGACTTCAAGCATCCTTGACCACATAGGCATAGGATTGTGTTGAAATCCACCTCCCTCACTTTGAATGCAGCGCTCTATATCGGGAATGCATCGGTATGTCTACCGTCTGTTTATCGTGCCATTTCATACCTTTCATAGAAATGGTATATTTAGATTGCTCCGATGTTTGTAAGTATCCGATGGATATTAGTTGGATTTTTGTTTCATTTTGACTAACTATTGGCCGTCATTACTATTTAAAAATCCAAGAAACTCCTCACAATTCATTAAACACTTTTCTTTTATTTGGAGTTCGCTTCAATTTATTTAACTTAAAGGCGTTTTCTCTCTTTACGCCGCTGCAAACATTAAACTAAAAAGTCTCTCATCGACTGTGTTCGATTGTGGGATTGAGAAAATAACGTCACATTTTTTTCAAACTGGTGAAAAGAGCCACTTCTCAAAATGATCCTTTTGTTTTCAAAACTTGAAGTATTATTTTCGTTTCTTAAAAAATTTTTTAAGGCTACATATCTATTCATCAAAATCTATGTCTACAATATTAAAATCATTAATTGTTTCCGTGAATTGTGAGAAATTCATTTAATTTTACTTTTAATTTTCCAAAGTTGACTAATTGTTGACCGTCATTACTTTTTTAAAGTTCAAATTCAAGTTCGGAATACATTCGCGCATGTGAACGAAGTAGAATAGAACTTTTGAAAAACAAAATAGAGCCACATTGTGAAAATGAAAATTAAGAATTTTTTTTAATTCTATGAAATATCTTCGGAGTCTTTGCGCTTAAAAGTGCCGTTATACAAAAATCAGCACAAATCAGCGTACCGAATTGGGAATTGAAAATTTTTAGTATAGCGAGCGAAAATTTAGTAATGTCCTAACCAAATCCAGTACGTCTGGACACCGTACGTATATGGGACCCGATTGTTCAGATATTATATTTTGCTCCATAACACTTTCATTTAAGCAGCTGCAGACTTGAAATTTTGCATAAATATCAGGTATTGTTAGCATTATATTAGCAGAGAAAATATATTGTAAATTTATTTATTAAATATTACCGCATCTTTTTATACCTTTCATGGAAATGGTATTTGTAAGTACCAGAATGAGAAGAGTTAGACCCATCAAAAAGTATACCGATACGATCACAGTGACGAGCTGAATCGATTTAGCCATATCCGTCTATCCGTCTGTTTGAACGCAAGCGAGTCCTTCAGTTTTTGAGCTATTTTAATGAAACTTGGCACTCAGATGTCTTTATACATTTGATTAGGCATTTGTCGGAACCGGCCAGATCGGAATACTATAATGTATATAGGAGCCTATTGTTCAGATAACATATTTTGCTTCATAACTTCTTCATTTAAAAAGCTAGAGGTCTGAAATTACTTTACTAAGTTCTACATATAAGACCAGTGAAAATTTTATAGATCAAAAATACATAACATTCATTTAGAACGAAAACCCCTCCATTTAGACAGCTAAAGTCTTGAAATTTTGCACATAGAATATGTATAGTGAGAACTAATGTAGTAGTGAAAATCAATAAAATCGGATATACATATGTATATGACATATAACTGTTATACAACCGATTGTTCAGATATTGCAATTAGTACGAAACCCGCTCAATTTCGTCAGCTAAAGACTTGCAATTTTTCACAAATATTAACGATTATTGGGACTATTATATAGCAATCAAAATCAGTAATATCAAATAAATAAAACATATGGCTCTCATACATTTCTTCCATTCATACGAGTTATGAAGCCTTCGGGCATAGCTTTTTTTTACTTGTTACCAATATTTTCATTCTTCGCTAAGCATCTGCAATTTAAGTAAGTATAGTTTTGTAATATATGTTTGTATGTGTATGAATGTATATATTTACACATATAAGTAACTATCTACATTTATTTATGTAATCAGATATGATATTTTCGAGCTTACATATATGTATTTGTGTAAACATATGTATGTATGTATGTATGTATGTATATAATATTTGTATGTATTTTTCTAAATTTTGTTTCCTCCTCTGCTTCACTCACACATGTTTTTCAACTTTTTTTTCTAACTTTTTGAGCGCTTTCCGAACGCAAAGCAAATACGCACTGCACACAGCGCAGCGTTTAATTTCATTTTCAACTGAAAAACTTAACTCACACACACACACACATAAGTGTTTATTCAAATGAACTAACAAATTTTTAAAGTCAACGGTGACTACTAAATTTCAAGGTTACGTTCAGGGCTAAACGCACACAAGCAGATAACGCACCGAACGCAAAGCGCAAGCGGAGGCGGTGCCGATAAAGTGAACGGTATGTGGAGGAGAAGGCGGAGGACGGAAGGTGCTTGTGCGATTAAAGTGCGTTTGGCCGAGCGCTGTAGTGTCGCGACACCTTCGACTCAAAGGGGCACTGGGTTTTTTTTTCGACAAAATTTTATGCTTTCGCTGTTTTGGTAGTAGCTCAACCTTTTTGGTCGGTCGCACATTTTCACACCGTTGACTAATTACGGTGTTTGCGTGAATTTCGGTTGGCTGCAATTGTAACTATAACTAACATACATACATATGTATGTATGTACATACTCGTTTATACTTAAATCTAGGTATAAAATCAGTTTTTGCTCAACTCTTTATTTTATTTGTTTTGAAATCTTTGCTTCGTATTCGCTGTTGCAGTAGCAACAGCAGCCATCATAAATCAGTCAGTTGCCAAGTCACGCACAACTGAATGCTTTTTTGTTAATATTTTTATTTATTTTTTTCAAATTATTATTTTTTTGCACGCACGTCAGTTTGTATCGTTTTTTTTTTGACACAACAACAAATACAAGCAATGTAGATATGTGTAAATAATAGCAGCGTAAATGCGACACGCATTATTTGTACAACTGATTTGTGTTTGCAGCGTGAAAACGCTGAATGCGCCGCTAGAGTTATACAATAAAGAAATAAATGTGAGCGCTTTTAATAAAAGTAGTACACACATTTTGTTGGTATTTTTCTATATCATATACGCATGTATTTGTACATTCGTACATACACGCCCAGTAGGAAATATGTAGAAGCACCAGCAACTTATGCTATGCACAATTTGCAGATAGCAAGCATCAGGCAGCATCTGTCAAAATTTAAAACACACACGTTTTTATGAGCATCGTTTTTTGGACAACAGCCCGACTTCATAGCCGCGGACTGCAGTTGTCGTTGTCGCTAATATACATACATCCATATTTAATTTTGCCGACGACAATGAACAGGTAGTGCTGCCACCGAAATGCTATATTGAAATACTGTTCAGAGTTTTTAAAAGTCTAGCGTTATTTTACCAAGAAAAACATCAAAATAGCTCTGACATTTTATATGTCATAACAACCGATAATTTGAAACTAATAAATCCACCTACATATATACATAGTTATTTTTTGCAACAAAAATTTTGCCTGGAACAAAATGTTTTAAAAATAAGTTCTTTGATATGTCGCTGACGTCTTCAAAATGACCAAGAAGCTGGCTTTATGGGGGGTATTTTACTATAGACAGATAAAAAATGTATTTTTTTTTACATATTTTCGTCGTACATTATATGTAGAATATAGACATTATAACTCGATCTTAAATACATTTCGAGATACAAAGCCAAAAATTGAATTATGCACGGTGCACGGTGGTGTTTTCATAAATCTTTCAACGCGTTTTTCTCAGAACCATTATTTTCAAACCGGTCGCAACGATAACTAGAATATAATACGATAATAGATATAATCACAAGTCTACTGAGTACAAAGAAAGTTGAATTTTCTGCTACAGATAATTTAAACGAGAAAAATCGTGGCAACATCGAAGCAACATATTTCTACAAGCTCAACTTTGAAGCGCCACTATTATGATTTGAATAAACTTTTTGTCAAAGTAAAACCATCAATTTATTGATTATATCCCTTAGTTTAACTTGCAAAGGGTCGCGTTCAAAAATATTCAATAGTCTTGTTGCGACAAAAATTATGAAATTTTGCTGTCGTTACGTCGTGAAGTGCTGTTGTATAAGTGTTCATTACTCTTCGCCCGGTGGTCCTTAACACTTTCTTGCCAAATTTCCCTTACTTCATTCGGTGGCACATATGTATGTAATTTTGCAACATCTTTTTGTAAGGCATAATCGGAGGTGTTCATAAGTTGCTTACTTATTTTCCAACTGGGTACTTACTCGTACATATCTACGAGTTTGTATGCTTGCGTTTTTTTTTTCTTTAGTTGCGGTTTTTAATACTGTCAATTGATTGCACAGGCCATCAGCATTTAACGGCTTCATGCAGCCTTCAAAGTAGCTTATGAATATTTTGCATTTTCCCAGCAAGTAAACGACGTTTCAAAATAATAACCGCACCAAATACAACGTTTTTTGCTTTTATTTAAATTCTAATATATTTAATTTAAGTATAATGCAATAAATGTAGTATAAATCCGCATGTATTTTTTTTTTTTTTGTAAGCAATTGTATAGCCCATTTAATTGTAGTAAAATGAAATTTAAGAGGAAAATTGCCACATGTGACCGTTTATTTTTGACACGTTTTCCTGGCGTGACTGTTGTGTTCAGTTTTCCATATAAAAATCAAAATTTTTCATAAATCTCAAAATTCAGCAGTAGTCTTTAGTTGCGCGAAACTTGCACATTATTATATGTTACGGAATTTAAATGGATTATAAAATTGCAATATTTTTTTTTACAGCTTGGCTCTTGTTGCAGACCTTAATTTGATTTGAATTCTTACCTAAAAAAGAAAAGCATCTAAATTTGCACTCCAGTTTAGTAGAAAGCTTTGAGTTCTCTTAGTTAAACTAGAAAGAAATAAAGAGGTTTCTAAAATACTTAATTGCAAAGTAAACAATGTCAAGAGATTTTTCTGTATGCATTAGGTTTTTCTTTTTTTTTCTATGTATGAAATGACACAAATGTAAGGCATTCCGGAAGTACTTATGCAGGAAGTCTTTTCGAAGTGATTTCGTAACAGCTATTCTAAAATGGCTTTTTAATTATGCGCATGCAGTAGCTTTAAAAAGGCCTTCTTAGGAAGGCTTTCGAAAAGTATCTTCTGCTAACTTTCTTAAAAAATTAAATAACTTAAATCCAAAAAATAATACAAAAAAAATATTTATTTAATCAATGGAAATATAAATATATATACATATAAATATATTACAATTTAAAGACACTAGCAACAAAGGCTATCGTCCTGACAATTTTGTCTTATGCATTCACACTTATTTATTTATTTATTTGTTTTTATATTTTTGATTGTTTTTACTTGGGAAATATCTTTGTTGACTCAAAAAGAAATTATGTTCACATGTTCTTTTTAAACGGCACACCAATTTAAATTGCTTAAAAGATATACATACAGTGTAATCCATTCATAATGGACTCGCTTAAGATGGAAACTCTGTTATTATGTACCTCTTTGTCAAATAGACTCGGTTATAATGGACTCCATTTATAATAGACAATAAAATCGGATTTTGTCCATTATAACCGACATGCTGGTCTGGTAAAAGACATTCCTGATGGATTAGATTTCGACCCGGAGGACGATGAACCTTTAAGCAAACTTATCGAAATTAATAACGTAATGGTTTTAAGCAAGTTTGATGAATATTCAAGGATTGACGAGAATATTATAGCCACAGAAGAACACTCAGACAATGACTTAATTCAAGACTTTCTGCACGAGCTGCTTGAAGAAGACTCCGGTGATGAAGATTTAGCACAGCCCGAAACTATAATAAAAATAGAAGACGCTATGAATTATTCTAGGAAACTGAAGCTATATTTTCAACAAAAAGAGAATAGTTCAGATGCAATCAATTTGCTCAATAAAGTCGAAATCAAACTACAAAAAGATTTTGCCAATAAGGCATTCACCCAAAAGAAAATCACTGACTTTTTTCAAAAGACTTAATTAAACTCAATATTTTTTTAATTTTTGTATTTTTATGCAATAACTTTATTGCTTTAACAAAAAAACACATTGAATTTACTTTTTGAGTTAAAAATTTTATATTCTGATTAGATGGACACTCGGTTATAATGGATAATTTGACATGGTCCCGTGGAGTCCATTATAACCGGATTGCACTGTATGTATTTTTATGAGCTTAAAAAATACTAGCAATTTTGAAATTTTGATAAATATTTTGGAATTTTTCTATATTTAAAAAAATAAAATTAAAATTTTAATAACAAACTAAATGCCTATAAAAAAAAAATATTGAAAAAATTTTTTTATTTTTAAAAAGAGTACATACTATACTAAATTATTATTTTTTTCTATGCAGGCGAAGATACAGGGGGCGGTTTTGGGGGTTCCTTGTAATAAAATATCTTTAAAAACTTCAAAATAATTTATTAAAATTCAAAAGAAAAGCTTATCTGTAAAGGCTATTAACGTAACAAACTGTTGCAAGCAAAAAACTACGGAATATAAAAAAGGTACATAAGTATATATGTAGTATGTATATAAACATCGTCGCTGCAGTTTTTCTGTAACTTTAAATGGCAGCAAAAAAAATATTTTTTTTTACGCAAAGAGATATGTATATAAAAAAGGTATAAGCAAAATTAAAAAATTGCAATAAAATTCTAGTTCGACAATTAACAACACCAGGAAGCGAAAATGTTTTAACTTTTTTTTTCTTTTTTTTATTAATTTTTCAGTTAATTATTGAAAAACCAGTTAGAAACAGTCGTTTTTGACCAACTTAGTATAGCTGGAATTTATAGTGTAACATAACAAGAAAGCGCATTGATGGCAACGTTATTCAGTTGGTTTATTTTTGATTTATTACAAAGAAAATTCAACAAAATAACTTGCAGAAATGTTCTCAATACAGCTGAGAACCATCTACAATATTATAAGCCGCGCTGAAAAGTTCTGGAGGCCGACCAAAGAAGTTGACAAAGAAAGTAGGACTATACATTCAATTGAAAACAATGCTCGAATTAGCACCAGAAAGCTTGCCAAAAATTAAAAAAAAAACGACTGCAGCGTAGAGGTATCGTATGAAATAATTCGACAAGTACCCAAAAAGCACAAATATTCCTCCAGAAATGCGCGGCGCAAGCAACTGCTGGCTTCACAGAATATTTGCAAAAGGATATCAATTGCTATTTTCCAAATTTTTGAGCGAATGGATTTCTCGCGCAACGAGTTCTTTTGCGATTAAACTAAAATAATAATGTAGCATCACCAAGAAAGGCCCAACAAATTTTGGAGAAATCCACTCACAGCCCTCCAATATAAAAATATAATGCCCAGCGTCAAATTAGGAAAATTGGCCGTCATGGCATAGGGATGTATATCTAGTAAAGACTTTGATAATTTTTACGAAAATAATGATAAAAAATTGTATTTGGATATTTTGCCCAACGAGGTAATTAAAAGTCCTCAAAAATTTGGCTTTAAATATCCCCAAAATCGACAAAAACTAAAATATAAGCTATATCTAGATAACGACTTCAAACATAAGCCACTAATTTATATGACTTGACTGCTTTAAACCTACAACAAAGTAACAGACGCACCTTCGCAAGGTCCAGGCAATAATCCAATATAAAATTTGTGCGAATACTTGAAAAGAAATGTTGGAAAACGGGCACCAACAAATAAAAATGAGATAAAAAATTAAGTGTTTAAAATGATGTTATATAATCTTTTTTACTTATTTCTGAATATACTACGCTATTTTTTTTAATGGCTTAACAAATTTTTATTTACATGACTTTATGATGGAGGGACTGTCAAAAATTTTTGTTTTTCTTTACATTAAAAAACAATGGATGTCACTTTCAATTTGTTTGAGTGGCTATCGAGAGGCTTGTAATTGTCACTCGTTATTTCAATGGAAGTATTTATCGTCGAACAATATTGTAGACGTGTTTTAAAAGTCAAAATAAATTGCGAACATTCATTTAATGGAAGAAAATGCGTAATACTGTTACTAAACAAATAAAAGTTGCCAAAAATCAACGATATTTTGTCGGTACTTGAAACATGCACTTTTATGTACTTAAATTTCATAGTCTATAATATTTTTTAAGAATAAAAATAAACATCGAAATTCTAATGAAACTTTGTACGTTTTTAATTTTTGTGCAAAGTTAAACAACCAGCTATAATTTTATTAAAATGTAATATTTAAAATTAATTCTAAAATAAAGAAATGAATCCATAGCAAACACTCTTATTATTTTATCACTAGGATAGTAACAGTGGCCGCTGTGGTCGAGTGGGTTCGATTCTCAGCCAGGGCAAGTAAAATCTAAATCATAGAAAAAGTTCTTTCTAACAGCGGCCACCCCTCGGCAGTCAAAGGCAAACCTCCGAGGGTATTTCTGCCAT
Source organism: Philophylla caesio (assembly GCA_963971545.1). Classification (NCBI taxonomy): domain Eukaryota; kingdom Metazoa; phylum Arthropoda; class Insecta; order Diptera; family Tephritidae; genus Philophylla; species Philophylla caesio. The sequence continues at coordinate 94,197,924 of OZ020609.1, forward strand.
GAAAAAGCTTCTCATAAAATACATTTGCCGTTCGGAGTCGGCACAAAACTGTAGGTCCCTTCATTTATCGTATAATATAAAAAAGACGCAGAAAAAGAGGAGAAAAACATCTATTATACATATGTAAATGTTTAGCTTCTAACCTCTGTTACTCACAAATTGCTTTCAATATAAGATTTACTGCCTGATTCTGTGTTCTTGATCAAAAATTTACAAACATTCGAATTTTTATAATTTGTCAATAACATCTTTCATTATTATAATTAAGCAAAGAAATATCCTTTTATTTTTGATTAGAATACATAAAGCTTTATAAATTTTCAATATTAAATATTTGTAAATCTTTGATTATTTATAAAGAACACAGAATCGGGCAGTTATTTTATTAAACGAATTCGATGGTACTTCCGATTGTAATTGAGGTGTTTTTAAGGCTTCGAAAACCAACGATAGTTCGAGTATAAACATTTTTCCAGCTCTATCTATCATTCTTAACTTTAATTCACTTCAATTATCATTGTTTGCCTTACATTATATGAATATATGACGTCAAGCAAACATATTTCCTCTCTCTTCAATCTATATTTCTTGGAATATATGTATGTACATAAGTCATGCATTTAATAAAAAAAAAATAAAAATAATATTAAACGGAATTGAATTATCACTTATCAATTCGTACATACTCATGCAAGCATGTTTTTATGTATATTATATATGTATGTAGGTACATATACACGTTCATATGTATGTATGTATGCCTGCATATGTATGTATGTATGCATATACAAGCCCATTTAACACGCACATTTACATACATACATACATATGTACATACATACGAATTCATCGTAAAATTTGTTGCGTGAATCGGCCACAACTGAAAAATGCGTTCAACTACAACTCTGCAACAAAAAAAAATAAAAAACAACAAAAAAAATATAAACAAACAAAAATCAGTCGCAATAAAGCGACAGAACTGTCAAAATAATAATTTTGTCGTTACAACAATAACATCATTTCATACAACAACTCTTTGGTTTTTTTTTGTCATTTGTTCATAAAAAAAAATGCCGGCTGTATCAAGTCAAAGCTTTTAAGCAGTGTTGCTGTTGTTGCATTTTAACCTTGATCGCCGCTGTATAACAACAGCAACAATTAACATGTTAGCAATAAAGAGAGACTGAAAAATTAACAACAACAACAACTACACTGGAAATCAGCCTTTTTTTGGTGTATTACAACCGACAAAACAAAAAACGTTTAGGCCCTTTACAACAATAGTTGCCCTTCAAAAATGCACGCATACTAAGCCAATGCATTCACACGCATATGATAAACTCATAATATATATATATATGCATATGTGTACACACACAAATGTTTAGCATATACATATGTATGCGTTTTTGTATATGCGTACGCACCTTTGCTGCAGATAAACGTTGAAGTAAGTCGAACATGCCCAGTAGGAAATCGTCAGCGTATATATGCTCAGCAAGGAAAATCAAGCGCTGTTACTTTTACAGTTTTTTTTTTCAAAATTGAGTGATCAATGATTTTCTCTGTTTCAGTTGCGAAATTTTGCAACAGGCCTTTTTGGAACGACTTTTCGTTATCCCTTGTCAAGTTGGGTTTTGGGGACAAACGGAAAAACCGGGCACTTGTGGTGCCTTCTTCAGTGTTGTGATTCAAAGCGAAATACTAACCAAGAACCTCAAGTTGACGTGAATCGGGTTGCCTCTCTAAATCAAACTAGACAAGCGAAGACGAAAAATCATTCCTAAATAAAATGTTCCTTAACATTTTCAATTCAGTCTCTAATAGCAACAAAAGTAATGTTTTAGATCGATTGTCGTTTATTAATCTCCAATTAATTGTAATCAAGAGATTGAAAGTTAAAAAAAGAAAATCAAAATATAAAAATAAATCTATAAGTTGGGTACGTATAAACATCAATAACTTCAGAATGGATTGTTCGATTCAAGTAGACTTTTTTTAGTTGTGTTTTTTTAATTGCCCAAGGAAAACTGTTCCGGAGAGAAAACATCGATAGATGGCGCTGGTGTCGAGTAATAACTAAATATCATATTTAAAGTCCGAAAGAAAAACATCTATGAGAAAAATTTATCAGATAGGCTGCGCTGTTGTCGAGTTATTTATAAATGTCGAATTACTGAACCAAATTTGATAAAATTCATTTTGTATTTAATTTGCATGATTAAGAATAGGTTTGCGAAAAATGATGTTGCTTGGTACCGCTGAAGTCGCGATTTCTGGGATGACGAAATACTCGTATTACTGCATCTTCAGCTTGGAAAATCTGCCAAAAGTATAAAGAAAGGTAGGAAGCTACGAAAACGGATGCGAAATTTAGGTGGCATTTTCATTTACAACAAAGTTCAAAAAGTGTTTTATTTACTTCTAATAAATTTTGGGCGGGTCGAAGTTCGCCGGGTCTTCTAATATAATATAAATATAAAAATTAAAAATTTGATAGTAAATATAAAAATAAGGAGTATAGAAATATAAAAATAAGGGTGTAAAACGCGAAATCAAAGAAAGGTAGTTAATTCTAATTTGTAATCTCAAAATCTGAGACTTTAGATTAAAGCAAATTATATAATGTAAAAAAAAATTGTTTCTTTGAAATCTGTGTGATTTGTAAATCAACGATTCATATGAATGTAAATTATTTCAAACTAATTCCAGGCGCTGCGATTATCAGCGAACAAATTTCCAATTGGCTGCTTATGTGTTTGTGTGTTTGTATTTGGTCAGTCAAGCTGATTTTTACGCATCAAAATAATTTAATCGATCAAATTCGATTAGAATTTCAGTATTGTATTTAATTATTGCTTGTTTTAAATTACAAATTTTCTTAGAAATGTGGTGGAGCATTCTCGTGCATTAGTATGTTATGTAAGTTTATACGAGTACTTATGTATATGATACAAACGTCACTGTGCGATTACTTACATATAAATTTAGCACAAAGGAATTTCGCATTACTCTATATTTTCGTTGACTGTCACTTAACGAGTTCAGAATACAATTTAGTGTATTACTCTTTTTGTTTTATGGATAATCAAAATTTTTTTAATAACTTTACAACTAAAGCAATTAAGAAGCTTTTTAGAGTACTTAAGTCGTCATTCTAAAATAGTTTTGATGTTTAGAAATAAGACACTTTGGTGTGTAAAATGATGTGTCTCACTTCTTCTCTCTAATTCTTTTACAGTTAGTTTTTCGGAAAAGAAATCCAAAATTATCCAAACTAAGGGGATTCAAGTATTACGCGAAAGTATATCTAGCAAAATTTTAATTATCGTTTAAAATAACAATAAATTATTCATAAAATTTGACAATTTTAATTTTCGAATTTAATTTTGCTTCACTATGCTCCCTCGTCGGACGAAATATGCTCAGCGATTTTATTCTGCTTTCAAAAATTTACAGTAAAAGCTATGAGACTTGCTACAAAATTTTAATAATATAAACTCAAAATAGAAGCAAAATAAAGACTAAGCTCTCTTAGCTTTTATAAATTAAATTTTTTAGTATTCCTGACTTCGAAAAGGCGCACCATTTTATCTTCTCAGTGTCGAGAACAGCTTTCGCAACTTACTTTAAAAATGTGTCTATCCATTAAACAATTTTTTTTTAAATAATATTTCCGTTAAATGGACAGATAAATTTAAAAGGTCACTTCAGAACACAACTCTCAATTAATTTGAAATTAAGACAGTCCTATAAATATTTTGCGAACGTATTTTGGTCCCACACAAATGAGAAGCTGAGAAGCTATTCAAATCTTTCAAAGAGGACAGATAAAAAGTATGCAGTGAACTGCTTGATTCTTCATTGCTTTCTCTCATTTAAAATATAAGCGCACAAATTATATATTTGCTGAGCTACATATTCAAATTTAAAGATATATAAATGACACTGAGAATAGGTTGTGTAAAAATGTTACTTATACGCCTAGTAGTTGAATGCTTTCCCATTAAGAATACCTTTTAATTAATGTCTTTGCAAAATCTAACATATTTAACTCTTGTACTTTATATAGTCTTTTATGTTTATTTGTATATAATACTATCGTAGTCTAAAACAAATTAAGTCGGTACATTATTCCCCCTAAAAATATTTAAAAGTCGCTCAAAGCACTCAAAGTTTTCCATGAACTTTACATAATCAAAAAAATGTGTATAGTGGGTGCTTAAAACGCTTAAAACTTTTCCATACATCTTACATAGGAAAGAACCATTTCTCGTAATACTCGTATTAGTTTATAATACCTGAAAATCAATATTTTTCAATATTGTTTGTTTATTTTACCACTTTTTAATACTGCAAGAATACAAAAATTTTTCTTAATTTAATTTATAAAATAGGTGAATTCACAATTTGTTATTTTTATTTAAGGTCTTTTGAGAAAGATCAGAGTTCGACTATTGACAAATATTGATTTTCAATATTTGTATACCAATTTTTCGAAAAAAAATTTTTTTTGCTACGTAAAATATATAAAAAAATATTTAGCGCTTTGAATTCTCTATACAAAGTTTTTGTTTTGAATATTCCTAGGGAGTGGCAGCATTCAAATTCAGACTTTACTTTTATCCCCTAAATATCTTTGGCCCTCCATAATGTATTTATGTATATGACTAAATTTCGTTGTAAGGTTAAGGTGTTGCTGATTATCATAGATGGGCGCTTTGCAGTTTACCAGTACCAGTACTGGTACTTTGTAAATATAATTTTTGCAGAAAATGCTATTTAGTCTGCACTACCAATAAACTTTTACTGATTACTGAAAAATTTGCAGTATATATTTTTAATTGATTACTGATAAACATTGCAGTAAGAATATTTTTTACTTATTACTGGAAAAAATCGCAAAAACAATATTGATTGCCTTAACATACATTATTAAAAAAACGTTTACTGTTTAAATAAAAAACAGTTACTGGTAGTTAAAATCAATCAAAATTCAATGAGTTTCTAATTTTTTCAAGTAATCCGTAAAAGAAAATTGTACTGCAATTTTTTTAGTAGTCAGTAAAAAAATATTATTACTGCAATTTTTACCAATAAAAAGTAGAAAAATATTTTTACTGCAAATTTTTTCATTAATCAGTAAAATATATTTTTACTACAATATTATTCAGCAATAAGAAAAAAAAGTATTTATGTATACAACAAATTTTTACTGCAATTTTTTTCAGCAATAAAAAAATATTTTTACAGCAAATTTCAGTAAAAATTTACTGTTAACGCAAATTAAATTCCATTATAAGTAAAATAAATTATACAGTGTGTCCATCCATGCTGATTATAAATTCATCAATTTTCACATTACAAGGCATCTAGTTATGTACCTTAGCGTGACTATCATTTGCGTTGAGCGCAGACAATATTTATATTATTAGCTGCAATCATTTCTTTTTCTCTTCATATGAAGGCTGTTATAGGAATTATAGGCTTGAGTTACAATATTAAATTCTAAAAGTAGAAAAGTAAAGGCTGTGGTCATTTTGGTTCATTATACGCAATGGTGAACCGAATAGTTGGTAGATTGGTAGAGTTAGAATTTTTCATGAAAAATTATTTTCGCAAACTTTTTATAAATTTATCGTTAATTAAACAAAATTCGCTTGAAGTTTGACACAGTAAACAAAATTAGAAAAAAAAATTCCTTAAGTTTATAAAAAATCTCGACTTTTTTATTTAGAATTTAACTGAGAAACTATTCTTCAAAAAGTGTTAAATAATATATTTTTGGGTAATTTTATTGAGTAGATTACCAACTACTCGATTTGGAAAAATTGTGCGTGCTTTCAAAGTATCTCTGCTGATCTAGATGTTGGCATTCATGAATACCTGAACATACGTACACACATTCATACATACACACACATTTTGTGCATAACTGGATACATATGTATGTATGTATGTATGTACATAGATAAACAGCATTTTTCCATCGATGCGTGCCTACGCACCTTCTTTGCAACACTCACAGTCATAAATCATTTTTTGCTTACTGTTGCTGCTGCCGCTGTTGTTGTTGTTATTGTTGTTGATTTTTATGTCACTACCATTATCACTTACCAAATACAATACAGCATTTTCATCGCGGCCATTACCATAACTGTCATGTGTTGGTATGTAACTCGTTTATGTAGATATCATAATAGATATTTTAGGTCGCAATGTATGTATGTATGTACATATATTCAAACTTCGAAATTAATGTAACTCATAATGTTGTTGTGGCTATTTTTGTAATTTAATGTCACTTTTTCATCGTCTGTTATGTTATCGCGTACAATTATTTTTCACTTTTTGCCTTTTTTCTTCTTTGTTTTTTTTTTTGTTTTGTTTGCTGTGACGTTTAATTGTTTTTGTAATGTATTTTACCGTACACTACGGCCCACAATTATATGAAAAGTATTTCCTTTTCTCTTTTTTTTTAATTTATTCTAATTTTTCAAATAAAATCCATTTTATTGTCGAACAAACCTCATATTAACACGGTATTAAAAATGTCTACAATGGTGGTATTCACAAGGTGTCGTAAAGTGTTGCAAAGTTTTAAAATCAATTAATTTGTCAGTTGCATACAATTATTTTTATTTTCTTTGTTGCGTGGCACAGTAACAGGAAGTGCAACAACTTTAACTCAGATTTTTTATATTTCATGATTCAACGGCATTACGGCACTTTACGAAATTTCGTGAAACCCCTTAGTATTTATAAAAAAATTAAACAAAATTTCATCAAATATTTTTACAGTTCAGTATTTTGATGAAATTTGTTTTTAGTGAAAAGTGTTAGTGCACTTTTGAAAAATATCGAGTAGGTGACGAAGGCAATCACGTATGTAGTTCCCGACATAGTTCGTTTGCGACAGCAAGAACGGCTTCAGCAGACCACAACTCGTTAGAATAAGGAGGATCCTACGTTCCATTCTAGCGCCAAACTTTATACTAAACAAGGCGACAGTTGTCAACGCGTTTTAAGTCGTTGGAACAAGAGCAGTGAGTGGCAGTATACTTAGCATACTTAGCCGATTTAGGATCTGAACCATTTTGAATTCTTGCAGGCTTGCATTTCGTCCCCATAATACTGATCCATGGGTATTGGAACGGAGCGTCTGCTTCTTCGTATACACTTCTGCGGGAGTTGAGTGGATAGGAGACGACGAGAGGTGGAATAGATCGGCGAACTAGGGACTAAACAAGAACACGTACGGATGAGTTGCTGCCTTATTCCGTCACTCATTTGCAAAAGAATTCAACTAATAAAAAAATAAAGCATATCAGTCTGGTCTTTCAATTTATCAATTTGTGAGTACAAAAGCGTGAGAAACTCAAAGGTTTTTTTTTTACTAATGGTTTGATATACATTTTCAATTTAATAAAACTACAAAATGGCTCCTTTGAAAATTTAAATCCATTTAAATTGTGTTGACTCCACAACGGTGCCCAAAAACTGTATGAAAAAAAATTAATTCTTACAAAGTTTAGTGGAATTATAATTTCAAATTTGTCACTTCATTAGTAATTTTTTACATTTAAATTAATAACAATATTTGTCCAATGCAGTGTAATCTTTATTTACGTCTACTTGGCCGCCATTAACCAACTTTTTTAAATATACATATATTTCTTCCACGAACTACTCTTAAAGTTATGACTTTAAAATAAAGAAAATAAACACCAATAAATGCACATCTGTACATACTTTCTTACAACAGCAATTGTAACAAAGTTTTACAGGGCTCTTCAAAAGTCATTGTGGCTGTGAAATGAAACAAGTGTTTCTTTTAGGTACTGCTTATTATTGGGTATACCATTTATACGTACATATGTCTGTATGAGTATACTATGAATAATTTATGATGAAAAATTACTTAGAAACAACTAAATTATCTAATTAAAGTGCAAGGTCATTGATAATTTTATTTGATTTTAAAATGATTTTAAAGGAAAATAAAGTAGCCGATTAAATGCACAGTTTCGTTGTAATAATGATCATGCACACGTGTAGACAACATTAAGGTGCTTCAATAAATATTTTAAATTCGTTTGAGGTCCGTCAGTTCGGAAATTTTAGTTCATTGGAAGAATATTAACCATTAAGAATATTAACCATTAGAAAATAAGCCACGCCCATTTTAAAATATTTTATTTATACGCTTTTTTGGCAAAACAATAATTTAAATATTGTTTTTAAAGAAATTATAGTTATTAGCTGTTGAAATATTTAACTTTTAGATGAAACTACAGCCTTTTGATTGCAAAGATGCATTTTTCTCTCTAGATTGCCGAATATACTCAAGTAATTTGTTACTTGAAATTTTTTCTTACACTTTTCAAGAATTCGTCAGGTCATATAGTGATACTTAGGGTGATCCAAAAAAAAAATTTAAGTAAAGTCGAATTTTCAATGCTCTCACATAAATTTAGAGGTCGGTCAAATCGCTCCAGCAGAATGTCCCATGCATTTACAAAAGCCAGTTCCGCGTAGAAATGTCTTAGAATCGTTGAAAATTAATATTTACCAATTTTGCATTTTACCCCGTTTTTAAGTTACGCCTTTGATAGTTCTATATCGAAAATAAATACCCATAAGCTTATTTATTTATTATTATAATATTTTTAGGTCTTTAAAAACACTAAAATTTCGAAAAAAAATAATGTTTTTAATCGCCCAAATACATACATATGTTACCTATACAATGTATATAATATTTAAAAATAATTAAAAAAGAAATATTTGGGTATTTTTTTTGAAGTCGCTTGAACATTTTTTTCCAAAAAAAAAATTCCGTCTTTGTTTTTTTGTTGCCTGTAAATTGATGATCTCGAATCGTTCCCATGAAATTCGAGATAAGGCTGATTTTTTTTTTATAATGGACAAAAATAGTTTTCGATATAGAAAAATGTTGACAAGTAATTTACATGAAGCTTTTAGTATTAAATTTTAAATGTTTTTGGCAAACTTTTCTAAAAAACGCAGTTGCAGCAGTGATTGCCAGTCGTACGAATTCATAAAAAATAATATAATTACAGCACTGCCATAAAGAAAACAAGTCACTGTCCACTATTTGCCTAACTTACTTACTTGGTAGGTTCCCCACGGCTTTCATAAGCTTTTGAATGAATGCATTTACGTAGATGTTTATATTACCTCTACAATTTCCAGTTCCCAAAACCTGCTAGTCAACTGCACAGTCTGTCAGCTCATAAATTATGGAAACTAATAGAGCTGTTGAAGTGTTTAAATAAGTTATAGCCTTAATGTGGCACGGTTTAGGCCTACATATTTAGATTTTCACACAACGTTGTTGTTGTTGGTGTTTTTGCGTTTCTTCTTCTTCTTCTTATTTTAAACAGTTCTCAAGGTCAAGTTAACTGTTGGTTTCGGTTGCTTGTGATTACTAGTTTTGAATTGTTGATTTCTTTTTTGTTGTTGCTGTACCTTTGTATGGGCAGTGCAGTTGATTGGATTTCTTTTCTCTGCTTCGTTGCATTGCTACGCTAGCTTTTGTTGGCGTGCCTCCATTGCTACTTAGCGTATTAAGTCACGATTGCCAACGACACGTGTAAGCGCAGCTGACTTTTCCCTCCATTCTGGATTTTTTTTTTATATTTTGTTAAAAGTTTTCTTGATTTATTTTTATTGTTTTCTTATGATTTTCCCTTTGCTTCTAATGTCCATGGTGAAGAAACACGTGAGACGCCACAATTTTTTTTTTTTTTTAAACTTGTTTGGTTTTAATTTAATTTATCTGGCATTCATATTTTGAAGGTTAAGGGCATAATTTTTGTGAAGATCATCATTTTTGAGATGACTGTTTTTGTGTTTAATTTATATTCATAAAGGGTGAAGTGTTCAGATAGGTCAACATCAAAGTGTTTTGTACACAAAAAGCCGGAAATAAAGAACATGAAGGCCTAAGTATAGGTTATAAATTACAACAGAAGGAAGTGTATATTACATTAGTCATAATGTTTTTAATTATAAAAAATGGTTTTTATCATAGTAGTCTCTTCTTATTCTTCGTTGTTAATTGCGCCATAGCCTTTATGGTGTTGAAGGAGAATTCTTCAAGTGTGGGAGTTTTGGATTTTAGTGACCGATGTACGCTAGTTGGTCCAGCACTCTTTGCTTTTTTAACTAGTTTTAGCACTTTTCATATCGTCGGCTTAGAGTGCAAACGTCACAAAATATAGTTCTCATATTCCATTCCTCGGAACTATAAATTGATTGGGCTTTCGATTTATCATATATTCAAGATGTTATTTTACATACGTATATTACTTTAGATGCAGCTTTATCTAGAGTTGGTGCAGCAAAACACTTTTAATTTATACTTCAAATAAAATCACAAAAAACCAAAAAACCCTGCAAACCAGCTACTAGATGGAAATCTGGCTAACGAGTGGATTTCGGTTACTTGTAGAAAGGTAAATAAAGTAGCTAATTTTCTTTTAGCTTTGTGAAAATATTAACCACTTTTCGTTATGCACCATCTCCCTTGCACTAGTCGCACTATTTGTTTTCACTGAACTATAACTGCACTACTCTAATTTCCCCTTCTTTGGCAAATAATAAGTATGGTAAATATTATTTTTAATAATTCTTATAATGATTTTATTGAATTGTAGAAAGCATTAAATAAAAGCAATTGTAATAAATTATTCAAAAATTTTATTGTATGCTGATGATGTAAAGCTTTTTAGATCGTATCATTCTGTTGAGGAAAGGTCCTTACTACAAGCGGATTTAAATAGCATGACTAACTGGTGTGAAATAAATTACATGCCACTAAACCTTAAAAAATGTAAAGTAATGTGCTTTTCTCGCAGAGCAGTTCAACCAGCTTCTTATGAAATATGTAACAATAACCTCGAACAAGTGTTTAACTTTGTTGATCTTGGAATTACAATGGACCCGAAATTTAATTTTAATCTTCACATAAATGTTACAGTTAACAAAGCCAAGGGTGTTTTTGCATTTGTAAAACGGTGGTCAAAAGAATTTAATGACCCTTACATCACGAAGGCTCTATTCACAACGTTAGTGAGGCCCATACTGGAATATGGATCTGTTGTTTGGAACCCGCGCTATCAAGTTCATTCCGACAGAATAGAGTCAATTCAAAAACAATTTCTACTTTTTGCTTTAAGGAATTTTCGTTGGGATTCTCAGTACAACCTGCCGCCATATATAAGTCGTTTAAAACTCATTAATCTTCCTACACTTGCTAGTCGCAGAGAAATGCTAGGCATTGTATTTTTGGTCAAGTTACTGACAGGCTTGATCTCTAGCCCATCTCTTCTTAGCCAAATAAAACTAAACGTTCCCTCCAGAATTTCAAGAAATTTCCGGCCTCTCTTTCTGAAGCCATGTAAAAGTAATTTTGAGTTAAATGAGCCACTCCGTAGTTTGTGTCAGGATTTTAACACTCACTCCGGTTCTTTTGATATTTCAGACTCACTTTTTTACATAAAGAAAACTATACTCAATTCTCTCAATAATTAATACATACATACATATAAATATATTACTATTCGATCAGCTGATGAGCATTTGTTCTGTAGCTGAACAGTTTTAGATCTCGACACTTAACAAACCTCTGCCTTTCATGACTCGGCGCAACATATATGAAAAAACAAAAATTTTTTTTTATATATCCGTGCGTCATGCGGATGCGCTCCTCGCGTCGGTCGGGCGGGTATGGAGGGATAAAACCGTTGGGATTATTATTATTATAACCATTAAATAAAAACAAAAAGTTGAACCATTAAATAAAAACATTGATATGTAAACAAATCATAAAAAAATGTGCATCCAAAAAATTATAAGCATAATAATTTGAATTTTGAATAAATTTTTTTGAAAATAAAAGATCTTGCATGCTCCTTCTAACATACACACTTCTTATAGGAGAACGGTCATACTGCTCGACATTTTTTCAATTTCAAGGGAAACTGGTTAGAACTTACTTATTTACGAGTAAAACAATTGAAAATTTGACCTCCTGCGAACACTTGATTCCAAAGATTTCTGATGGACATTTTCTTTAGAAAGCAAATTTTATTCCATATTCGATTGCTTTCACCATTGTGATTGCTTTCATGGCAGTGTTATCGGCATTCTTATAGCGTTATTTTTTTCCGATAAAGTCACATATTTGTTAGAAGTTAAAATGTCGATATCTTTACCGCGATTATTCTCGATCAATAATGATAAATTCAGCGTAATATTTTTTGATTTCAGTTTTGTTATCCATATTAATTTTGCGTAAATGTCGATATCATGACATGACTACCTCACTCTTTTTAACTTTTATTGTAATGCCTGTCAATAACATTTGATTGTCGTAACGATAATAGTTTCTATTTCCCCGCGGAAGCCGTGAAGAAAGAAGTCTGATGAGGAAATATGGTGATTTCCGAAATAGTACTATAACTTCTACCGCTTTGAAGTTGTTGTTTTTTCTATAAATTTTCCAACAAAAATTGGCCTTTAGCTCATTTAAAAATAAAATAATAGTTTCTATTGTCGTTATCAATACAAGTCATTCTAAGCGTTATCGATTAAGATTTCATCGCTTTCGTCAGAAATATCGTTATCTACACCATTTTCAGTTAACTTTGACGTGGTTGCTATTGTTAGTGTTGTTATAACCGACATCAATGCAGTAAATTTCTTGTATAAAATCTAACAATATCGTTATAATTGCTGTTCTAAACATACGTACATATATAGTTTATTTATTGTGTTCTCTATCGTTTATCAAAGGTAAACCTTTTTTACTATGAAACTTAAAATTGTTCGCGTTGAAAAATTTTAAGACTAAAGAAACTCAGATCAATCCCTACAACATTTGAAATATGTACGGGAAAAGCGGGATGTATGCTGGATGGCTTGAGTAAGAAATATAAGAAGTGAGAGTTGGGAACTCTCCATTTATAAGTTCATAGATACTTTACCAGAATTAACTGGTAGAGCTATCAGGTATATCATACGTTATTTGACCGAGAGTGTTCTTTTACATACCATACATTTTTGCAATACTAAACGGTGGTACCGGGAGGATTGGTACTCGACAGTAGGATTTTTAGGGCGGTTAAATTCCCACTCTGACGGGACATGGGCTTTCGATGCTTCCTCCTTCTCTCAAAAAAAAAACATACATACATGTATGTATGTGTGCATATGTGAACATGCATGAAGTTGGGTTTCGGGGGCAATTTCTTCATCTTATCTTAACCAAGTACCACATGCAACTGATAAACCGTTCAAATCCAAACCAATCAAACAGGTAAATTTCTCAAACGCTTGCTTGCCAAAAGCTACACTAAACTCTCGTCACGATCATCTATCCATACATATGTATATGTATATATGAACCTACGAACGTACATACATACATACGTATATAGAATTGAGTGTGCGAACAAGTGAGCAAGCTGAATACTAGAAGTGGAGCCCTTGCAAAGCGAGCAGCCGACCGACTGTGGGGGGAGCGCAAGCAGCAGCAGCAACAGCAACAACAACGTTATAGCTTGCATTCGGCGATGCCACGCATTTTGACGACTACACGAGCCCTCGTCGTCTTTACTCGCATACGCACCGTTCTATTCGCGCGCACACACACACACACACGCGTGCACACAAAGCTTGCGAATGCCTATTTGAAATCTTGTTTTCTGTGTATTCACAACTCAGCTGCTATGCGTTGGAGCTTTTCTAACGCAACGCAATGCGAATGCGTGAGTGGTAGAGGTTCGTTGTGGATCGACAGCGCTAACTATAGGCGAAGGGGTGCGGGGAAAAATGGGCTAACGAGAATTTTGGCATTTTATGATCGCAATAGCGGTGGCGGCATTGAAAACGCAGCGCCGTGACTGAAGCTTTGCTCAGCTAATGCTTTTAGCTTCATGCCGTTTCTTTCGCTATGCTTTTTGTCGCACACGCATCGCTCGCATTCGCATTCGCATTGACGTTCGCAACAGCGCCCGATCGCATTTTTACATCTGCACATAAAGCTTCAAGGTTAGAGGGTTAGTGACTTTGAAAAAAAAAATAAAAATAATAATAAAATTAGCACACATACAAACGTACGCAGATATAGTTGTTTGTATGTTTGTATGTACATATGTACATATATATGTATATGCGTGCATGCAGAGAAGCTTTGAATAATACATATGTATGTATGTATGTACTTATTTACTGCTTAGAAATTCTAAACGTTTTTTTTTTGGTTGCATGCATGAGTGTATGCGTTTTAGTTGTTTGTTTGAACTTTTATGTAGATGTGGCTAAATGTACGACATACATACATACATACATACATAAATATACAAACATACATATATATAACATATTTGTGTTAGTGTGTATGCTTAAAGCGAATATAAAAAAATTCTAATTTTTATTCTATTTCTAATGACATTTTAAAAGTTTTTGTTGTACGAGTAGTTGTTAAGTACAGCAAATAATTTTTAATACATTGATAATTTTGTAGATATGTATGTACATATTTTGACATATTTCTACTTATTTATATCTAATCCTAAGTTGTATTTGTATATGTTTTTTTTTTAACAGAAAAGACATGGACGGCGACTGCGCTGCCTGCGCCACACTTTGCCGTTCATTCACATTCTCTGCGCGCTTTCCCTCTCGCCTCACAGCCAATTTATTCTTTTAATCTTCTACTATTATGTAGTGAGCCCACCTAACTGCAGAATTCTTCAAGTTTTGAAAAGCATAATTACGAAACAGGAAAGGTGGCGAATCGCTTTTGGTTTTAATCATTTAATTACATACATTTTACATTGGTATTATGATCGTAAGAATTTATATATGTTTTTAAACTACTAAACGACTTTTTTGCTTGCGCACACTCTTTCCCTTCGAACACTTCAAAGGCATCTTAAATTCTTTTCAACCACATTTCGCTTTCTTCTCGAGGCGCACACTTCGCTTTGTTTTAATTTATTTCAGCTTTTCCTTTTAATTGTTTTCTGTAGATGCTTGCTTTACTTTCTTTTGCATAAAGTTTTTGTTTTTTACGTATTTGTACAGTTTTACGCATTTTCGTAAACAATTTTTTTTTTGTTCAACCTTAAAGCTCATAAAGAATTAAAATTAAATAGTTTTGTATGTACATATATGCACAAACAATAACAATTAAAAATGTTTCGTAGTTTCTATTGTCTTCAATCTTGGTTCATTCGATTTGATTAAAATGATTATTATTTTTAATGTTGGTACGAGTGCAAGTAAAACGAAAAAACGAAGTTGTTTACCAACATCGGTTGTATCTTATCATCATCTTTTTTGAAAAGTGCCCAATTTTTTTTTTAGCTTATAACAATAACCAACTATAAACAAGAGCTACACAATTATTTTAGTGAATTTAGCTTAATTTATTCAGCAAACAATTAAAAAAAAAATTTTCTCCCGAATTTTGGCTTCAAATTCTCAACTCCCGTTCTCGAGCAAAACAATAACACTTTTCTTTGAATTTTGTCAGGCAATTAAGAAAGGCACTCGTCTGTTTCATCATTCTCTACAAGGATGCAGTTTTTGTGGGACTAAAAAAAAAAACTATACTAAAAACAAACGTCACAACTTAGCGTAACAGAACAATTTCGCTTGATTATTTTGTCTTAAAAAAATTCGTGTTTTGCAGATTTGGGACTTGATTTATCGGCCTTTGTTTGAAAAGTGGTCCCTCACTTCTTCATCGATCGAAAAATATTCTTTCCACAAAAGTTCTTTTACATATTTGGGTATTAATTATAATCGCTCAGAGTCAAGTTAGAGCTGTGGAGTGGGTGATCTCGAATATCAAAGTTCACCTCATGCAGAACAGGTAACGTAATGCAACTCTTGTAAATGGAGTAATCTTCGAGCTTATCTTACCCTATACAGATAATGCCAGGATGATCGTGAATGATGTATCGTTTCTGTGGGATATTATTTTTTCGATCGAGGAACTTTCAATTGTAATTTACAATTTCAAGAAGTATTTTCAAAGCCGTTCTGCCCGTGTGGCGCTTTGCAGTGAGTGCTTGCATGATGATGAAGAAAGTCTTTAACACTTTCGAACAATCGACAGAGTTCATCTATTCTAAAACTAAACAGGCTTTCGTTTGGTACGAAACTTGTTAATAGCGCAGTAATTTAATTTTCTCTTTGTTTCAGAATAATCGGGTAGGTTAAGTTGATTGATCGGAGAAGAATAAAAGACTTATGACCCGAAAGTAATAACTTACATATATATTTGTGTAAGCTTCAATCAGAATTGAATTCAACATATTATTTTGCCTCTCATACTCTTGGTATTATAATTTCTTTTGATTGGGTCCTACTGCTCTAAATTCATTCTCACATCTATTCAAAACCACCGGAATCATAGCACAGTCTGTTTTTTGTTTTATCGATAGTGCATTGATTTGACTAAACGTGACTTGACGTGAGTAATCGTATGAAAATGTGTCGGGTCTTTGACTCTTGTCAATGAAGGGGAGAAACTTGTTTGCTGGTTTGTGTTCATCATTCAATTATAAAAGGTTAGGTAAATAATGACATTCGAATTTTGACACTCCCTTATAAAGGGTTGTTTTACAAAGTATGGAAAACGGGTTCGATTTTGTTACCCTCTCTTAAAAAGTAAATAATAAGTAGTAAAATGTTAGTGATTTTTTGAATTAAAAATTTCGGACATTTCATTTAAATTAAGAAATACAATAGCTACGCTTACAAAATTGAAATAAATCTGCACTTCTTGTTAGGTATTTTTTCTTATATTTTCAAGTAGTGAATAAATTATGGTATAAAGCAAATATAATTGGTATCAGGGTTATTCTTAATATTGTGCTGAACCCCTGGATGTTGAAAGGACCAACAATTTTATTCCGATAAATAGTAAGTGACTTTATGGAGTAAATGGAGTTGTAGGAAAACCACAATAATTCGAGATTTTAGAAAGAGAATCTTTATATATTCAAAGAAAAATAAATCAAACTTCATTACTCAATAATTTAGTTCTTACGAATTCTTGTTTTTGGCATTTGGATGATTATTATGTCACATTATTTGAAATTTATTTAAACCCATTCCTTCTAGAAATTACAAAACTTTGCACTCTGTCACATTGAATTTATACATATGTATGAGCGTGAAAAGCGTTCAATGAAAAAGCGCGTCATTTATACACATTTACATGAAATATTTACGAGATGGGGTCAATCTGGTAATCAGAAAAAATGCTGTCATTAAAATCCGGACTTAAACTTACTGTTTACGCGCACATAAGAAACAAAAAGTGTTGCCTGTTAGTTTTTGGTATTGAAAAGTTTTGAGGTAACTACTATTATTATTTTTAAGAAGCAACACGGTTTTGACCCTAGGGGAGCCGTTTGACAAAAAGTGAGGGAGCTAGCTGCTTAGTTACCAAACCTTTAATAATTGAATCATGGTTTGTGTATAGGAATTTTTTTTTTTTGAAATCGATCCCAATTATTAATTTTATACAAATCTATCAAGAAATCTATGTTTAAAGATTAAATTTAATACGTCAGCTCCCATTTTGTTATAAAGCAATTGGCTCTACAAAAGCTTAAGCAGATATTAAGTATTACAAACATAAGTCCAGTTATGTAAATATGCAAGTGTTCTTCAAAAAATAATTACGGCTAGAAAGCCCCACTAACAATGTCAGCTCAGCACAACAACAATTCAATGGAACAATGAGATCGTCACAATCAACTGACTAACCAAACAGCCAATCGGGCGATGATGATGAATCGCCATTTTTTTTACTGCGCTTTGTTGCCATTTTCATTCTTACCAATGTATGTATGTATGGATGTTTTGTGGTTGCACGAATGTTTTTTTGCAGTGCATTGTTGTTGTTGTTTTTGTTCTAAGAGCTGGTTCTTGACTGTGCTGCCCGAAAATGGCCAACATTGAAAGTTTTAGTTGGCATAAATGAAAGACAGCAGTCATGGCAAGGCGGATACGAAGACGCAGAAAAAAGAAAACAAAACGCGAACGAATGCAAGCACTCAGAGAAAAATACACGCACGCACCCATATATATACACATTTTTGTTGTTGGATGTAGTATTCGTATTTATAAAAGTATTGCAAGCAACAATGGCTGATAAACACACTAGGCAGAAATGCAAAAAAAAAAAAAGCAAATACCCAAAAACACGCATTGAATGCGAAAAAACCGATTTGAAAGAAATACAGTGGCAAAGAGAGCGAAAGAGCGATAAATATTCTAACTGAATTTGAATTGCCGACGACGACCAGTTGGTCAGAGCGTTGTTTTTTTTTTTGTTGGGGAGCGTAGGCAGAAATAAGGAACGCAACGAAAATCACGTATTCGGGCGAAAGTAAACAAACACATATGCACATATGTATATACAGTGAAACCTCTACTGGCGGACACCTCTAATAAGCGGACACCTCTCTTAACCGGACAAATATTCAGGAACCAAGTTTTACTTTGCGTTTTCAGAACAAACTCCACTCTAACAACCGGACACTCTAATGACCGGTCGCGGACACTTTTTTTTTACTATTTTTTAGTTTTATTACCTCTCGCAAGCGGACGCGGACCTCTCGATAACGGTCAAGAAAAATAAATTACTAAACAAAAGTGTAAAGAAAACAGTAAAAAACTCTAATAAGCGGACGCGAAACTCTTATTTGCGGACAACGAAGATCAATAATTGAAAATAAATAAAATAAATCAACAGCTAAAAAAATTTGAGGACGAGCATAAACATGTTAACATGTAACGGGATCTAGTGCAACAATTTGTAGCTTTTAGCATAAAAAGAACGAAAATTGTAAATCATTTGATTTGCATTTGCCAAACGTTAACGTCGTGTTAATTATCCGAACGTGAGAACATGTCACAAAAAAATAAAATTATTTCTATTAAAGAAAAAATGGAATTATAAATGTGATGGATAAAGTTAAGTGCTTTATATTAGTGTTAATTTCTTAAATCTTATTTGTTTGCTTTTAAAGATTAGATATTTGAAAAACCCAGGCTGCCACTATTCCCATATCGAAGTTATCGGCTTTTACAAAGCTTTAAATGAAAATCAGCAAGGTCAGCATTCTGATGACTTTTTGTTAATCGACAAAATTCTTCGTACAGAAGACATTAATATTTACATTGTCAGTGCCGGGTTCCAGTACGCCAAAACTTTGGAAAGTCACAGACCACGGTAAAAGAATTTTTAAAAATAAATATGTAATTGCAAACATACATACACAAACGCATTTATTGTTAGATACTATGATATATCTCACAATAAAAATGAAATTACCAAGAAATCTATTTAATTAAAAAATAAGTGTGTGTATAAATTTTATTCTAATTTTTATTCGTCCACTCCCATAAGCGGACACCCCCCATAAGCGGACAAAAATTGTGGAACCGTCAGTGTCCGGTTGTGGGAGGTTTCACTGTACATACATACATATATGTAAAGCTGGAATGGGGAACTTTCGAGCGGCAAGTATTGCATCATCACTACAATACGCACACGCACTTACATTCAAGTATTTGCATATGTATGTATTTATGCATTCGTTTCTTCTATGATTTCCTTCCTAAGTGTAAGTATTCATTTTTGCACCTCTCCCTCGCATCTTTCGCTACTCTCTACAACGTTTGGCAACGATTTGTTGCGTTCGCTTGGCCTCTTTCATTTGCACATCGATTTGCACATCGATTTGCACAGTGGTTCAAGAGTGAGAAAAAAAGTTTGGCTAAAGTAACGAAACCAAACAATATTTTCCACGGCAGTCGGTTCTACGAAACCGGAACGACCCGAGCATGTTTTATGCTGCTACAACAACAACAACAACAACAATATGTGAATATAAAAAGAGTTGAAATTAAAGTAAACGAAATGAAATGATATGATATAAAATGAACGGCATTCATATAAAAGGAATCGAAATTTTATAAAATCAAGAGAAGAGATGGGAAAATAAATATCTCGTTTTTTATCTTACTGGAAGCCTATTTGATCGAATTAGAATATAATCTAAAAGAGCGATCATCATTTTTTGCTGACATGGTAAAATAGGCCGAGATATTTTGTTATGGAACGGAAGTTGTGTGTTCTTTCTAATTTACATTCTTTGAATATGTAAAGGAGACAATATCATCGACACTGCGGAAGGCCTTAAACTTTAAGTATAAGAATATTTAATTATAAAAAAGGGTTACTTTCAAAATGTAAATGTATTTAAACAATTTTATTGCAGTCCCGAATCAGTGGATCAAGAGAGTGACATCTGCATAACTGCCAAACCAATTTTAGTAAAATATTTATTTCTCAAATTCAGTTAGGCAATCAGAGCTTATGTTTTTTCTCGAATTTTTTTGTTAAGACATTTTTTCTTAGTTATTGTTGGGTCAAAATTGACGTCAAATGTTGTCAAATGTCAGTGCAATGAAAATTTCTTATTATATGAGCTTAATATTTGACCCAATTTGCAAAATATGTTGGTCGTTATCAATCACATGTCATATGTGGCAGTTTTTTCTGTCCGTAACTTTGACCTTATGAAAAAAAAAAAACAATCGGAGAAAAGCCATGGGCATATATTTATACAATTTTATTTTCATTAAATATAAAAAAAGGTGATGAGGTGATTTCAATTGATTTGAATCGGAATAAAATATGTATAAAATCTTAAAATACAAGAAAAATCTGAAGCTCATTATAAAAAACGAGATGATTTCAACCGAAATTAATTGAAATAAAATGTGGAAATGAAAAACAATATATTTTTAAATAGGATAAAGCGAGATATATAATATAAAACGGTACAAAATCAATGTGAAACAATGAAAATTAAATGAAATGGAAAGCCATAATAGAAATAATAAAATGAAAAGTTGTCGAAAGATATACAATTCAACAGAACAAAAGCTTACATTCTAAAATAACAGATAACCACAGACAGCTACTGAAGAGTATTGAAAATATTGGACTTTCTGTTTTAAGATTTTTTTAAGTTAAATTTGTTCCTAGTTAAACGAAATAATATTATCTACTCTAATTTTGGTTTGAGGTTTAGACACTCTGATAACGAAAAATTAAACAAAGAAATAGTTTCCGAATTAAGGGAAAAAACGTTTTGCAAAAAAAAGTTTAAAGTTGAAATATTTTCTTTTCTATTCTTCTTAAATGTTGCGAAAGAGCGTACCAATTTCCTTCACTGAGTAACCGCACAGTTTTTTAACTTGTCATCATCTTAAATTGTCCACTGTATCTTTCGTTTTGCGTTAGTTTTCGCAAATGTTTTTTTTTTTTGCTTTCGTTTCGCATATTTTCTTTTGCCAGCAAAGTGATTTGATTGCTTTCTTCTGTTGCTGCGATGTGTTCTCGTGTTTGTTGCATTGTTTATTGTTGTTGTTGTGTGTGTGCTCGCTTGTTAACTAGCCATTTTTTTAATATTCTTGTTTTCTGTTTTTTGTGTGTTTAATAATTGCGGCATTGCTGACGTTAATGCTGGTTGTTGTTGTTATTGCTTTTCATGCGTTGTTGATTACTGCGAATGCGACGATTGCGTTTATTTTTTTGTTGCTAATCTAATGCTTTTTTAGCAGTTGTTATTGCTTTTATTGTTGTTGGTAGGCAAAGTATGTGGTAGGGTTTTTTTTTTTTGATTTTCTTCTGCTAACATATTCATAGGGGTTGTTGTTGTTTGAGAGTGCAATGCCCTCGCAATCGCAAAAAAAACTTTTTTTAGAATAAAATAAATTAATTTATCTACTAAGAAAACGAATTAAAAGACGACGAGCGCCCGATCGCGCTAAATTTTTTATTTCAATAAGAAGCAGCATTGCATTTTTGTTATACTTCTTTAGTGATTTTAAGTTTAAAATTTTGTTGCCATAGGCTCTGAGAATAAATATTTTAAATTTAGAGGTTAAAATATATCACTTTCGACCTTTTAAAGGCAAACGAAAAAAGTATTTGTGTGAAGTGAATATAATTTTAATACCGCCACATTGCAGCATATGGTCATTTTGTTAATTGTCATTTACTCTTTCGTTACAAATGCTGTGTAAAAGTCGTTTATTTTCACCCAACGGATTGCTTCGCATTTTTCTAGAAACTACTATTGTTCACATTAACAAACATAATTGAGTATCAAATTCTGCAATCAGGTCCAGAGGTTTGAGTTTCCAGCAATTGGGTTCATAATAATTTTTCATATTAAATAAAGTTTTTTAATACTCGTATTTCATAGCCAATTTTAGGCTTAAGTTTTGCCTCTAGATTGGAGAACGAAGGCACTGAAAAACTAGTGCGCGTTGCTAAATGATATCAAATCTGTTTTTTTTTTTTAGTTTTTTACCAGCGCGTTAGAGGGTTTTGTTTTTTGTAACGGACTTCAAAGTTTCATTTCGGACCGATCAATTAAAGTTTAAAACAAATTACAGCAAAACAAAAATGTATGTATGTGCATACATGCTTCTTTCATAATAATATTTGTCAAAAATGGTGACACAGTAACTGCCTAAACTCGACAGAAAAATCACTAGATACTTCCCAAGCCACAGAAGCGTAGACGAATTGCGAGCGCTGAAAAAATTGACCTGAACTGATTCTTTTTTGTGGTGAAATCGAACAATGGCACGGAGCTGTTCACTTAACGAGGGTTTCGCTTGAGTTATAAAATTGTGAAAACTCTGAAAGATGGCCTTCTAAGCAGGCAAAGATGGATGTTTCGACGTATGACTCTCGCAATTTCAAAAAATCGATTTTTTTATTCAATTTTTATTTGTGTATATGTATCCAAGAATGCGCCGCAGAGAGGATTTCGTAGAAATTATATTCCTTTGCATGCTTCTGGGCTGCGTAATGTACCCGTCTCTATCAAGTTATACACCGTAATTATTTTTTTACGCGTTTTCCCGAAAGTAGTGTTTTTTGTAGCGGCCGAGTAAGACTTTTCATAAAAACATTGGTCCGATTTCAAAAATTTTTGTATTGGATTATTCAGTGAACATAGCGTTATGTTTTATTTTGTTCTGTTTTTAGTGTCTCTTATATGTCAAAAATTGTCGTGAAAATTTAAAATTTTCCCAAATGGTTGCATAAATTTTACAATTTGCAAAATTAAAAAATTTCTGCCGCGAGAAATCATCGCCAACGTAATTGCGATTATAAAGAATATTTAATTTCTAATTACCCAACTGGCCAGAATTTTACTTAAGCGGGACGCATGCAGTTTCAACATCAATTTAGTCAATGACGTTTTAAGGTCAACAATGTTTTTTTTGGTATTCAATACAAAAATTTTAAAGTCAAAACATGTACACATGTACCTTTGAAATAAAAATCTTAAATCAATTCAGTAGATCCTTCGCAATTTATTTCCAAAAAACCGCTCAATTACAGGACCCCCATAAGGCTCTGTCTGTATGTCGCTTTACTCTTCCCTTGAAAATTTGTTTATTTTCAATACCAACCCAGTTAGAAGGCTATCTGTAAAATAATGCGTTATATACACTTAGCACTACATTTAGTTTGTGTAAGAAATTCAAAACCTTTCCAACACTTTGTACATATAGTGCTCCGGGACAAATCTAAAACATACTCGCCGCACAAGCGATCAGCGTCCTCTTTCTTTTGCATGCAATTCTGTAGGTTTTTCTACATGCCGTTGTCTCTTTTCAATCAAACACTAACGATAAATATCATGATAAATAACGCAAAGAATGCTATATGAATATCGTTTGTATGAAAATGTGTTAGTTTTTTGTAAGTGCATTGGAGGATGCGTTAGATCGGCATTGCTGGGAAAATACCCTCTGCGTTCATTTCAAACACAGAGACGTTATTCAATTGCTCACGAGTTTATTAAATTTTAACATGCTCATTTATTATTTTTTTCTATTTGTTACTATATTATGATGAAAACATCCGCTCTGTTTGACTTCACTTTCGAAGACGCCGTTTATTGAAAAAACAGTATTTATTGACTGATTTTGTAGTTTATTTGGTGTTGGCATTTCCTGCGGAGTTGTAGGCAAAAGTGTATTTCCTGCTCTAAGGCTTTGGCTGCCTGATCTGCTTTTCAGATTGAGAGGAAATATTCCTCCTCTTTGAACTGTGGAACAAGCAAGCTTGAAATGCTTAGTGATAAAGTGATAAAGCGTCTCTGAAATAAGCTAATTTGAAAAAATAAGAGTAACAATTACTGCTGCGTGTCCTAATTTTGCGTCTATCGGTAGTTAAGGGGTGCGTGAAAACCCATCAATAATAGTTGGTATAGAAAATTTAAAAACATGAATGCCTCGCTGTCTTTCTAACTCTACTATGGAAGTAATCAGCTTTGCTATTAGAAAATTGAACGAATCCATTGAAGGAAAATATAATATTAAGCCTAAAAATTTCTCGTTATTTTAAGTCACTTGTCCCGATTTATAACTGTCAATTTTTTTGGACATCTCGCGTGGGCTATGCAACCAACAGCGCGCAAATAAAACGAACACAAAAAAAATTTTTCGATCGTGATAGCAGCAGTGACCGTGTCAGAAGCGTAGCTATGCATAAACCTAAGAGCAAAACAAGAAATTATTTTTATAATTTATACGCTTGTTTGGCACTTTAACACTTTATTGTTGCTTATATCGCTATTTGTTGCTCTTTCTTTTTGCGATGTTTTTTTGTTTTATTTTTTTTTTTTTGCGTTTTGGTTGTTCAATTGAGGTGCTCCAGCAGTCATTGCACTCGCTGCGCGAAGCAATTTACACATACATACATACATAAGTATAAGTAAATAGTCATGCAAACAATTTATAAAGTCGACGATTAAGGTGCCTCTTTATGTTAGGCGTTTCGCATGTTTGTTGATAAACATATGTTCATATATACATAAATGAACAGATATCAAAAGCAATTTGCAATATATATACATACATACATATATAGTACATATGTTTGTATGCACGTATACCAATAAAAAATTATATAGAAATTTGTTTTTTTTTTGTTGTTTTTTTTTTATAACATGTTACCGCATCGCAACGCAGAACGCTGCATAAAGAGTTCATTGACACGCCGCTGCGCTGGTGATTAGAAAAAAAAATGTAGGTAGCCAAACATTTCGGCGAATAGCAACAGCCAGTAGAAGCCGGAATGCGAAACACCCAAGCGAACGCAGCGTATTTATTACTTTTTACTTGGGCTATTTATTATTTTTTAGTTTAAACAATTTTTCATTTTTATTTTAGTGGTTATTTTTTTTTGATTTGACGTGTTTTTTCATTTTCGCTTGTTTACTTGGAAGTGTTGACTTTGCTCGAGCAGCTATTGTCGCAGAAATTTAAATTGTTGCACTACGCAATCGCTGCCAGAGCGAATAAAAGCACATATTAAATTGCTAAAAAAAAACAATTAAAATGCACAACAAGTTCACGATTAGGCCTATATATATGTATGTATGTGTTGGGTTTTACAAAACACCCACTTGACTTCACAACTTTTCAATTAAGACGAATTATTTTTGGTCTTTCCTAGAAAAATTGCATTATTTAAATCGATTTTTATGAAGCTGCACACATTTCTATGTACTCGTAAAATAAGTTGGTTGAAAATTAGCATAAGAACCACCCCACTTAGAGTTTGATAGGAGAAATGTACTAACTCGAGTTAAGTTGCTTTTTATCAAAATTCCACAGATATGTATGCACGAGTATGTATGTATACGAGCATATACATATATAATATATGTATATACATATCAATTTGTTTTTTTATAGTTTTTGACACTTGACCGCAACCGATTTCTCAATAACTCAACAGGAAAACCACATGTTTGAACTCCTCTCGCATAATTTTCACATTTTCAGTTATTTTACCAATTTTCTTCGCAACTCTATCCGCATTTTAATGTTCTGACTTTTATTTATGTATATATTTTACATACTAGCATATTAGGTCACAAGGAATAACAGCCAAACTCGATTTTGAGTATTTTTAAAATACCACATTAAATGTCAATTAATTAAACTAAAATTATTAGCTCAAGACTACGTTTATATTTCTTTATTAAATTTAGACAATTCAATGGTAGTTTTAGCAATTGTGAAAGACAACTCCATATCGACTTATGTTAGCTCGTTCGTTCCAAATGGGCGTATCTTCTTTTTCGCAGGCACAGCGGAAGAAGACATCACACGCAGAAATGAACCATATTTACAAAAAAAAGTATGAAGGAGTGAAAATAAATTCCAAAAAACCGATGGTGGACCACATGTACCTACAAATGTATTTTCTAATATAACCCCAAGTTTCAAATTAAAAACAAAAAAAACAGATTTTTTAGTACAATAAAAAGCAAGTTTTAAGTGGTTACAAATTTGAGTTTTAGCAATTTATTGCATATAAAATAATTCTCAAGGCAACGTTATGTACATACATATGTGGAAAAAAAGTTACAAAAAAGTGTCGGTAAAGAATTTTCAAAAATCATTGGTACCATTTAGCGATATGTGGAATTTTATGGGCAACTAAATTGAAAATTAAAAAAAAATTTTAATTTTTAAAAATTTTTGTTTTTAAAGTTCACATTTTTGAGAAATATTTTTTTGGAGCTTGAAAATTTCGTTTAAGTGGATTTGATTAGAGAATGAAACGTATTTATTAAAATGGCGAGCAAGAAAAAAAGTTTAGATCAAAATTAAATGTGGTTTTCGAAGTTTTGTTCACAAGTACACTTAAAAACCTAAACCGATATTATAACAAAACTTTCGGGAATGGTTTCACAAGAAAGGAACAGAGAACAAAACCGTGAAAAACGATCTCAACGGGAATTTTAGAAGAACAACATTCTTAGGAACGTTTCCGAAGAGAACAAAATGCAAACAATAAGTTCAGAATCATGTTTAAGAGAATTAAATGAGGAACGTTCTGATGAAGATCAAAACGGAAACAAATTCTGAAATTTCACTAATGTTCTGACCAGAGAACGAAACAGGAACTACATACATATTCGCGAATAACGGCAGGAGAAACTGTTATGGTAGGCTCAGCGTATACGTAACATTGAGCAGCTAAAATTTTTACAGTGATAAACTAGCGCCACCTTTAGCCGCATTCTAATACGCGAAGGTGAGTTTTAACCAAAAAAATAGAAAAAATAAAAATACCTCATTGGTTTATTCGAATTTTTTAAGCTAAAGGCTGATAAAAAAAAATATTACGTTATGGCGGTCTAAAAGAGCTTAGAATTTTTTTTTTTTTTATGAAATCAAAAAGGGTTCGTGGAGATTTTAATCGACGCTGAAAACGTTATCGATACTTATTTCCTTGTTTCGTCCTCAACGAAACGTTCTCGAGCGTTTCCCTCTCATTTCCCTCTCATATTCTTCTTTTTAAGAACGTTCTGAAAGTTCTGGTCTCATTTTCACCTTTTGGAGAAGATTCCCGAAAGTTTTTACGCATTTCGCATTGTTTATCACATGGGAACGCTTCCGAACATTTCGTTTCCAATTTGTTCGCGTTCTTTTGTGTGAACTTTCTTTACATTACATTTTATTCGGAACGCCTTCTTAAACTCCGATGCTCTTGGAAAAACTTTATAAATTTAATGTAAGCCTTTGCAAAAAAAAATAATAATTATAACACTAAACTTAAACATGAGTTTGCAAATCTTTTTGCTTTTATTGTAAGTAAAATTGGCAAATTAAGCAAAATTCGACGTGACGAAAATAAAAAAAAAAACCGCTGAAAAATAGGCTCATCTAAAAGTATGCCAATAGGTTATCAGTTTGTTATGGCAAAGAGTGAACCATAAAAAGAAAAGAAAAATTTAATGTGAAGTGGAGATACGCGAAAGGCAAAGGTTATTTTCAAATTAAAAACAAAAAAAATTTAATTGTTTGCTAAACGCTGAAAATAATAATTTGAAAATACGAAAAATCGCAGCTTTCACCAACTAAATACATACCATACATACATACTCAAGTTTCTATTTCTCAGACTAAATAGAAGTAAAAGTATTACAAAATCAACCTTGAAACAAATCTTTTGACGTCATAGATAACGAAAAAATTTGGTTTCTAGGTTATGTGCTTTCGCTTTTTTTCTTATAATTGCTACCCTTGTTATTGCTTACATACAAGGCATTGGCAATTTCTTTCAGCACCTCACCGCTGGAGGTTTTATAAAAAAAAAAAGAACTTATTTTGTTTGTTTATATGTATGTATGTATGCAAGTAACATAAAAATTCTAAGACATACATTTGCCTTTTTTTTTGTAGCAAAAAACGAATATTCTACTTTTGTGTTTTTTTATTTGTGTAATCGGCATATTTTGTCTGCTTTTCATTTTATTTAAAGCACAATTTTGTTCTCACTATTTTAGTTTTTAATTTTATTTGTATTTTTATTTTTTTTTTGCTACTTTTATTTATTTCTGGTACTCTTGAATAACTAGGTTGCCTGTTTGTTTTTGGTATGTGGGCCAAATGTCCACGAATGTGTGGATGGTGTGTTTTTGGTTGCGAGCGAATTTTTATTTGTGGCACGCACAATTCGCACTTTCGGCATCACAAACGAAAGCAAATGAAACAAAAAAAGTGAAAAGCGTAATGCGAATAAATAGAAGGCGTAAAAATATAAAAATAAAAGTATTAGTTATTCTCATACAGACATAGACACTTGTTAGTTGCAATAAAATCGTATTCTTAAACATATCAAAACAAAGGAATTAGCAAGTTGCCTACTATTTGCTTTCTCAAAGCAAATAAAACTATAAAAAAATACATCAAATTTTAGTTTATTTTTCAATCGATTGTCCTCAAGCGAATATAAAAGAAATGAAAGAGCACTAATAGAATTGTTGGCTGTCGAATGCGGCTAAACTTCTTCGAGGAGAACCGTGCAATACCTCGTTCTCTCATCTTCGCTTGATCCACAACAAATAAAATTTCGTTTACCGTGTTTCGGAAAGAATTCGGATTGCTTTAAGCCGGAGTAGTTAAATTTATATTACTTTTAGTTGTTAGTCATAAATTTTTGTTTGACTCTTTTAAATTCAATTACTATTTTTATTGTCTTACAAAACCCAGCAATTAATAATTATTTAGAATATGGTAATCACAATTACACATGATTATTTGCTATTCCAAAATCACCTTATAACTAAAATCACATTACTTTTATTCATTAACACAATTATTTTTTATTATTCGATTATTTTTAATTTAAATTATTTCATTTATTAATTTAATTTAAATTATTTCATTTATTGAAATTATTTGATTAATTTTAAATTTGATATAAATAAAAAAAATTATGATTTAATATTTTTTTAAGTAATAAATGAAGAATCATTAAAAATATGTAAATAAAGTAAATAAACGACTACCAAAAAAAAATTTTAAAATCAATTCACTCAGAAAACTTCCGCATTTACTTAATCGTTTCCCGGCATCACCTAATATTTTTTCAACCGTTTTACTTTAACTTTTCATACGACGCCAACACTTCGTTCGATTAATCTGTTTTACGAAAATTTTAACCCGGCGAAATAAAAAGCTAAAAGCTCTTATGAAAATTTTATAGTTACCCGCCGCGAAATACTTATTTTGTAAAATCCTGATAGAAATTTAACACGCATTCTGTTCTCAAAAACTTTGATAAACCATTTTTTTGTTACTTTTCCATCGCACTATCTAGTAACTTGCCAAGTTGATGTTTGTGTTCATTAAGTGACTTGCTCAGGACTATCTCGGGATTAGCTCGGGACAAGTTCAGGAAGAGGTCGGTATTGGTTCGGGACTGGTTTAGGAACACTTCGGTACTAGTTCGGGATTAATTCTGGACTCCACGAACTTAGTTTTTTGTTATTGGTTTTTAACGTGACTAGTCCCGAACGAGTCCCGAAGAGGTTCAATATTTATATTGGATGTCGAAGATATTTTCGAACGTTTGTCATAATGTTAATGGGGTAGTATATGTGAACATATGTATGTATGTATGTACATACCTACAAGTGTCTATATATTTTAATTAATTAACACAATTTTTGTTATTTTAATATATTTATACCTATCAAACACTATTTATAGTATTTTTTCCTGTCCCGGAAGAGCCGCCATTCTTAAGAAATAAAAATAATCAAAAATAGCCTAAAACTCCTGAAAAAAAGTGTTCTTTTAAATTACATTTTTGGGAGACTCGAGAAAAAACACTGTGGCTTTTTCGTTTTTTTCATAACTCTTCCAATGATCTTCCAATTGTTGCCTGGGCACTATCTTGCTTACACTTTGAATAAAATTGATGTTGCAATAAATTAAGTCTTAAAACAAATTAAATTTGAATTTACAGTCACTTATAAATAGCGAACTTTATGGGTGCAAAAGAAAATTTTTTTTTTCAAATGGGCTAGTAATGGGTTGACAAATTTTTGACGCTTTTGTAGTAAATAGTAAATACAACAACAAAATGAAATTAATAAATGAGAGCATTCAAATTTATAAAAAAAAAAGCAAATTATGATGAGTATTTGATGGCTGCTCATGTGACATGGTATAAAGGCATGTGTAGGTAAATATACCAATATCAAAGTGTGTGTTCGTATATATGACAATGCATGTGACATACAGAAAGTGTGTAAAAAATTTCGCAGAGTTCAATGAACTTAAGTTTTGTCTATCAAAAAGCGAGCCCCTAGGAGGCCTTATATACACGTACAATAGCATAAATAGAAAAAGGTAGGATCGTTTCCTACAAATGGTAGGAGAAGCTGGGCCAAACACTGAGCTGAGTGAAAGCGCCAAATTCTTATTATTATGTTAAGCGAACTGCCAAACGAACTCTTTATTCTATAATTTGTCTACATTATCTCGCAACACTCCCAGCCAAACAATAAAGTTTGCCGAAATAGGGATCTTATTTAAAAAAAATTTTTTTTTGGAATGTTGTACGCAAACTTCAAGAAATAAACTTTTTTTTTTAGAAAGATTTTGGAGTGTTATGGTTGATCAAACGAAATTTAAAAACAAATTTTATACAGTAAGAGTTAACTTTACGTAAATGAAGGGTGTTTTTTTCGACGTGTGGGTTTCAGCTGTTACTTGATTTATACTCAGTTTGGTTTGTCATTGCAAAACGCCTTGAAAGAGAATATTCGGCGCGTTATTGCTGACATACGGCCCCAATTGCTGCAAAAAGTGTTCGAAAATTAGGTCTCTCGGCTGGAATTTATTCGAGCCAGACGCGGCGATCACTTGTCCGAGATAATTTTTAAAACATAATGGCTAACCCTTATTTTTATAAAAAAAAAGCTAAATTCTTGGCCATAGCATTTAATTATATGCATTTTATTTCTTCTTAAAAACCACATGTCTAAAAAGCACCTTTAAAAGTCAATCCACGAGCCGTTCACACGTTTTTGTTTAATTGTGTAAAAAAAGGTGGATAATTATAATCTTTATATTATTTAGTTATCTATTCATTTTGTATCATTTTCAGGAAGAGTCACCTGCTCACTAAAATCTGTACCTGAGTGTTGGATGCTGGTGTTTGATTAGTAGCTTTCAAAGTCCTTCTCCTAGAGAGGTACTTCATTAAAAGGGTCATTCGTATTAAGAACGAAAACGACACTGACCATAGCACAACGGCGAAGCCGGTATGTCACAAAACCAAATTTGATCAATTTTGAGTATGCAGTGTTTTTTGGCTAATTTAATTTTAATCTGAGTAATTGCAAGTTTCAAGTGTCAAGTGTGTTTGAAAATAGTTTCACTGGCAACACAAAGCCGCGATTATTTTCTTATATGGAAGGAATTTTAAAAGAACGTCGTTAAAAAAAAAATTGTCGAAAATCAGTAGTAATACTGAGCCACTAGAAACTTGCACTTTGTTGTACTAAAATTAATTGAGCTACCTATCTGCATACCCTAAAAAAAAATTTTAATTTTGTATTAAAAGTATTTATTTTTGATGAAATCTTGATAAAAGTTTTCTACATTTTTTATGAATCCTAAAAAGTTTTTGAAATGGTTGTTATAGAATTAAAGATGTGCTTGTGCTATAGTTTGTGAACAGAGTATGCAAAAGTATGTATATAATACTTTTTGAATGTTTTTGCTATTTCTATTTTGAAAATATATTGTGTTTTTTTTTAAATTTGAGTAATGGGTCATTCCAAAGTGACGAGTGGGACATTGTTACTAATATTTACACAAACTTTAAGTAAATACTCTATAACCATTAAATATTATATTAATGCTAGAAACCATTATTTTCTTAAAGATCATGAACTTTACCTTACTTTTTGCAACATAAGAATAAAAAAATGTGTAAAAAAAAAATTGATAAAAATACGTTTATAAAGAAATAATGTACGTGATTTAATGTTGTCACAGATTTCAAAGCAATTAGTGCCATTTTATTTTTGGAATTTATTTTTGTATCGTCATTGCTGAAATAAGTTTAAAGCTTGGTATGATAGTCTTTGAAGCTGGTTTCCGATACAATGCATTACAAGTCAAATGTCATCATTGTCGTAAAACGCAGTCGTGCGGTTATTCACGCTGGAATTTAGTCAGTGTGCTGCTTGAACCGCTTAAATGTCGGGAGACACTTCTATGGCGGAGCTGCTCTTCGAGTAGGATTGCCTACTTACTTGGTGAGTTAACTGTGATCTTACTCCAGCAAACCGAATAGCATTCAAAATATATTAATTTCATTTCTAAGTTGGTGATCATCTCGCGTTGGCTGAGCCCAAGCTCGTCAAACTTGTGAACGAGTACGAACGAGTAGCCTCTGCCATCATTTATTTAAGGAGCATTGCTCTATCAATGAAGGAAAGGACTCAAAGTGATCGGAAATGCTGAAGTTTTGAGAAAACTTGACCTGCTAAATTTAGTTACTAAAATATGATATTTTACATTCTTTATTTTTCGCTCAATCAGTAATAATGTTTCATCCGTTTTTATGTTAAGGAAACGGTTTACACGACATTTTTTTTTTAAAAGTTTCTCATTATTTCGGTGTATGAGTCCAAAAAAGTGATTTATATTTAAAAAAAAAAAAAACTAACTAATTATATCCTTCAAATCGAATGAGTTATAATCTCTTGAATATCTGCCTAACAACGTGCCAAAAAATAATAAAATTTCGTTGAAAAACTAAAAAAAAAATCCAAACGCTTTAACCGCAAAAAGTGCGTGTGGCCGGCAAACAAAAGTGAAACGCATTGCAAAAAAAAAACTTTAAATTTAATGAAAAGCTCCAACATTCTAGGACAGGCCAACAAAGCAAAGGCAGGAGTACTATTAAAACGAATCTAAAACTAGGTTGAAGGCCAACAAGCAAACAGGTATACACACGTATAAATGTTTGTACATACATATGTATGTATGTAGAAGCTTAAATGTACCAACAACAACATTTTTTAAAGCAATTAAGTGCTGCATATTATACGCAATTTATTAGCTAAAATATAAAATAAAAAACAAAATAGACAAACAGTGAAGTTTTAGTATTCGCTCAAGTGCGTGAACAGCAACAACAACAACAACAACAACATCAAGAACAAATATGCACACACACAAGCCGTATTTGCATACTCTAATAGAGAATAAAAATGCGTATGGCGAGCAGTTAAAAACAATGAATTATATGCTTCAAGCGGATGCGTAAAGCCAAAAAGTTGAATGATAGAACAACAACAACAACAACAACAACATTGTACATATGTATGTTGGAACCTCCAGTGAAGTCAACGAAACGAAAACAAAAAAAAACTAATAACCTTGAAAAGTGTACTGCCGATCATTACACTCGGCATGCAAAATTTGTCACTGTGCGCAACGCAACAAAAAGCATTTGAATGAACGCATAGAAAAACTAAAAAATTTTAAAATACACACATACACATAGATACAAACGCAATTATACACAAAAATAACTTAAACTAAGAAAACAAATGGAATGAGGAAAATAAGTTGTAGAGAACGCACAGAAGAGTAAAAACGCATAGATAATATACATACACATTCATACATGCAAACACACACACACACAGCTACACAGTAAAAAAAGTCAATTAATAAAATAGACGCAACAAAGTGCACAACAACAACAAACACAATAGAAGCAACAGCAGCAGGACACGACACACCACCCAACAGCAATCGAGTCATAGTTAGAATTGGCAAATACATAACCAACAATAAGAATCTCAACTCCCCGAAGGCAATGGAGAACCAACTATGTATCTATCAAAATAGAGGAAAAAAATATAGAAAAAAAAACACAAAGCCACAAACAACTGGTCAAAGAAACGCAACTAACCCAGAACTACGCAAATGCGAAGAGCAACAGAAAACAGAGCAAGAAAAAATATTAGAAACTTGTGGCAAAAGAGCGAAGAGAGCTAAGAATAGTCAACTTGAAAAAGTACAGGAATGAAACAATAAAATAAATTCACGCAGATACTAAAGCGAATGCAAGCAAAGCTGCGAATAAATTGTGGAGTTTACGCAATAAATAAAGTGTAAAGTAAAAAATTTGCAAATATCAGCGGGTTATCGAACAATCAATCAACAGGTTGATCGTAAAGCTAATTAAATGCCGAAAACATATTGTGGGAAATATAATTAACGAAGACAAAGCGAATGTAGTCTTACTAAAATATTATTTGTAAAACAATAATAATAATTTTTTTTATTACTTTTATTTAATTTACTTCTTTCATTTGTTCAACATAAGAATTTTATTTGATATTTTTGCATAATTAATGAATTGGAATTTTCAAAAACATGGTAACCCTATTTAGAAGGGAACCACATTAAAAGCGCCCGGAAATCCTCGAATTATATGCCAAAATTAGTATACATGTTATTAGTTTGTGTATTATCTACACATATTTAAAAAAAAACAAACTTGCATAATAAAAAGTTTTATAAAAAAATTGTTACTTGATTGATAAATATCTATTTAGTCAACTTTATTTTTGGTATTAGTGAAATCTTATTCAAAAACACATTTTCTTTTATTATTCAAACACTTGCTAGTTTATTTGAAAACCAATTTTATTTTTTTAGATGGCAATCATAGTCAAAAATAAACAACATTTGTTCTTGGATAATTTTCATTAGATACCCGCACTGCAAAATTTTGCTTATATTTTTCGCTTAATTTTACTTTTTAGATAACTGGCAACCCTGTCAAAAAGGTTATAGCCTGAAAGATATTTACATATGTATGTATGTCAATATTTTGGTATTTAATATATTTAACTAAATTCATTAATTAGATTATTAAACATTGCAATGTTCCTATCGAGAAAACTCCTCTCACAATACCAATATTCGAGCATGTTCTAAATTTCACTTTCACCCGGATTTGTTCATTTCAGTGGCGCTAATTCACTCGGAAGTGAAATTGTAGAATGTGCCAGTAATAATTTTTTGTTGGAAATCGTACTCAAAAATAAAATCGTTGTTCTAATTGTTCTTAGTTACACAAAATATATTATTTAACTAAACTTTTTTAGTTATAACTGGCCACCTTATCTACAATTTTTTCTAAATTATAATTTATTTAATTAATTTTCAACATTCTCAACAACATATCAAACTTATGCCCGAAGTCAGTAACTTGGTATCATCTGAAGTCTTAAAATGAGCTAGAGATTATTGCTTTTCCTCGCTTTTACGTTTTTCTCTTTTGTTTTTATTTAAATTTTGAGAGTATATTTTGAAACTGAGGCTTTATTTTGAATCTAATGAATGCCAACTGGTCTAAAATTGTGTCGTTTGTCTCTATTAGAGACTGAGACTTACTTAATTCGGGCATTAACATTAAAAATCTGAATTAGGAACGTAAATTATTTAGGGTATTAACAAGTTATCATTACTTATGGTATTGTCGTGAAATTATAAAATATATAAAATTCCTTGTTGTATTATTATACTTCCTTTTTCTATGTAATTAAAAAATAAAAAAAATTAAAATTCTAGGTTATGCTTTACAACTTTACAACACTTTCTGAATACCCTAACTGTATTTATTAGAGACGATGATATTTACATTTGCATTTAAGTATATCTTAGCTTCTCGTTTCTTTCAATTTAAAGTTGTAAATGGCTTAGCTCGGTGTTGATAATACATACCCAAGAACGCAATATTGAGCTCAATTAATTAACCTGAGCGAATCGGGAGATCAATAGTATAATGATTTTTAACGAAATTTCAATTTATTTGAGTTATTGCTTCGAGAAATAAACCGCTTCAATGCTATTCCCAAGCCCATTTCATTATTTGGTCTTCCATAAAAATTATGCAAACGCTATTATTTGAAAAATTTTAATTTATTTTATTTTATTGAAAAATATTTAGCAGTTCCTTTATTATTTTTTTATTTTTGGCGCTTACACCTTATAGCTCAGTATTTGGCCAAGCTTCTCCTACCAATTTTGTGCCTACTCCAAACGGCAAATATTCTGTTAGCAGCTTTTTGATGGCAGAAATATGTACTCTCGGAGGTTTTCGTTTGTCTGCCAAAGGATGACCGCCATAGAAAACATGATTAAGATTTTATATGCCCTCACTGAGATTCGAACCCTGAACTCAGCGGCATATCAAGTTATAGCACGCACCGCTACACACTCAACCACAGCGGCCATATGTGCATACATATTATGATATTTTAATCTGTTTAAAAATGTTTTCAAGGTATGTATTAAATTTCGTTTTTAGGTATTTAACTTTGTCTTTGAGTGTTTATTTCTTAAGATAGCTGGCAACTTTTTAAAGCCGGCAACTTGTTAAAGCTAACTAATTAGTTTCTCTAAAATGAGCTATGTTACCAAAACGCATATATTTGAAACTGTACTTTTAATTTTTTCTAAGGAAAAAGTTACATTTTCAATTTGTAAAAGAAATACATATTTGTCATGATTTCGGCACGGTTTACTTTGAAAACTAACACATTTTTTGGATCCGATGCATACTTACATATTTATATTCTGGAAAAAATAAAAAAAAAATTTGGGGTGGGCAGCAAAAAACATACAAAAAATGTGTGCTTTGTCTATCGCTGTGCTTCCTTAGGCACCTTCTAATTCTAGCTATTCGCCTACTACACTTCTGCTGCTCTTTCTACTACTCAATCTATTATTATTGTTAGCTTGTTTACATTCTTCTTTGTTTGTCGTTGTTGTTGTTTTTTTTTTGTCTTCTTTGGTGCGTTGCGTTTAGTGCGACTAACAAATTTTTGTCAAATTCACCTTGAAAAGTTCATTCACGTTCTTGGCCGAACGCATGATCGTAACATAAAAGTTGCTCCAACAACAAAGCATAGAATATCATTAAACGCTAGAGCAAGAACAGAAAGAGCAACAAGCTGCCAGCAACAACATAGCAAGCGAGACGTGAGTAAGTTCACAAAAGTAAAAAAAAAAAAAACAAGTAAAAAAAGGGTTCATACCTTTCATCAATGGAAGAATTGTATGAGATCCATATAATGTATTTAATCAATCTTTAGCTGATTAAATGAAGGACTTATGGCCCATGTATGTTCTATTTTAATGTTTTTCACTGCTAAAATAAATCTCATGAAAGCTTTTATTTGTGTAAAATTTCAAGACCTTAGCTGCTTAAATGGAGGAGTTATGGAGCAAAATGTAATATAGGAAACAATCGGCTCCTATATACGTTGTAGTCGTCCGATCTGGCCGGTTCCAACAAATGTCTAATAAATTATAAAAGGGCACCTGACTGCTAAGTTTCATTCAAATAGCTCAAAAACTGAGGGACTAGTTTGCGTTCAAACCGACGGACTGACACACAGACAGACGGAAATGGCTAAATCGACTCAGCTCGTTACCCTGATAATATCGGTATACTAACTCTTATCGTTCTGGTACTTACAAACATCGGACCAAAGTTAATATACCATTTCCATGAAAGGTATAAAAAAAAAAACATAGAAATAGCCATAGTGAGAACGACGATATAGGGGAAGAGGCAGCAACAATAATACTAATGGGTAATAGCGCATATAAAGGGTGTTACAAAGCGACGCGCTTTATTCTGCAGTGTGAAAAAGAGCGGTTGAAATATGGAATAATGAAATTGTACAAACGCAGGTTTCCAGAAAAATATAAGCTCTGACTCTGAAAGTTTAGGTGCTTTTAAAACTAATGGAACACCCTGTATACTGCGCACGCATTCACACACACACACTTATAATGTTTATATGTATGTACTTCCTTACACTTGTATACAGGTACATATGCATGTGTGGGATCGCCATTCTCCTAAAAAAAAAGGCAACTTGCATGAAAGTCGAAGTGAATTCATTTTTTCGCAGCCAATCTCACTGCTAATGAATATAGAAATGTACATACATACATATGTTATGTGCGTATAGCTGTATGTACACATTATGTTCTAGTGCCAACCACAACAATAAACCATTTGCAAAGTAACACAAAAAAAAGAAATACCCATAGAATCTTGAAGAACGCATGGGGCGCGTTAGCGCGGCGGCCTGCTGAGCGTTCTTCGTATGTGAATAACACTGAAAATTGTTGAAAAATGCAAAAATCAACAGGCCACGCAATCGAAAATGCCACCAAAAATAACAACGCATTAAATAGATTTTTTTTCGCGATGCTTTGTGTGGCTGTAGCAGCGAAAATATAATTCTAAATTTTTATGATCTCGCTATTGCATAACAAGCTGAATTTTGCTTTTTGCAAGAACAGCCGAATGTTGTTTTAATTACATTTAGTTTACAATGAACATTTATAAACCTTTATCTAAACAATATTTAAGTTCTATGAATTAACTCAGGTCTGAAGAATTAATGACTATGAGCGTGACCTAAGAACGCCTGGTCCATTTTTCAATTCGTAAATGATTTTTCAGTTATGAGAGAGCAATAACTAACTGCTTTCACTCCGCAGAATCAGAAACCGTCTTTTGCCAGAGAAAAAAACTTTTTTATTCCGAGTCTGAACAATTTTTTTGAAATCCAATTGTAGAACAGGCCTTATTTTCTTCCTGTGGTCAATAAATGATTGCATTATATTTAAAAAAAAAAATATATGTATATACATAGTTCATACAAAATTTCATTCAAGTACGGAACATCAATGCAATGAATGTAAGATGAAAAATATTCTGCTGAACTCTGCTAAAATCGCTTAGGCTCTTAATGTGCCAGTTAAGTACTCGTACGTAAATAATATCGAAAGAGGGCAATAAAAGAAGTATCCTGACCGCTACGCCACCTAGCGGAAACAATAATTGTTCTTCTGGGTTCTTGTGTCCGTTTTCCAATCTGTTGCTAAACAGTTAATATTATTTTTATATTTAAACTATAATTGTTACTCCTTGATTTCAGTGTTATAGATCGAGAGTAATGCTTATATTTTGATTTCATTTATTGTATACTCAAGGCTGTCTTGCGATTTTTATTTTGTTTTTTTCGTTGGTTTTTTTTTGCATTCAAGAATAATAATTAAATTCTAAAAGGTTTATCTCTAAGTGTATAATTTCACACATTTTCTTATTTTGGTAAAGGTTCCTCATAGTGAAAGGAACATCCCTATAAAATGTCAAGTCAATAACTTAAATACAGGTGAGTTGTATAAGGTTTTGAGTTGTGTGTGGGGAAATTAAAAAAATTTTAAATTAAAAAATTATAATCACTAACTACACTGCAGTAACAAAAATAAGAATAAAAACTCGAGCGAATATATAAATATCAGAGTTTTGAGTGAGAAGTTAATAATCGTAAGATTATTATCAAAATATAATAAAACAAATCGTCGTAACCCGAAAGGAATAAGAAATTTCGAATATACCCGACAATATTTTATGACTCTCAAGTTACTTACTTACTTAATTGGCGCAACAACCGCCTAAGCGATTTTGGCCGAGGTCAACAAAGCACGCCAGCTGTCCCTATCTTTTGCTAACTGGCGCCAATTGGAAATCCCAAGTATAGCCAAGTCTTTTTCCACTTGGTCTTTCCAACGCAGAGGAGGTCTTCCTTTTCCTCTGCTACCACCAGCGGGTACCGCGTCAAAAACCTTCAGGGCTGGAGCTATTTCATCCATTCGTACGACGTGGCCTAGCCAGCGGAGCCGCTGGTTCTTAATCCGCTGCACTATATCTACGTCATTGTACAGCTCGTACAGCTCATCGTTCCATCGTACACGGTATTCGCCGTCGCAAAGACGCAAAGGTCCATAAATCTTTCGAAGAATCTTTCTCTCGAACACTCCAAGAGCTCTCTCATCTGATGTTGTCATCGTCCATGCTTCTGCGCCATACAAGAGGACGGGCATGATGAGAGACTTATAGAGTATGGTTTTTGTCCGTCGAGAGAGGACTTTACTGTGCAATTGCCTACTCAGTCCGAAGTAGCACTTGTTGGCAAGAGAGATTCTGCGTTGGATTTCAAGGCTGACGCTGTTATTGGTGTTAATGCTGGTTCCTAAGTAAACGAAGTCCTCTACTTTTTCGAAGTTATAACTGTCAACAGTGATGTTTGATCCCAGTCGTGAATGTGCCGACTGTCTATTTGATGACAGGAGATACTTCGTCTTGCCCTCGTTCACCTCCAGACCCATTCGCTTCGCTTCTCTATCCAGTTTGGAGAAGGCAGAACTAACTGCGCGGTTGTTAAGACCGATGATGTCAATGTCATCGGCGTACGCCAGCAGTTGCACACTCTTATAAAAGATGGTGCCTGACCGATTTAGTTCTGCGGCTCGAATGATTTTCTCCAGCATCAGGTTAAAGTAATCGCACGACAAAGAGTCACCCTGTCTGAAACCTCGTTTGGTATCAAACGGCTCGGAGAGGTCCTTCCCGATTCTGACGGAGCTGGTGGTGTTGCTCAACGTCATTTTACATAG
Organism: Philophylla caesio; assembly: GCA_963971545.1. Lineage (NCBI taxonomy): Eukaryota > Metazoa > Arthropoda > Insecta > Diptera > Tephritidae > Philophylla > Philophylla caesio. The sequence continues at coordinate 94,238,913 of OZ020609.1, forward strand.
CCGTATATGTTTTGCCTGGATACCAAATTCAGACATTGCGGCATATAGGAAACTTCTTGTCGTGCTGTCGAAGGCGGCTTTGAAGTCGACAAAAAGATGGTGTGTGTCGATTCTTCTTTCTCGGGTCTTTTCCAAGATCTGGCGTATTGTGAATATCTGGTCGGTGGTAGATTTACCAGGTCTAAAGCCGCACTGATAAGGTCCAATCAGTTCATTGACGGTGGGCTTAAGTCTTTCACACAATACACTCGACAGAACCTTATACGCGATGTTAAGAAGACTAATCCCGCGATAGTTGGCGCAAACTGCAGGATCACCCTTTTTGTGGATTGGGCAGAGCACACTTAAGTTCCAATCAGTAGGCATGCGTTCTTCCGACCATATTCTAGAGATGAGCTCGTGCATGCACTTAACCAGCTCCTCTCCGCCGTACTTAAATAACTCAGCTGGTAACCCATCGGCCCCGGGGGCTTTGTTGTTCTTCAGCCGTGCTATCGCTTTCCGAATTTCGTCACAGTCGGGTGATGGTACATCGCGTCCATCATCATTGATTGGGGATTCGGGTTCAACATCTCCAGGGTTGCAGTTGCTTCCATTAAGCAGTGTGGAGAAGTGCTCCCTCCATAATTTAAGTATACTGTGGACATCAGTCACCAGGTCGCCGTTTTCATTCTTACAGGAATTCGCCCCGGTCTTAAAACCTTCTGTAAGCCGTCGAACCTTTTGAAAAAATTTTCGGGCGCTTTTCCTGTCGGCCAGCATCTCAAGCTCTTCGCACTCACGCATTTCGGCCTCTCTCTTTTTCTCACGAAAAATGCGTCTTGCTTCCTTCTTCAGCTCACGATAACGCTCCCGCACAGCTCGCGTTGCGCCCGATCGCAGTGTGGCCCTGTAGGCAGCGTCTTTACGTTCCGTAGCGGCGCGACATTCCTCGTCATACCAGTTGTTCTTTCGGGCTCGCTGAAATCCGATGGATTCTTCAGCGGCGGTATGTAGACAGCGAGAAATATGGTTCCACTGCTCGGAAATATCGTTCTGTTGATTATTGCTCTCAGAGAGCAGGAGTGCAAGTCGAGTGGCGAAGTGGGTAGCTGTCTGTTGCGATTGCAGCTTTCCGACGTCGAGCTTTCCTTGTGTCCATTTGCGCGCGCTTTTTGCTGCACAGAGGCGCGTGCGGATCTTAGCTGCCACAAGAAAATGATCCGAGTCGATGTTGGCTCCTCGGTTCGTGCGCACATTTAGGACACTGGAAGCATGCCTTCCGTCTATCACAACGTGGTCGATTTGGTTTCGTGTCTTACCATCTGGAGACAGCCACGTAGCCTGATGAATCTTCTTATGCTGAAACCTGGTACTACAGACTACCATGTTTCGGGCCCCGGCGAAGTCGATCAGTCTCAATCCGTTATCGGACGTTTCGTCGTGGAGACTGAATTTTCCGACTGTGGAACCAAAGATGCCCTCCTTGCCCACCTTGGCATTGAAGTCGCCAAGCACGATTTTTATATCGTGGTGGGGGCACCGCTCATACGTGCGGCCAAGGAGATCGTAGAAGCGATCTTTAGTCCCATCGTCCTTCTCTTCCGTCGGGGCGTGGGCGCAAATTAGGGAGATGTTGAAGAATCTCGCCTTGATGCGGATTGTGGCGAGACGCTCGTCCACCGGAGTGAACGACAGTACTTTACGGCGCAGTCTCTCTCCCACCACAAATCCGACACCAAATTTGCGCTCCTTTACATGGCAGCTGTAGTAGATGTCGCAAGGGCCTATCAATTGTTTCCCTTGCCCCGTCCATCGCATCTCTTGGATGGCGGTGATGTCAGCCTTTGCTCTGCTGAGGACATCAACCAGCCGGGCAGAGGCACCTTCCCAATTAAGGGTTCGGACATTCCAGGTGCATGCCCTCAAATCATTGTCCTTTAAACGTTTGCTGTGGTCGTCATCAAAAAAGGGGGGTCTCATCCGAGGCTTTGTTTTCTTTTTCATTGGATGTTGGTTTTTACGTGGCGGGTTCCAAGCCCTGCGCACAACCCATTGCTGGGGGTTGAAATTTTATATTCGTTTATATAGCGAGCCGCTTGCTCCAAGACAGACGCCCGCTTGCAGCCGCACCTCCTGGTGGACAGACGCTGCGGACTTTAGTGGACCCTTAAACCGAATATGTCGGAGTGGCTCCGCTAAAGCTCCCTCTCTATTAGCCGTGACCCATGGCTCCACACGGGTTGGTTACCGTATCTCGCACATGGGTTGCTCACGTTGCCCAGGGTGCACGAACGTGGACGTTAGAGTAGGGATTGAGTACAGCCGTGCAACTGTAACCGCATACCCAGAAGCACCACTGCACCCCATTACATCTCAAGTTAAGCGGTCTCAGAAAATAACTTCTTTTCGCCATATTTCGTTAACGGTCTTCTTTTTCATAATTGCCGAATACCATCATTTTCACGTTTTGGAAAAATAGTGTGGGCACATCAGCATCCGTTGTAATCAATATTTAAAATAATTTCTTATGTCTACTTATACACTTTTATTCAAAACCAATAAAGTTGAGCAACTCTACTGCTTAATATCAATATACGTTTCCCATTAATTGAAAAGTATTGAGCATTTATTTATTGATGTAACTTCTCAAATCATATACAATTTATTTATTCTCTAATAAAAATCATATACATACATACATTACCGATCTTGTTGTCTATTGATAAACTTAAAATCCCTTGAGAACAGAAGATCTATACTGTCGTCTTCATTTGTCATTAGTATCATTTCTGGGACTATTGATTGCCCTACGCTTCTAAGTAAGATTCAGTTTAATGTCCCATATAAGAATCTCAGTCAGTTTGAAACCTTACATATTGATTTCTCCAGAACCAATTATGGAGTGAATGCCCCTATTTCTAGGGCATGTTCTGATTTAAATTCGTTCTTCAGTTCTTTTGTTGCTGATTTCACGTTGCCGTATGCCATATTATTAAACCATCTTAGATCATTTTTCTCTTAAAATTACTATTGTATGCCAATTATTTTTACCTACATATACTCTATTAGAATTTGCAATTTAAAGGCGTAATATACATATTTACATGTATCAGTTAGTGCGTTACTTACTATATAATTTTTCTGTACTTCTAGTCTGTAAGATTTTTTGTAATCATAGACCTAATAAAGAATGAAATGAAATGAAAAAAATGTATAAACACAAGCCTCAAACTTTTTGCAAAAAACTTAACAACAAAATTCATTAAAATATCTAAAACAAAAATTGTATAAATTAGTCAAGTATGGTATGTAGTTTTGTAGATCATTCAACGCTGATTTTTGACAATTTTTTTCTGACGTTTTTTTTTGCAATTTCTTCCATATAACATTTTTTTACCATATAAATTTTATTAGCATTCATTCCTTAGAAATAATAATGTGTATAGAGGAATAGCTCTGCCAAAAATGTGGTTGGCATTTTGACAGATCAAAATGATATGACTTTATAAATTTGTGATTGATTTTAAAAGAAAGTAAAACAAATTTCAAATAAAAATAGTAGAAAGAAAATGAAATAAGAAAGTTTGAAAGCAATAAGCGATCCTGGTTGAGTCTCATGTACGAAGGTTTCATTAGTTTTGGTCTTGAAATTGGCTTAAGTATAATAAATCCAAATAAATTGGTGCGTATGTCTGCAAACATTTGTACTGCCTATTCAGAAATCAGATAAGCTTGGCCTTTACTTATGTATATACTTACATATGAACATATGTGTGGTGAATTAGCTGATAAAAGCTCGATATAAAATGTCGCGCTCGCCGCCTATTCAAAACCCCTTTATCACTAATAAAAATACAATTATATAGGTATATACATATGTATGTATATATATATGTATATGTACATACATATGTACATACGTACGTACCACTAATGATGCGTTTGACTATTTGGTGAACTAGCCAACAAAACAAAAAGCGAAAATTCGGTGAAGTTCAAGGTGTAATCACAAAAACAATTTCAATCGCAATCAAGAAAGCAAAACCAAAATACATATGTACATACATACATATGTATGTATACATATGTATGTATGTATGTATGAAGAGATAAATAAAAATTAAGCTTGATAGTGAACTAAAAAAAGAAACAAAATGATGAATATACGAATACTATGAATATGAGACGGTTGGGACAACTATGAAACAAATTGGAGGCCCAGCACGCCAATCTGCAAATTCAGTCGGCGGAAAAAGACAAATTCATATAATATTTTAGAATGACTGGCTGACAAAGGAGACTGATGCGAAGCAAAGAAATAGTAAATAGAAGATTTTCAAGAATTGAAAATAATTGTTTTTTTTTTGCTGTGGCGGTGCGTGAAGGAGCACAAAACTATTGTTTTAATGATTAATAAAAAAAGAAAAGAAAAAGAAAAGATTATAAAAAAAAAAAAAAAAAAAAAAAAATATCAATGCAAAAAGAAATACATAATGCGTTAAAAATTCTCACAGTACAAGAGAGGAAGCAAGTTAAAATGAAAGTTAAAATACAAAAAGAGTATATGAAGATCATGCAGAAACAAATGCAGATTGCGTGAGACCTAGAGAGCTTTGCTGTTTGGAACTTTTGCGCTGCGAGAGGCTGCGGTTCTTTGTGTTTGGCGTAGCTCATTTGCCATTCGTTTGGAACAGAGAACGTGTCAAATATAAGTTCTCTGGTTTGGAAGTAAATAAAAAAAAAAGCTTACTCTATTAGCTGGTTTGAGCTTTTTTCACTTCGAGCGAGCTCTCGCAACAATCAGAGCAACATGTTGCAGTGTTACAAGTAATCAATGTTTGGGCATACATTTTTTTGAGGAATACTGCTTAAGTGACAGTCTGTGGGCGAATATAAATTTGGATTAAGTCGACCCGACTCGATATGCCGCTAAGTTCGAGGGCCAGGGCAAGTTAAATGTTAATCATAGAGAAAGTTTTTTCTAATACACTGTAGGTCCCTGCATTTGTGGTATAATATACAGACGCACACCACAAATGGTAGGAGAAGATCGGGCAAACTCTGAGCTACGAGTATATAGTGTGAGCGCCCAATTATTGTTATTATTAAGTATACCCGACTGTCGTGGCAACGCTACATGTTGCTGTTATTTTTGTTGTTGTAGGGGTTGATCGGTTTGTTCGTTTGAATTTGTGTTCCCTTTCCATACACAAAAATTTGTCACCTACTTGATCGATACTACTCACCCTCCGTGTAGAAACTATCGGGCAACATCTTCAATTTGCTAGCAAGTCTCATTAGCTCCATTTTGAGCTCTGGTTGGTAGTCTTTCTTACATACTCACTTGTAGGCATTTTAGTGTGTTAATTTGGGCGCACAATTTTTGCTGCATAGAAGTGTGTTTCAAGTAGATGTTACCCGGTAGCCAATTGTACAAGTTGTAAGCCGCTTTACAACTAGTATGCCAACTGCCTTTTTTCCATACAAGCAACTGGTAGTTTTAACATTGGGATGGCAATTATCAGATTTAAATCATCAAGGCACCAGTCTCATACTAGTGCAAAATGGACAAAACAAATTCTAGTCCAATTATGGGTCAAATATACCAGTCTCCTACTAGTTCAAACATACGCAAAAAAATACAGTACAATTTTACAACTTTTCCGACTAAGTAGTTCGATATCAATAAAGAAATTCCAGATACAAACTAGTATTTTTTTTGACTAGCTTGGTGTTTCCTTTCAGGATCGCGCGCAAGCCTAAAAGGCTGGAGCTTATCTTCCAATCCGGAGACTTTCATGTAGTGAAAAATTATTATGATGTAACCAAGTACTACATACCACTTTGTTTAAAGCTTCAATGATGCCAATCACCTTAAGTAAAGGAGAATACGAGGTAGAGCTTCATCGGGTTGGACGTCGATACTACGCGGCGTGGTCTATGCTACCGAATGCTGACATATTTATAAATACTTACATAGGAACTCAACTTCCTATGTATGTATATAGCGAAGCGCTTGCTGCAAGACAGACGCCTGCTCTCTGTCGCACCTACTGAATTTTCTTAGAAGCCATACCAGATTCATCTCATATCTCGTTCCTCGACGGGCTAAATGGAAGCGCCGAAAGTACTCTTAGACGAAATAATCCGGAAGTCTTGAACTGCTTGAACCGTATGCTAAGAAATCATACTTGGAACTACCAGCTGAGTGACGAACAAAAACATTCTTCGTTTTGCGCATGGAAAATAACTGCTGGAAATAGGTGCTTCTTTGGCAAATTCAAATGAGTACCCCTTTCCCGATGAACAAAAAGCTCGCTCTACAAATCCCTCAAAATGCTCGTTCTCTTATATGGCGCAGAAACTTCAACGATCGTCCCAAGCGATGAAAAGGCTTCGTGTACTTTTGAGAATAATAGCCCAGTTTTTGTGGGCGACAGGTAACGACGAAGATGTAATGATTGAACTGCATGAGATGTACAATGTTATGGACATAGTCAAGTGCATGAACATCCAACCATTGCTGAATGAACCCAAGGGTACCCCCGAACATATTGAAAGAATCAAGTGTAAAAGGACTTGGTATGAGTAAGTGTGGTAAAGGAATAGGAAGGATTGGCGTGCTAAGTTAAACTCTGCCAAAATATTCAAGAAACATAGTTTAACTGCCAATAAGGAAGTATTAAAAGGTCTTGCCTTCCCTGTAAAGAATTTATTTTTGCCCGGTATACTCTCCTTTGACAAACTATTTTAACGCAACATCCTCTCAGTTGACTTCACTGTACAGATACTTGAAAAATATCAACATATTTTTTAGAACTTTCGTAGACAAGTCGCCCAGATATTACTTACGACGTGCCTGAAAATTTTATAAGCCAAAACAAAAATAATAATAAAACGAAACACTTAAAATATTCACAAACGCTCTGAAGAAATGTGTCATAACTATACAGTTGGACGCTTTGCCCATTTTGTGCGCAACTTTGCCACTTCTAGAAGGGTATGCACACAAATCTTTCAACTCCTTGAAAAGCATCAAATAAGTTTGCTAGTTTGGTTCATTCGCATGCGTGAATTTTCGGTTTTTTTTATAGAACGATTTCAAAGTAACTCTTGTGGGCGGCTGCGGTGGCAAATGCAACGAACTTGTATCGATACTCTCCATTTACGATATCTGTAAGACGCCGGGCGTACATGCGGACCTATCACATATCGATACAAAAGTTTGTTTGGAGGGCTATCAGTGCCGAGAAAATTTGCCAGCCGCCTTGGAGGGTGAGTGTGTATGGTGCACATTTAAAGGAATGTTTAGAATTCATTATCTTTAATCAATATTTTTCCACTTAACAATGACAAAAAGGTGCCGATGTTGTGATCTTGGCCGGTGGTGTGGCGCGCTCGCCAGGTATGACGCGTGACGACCTCTTCAATAAGAATGTTGAGATTGTTGTAGACATTGCACCTGTAGTCGCTGACAAATGTCCAAAAGCTCTATTCGGCATTATCACAAATCCGGTTAACTCGTGCGTACCAGCGGCGGCAGAAATTCTAAAGCAGGTGTGTATTGACAGTTTTGAAAAAACGTGCAAATGAAACACACCTCATCGTATCGCGCAATTGTAGAAAAACGTATTCGATCCCAAACGCCTCTTTGGCATCACAACGCTCAATGTGGTGCGTGCGCGCACGTTTATTGGCCAAATATTGGATGTTGACCCGTGTAAGATTGCTATACCCATAATTGGTGGTCATTCGGGTGAAACGATTATACCCGTTCTATCGCAATGCGAACCGTCGTTGAAGTTGAGCAAGGAGAAGCGCGAAAAACTGATAAAACGCATCCAAGAGGCAGGCACCGAGGTGGTGAAGGCCAAAGCTCTAGACGGTGGCAGTTCCGCTACGCTTTCGATGGCGCATGCAGCTGCGAAGTTCACAAACTCGCTGCTGCAGGGTTTGAAGGGCGATTGTCAGCCGATTGAATGCTCCTTTGTGGCTTCTGATGTGACCGAATGCTCGTTCTTTGCAACGCCCTTGGTTTTGGGCAAGAATGGTGTTGAAAAGAATTTAGGTTTGCCGAAGTTGGATAAATATGAAGATGAAATGCTTTGCAAGGCCATAGACACGCTGAAAAAGAATATACAAAAATCACTTGATTATGTAAAAAATAATGATAAGAATGTTAAGAAGGGCAAAAAGGATGAGAAATGTTGAATCAGCGATAAAACAGAAAGATATTAGGCATTATATGAATATATAGATATATATACTTTATTACTTATATTTTTATTCTCCTCGTTTTATTGTGTTTTAAAATTATGTTTATTAAATAATATATTTTCTCGATATCGGTCAATATGTGAATATTAGTTTCCACGCAAAGAATCAGTATAAGTTTTAAAATTTATTGCCATAAAAATTTAACAAAAGTCCAAAGTATCAGTTTGAAAATAGCATATCTGGTTTGAACATTTGTGCTTTCACGAGGCCAACAACTAACCGGCCAGATTCTTCTGATTCGTAAAAATAATGTTAAACTTGACAAAAGCCTTAAAATTATCATCCTTCACACAATAACAAAGGAATATTTATTAAGCTTAATTGACTTATCCGTTAATAATTTTTTCATTGAAGCGATACCAAATAAGTTAGCCTCCAATGGGTTATTTGCCTATTTTAAGTTTAGAAATCATTTATCCAGCTCATAGAGTTCATCATTCCACATTTTTCGGTTATTACGATCGTTGTTCGATTTTGTCCACGCTTCTGTGACTTATAAAAGCAAATGCATTATGGGAGATTTTTAAAGCGAGACTTTTGCTCATTGAGAAGGCTACCCTCTTTTCTATTGCCCATCAGCCACAATTTCAACAGTTTATCGCTTTAAATTCGATAATCCGATAATTAAACGTGTTTTCCGTGATTCGAAGATATAAACCAAAGAGATATAAAATGCTTCAAAGTTATAACTGCTAAAATGTCGTTATATCTCGAAAGTCTCGTCTCAGTTCTTCCCAATTTGTACAGAGAGAAGCAGAAGAGCTTAGTGATGAGCTCATCTTCACCCGGAATGGTGTCGTAGAACCAACTTTCCACGTCGTAAATCCTACTGATAAGGTCCAATTAGTTAGTTGATAAAGCCTTTTAGAAATTCAATACAGTATTTCATTTCTTAGGGATTTGGCAAACTGCACTGAGCATCAAATTTTTTGGTGTACTTGCAATCTTCGGACAATATTTGAACAGCTCAGCCGGTTTATTGTCGGCTCTGGAGGCGTAATTGCTATTCCCAAGTAATTTTGATTGAGTGAAGGTTTGGTTGGGTTCTTTTCGTCTAAAACTCCATCAATTTTATTTTAAATCGTTCAGCAATGGTCCGACTCTTCACCTCAAAGCTGCCCTGATTTTCTTAACTAGATTTTTAGCTGAAACCAGGCCTAGTCTTGAAACTACTTACATATTTAGTTGCTGCCTTACTTGCTTCGTAGCCTTTTGCGTCAAAATTTCGTAGCGTTACTTGACGCGTAGATGCGAAGGGAAAAAAAGAATTTGAGTTGCTGCCATTGTGTACCAATAACAAGTCAGATATCTTTTCGATAAACTTAAAAATTTGGAACAGCTGCGATCACCTGTAAAGTTGCTTAATTAGATAAAACGCTGCTCCTTTTAGATGAGTTGCATGAAAAAAGCTTCTTAAATTTAGTACCAGTTGCTGCTATTAAAGCGACAAAAGTGTGAAAAATTTAAAATATTTTACGATAATTTTATTATGTACATATACAACATTTTTCACTTTTAGTAATATTTTTTTGGGTGTTCGTTCCCAAAATTTATAAAATTTATTATGAAATTTGAATAGCAATTATTTTTATTTTTAGTTTATAGTTATTTTTCATTTATGAAATTTGAGAACTAAAATAATATTAATATAAGGGCAGCACAGCAACACTTTGTCACCTGAGTGCAAACAGAACCCCGTTTTTGGGGTTGTCGAAAGCAACAATTTACTGTTTTCAGCAAAAATATATATTCGCAACCCTGGCGTTCCATGTTCGTTTTAACCGAATGAATTTATTCGGCTCAGCCTTTTCAAACTTCGGGCCATTCGTAGCTTAGGTACCCTGTCAACGGCTGCTTAGGTATCCTGTCAAAAGCAACTGTCAAAGAAGATATAACACTTGTTATTATACACAATGGTTGCTGCGTTCCAAGGAATACGAAAACTGAACGTTGGACATGTCAGGAAAATTAAAAGGAGATTCATGGATTTATCGTTTCAGGAAACAGCACTCCTGGTTGGATTCCTTCATCCTAGAAGTGTCGGTTAATATAAGAATTGGTCCGCCTTAAGACGAGCTTTTTCACATTTTTATTATATAATTATTAAAGGAAACTATTTGGAATCTACTCCAAAATAAAAATATTAAAACAATTGCCAAATGTACTTTTTCTTAATGTTGGATGAGTAACTTCGTAAAAGTTGTGACTGCCTAGGATTTTCATATAATTGCATACATTTAATCTAAAACACGAGCTCTGCTCTTTTCTTTGACTTCGTATTGCTACTGGCCGTGCTACCTGCAATGGTCTGCTGCCTTTTTCTACCAGTTTTGTGTAACTTATTAAAAGGTTGCGTTGACCCAAATTCACTTATCATCGCAACGCATCGCAAACAAAAATAAATTTAAATGTCTCATTTAAAGCTGGCGACAACAGCGTGTAAACGGAGATTTTTTGTTTCAACCTATGCAGGATATAATGGACCCCTAAGTACATATATTTACTACATTTTCATACACATGCATACATACATACATACATACATAAGGTGTCCATGTGTCAGTTAGTTGGCGAGTGCAATTTATGTGCGTTAGAATTCGCTCCACAACGGCTCAGCAGCGGTTTTAAATAAACCCTTGATAGTGGAGCATACATATACGATTATGCACAGATGTATGTATGTATGTACAGCCTCATACGTGTATGTTAAGTACATAAACGAATATCCTAAATATTTAAATATCTATTAGTAAGTATATACTCGCATGCATACTGCCATAGATAGACGATTTATGCAAAAGTTTAGCTAACCTGAGCCAGCAAACTGAACACCAACCACCTCTTTCCTACCCTGTAGGAAAAATATAACTCTTTTAACTGAGTTCAGATAAGGAAACTTTTTGAAAATGCAAAGCAAACCGACGTGGTAAATTTTATTTTAAGAAATGTGTTATTTTAGTAGTCTGATATACTTAAAATAATTTTAAAATATTTTTATTTACTTGAACAACTAACCAAAACGTTTGTTTATCGAAGAAAAGCTTGTCAATACCTCAAACTACTAGGAGAGTAAGGCAAAAAATATGTCCTCTACCAAACATTTCGTGGAAAATTTTTGCTTATAACAGAGCCCTGTGTTTAAGGGATTCCAATTTAAACTAAAAACTTTTCAACACAGTCGTTAAAATTTTAAAACAGGTACAAATTTAAAATAATGTATATTAACTTCTTTAGCATAACAATTGTTTGTAACAGACCAAAAAAATCGAGAAGATATAAAAGAATGAGAAGAGGAATATATCCGCTCGTCTCTCCGTGGACAATAACTTGAGTAAAAATTTAGATTTCTATATGAAACTTAGTACATAGATTGCTCTTTGCCCAGGGTAGATTGGTATTGAAAATTGTCAAGATCAGTCAATAACCAAGCCAACGTCCCATATAACGGAAATATTAAAAAATTCCAAAAGTTCGATTTTTTGGTATCTGTGTATTGGAACAAATTGTGTAAAATTTAATATTTGCATTGATTTGAAATAAAGAAACGGGGTTTTTTTTTGAAATTTTGAAAAATGGGCGTGGCACCGTCAATACAAAAATACTTTGCGAGTGTATATAAAACTCGGTTACACTCGAATTTAACTTTCCTTACTTGTTCTTAAATAATTTTATTGCCAATTTAAAAAAAAAATAAGTTTACACTACATACATATGTATGTAAACAGTAAAAACCTTGTACAAAAATTTAAGATAAATAGTTGCGAAAATTTTGTGAAAATCGTAAATTTTTAATTAGATTTCGTAAAAATTCTACAGTTTTGTAATATAATGAAAATGCTGAGAACTGTCATTGATTTATGATTTTTTTAAGCGAATACAAGTTTTCTTTCATATAAAAATGCAACAGTGCTTCGACCAAAAAAAAATTATCAAAAATCTGCGGTAGTACTCAGCATCTTCTAATACAAAAGTTAAATAAATTTAATGAAAATTTTTTACCATGATTTAAAAAAAATAAAAAGATCACAACTATGTATGTAGTCGATTTCCCTACAGTGAAGCTCTATGAATAGATGATTGTATGTACATACGAGTTAGTGCTGCAACTACTAGTCGATGCATACATACACATATGAGTAAATAGCTGATTTGGCTGTAAAATATATACTCGTTTAAGACTGAATTTATTATCAGTTGTTATTTTTGTTTAAAAAAAAAGAAAACATGCTGCAAGGATATGCACATTAAGCGCTCATATTCGCATATACTCGTAGTTTGTTGTTATATATACTTACAAACATACATTCTTACATACATACATACATACATACATGCACAACACATACAGTTATGAATATATTTTGTAGTGCCGAACTTACTTTCATCTTGGTTGTGAAGCAAATTCAACCTCGTGTTGCCACGCTCCGTCACGTCATCATGCTCCTGCAACTAAAGTTGTCATGTTAATAGATACGAGTATACGAGTATACTACAAACACACACACACATATTCGTTTACTTATGTATGTAATTATGTCTGTTACTGCTTGTGCAGCAGGGATGTCCTATTTATTATTGTGTCCCATTTATATTTGGGTTATTATAGATTCACGCTTTTCTGCTTGTTTGCTAACTTTACGATAGTTGTTTTTGTTGTTGTACACTTTGTGTTCCACATTTTGCTTGCACGGATTTGTAGGTTTTTACGTTTTTTTTTTGTTGTTTCCTATCTATGTATATAACATTTTCCAGTTTCCCTTTTTAATGCTTTTCTCTGCTTTTCATTTGAAAAGTTTGCAAGTTTTTGGTATTTTCCTAAATGAATTATTTATCTGCGAACACATTCAAATTAGATTTGCGGTGATGTGAGTGAGTTTTTGTATATTTTTGGCAGACATTAAAACAACTTTTGTTAGTTATATGGCATCAGGTTAAACTCATTCGATACTATGAGTGGTGTGGGTATGATTTCAATAAGACGACTTTTTTTAAATATCTACACTTTACCTGAACTCTTTTTGTATGACATACATACGTGATAAGTGATTAAAAATATTTTCATTTTGGTTTTTTCTCGTACCTAATGAAATTTCCATCTTTTTCACGGATCGTTCTCGCATTTTCCTCCAATGATCACAAAAAAAAATCCAAATTGTTTTGGACTAGTCTTAAAATTATCACGAGCTGCTGTCGATGCTTACGCAAACATTTTCCCCGTACTGGCAAATTCAAAAAAATTCTATAGATATCTCGCATTGATCCAGAACATACAAGGTCCCGGGTAGTGGACGACGAAAAGATATTTCGAATTGTTTAAGGCTGGTATTATGAGTCGCGAAGCGAATAGATTTGGCAAAGCGAATAAAAAAAAGCTCAAATAATTTTGAAAGATGCAAGTAAGAGAACGGCGAAAATGCTCCAGTGATGATGCTAAAGCCTTGGAATATTGCCTCGCGCTTTTTCGTCGTTCGCTTTGTCACATCTATCGAAATATTGCGATCTTGTTTTCATTGGCTTCGCAACTCATAATACCAGCCTAAAAATAGTACCGTATCGACTTTGGTTGGTTCCGAAGCATGTTAAAATTTCATGTGAAGAAATTTGATGCAAAAGTTAAGTAATACCGTCCTCTTAATTGTTCCCCTAACTAATTCAGCGGTTGGTCTACAAGATTGATTAATGCAGCTTCTTATTGTAGTTAGACTCTTGTTTTTGTATAACCGAGAAGGCAAATACAATCAAGTTAATTAAAATGGGTCAAGTATGACTTCGACTCTCCTTAGCTACCATTAAACGCAGATGATTGAGACGGGTTGTATAAATGGCTCTTCTTAACGAAATAATGTGTTTTCTACTGACGCTTTTTGAGGCTTCAACAAACCTTGGCTACATATTCCGCTGTAAGTGTCCTCACTAAGTATTTAATACTTTCGAACACCACCTGCTGTTGTTACTAAATGATTTAGGATGTCTGGATATTAGGAAATACAAATAAGATTGCTAAATTCTTAACGAAGTTTCAAAAGCTAGCTCCACATGATCCTGGGGCGAGTTTTGATGTAACAGAATTAAATACAAATGCAGGATTAAATTGCAATCAGTTCCAAAACGATGACTCAAAGTTTGGGCTTATATACTTCTCAGAGATCTTAAGGTTCGGATTGATGTATATAGAGGTACCTTTCTAATCCGGATGCTAGTACAAACCAAGCTAACTTGTGTGGTTTGTGCTACTTTGGGCTCGATAGGCAATTTTAAAGCAGAACCATTTCCCGACGAACAGAAATTTCGCCCAACAAATACCTCTCATGCCCATACTTCTATACGGTGCAGAAACTTGGACGATTTTGGAGTCTTTGGGGACATTCAAAAGAAATGTTCTTCGCAAAATGTATGGCCCTGTTTGCGGGGACGACAAGTACCGAAGAAGATGCAATGATGAACTGCATGTGCTGTATAATGATATAGACGTAGTCAAGCGTATACGAATTCAACGATTGTCTTTGGATGATGATGCTCCGGTGAAAAAAGCTTTCGACTCGGCAGCCATGGGTGGGCAACGAAGGCAAGAGTGCCCACGATTACACTGGAAGGACCATGTGCAGAAGGACCTGTCTTCACTTCGTATGAATAATTTCCGTAACCTAGTGAAGAGATGAGGGAACTGGCTGAAAGGTTTTTGTTCTTCTAATTCAAGCTAATTCGCAATCAGCGATTCGGAATCATCGACAAAATGAACTCCAGTGACTCAGGTTAGTATTTAATTCCTAAGGTGTAAAAGATTTAAAAAAAACTTTCGATGACAACACTGAAATGGAAACAGCGTGACATACATAGATGAAATAAAATTACGAATATTTTTTGAAAAAAAATTGGAACTTTTTTAAAAACTTCAAACTATTAAAGTGGTCAAATATAAAGATAAATTATTTAACATCACATAGTGGATATTGAAATTCCGTACGCAGAACGTTTATTTTCAATTTTATGGTATATTTTTTAAGTACCTCAGTAAGTATATAATATTCACTTGTACTTTTATCCATTTTAAACACATAAAACTGACCAACCAATGAAATAAACAAATATATTATTTAGGATTAAATTTTAATCGAATCAATGCGTAGTTAATGCGAATTAACGTTACCGCGAGTCACTGTTTTTATTAGAGACTGAAAACCCGTAGTTCATTGGATAATGCATTCGGATAATTAAATAACGCCGCTAGATGGCGCGACACGTATAAGTATTGACTATGTGGAAAGATATTTCCAGTAGCCGATAAATCTACCAAAAATTCCATTATGAACCAATGCCTAAAAAATGTTACAACATGAAACGGAAAACTTTTTCTTCATTGAATTATAGCAAGAAAAATATACTGTCTTTAATTTTTAATTAATATTACCATAAAAACGTGATTTTAGTTTAATTTAAATTATTTTACTTAAAAGGCGCTTATACACACATACACATACACATACAAACGAATACTAGTGTGTGTATAACTCTCTCTATGCCCAGCGCTTGTGCCTTTGAACGTTGGAAAATTTCCGCCACGTTTTACGCTTATAAATATACTTACCATGAAATTCGATTTAATTGCAACAACAACAACAAAAACATCGACTACTTAGTCGCAAGCATCAACATTTTTAATTAATTTCTTGAAAGGGCATCTTAGCGAAAAGCTTTTGATGGATTGATTTTCAACAAGCGCACCAACAAAACAAAAAAACACAACCAAAAGTGGACTTTGAATATGCTGAGCTCCACTTAACGCTGGAGAACGCACTTTTTAATTATTTATTGCACGAGTAACGGGCGTCTCATACCGACAACGAAAGGAAGGCTGTAATTTCGGTAATGGTGCCAACTGCTCAAGGAGTTGGAGTTGATAGGTGGTGCGTATGCAACAAATGGTCCATCACATCCAACGCAATCAGGCAATGCTTTGAAATAGTCTGTTGTGCAGTTAATTTACTGATAGATGCTTGTGTGTGTGTTTGTGTGTGTGTATGTTTTCATGCGTTTCAAGGCGTTTACTTAACAAACCATGCCACCAAGCCGGCACCCATCCTTCATGCATTCATCCAACCATCCAGCCATCCATCCATTTATTAAACAATCCACCAAATCATCTATCCATCTGCTCCTTCCTCAACTACTCATTTACTCTGCAGGCATAATTTGAATATTTGTTGTACATACTCGTATTAATGTTCGTGTGTGTGTGCACGCATTTAAATAGAATGCGTCCCGTTAAAGGATAAAGTGAAATTGCGTTCGTTCACGCGGCAGGATGTCATCCTGTCACGCACACAACAGAGAACGCAGCAGCAGCGTAAGCACAAAACAACAAAAAGCAACAATTATGACTGTCAATGTAGAGATGAAACATTTTATATGAAATTCGTTAGTGACTTAAGTCGACTGAGATGTATTCGTAAACCCACCCACACAGACAGATATTTGTGTGTTTGTTGTGTGTGTTTGGTTGTATTTGCAAGCGGATGCTTTTTGTTGACAGAACAAGCGCGCAATAATAACAATCATAACAGAAATTGTTTTAATGGCAACTAGTAAGTAACAGCAATACAACAACCAACAACAACAACTCCGCCAAATTGCGTAGGCTGTCGTTCCAAATTTGTATGCGCCAAAAATTGATTTTCTTTTTTCTTCTTATTTTTGTTGTTGTTGTTGTTGTTGTTATTATTAATATTATGCCTTGCGCTGTCGTCAACGACATTGCTGCTAATTAATGATTAGACGCAACATTTGCCAAGCACCGTATGCAACGCAGGAGACCTGGCAGGCTGCGGAAGGCGAAGTACCAAATATGAGAAAATATATTTACATACATACATACATACATACACATACATATTTATGAGTTGTAGTGAAATTGAGTACATATTTGCAACCTAATGCGCATATTTACTGGGAATAATTTTCAAGATTTGCTAACTCTTATTTTTTGTCAAACAATCACAAAACTAGCAAAAAAAAATTGATGAATGATTACACTCCTACTTTTTCAAGACTTTCTGAAATCTCATTGCCAGCAATTTCAACGTGTTCTGGAACCCAAAGAACGCCCTTACCAGTTAAGAAGTTACCTCACCAGGTATTTGTGAACCTTAAGGCTTGATATTGCGAATAGGCAATCGAAATAGTAAATGCGTCTTATATTGAACTGCACGCATTGTTTAATGGCAGATATTTCTAACTGAAATGTTAAACTTCTCTGCTACTTGGCCGTCCATGTATTACTTACTTACTTAATTTGCTTGATAACCGCCCAGCACACCAGTCCTTTACCGCTTGATTTTTCCAACGCAGAGAAGGCCTACCTTTTTCTCTGCTAGAACCAGCGGGTACGGCGTCGAATACTGTCAGAGCTGGAGCGTTTTAATTCATTCGAACGACGTGACCTTGCCAGTAAAGCAGCTGGATCTTAATTCGCTGCACTTTATCTATGTCGTTATAAAGCTCGTACAGCTCATCGTTCCATTGTCTGCGGTATTTGCCATCGCAAAAGCGTAAATGCCCATAAATCTTTCGAATAATCTCTCTATCGAACACTCTAAGAGCCCTCTCATCAGATGCCTTCATCGTTCATTTTTCTCGTGCCGTACAATAGGACTGACATAATGAGAAACTTGTAAAGTATCGAGATAAGACTTTGCCCACTCAGTCCGAAGTAGCACTTGTTGGCAAGAGAGATGCTCCGTGGGATTTCGAGGTTTACATTATTATTGATGTTAATGATGGTTTCTAATTAAACGAAGACCTTTTCAAAGTAATCACTGTCAACAATGATGTAAGTTCCCAGCCCGAAATGTGCCTATTTGATGATGGATGTGCTTTCGATCACCTTCATACTCATTCGCTTTGCTTCTCTATTCAAGTTGGGAAGGCATAACTTACTGCGCGGTTGTTAAGGCAACGTCTATCCGCTACGAGGCGGCGCCGGCGCGACATTCCCCATTGTACCAGTTGTTCTTTCGGGCTCGCTGAAAACCAATGGATTGCTTAGCGGCGATACGTATACAGCGGGAGATGTGGTTTCATTGCTCTGAAATATTGCTGCGTTGATTAGTGATCTCTGAGGTAAGGAGTGCGAGTCGTGTTATGAAGTCCGTGGCTGTTTATTGTGATTACAGCTTTCCTACGTCGAGCTTTCCTTGTGTCTATATGTGCGTACTTTTTGCCGCACGAAGGCTTGTGCGGATCTGGTCTGCGACCAGATAAGCATCCGAATCTATGTAAGCTCCTCGGATCGTGCGCACATTAAGGACACTGTACTGAGATCCATAATTTATTGGAAATTTTAAGAATGGGTGCCATGTCTCCTTGATTTGTATTGTCCTTTACAATTTGTTCCACGATGTCGCTCAAGTGGCATTACAATGACGCTAACACGACGTGTAACAGCACGCTGCGTTAGAAGTATTCACAAGGACTTCTACATCCAATTCGAATATCTTCAAATATCGCAAACACAATAATTACTAAATAAAATTTAAACTTAATTGTCAGTGTTGGGTTAAACAAATCTAGCTCATTAAAATGAGTTAAAGAAAGCGCATAGCTTTAGTAAATTGAAAAACCAAAATCAAGGGAAGAGTGTAAAATGCAAAGCGCTAATGAAAAGAAAGCAAAGAAACGCACTGTGCACCCTCTTCCCACACCGCAATTGACGCACGGTACGAAAATTTCGCTGTACCGAGTGTACGCGCTAGGAAAAACAGGAATTAACATTACAACAACAAAAGCAGCCTTTGTTATAATTGTCCACAAGCAAAATAGCAAAAAACGCAGCTTCTTAGATTGTCATGCATAGTAATGAAGGAAGCAGGAGGCGCAAGTGGGTGCACGCATGCGGCTGCTTAGTGTAACAACAAAGCAGCAAGCAGTCAATGGTGAACAACAATAACAACGAACCAGCAACAACAAGACTCACGCACTCTTTTCAATTACTGTAGAGCACAATCAACTTCATCACCCTCCGTTACGGAACTCATACTATGTACATCTATAAGAGTATTTAGCCTGAAACTGCTCACTCGCCCTCTGTCGGCAGTTCCATTCATTGAGCACACAGCTCAACATAATTCATCTGCTCAACTCACACTCTACGACTCTTGCTGATACGCCTGCATACACACCTGCAATTCCAGCAACAACTCCAACACCACCCAACACCAACTCGACTAGTCTCTCCGTTTCACTACCTACATAACTACCTACAGTCTTCTCACTCTCGTTCCTCGCACAACTTACTCTTCGGCAGAATATATTTTGGGGAAAAGTTGAGAACAATAGCATACAGATTTGTTACACTGAGCAGGTGAGCATAGGCAGAGCCAAAGGCGGAACATGAAGGCAAACAGGCAGGGTGGAAAGGGTAAGGGACTAGGTTTCTATGTTTCTATGTATGTATGTATGTAAATATGTATGTACTAATGTGCTCAACACAAAGTTTTCGGGAGCCAAGGGCAAATAGAGCTGCTGCAAACTAAAAACAACAACGCAAACTAAGCTGTGTGGTAGTGCTACCTTGAAGCTATATAACATAGTTGATGGCAGGCCAGCCACTACCACTCAGGCGGCAACTCACATTGCCAGTGGTAATGAATGGCCTCAACATATAAATCAATAAACTAAGAAAAATGAGTGTACGCACATTTTTTGGCTCTACTGTTTTCACTTAGCTGACGTATAAATGAGGTATTTTGTTACAAGTTCCGTACATTTGATGGCCAGCAGAAAAGTAGGCGTACAAGGCGGCTAAGTTAAGTAACTGAAGTGGCGATATCGAACGAAAAGTATATATTTATATAAACGTATGTATGTATATTGTAATTTAATTTGATGTGTGTACAAATATGTGTGTTGTACATGCAACCTAGACAAACCGGAAGAGTTACATTAAATCAAAAAATTTTTAAGGAATTTGTAGAGTAGATTGCTTTCCACCTGCTATATACTGAACTTCATTCCTTGGTTTAGCCGAGAGTTCAATGTTATTTCGCTTAAAAAAAACAACGAAATAAAAAAACTTGTGTTCTAAGAAAACAACATGAATGCCAATAATAATGTTAGCCTTGAAATCCAACGAAGATCTTCGCACAGAGTAGGCTATCAAGCAATAAAGTCCTCAATCGGTAAACAAAAACTGCACTCGATAAGTATTTCATTGAACCCGTCCTATTGAAAATGGTGGCAACAAGAGATGAGCGGAACCTTGGAATGTTTGAGTAAAATTTTGTTGGACCGAAGACGACGATACAATTAGCTGAACGAGTTTTAAAAGGATATCGACATAGTGCTGCGAATACATCAGCTGCGTCTGTTGGCAAGACTAAGCGGTAAAAGACTTGCTTACAATTGGTGTTCCCAATACGCGGTACTTAGCAAGAGAAAAAATGTAGCTGCGATGTTGAGCTCGGTCTATATCACTGAGCTTATGAAAAAGCCAATTAACTAAGTACATGGGATGAACGCGTTACTTATGTAGGTCGAGAAGAACTAAAAGCGGACATGAATCACCCACAATGACTTCTACAGAAACTCCTCTTGCTTGTTCTCAACCATTCAGTCGACGATTGCCGCCCACTTTGAAGGAAAGCTCAACCTTTGAAAGAATTTCGAATACCATGAGTTTTACTGGCACAAATCCCAAAGAAAATTTCAATCCCTACTTGATCTTTTTCATATTATTTAGTAAATAAAGGGACCGATAAAACTGGGAATCACCCTTAAGTTTTGACTTTTTTATTCAATAAACACTTAAATATTCAATAGTCTAGTTGCTGATAGTACAACTATTTCCAGCACTTAACCAGAGAGGTTCTATAACTAACGCTTAAACTGTATTTTTCGGTCAGGTTTATTAAATTAGCTGGAAATATATTCGAAGCGGAAGGAATACTTTATTTGAATAAGCAAATTGGGCGATGGGTCCTCGAACATACATACGTATAGATATAAATTGATTTTAGTTCCGTAGTTAAAAAAAAAGAGAAAACATCTTTTTCACTCTATATTATTACGAGTATTTTCCAATGATCCATTACGGAGGTCTTTAGCCCTTTTTTTAATAATTCCAAAGGTTTTTTTCTAGAAAATGTGGTTCAAGAAGAATAGTCAAAAGGGTTTCTATATCTTTCTAGTTTTCGACAGTAATTTGAGAGTCGCGGTACTATTCGTAAGAAACGACGATATGTAGTTATGTAGAACAACATAACTTTTCTCATTATTATTAATGTGTTAGAATTTGCATGAAAGACATATAAAAATTAGAAAGATGACGAACAAATATTTAATTGTAATTATTAATTATTTCTTCTAATAAAAACCGCTACTTCGTGGGGACTGAAATCCTTCAAATGATCGACTGACTGAAAAAGAAAGTATTCTTCTTGTTGAGACCATGCATTATAAAAAGAAGGACTCAGGAAGGAGGTTACGAAAAAGAGGCTTAAAGCTGCGAAAAACGTACCATCCTTTATATAGAAATAAGTTAAGGGTGATAGAAGTGTTTCTTATAAGTCATAGAAGATGTAGCGTGTTACACCTTCACTCCGAATTTATACACAAACTTACTGAAGAGTCTACGAGAAATTGAATGGTGGTTCCAGAAATATTACAGCTGCAATCAAGCTTTATAAGGCTAAGATGGAGCAATCGGAGTTCGGAGTGGATAAACTCAGATGATATTAAGTAGCAAAGAACTATTAGAAGCTTCGACAATTCATACTAGAATTTGAAGAGGTACATATATATGAATACCTTAAAATTAATAAAATATTTGGAACTTTCATACATCATATAGGTCGGTATATTATTCTTGTGTGGGTCTTTGTATTGGCACGTCTCTGCGCGGTAGACGTTTGCCAGCCGTGGTGCAACTCTTTAAGAAAAAACTTTGTATATGATTTTTATTAGATGAATCTAAAAATGTAAGGTTAAAGACGGTTTTTAAGATAAATTTAATTTGTTATTCAAATAAAAAGCTTCTATAGATTTTTTTCTTTTGTTTGGAAGCTCTTGGAGAAAATAAATTAAAGTACATGGATGTACCCGATAAAACTCATTACCATGTTCCTCTTCGTCCAAAGGCTTTTATAACCAGGAACAGCGTGCTAAGCGAAGATAACGAAATGCAAAAATCTAGCTCATTATTTAGTTAAATTCATAAACTCATTCAATAAAACTAGTTCAGCATGAAACGCCTAATGTCTGGTAATGGCTTAGAGGGCATTCGAGATTTGTTAGCTCGCGGAGTTTCTTCCTTTCCTCTTTACGTCTAAACATTCATATACATCCATACCTAAGTGTTGAACTATTTACTTGAATATAGTTCAGAATAACTAGAACCGAGGAACGCAGTAGAGCGTTATTTAACTACAACCATGAAAAACTTGTATCCAAATTTTAATATGGCTAGGTAAGGTTAGATGGTCGTTTTTTGAAAGGAAACATACCCAGACGATATGGAATGAAATAGAGGAACAACGAGTAGGAAAAGCAAACAAATCCTAAAACAAGGTGTTTCAATTTTAGTCGCAAAAAACCAGAATTGCTGAGAAGCAAATGTTTTAATAGTTCCACCTCAAAATACTTAAGGCAATCATCACTGAAAGGTTAATAGACTATATTCGACCCTACAGCATGTACAAGTTCCTTCCACAGGTCGAGTAGTTATCTGAAAGACTTTGCAATCCTACATTTTAACATTCCAACTGGACGCTCGTTGAGCTAGTTTATTGCTCTCCGGCCTAAGAGCAGATCACAACTAGGGAAGGCAACCTTGCGGTCGAACTGAATTGTGGAACAATTTTCCATCATCTCTTGTCTAGTTTAGTTTTAAGCCAAACCGGTTTCGGCGTTGTGCCATCTTCAGTGTCGTTTTTCGTTCTAGCCGAAATTTGGCAAGTGGAACAAATGTCGTAAAATGTTTCGGCAATTATTAGCTTCAGCTGCCTGAATTCAGCAATATTCTTACACAGTCGATAAGAAATGAATAACTCACACATACATATTCACACCCGTATGTTGCTTTAATGCTCGTATACAAATATTTAATTGTCTCTTTTCAATTTTGCAAATTGCAATTTCGCATTACTCATACGCACAGTCGAACTCATATCGAATTAAAACCTGCACAAATCCGTGCAGCACTACAAGTGTGTAGACAGCGGGTGAGAAAACCACAACAAAATACCTACAAGTAGCAGCAACAAAACAAAAAGCAAAGAATTGGGCGCAGCATCGGCGTTCGGCCGCCAATCGTTGGGGTGGAACGCGATATAGCGAACAGTAACGGCCAAAACGGAATGATTTATTCACATATTTCATACACGTCGTTATGGCCATTAAATTAATTGCAATTTATCGATTTTGAAATTGCAACATACCAGTGGAGCGCAAAGGTCTCACGCGACATGAACGATTCGTGAATGTAGCAATGCAGGGAAAGGAGAAAAAAAAATATAAAAAAAAACAGAGAAAGGATTTACAGCCTCAAGCAAGGTAGAATTTTTCGGAAAGCAATGCCTGTATACTGTAGCGAGAATTTTTAACAATAAAAAAGAAACAATACAAATTTTTCTGGGAATGTGAATAGAGGTTCGCATGTAAAAAAAAACCACATTTACATTCTTGCGTGCATACGTACATACACATATTGTAAGTAATACAACAGCTGCGATTTCGCTGAATTTGATTTTTCATTTGAACTTTTCGATTTTGGAACACAACATTCGCTTTTTGCTCTCGGCGTTTGCAGCACTATCAGAAATCAAACGTCATTAAAGCAAAAATGCCTAAAATTGAAGGCGATCCAATAAAATGACGTCATTCTTATGAACAATTCAGTCGAATGCGAGCGGTAAATCGATTAATTTGTGATTATCAATGGTGGTATGAGTCAGAGCTGCTCTTTAAACTAAGTTTAGGAGGCTTTTAGTCAGTCCGCCTGATATGCATATATACAGTAGCCGACATAACTAATCATACCCCACAAAGAAATATTTTGTTATTTAACTTTTTTCTTATAAGGCCGGACTAGCCTAAAAAATTAGTTTTTTTTTAGTGTCAGTTAGCACAGCGGATGATATTTGCGAAAGTTGTTACTGCGCTTTAATTTTTTTAATTAAAAGCTATTTTTTTTTAGTTGTGTTGATCAGTAATACAATTTATTTTCGGCGGAACTAAACAACGATTTAACGAAAATTGATTGTTCACGATCATATATCGATTGGATTATCGTAGACTTGCCAGTATATACTCCAGAAGCAAGGCCACTAACCAAAGAGTTATTGAAAACTATAATAAATTAAAAGTAAAAAAAGCTTTTTAAAAAACAAGCTTTTATTTGAATGTACTAAAAATAATTAAATAAACTTTTTCCATTAAACTTTAATACCAACTTATAACGTCATTTGGAGTGATTATAATCCACACGCCATTGTTGAGACCCCGCTACATCCTCAAAAAGTCACTGTTTGGTATGCTCTATGGGCAGAGGGAATCATTGGTACATATTTCTTCAAAAATGAAGCCGGCCACCAATGTTACAGGCAATGGGGAACGCCATGGAGCCATGATTAATGACTTTTTGTGCCTGAATGTTCGGAGGATGTTGACGTGGACGACCTTTGATTCTAACAAGACGGCGTTACATGTCATACAGCCAACGAAATAATCAATTGATTGAAGGAAACTTTTGGTGAGCGCATTATCTCGCGTCGTGGGCCTGTGACGTGGCCTCCAAGATCGTACAATTTAACACCGCTGAACTATTTTTTGAAGAGAATATTCGGCGCGTTATTGCAGACAAACGACCCCAATTGTTGCTAAAAGTTGTCGAAAATTTAGCCTTTCGGCTGGAATTTATTTGAGCCAGTCACTTGCTCGAAATCATTTTTAAAAGACATACATAATAGCTAACCCTTATTTTTATAAAAAAGCTAAATTCTTGGCCATAAGTTATATGCCTTTTATTTCTTCTTAAAAACCAGATGTCTAAAAAAAACACCTTTTATAACAATATGCCATTAAACTTTTGGAGAAAGTTTTAGTTTTAAAAATACATACAAAATAAAGACAAAAAGTATAGCGAAAAAAAAGAAAGATTGCAATCTAAGTGCTTCCAAAACACAACTAAATTCTGATTTGAGGTTGATTTAGCTATAATTGTTAATCAGATCTCGTACATATTGAAAGTAAAATGGCCGAAGAGGCTTCCGTATATGTATATGCTAAATATACATTAAGAGTCCTTATTTTAACCCTATTGAGCCATTATTGGCAATAATTGTATGATAAGCTCGATCGATCGACTTGTCGCTTAAGCAAAGCGGAATTTTAAAGCTCCCACATAGTTTAATTTCGAGTATACCGCGTCGTCTATTCGCTGTAATTCATGCAAAGGGTGGCAACACTAACTATTAAGACTCCTTCAGAAAATAAAGTTCATATTAAATATAAAAGGGTATAAATAATTTTCGTTAACCATTTGCTTCATTTTTTAGTAATGTTACATCCCTACAATAAAATTAATAAATATAAGGAAATATGGCTAATGATTTTGAAAATATAATTTGGGCTGGAATTTTCAACTACATCGGTTATGTATACTGATCATTAAGTGTCAAGTTCTTCAAATCATAAATATACATAATAGCTAACAGTTAATTTAGCTGAAAGTAAAATCAACTTTACTCAGGTTCATAAATGTTCTTTTCACTTTTTTATTTTGTTTTTTTCTTGTGTGCGTTAAATGTGGCTGCAGAATCAGGAAACTCGTCAACGCAGACTAGAAAAAAATTGCCAAATATTACGTATCGAAAATCTCATATGAAAACCTCATTCGACCATGAAATTCACACTTTTTTTTTCTTCAAATATATGTATGTATGTACTACATAAATGCGCGTTAAGAACACACACTCGTACATATATACATACATACAGACATATGTACATACATACATATGCATACGCTTGGATGTAGAAGCATGTAAATCGCATATTTATGCATGAATGTCATTTTCATTTTGCAACAACAAACATTGACACTATTTTTTTATATACATATTGTTTAAAATTTTCCATTTTTGCGTATTTTTTCTGCCCGCATTTATGTAAACATACACATGCATTTGTGTATATACATTAGGGTGATTCAAAACTGTGTGTGGGTGGAAAGTAAATCAGGAAATTTAAAAGATTGTTCTATATCGAAAAAGTGTAATGGAAAAAACAATATTCGCCAGGCATCTCAAATCAGTAAGCCTTAAGTTGTAATTTATTAAGCAAATATTTTTTTCAAAAACAACAACCTACTTAATACAAAATTTTTAAAAGTAATAATAGTATGAAGTCAGAAACTAAGATTTTCGAAGAAAATGTAACTTCTGATTGGTACTTTTTGATTGTCCAGCAGTAATCTGCCAACAAATTGGGGTTACATTTGCCCTGGCAAGGTCTTTCCATCTTTGAAATGTTCCTTTTTCGTGCTCATAAAAAAAAGCACAGAATTGAGTCCATGTCAATATAAGTCACTCTCCGCAGTAGTCACTCTTATGGTAACCCAAAAAATTTACAAAAATATTCTTAAATGAATGGTTGTTCCAAATCGCTATATTTTCGCTATATTTCGAATATCGTAGATTTTATTAAATCCTTGGTTTGAGTTCCTACGAAAAAGGCCTCTTTTATCTTTTCATCACTAATTTAGGAACATTTTTCTTTTAAATATCAACACATTGGCTTAAAGTGGAGGGCTCTGCAACATCATTCTCAACTGATTCTGAGGCAAATTTCCACTAAGAGAAAGTGGTCTCGCGGCTGAAGGTAAATTAGACATAACACACGACATTATTCCAATCTGTTAAATATGTAGGGCCCAAGATTTGTTTTGTTCTGCCACAATGAAACCTAAATATCGGTACTAACTCTCCAAGACAAATTTAGAGAATTTTCGTTTTCGTTTTTTTAATGTCAATTCATCGATTCAAACGGTTTTCATAGATTCTACGAAAAAGGCAACACTGAGTTCGAATGGCCACGCCGTAGATTCGAAATTCGTAGAGTGGCATCATTCGTAGCGCAATTCCGTAGATTTGTCGATGAATTTGTTACGACGTGTTTTAGTTGCCGGAGAAAAGTTTAAAAATAATATTCAGAGGGAAAATCTATTGAGATTGTGAATATTAAATTTGATAAAAACGTTTTTTTTTTTAATTCAATTTTCTCTCTTGTTTGTTTTTTTTTCCATTTGCAGTCTTTTAACAACACACTCGCAATACGCTCGGTCGCTATATTTGGAGGGGATTACACCAAATCCCAAAAGGAGGTGGACAACTTTGGGAAAACACAATTTTACACCCGGAAATCTGGATTTTGCATAGAAGTCCATTTTCGCATTTTGTTTTTTTCTCGTTACTCATTTCCAGCACTATTTAAAACTTCTGCAATCCGTGCTAGTAATCACCTTCCACCAAAATCTTAGTCTCGGAACATTTCAGATGCCATCTTTTAGCAACCCAAACACATTAATAATTGCTGATCTATTTAATCGAATATTTTTAACAAATCTGTAATTTAAAACTGGTAAAATTATATACATATTTGTTACAACAACCAAAACTATTTCATACAAAGTTTTCTGCTGCATTTTAAGTGTTGCTAAAAATTGCTAAATTGTTGGTCAGAACATTAAAACTACAACTTTACTCTTTTTTAGAACCATCCTAATGTGGTACATATCCAAAAATAGCCGCCTGCTGGCCAGCAATAGCAATAATGACAAATATATGTGCGCGCCATTAAAATACATCAGATAGATGGCGAAATGAAATGCGCGTTGTCCAAAAGGATCCACGCATTCAGCGCCAGTCGTCCACACTCGTATGTATGTTTGTATGTATGTACATAGATACATATGTATGTATGTACCATATATGAAACGCTTCAGTGCAATTTAGTGCGTTCGGTCAGCATGTGGCCACTACCAGCACCAGCACATTACCGTTATCTACACCGGCACAGCAGCAAGAGTTTACTCACATGTTTGTATGTATGTATGTATGCATGTATGTCAGTATGTGGCGAAAAGCCTTTAACGTTTGCTTGTTGTCCGAAATGTTTTATGAGTGTCGCCATGTGGCGGTATTACGTGTGGTATGTGTTACTTTTTTTTTAAAGCACAGGCACACATTTAATATGTATGTATGTATATGTGTAGCCTTTTAATAAAACAATGTATGTATGTACATTTTTGACTTTGGCTGGTTTTAGATACTTCTTTTTAATTTCAATTTTCCATAGACAAATCAAAAAGCTTTAAGTGATTTATGTAAAGAGGGCTTTTTAAACGAAACTGCTTAAAATTTGATAGAAAAAAGTACCAAATCGAAATAAGTTATTTCATAAAATTTCTTTTTACAGACATCCAGTGTTTACCAAAAGAGTTTTTTGTAAACAAATGTTCAATTTATCAAAAGAAGTGAGTTTCACGTTGCTATTAATCTTTAAGAAATGTCGTTAATTCGAAAGTACATTTAATATAGTATTCAACATATTAGGTTGAAATTTGACTATGTTCATCGCAAAGGTATGGCTGTAGTCTAGGGTCTTATTGATGATTTTAGTTACATATTGCTATTGTCAAGAGTTCTCAATTCTGAAATAAGATTTTTCGGGTACGTAAATGGAGATATTCTTTAGGTCCATCGACAAGAACCTTAGTTATTGTTGTCAAAGTTAATTTTTGTATGGTTAGTTGCCCCGAGGGACACACTTACATAAATAAACATTTTTCTTTATTCGCGAATATGACTTTTTTTCACTCCCCAGGGCTCTTTACAAATATTAAGCAACAAAAGCTGGGTAGCTTATGAGAATGCAATGTGATGATTCGAAGATCGAACGCTTAGACAAAGCCAAATAGAGAGTAACTTGTCAGAACCAAAATTCAAATGACGAGTTGTGGTTTGGCCAACGCGAGGAGTTCCGCAATCGACTTCCCTTCACCCTAGACAGGGGTTCATTGTGAATCCTTATAATCGCCCAGCGCTCTCTGTCAGAACAAAGTTAGCGACCGTCAGTCTTCTCGTAATTCTCCTCCTTTATTGTGCTCATACTGCAGTACCCAGAGCGAAATTTCTTCTGTAAGATTTTACTATCCTGCAGATGATGCATATACATCTTTAGTCTGATTGTTTCGCTGTTTTCTGGAGTATGTTGAGAACCCTACTAACTCATACCGTTTCGGACTAAAGTAGCCAAACACTATGAGTCTAATTGCAGAGTTCGTTACCGTTGAAAACTCAAATTAGTATAAGAAAAAAAATATTTTAAATTTGAAACTTTTTTAATCGAACCACAAACTACAAAAAGTTAGTATACAAATATTTGTTCACATTTATTTATTTACATGCATTAGTGCGTGATTTGCATTACTAATTGCAAGCTTGTGCCTGTAGAAGTATCTAATGCATGTATGTATGTATGTTTTTAAGTACATAAGTGAAAGTGAAAACTCACATTGACACACTCACATTTCGAAGCAAAAAAAAAAAAATATCCAATCTACTTTCAATGAAAAATAATGTGAAAAATACACACTTTCTCCATACAAAAGAAAAACAAAATGGCGACGAGTCTCTCAAACTTGACCGCTTGGCTTTACAATTTTTTGCTTTTTGTAACAGCAAACTGCAGAATTGTAGGACGAAAAGCAGCATTTGAAATTAAAAATATAAATAAAAATACATTAGTTTGTAACATTTATGTTAGATTAGAATGAAAGAGCTTTGTATGCCCTGAATTTAACATAAAAACGTTCAAAATGAACCTTCCACCTTACGACTGAAGCAAATCTATTGCCATTCTTATAAATTCATAAAGAAGAAAAGCTAAAAACGGTAAAAATATTTAAACATTATCATTTGCTCTACGACATCTTTAAACACAATTCGTGACATAAAGAAGAACTATCTTTATAAAGATGCGTGTTTGATATTTTGATATATTTTGCGGTCGTGGTGAATTGAAAAATCAATATGACGATTGCGATTAAATCGCTTGCAAAAACTCAGGTTATATAATTTTATAAGTTATCTTGTGTTATGTTGTGTTACAGTACGATCATGTTATGTTATGTTATATTACGTCAAGTTGTGTTCTACTATGTTATACCATGCTATGTTATGTTATGTTGTTGTATTACTTTATGTTATGTTATGCTTCGCTATGTTAGGTTTTACTATATTACGTTATGTTATGATCTGACATTTTATGTTACGTTATGTTATGTTATATTACGTTCTGTTACGGTTTGTTATGTCAAGTCATGTTATATTTTGTGAAATTATCGTATGTTATGTGAAGTCAAGTTCTTCTAGCGACATGACATATGAGACGGAAATGCTACCGACTGGAATGGTGTACCAAAAATTAATTGGCACTGGAGTGTCCCGCCAAATATTTAAATTTATAAATGAGTCTTTGGGACTCCTCGCCCTGGGCGTTTTCTCTCGTTATGAGCCCATTTTAGAGTCTGCAGCGAAATAGTGCTTCCCTTCTTTGGAGGTTGAACTTCAAATTCCTTGATCCATATGTTTGGAAATGTCGTAATATTTCCATAATATGAAAAGTAATCATTCCGCTAGATGTCGCAGAAGTCGAGAAATTTGAAAACCCCTTTTAATGGACCGATTTAGTCTATATTCGGAGCATATATACATACATACTCGTATATTGACCGCAGGAGAAGAACAAGCTACGCGGTAGGTGGCGCTGGAGTCGAGAAATTTGCAAAAATCAAATATTTAATTATATTTAGCGAATATTCACAATGCGAGCGCTTGAAAAGTGAGGTATTTTATTGGGCTCTGCCTGCCGCTAAGAGTGTGAACGCATTGCAGAAAAACTGCTAAGCGAGATGGCCAAGGTCTCCGAACTTGGAAAGGGTAGAACGAAAAACAACATTATTTTGGCATTGCTGAGTGCGTGTGGTGCGTGTGTATAGACCGCAAACAAAAGGGATGTCGTGCAAGGTAGTAGCAACAGCATAGCAAACGAGTGTACATAGTTTTTTGGTGGCCAGCTGGTGAAAGCAGCAAAAATAATACACTACAACACAAGCGCTGTTGTACTCCACACACATAAAAAGAAAAACGTTCATGTAGGCGTATGTTGTTTGTGTATACGCACATACTTAAGCGCTGCTCTTCCTTTTTTTGCTGCTTCCGAGCTTGTTTCTAGCAGAGTTTTCGTGATAACAACGACGCAGCTGCGTCACTCAATGTGTCGCCGCATTGTCGGCCTAACAACTTTGCTATTCCCACACTATTTCCTCTATACCGGCGCCTTCTCGCTGCTGCAAACTGTCAAAGATCTGCACACAGCATTTTTTGGTCGCCTAGCCGAAAGCGCCATCATGCCTGCTGATAGTATGACAGCCATATCACGGCCAGCCCACCAACCCACCAGCTTGCCAACTTGCACTTCAGGCAACATCCCAGCAACGGTTGCCAACACTACATTTATGTTTCATTTACATTCACACTCACAAGTTCATGTACAAATAATGCGTCCATTGATTGCCCTCAGCATTGCCAAAAGTAACCATGGCACTTGCTAGCTCCATTCTCTTTGTATTTCTACCATTTTCATCGTTCTTGCTGATTCTTGTTTTATTTTGCTTCACTCTCAACTCACTCTACTCCTCTACCTCAACATGCACCTGACACTTCTTATTTTCGTTTCGCATATCTTTTATGTACCTAAAGTTCGTGTTTCTAACACTTCCATCGCTCTAGTGACTTCATTTCTTGTTTGCGCTTTATTTCCGCTTTGGAGAAGTCATCCATTCCTCCATTTCTGCGGTTGCTGTTGTTACTAATATTTTCTCGTGCTTTTACAATATCGTCCACTTAATGGTAAATGCGTGCTATAGTAAATTTTTTTTCATTTCCATCTCGCGATTTTTAAAAAGGATCGTCAACATAAGAAATATTGTGACTTTTTTCGTTGCATTTTTAAAGTCAATTATATCTTTTGTCTTAATTTTGAAATATCCTTCATCTTTGAATGTTCTTACATCATTACCAAATGTGTCAGTGTTGCTGCAAATGATTTGTCCAAGCATGCCAGAGCTTTTCCCAAGCTTGTAAAAATTGGACGCATCATCGTGTGCTTAAGAGCGCAATAAACGGCACCAGCGGTTTGAAAAACCAAGCGAAATTTTCTTTTGCTTGAAGCCAGTTATGTTGTGTACTAGTATGTGGGTGTTTGAAGGTTGGACAAATCGTAACAAAAGTAGTTTTTTTTCTGGCCGCCACGTTTCAGTTTGTTAAACTGTCCATGAAAAAGTCTTCTCATTCGTAATAAATAGTTTTTACCAAATGAGGACGTAGGAGAGAAGAAAAGGAAGAAGACTCAACTTGTTTAGTAAAATTAATTGAAATTAATAAATTGGAACTACGAAATTTTAATTGATAAATAAAAAGAAAAACGTAATGATATGCACTTCTGATCGACATGACATGAGTAACAAGAACACTGACTTCGGAAATGTATGGGAGCCATATGTTATACATATTTTTTCGATAGTAATGATTCTGGATGCTTTAATAGTACCAATATTAAATGATATTTGTTATGGTCCACAATGCAATTTCTGAACTATCAGTTGTATGTCAGCTATATGTTTTATTTATCCGACTGCCAAGTTTCATTCAAATAGCTCTAAAATTGAGGGACCAGTTTGCGTTCAACCAGACGGACAGACGGACAGACATGACAAAATCGACTCAGCTCGTCGGTATAATTTTTGATGGGTCTAACTCTTATCCATTTGGTACTTACAAACATCGAATCAAACTTAATATATCATTTCTATGAAAGGTATAAAAAAGAAAGCTAGTTTCAAATCGCGAGCTGGCGCAGACGAATAGCAAAAATCGTTTAGATGTGCCTTGTTGCCTACCTAAAAAAGTACACATATGAACTTGAGTTTATTTATTTATCATTAGTTTCTTGTGCTTGTTTTCCACGTGTACTTGGCTCTAAGCATCCGATGTTCTCAATCTGCCCGCACACTTGAGCCAATATTTGCACGCATGCAACAACGAAATGAACTAGGTCAATTCAAATAATGTGGTATTGATTAATCACCTAATTAGGTGTTGGTCGTCAAAATCAATTGTTTTTATTACAACTAAGAAATCCTTCCGTTGAATTACAAGCAATTAAAAATGTGGTTCGGTAAAACTTTTTTAGGTGATTTTAATAGCGTTTGACAATAACCCAGTGCTGCATTTGTAGAATCCTACCTCCTCACATGAAATCGCCTTGAAATGAAGGATGCTTCATATGGGCAGAGAGAGAATGTTGTACCTTCAAGATTTCACAGGTCATTTCGAAGGATGTTGGAAATGTGTACCCCTCGTCCACAGTTCGGAGTAATTTTAATAAGAAATTTATGTTCATTGATTTAGTATATCTATATTCGGGTTTTCTTTTAATCTTACCAAATAGTTGATGAAAAATAGGAAAATGCGTCAGATTGGCTGAAAGTTGAATTTCATTTAAATAGCAATCCAAAATTAAACATAAGTGATATTGTACTTGTTCATCTGAAATTGGCTATTGCTGTAAATATTTCACTCAGTGAAATTATTTTTCAACAATAAGATTTAAGAAAATGCGGATAAAGAAAAAATAGTTACATTTCTGTTTTTATACCTTTCATGGAACTGTTATATTAACTTTGATCCGATGTTTGTAAGTACCAGAACAATAAGAGTTAGACCCATTTAAAAGTATACCGATATTATCAGGGTGACGAGCTGAGTGAATTTATTTTTTCATTTATTTATTTATTTATTAAATTCAATTGAACCATAAAATCTTACTGACTTTAAGACAAAATAACTTAAGACTAATTGAAATAAGTATATAGTAAGCTATGTACTACTTCACAAGATAAGAACGGTTCGTAGTTTTGAACATTATTTAGTTCCGAAAGAGTCCTTATTAAGGAAGCATACTTTGCATAGTTACATTTTGAAAAACCAAGGTAGAAGACTGGAACACTGCGTAGACTACGCATAGGAACATTAAACGTTTTTCTTTGAAAGAGGTTAGGGCAGTCAACTAAACCACTCAAGAGCTTCGTAACAAAAGAACAAGCAAGATACGCATATCAGTTATTAAGAGTTTTTAAGTTTAAAAGTCGGCAGCGTGATTCGTATGAGGGAATGGGTTCACAAAAATTTAAAGAACGAGGAGCGAATTTGATAAATTTTTTCTGTATTCGCTCTAAACGAATTAGGTGAGAGTTGTGATATGGTCTCCAATTTTTTTGAAATGGATTGCATCCTACTTGCATAAACGTCGTTGTGTGGTTGTAGTGAATAATGTAAAGTCTACTCCTTTCGTTGCTTGCTCTGCGGTTCCGCAAGGTAGTATCTATTCTGGGACCTATATTTTTTGTTTTGTTTATCAATGACATTTGTTCCTGTTTCTCTTCAGCAAAATTTCTGCTATATGCGGATGATCTTAAAATCTATTCCTTGATCAAAAGCCGTCATGACTCTGAATTGATGCAATTGGACTTAGATAAGGTTGGAAACTGGTGCGTCAACAATCAGCTATTCTTGAACATAAAAAAGTGTTTCCAAATTACCTTTTCTAAACGAATCGATGCCATTGGTACCGCTTATCATATCTCAAACTCGCCTCTGACTCGAGTTAGTGAAATTAAAGACTTGGGAATAATATTTGACTCGAAGTTCACTTTTGTCAGTCATATGAATTTCATAATTACTAAGTCTTACGCTATGCTTGCTTTTATTAGGCGTCATAGTATGGATTTTACCGACCCGTATACGCTGAAACTTTTGTATACGGCTTTTGTACGGTCCAAACTTGAGTACGCATCATTCATTTGGTCACCCTATTATATGTGCCACATTGCCAGAATTGAACGCATCCAAAAAATATTTTTACATTTTGCATTGCGTAAATTTCGATTTTCTGATCCTATCCCAACCTATGAATCGCGGTGTTTATTGATAAACTTGATATCATTGCAGAACAGGAGAACAATACTATATTTGTCTTTCATGTTCGATTTGCTCCGTGGGGCTGTGGACTGTACACCGCTTCTTGAGAGAATTTTCTTTCATATTCCGGCCAGGGCACTTAGAAGCTCGGAAATTTTTAATGTTGGGGTTTTGAAATCTCTTTATGCTCAAAAGGCTCCTATTTCTCGAGCTCTGATTGAGTTCAATAGAGTATCTAAACTTATCGAGATAGATTTTTTATATTCAAAAGATCGCTTTTTGAATTCACTGAATTTTTTTTTATAAATAGCATATTAATACTTTTTTTCATAACTGCCTATTAAATTTAACTTATGTCTACTTAGCCTATAAGAACTTAATTGTACTACTTGGCTTAAATAAATAAATAAATAAATAAAAGAGGCATATTCTAATATAGATCTTACTAGGGAAATGTAAAGCATCTTTATGGTGTACGGTTTAGAAAACGAAGCACTATTACGACGAACAAATGCCAACATTGCATATGACTTGCTGATTATGTATATAGTCTATATGCGTGGAAAAGCTTAATTTTGTGTCGAAATAAGCACCAAGGTCCTTAACTTTAGCTACACAATTAAGTAACGACCCAGAAATATCATATCGTGTGGGAAGCGGTATGAGCTTTCTAGTGTAAATACAATGTGAACATTTTTTTATATTAAGATGTAACTGATTTTTTACGCACAATGAATGCAGTTCATGATTTTGAAGTGCACTCGAGTCATGCCTGTTTCTAATGACCGCATATATTTACTATCCGTCTGTTTGAACGCAAACTAGTCCCTCAGTTTTTGAGCTATTTGAATGAAACTTAGCAACTTAGAAACTTTTTATAATTTATTAGAAATTTGTCGGAACCGGCCAGATTGGATGACTTTAACGTATATAGAAGTCGATTGTTCAGATATCATATTTTGTTTCATAACTCCTTCATTTTTGCAGCCAGAGGTTTGAAATTTTGCAAGAAGGACCGCTATTCTAAGCTCTTTAGAAACATTGAAAATCGTATAGATCAAAGATATATAACATATAGCTCACATACAATTGATTGTTCAGATATTCTATTTAGCACGGAAACCCCTCCATGTAATCAGCTAAAGTCTTGAAATTTTATGCAAAGAATTACTATTATGGGAACTATTTTAGCAGTGAAAATTATTAAAACCGGATAAATAGAACATACAGCTGACATACAACCGATAGTTCTGATATTGCATTTTGGGCCAAAACTCCTTCATTAAATCAGCTAAAAACTTGAAATTTTCCACAAATATTTATTCTTATTGGGACTTTATGTATAGCAGTCAAAATCATTAATATCGAATTAATATTACATATGGCTCTCATACATTTCTTCAATTTAAGAAAGGTATGAAGCCTTCGACATAGCCGAAGACAGCTTTTTTTAATTGTTTTTTTTTTTTTTAATTATAAAGCTGCCACTAATTTTATGTTAAACAAATCTGCAAGCTTCATGTAGCTAACGATTACTGTTGATTTTGGTAATTCCTTTTACTCACGCTTTTCGACAATTTTTTCCTTAGAACGCTTCCTCCGGAACAAAAATGTAAAACAATTGGTGAACGGCATATTGTTTTTAGAGACTAGAAATACGTACAAAGCTGAAAAAATTACATTTCGTGCTTCATTTTGCAAGCGTGATTTACTCACACAGCAAAGGACAGCAACAACAATAGCAAAACCACAGCTGCATAACTACTTATATTAGTATCAGTGGCCAAATTCCAAATGCGACTAAATGACGCGAAAACTGCTGAAAATGTAACTCTGGGAGTAGCTGAAGATGTTTTACATTGCTTTGAAATTTTTAATAAATTCAAAACCCACAGAGGCACCAAGGCACAAAGACACCAAACGCGTCTTGCATCAGCGACTATCCTCCTCTGCTGGCGCAGCATTTTAACATACTTACCCAGTTTTTCATAGTAATCACGAACTGTCAGTTAAGCTGTGCGACTGTCACTCAAAGCCAGTCAAGGTTCTGCTGCTGCTGCCGGCCGCTGTCACTGCTAATACTGAATAGGCAGTATTCAGCCATTTGCATAATTTTACCGTGCTTGTTACTCTCGCCCAGCCCAGCTCATAATAATCGCATGAAGCATATCCGCCAAGCGTTTATTATTAGCTGCCACAATCACAACCAGCCATTCGCTTCGAAATTGCTGAATTAATGCTTCAAATGAGTTATGTTGCCGCCCTCGCTGCGAATTCCTCTGCGACCCATCACTAAAATCTGTTATGGCCAAAATTCTGCTGGACTAATTTCGAAAATAATTCTCTCATTCATTGCCATTGACAACCAGACTGTCCGTGGAATGGTGTTGCAAGTGTGAAAGGAGAATGTGATTTTCGGGAAAGCTAATACGACGGCGCTATCAAAACTCAAAAGGAAGTAGCATTGTCGTAAAAACAAAAGAATTAAGCCTTTAGTTATACAAAAGTGAAAATAAAATTTTGGCAACTACTATTTTAGTCGAAAATCGTGGCTTCGAAACAACCAAAATCATTCGATAACAAACCTTCTTTGCTCATTTTCACGTAATTGAGTAGTTAGAAAGAGAAAACTCGAAATCGAAAGACCCTATTTTCATATGACCTTACTTGAACATTTTTTTTTCAGCCAACTTACTTTTATTTTCTAAGAAAAAATTAAATACAAAAAAAAAAACAAAAATCTCACATTTGATTTCAATGTCACAAAGTATACTTTTTTTGCCAAGCAAAAAAAAATTGAACTCAAAAATATTTTTAAATTCAAGGTAAAAATTAAATTAAAAATAATCTATTTTTAATCTAAATATGGTAGAGATGAAATTTACTTATATTTTTAAATAAATTAAAAATAAAAAAAATTTTATTTTCATAGCATAATATAAAACTGGAAAAAAATTTGCGTTCTAAGCAAAAATCAAACTCACAAGTTTTATTTTAAGTATCCTTGTTTTTTTTTTTCTTAGGAAAAATAAAATTGAAAAATTTTCTTCTTTTACCAGAAGAAATATACCTAAAAACTTCTTTCATAAATTAAATGCTTAAAAACCAAGAATAACTGTAGGAGTTATTCTTCAAGCAAAAATTAAAATAAAAATTAAAAAAATAAAATAGATTTTATTTTAGAGTAAATTTTCTTAATTAAAAAATAAAAAAATTTACAAAAATAAAAGCAAATTCATTTTTTTGTACCAAAAATAAATATAAAAACTTAACAACAACAAAATTTTATTTCCTCAGCAATAATATGCACTTTTAAAATAAAAATTATACTAAACAAAAATATTCTGAGCGAAAAAATAAATTTAAAAATATACATAAACTTTTATTTTTTCAGGAAAAAGGTAAAATTTGAAAAACTTATATTTTTTAAACAAAAGTTTATTTTATTAAAAAAATAAGCATGCACAAAATGTTCCGAGAATTTAAGATGTGGTTAAATTTCGTTCTCAAAGAGACTATAAGCTTTAAACAGAAAAACCACAGAAAAAGTAACCTTACCATACTATTAGTATTATTATTAGTATTAGTATTATAGTATTACCATATACCACTTCTGAGCTTCTAACATCACTCACCTTAACCTACCACACAAGAGGTGACTATAAGCTTTAAACAGAAAAACCACAGAAAAAGTAACCTTACCATACTATTAGTATTATTATTAGTATTAGTATTATAACCACTTCTGAGCTTCTAACATCGCACACCTTAACCTACCACACGTTAACCCAATTAACTTAAACCCGAGACAGCTAAATTCACCACACCTAAGCTCCTCACACCTGAACTGATTACAGCTAAACTCACAACACTACAACACTTAGATTTACCATGCCTTAACTCAACATACCTTCTGTTACCATTTACCACACTTACTCTCACCACACTTTAACTCTCATCATCTGGCCTTATTTCGCTTCATCTCACTTCACAATCATCTATTCCTGAGCCATGACATTAAATTATTGCAGAAGTCCCCTGTTGCTGGTCTTTCTTTTTTCTACATATCCCACCTTTACATGAATAACGTCATCACCAAAAAAAAAAAAAAACAAACGACTTATATGTGTATATGTATGGAGAAATGACCTTAACCTCTCCTTCTAAGTCGTGTTAAATTTCGTAGCTATGCTTACTTTTACATAGTAGCTCAATATAATAAAATATATTTTTTTTTACTCCCAGCATATGTAAATTTTAAACTTAAAAGCCGAGTTTTTGTTATTTTGAGTTATAACATTTTTCTTACCAAGCAGCAATAACTCATAGTCAGCTAATCAATTTTTTTAGTTTTGTTGCCATTCATGCATGTATCTTAAATAATAAAAAACTTTCGATAGTGATTAACAAAAAGTATCCACCAGGAATATAGAATTTCCATACATATAGTACATACATACATATGCATAAGTAGAGGGCTATACACACTCGTACAGTATCAAGGTTGCGGCACTGTTCGCAGCCTAAAAGTATGCTATAGTAAATGGCTTTGTTGATAAGGATAAAACTCGTTTAAAATTTAGTTAACGCTGAACCTGAAACTGACACACTACATTTGCAACAGCGCAGCACCGTGGGCGAAATGAGAGCTTAGAGCGTACATACACATGTACATATGTATGTATGTACACAACTTTCAGTACACAAGCACTTAAGTGCTAGGTCACCAAAGTGAAGCAAAGACGAGGGGGATGGCGGAAATGCGATTAGCACGCATACATTCATGTACGAACAACTAAATATTTACATACATACATATATATAATAGTTTGGGACGCATTGTTGCAGTATCCTTTTGTTGCTGCTCTGCCTGGTGATAGTTGTGAAATGGAGTTCTTGAAATCCTTAGTCTCCAACGCAGAAAGAAAGACAGAGACAGAGACAGAGACAGAGACAGAGACAGAGAGAGAGAAAGAGAAAGAGAGAGTGGGAATTGATGGAGTAGTTTTAAAATTTAGTTATACTTACATCTGTTCATACACACATACATTAAATACAACCAACTCATCGCAGCTTCGCCGATTTTCCTATCAAGCATTATAATTAGCAGAATTCAGCAATGACTCTAACACACAGCAACACACAGTAACAACAACAACTATGTAAAACAGTGTCATGACAACAATCACAATCAAAAAACAACAATCATCGCTCATCGTCATCTGCTACAAAATTGCAGTAATAAACAGCGTACCGTTATCCTCCTTCCACGCCAGCTTTTTCGAGTTTTATTCTGTGTATGCATGTGTGTGTGTGTGTGTGTGTTTGTTTGTTTAAGTGCGCTTGTTATTGAAATGCGAGAACTTTTGTCTCAGTGCCCTAATTAATTTCACGTTTAAAACTATTCTTATTTGTATGCAAACATACATACACAGACGTATAAATTTATAATTTTGGTATTGGTGAAAGTCATTGTTGTTGATGGCAGTTTGTTGTTGCCACTGTCGTTGCCATTGCCATGGGCATTGTCAATGTCGATGCGCTTTCACTGCTTATTTTTCGGTGTTATTGTTATAAAGTTTGGTTGTTCGAAAATATATACAAACATATGTACATATGTATGTAAGTGCATACTCCTACATAACTACAAAATTCCTATACAAATGTTGAAAAATCATCCACAATCACAATGGTATGAAAATAAGTTTGCAAATTGATGGTACAGAATCCAGACACATTTAACGGGTAGCAGTAGGAGCTATCTATGTACATACATATGTATATACATATGTATAATTTCTTTTCATTTTATTCCAAAAGAACTACGCTCTTAGGCAGCAAAAACTCTTTAAAAATTATACGAGTTTTCAAAATTCCGAGCTTGCTGTTCTTTTTCGCTTAACTATGTAGATCTTCAAACTGAGCTTTGTAACAAGGAAAGTATATTTTATTTTTTCACAATAATTTTGCGGCACTTAACAAGAGAGAGGGCGTTATAAGCAAATCGAATAATTGAATTACGGAATAATGAAACTACAATTCCCTTTGTTATTACAAATTGCATTTTTTAATTATGAATAAAAATGTTTTCTTCATTTTTCTGTTGGCCTAGTAAATGTTAATATTCTTACAATTTTATTGAGCTCAAGGCCAGTAAATTTGAAAAAAAAATTTAATTTAATTTAATAATCAAAAAGAAGTCTGATGAGGAAATGTGGTGATTTCCGAAACAGTACTATAACTTCAACCATTAAAAACTGTTGTTGTTTTTTCACAAAAAAATCTTCCATAAACTGGCCTTGAGCTCAATAAAATTGTAAGAATATAAAAATGTTTTCGGTTATTCGTTATATTTAGAATGATAAACTTAAAATGTATTTGTTATTTAAAATTATTTGAATGATGAGCAAAAATGTAAATATAAAATTTGTAATGAATGTTTATTATTTATTTTAATAACAATTCATTGAAAAACGCTCAGCTATGACTAATGTAAATTTTTTGTTTTTTGGAATTGTTTAGCCTTTAGTAATAGAACGAAGGTACCACACTCAGCTACTATGAATCTTTCGTGAAAATTTGTCTCGATGTTTGGCATAATTTAAATTTTATGATGTATGTACGTATGTACATACGAGTATACATACATATAAAAGAAATCATGGTACAATAAACAGATAGTTAATGATTGGACTTTTTTCTTAAATGTTGTCCATAACAAGTCAAACTTTGTTTACAAAACATTTTTTTTAAAAACAAACCAAAAAAAATGTGTTTAAAAAAAACATCTTTGTTTACATTTTGTATAATTATAATTTCTACTTTATACAAATTTTGCGTTAACGTAATTTAGAAACATACATATGCATGTGTATGTGCATACGCAGAAAGGAGACATTGTGTTATAAAAGACGGGGAAAGGTCGGATCATGTTTTTAATATCCAGAACATAGTTCCTGCATGACGCTTTCTGCAAGCAGTTGGGTGCGTTCCTACCATTTTTTTAAATTTTTGTATGCATACCAGTGACGCTTTCCATTATTTTCTGACCAGGAGCAATGCTTCCTAAGGAGCCGTTGTAGTATGATGCGTTGAAAACAAATGAGTTTTCCATGCAAAATGTAGATACTCGTCAAATTTGATATATCTATTTTGAAGGGTGATGGACCACAACAAATCAGAAAATATACCACAGGGTTGCATTTTCTTCAATGCTGCTACCTGTTTAATGTGCCTGACAAAAATGATGCCCAGATGTTGGAAAATCTGTTAAGATATATTGAAAAATATAAAACGATAATTTGAAGTGAATACTTTTCAAAAACAATAGATTATAAAAATTACGTAGCTTAGTAAACTAATAATAATAATATAGGCATCACTCAAAATTTTAATAAAACATAAAGGAATTATTAAATGATAGAAATTCTAGGTCTAAGAGAACAGAAAACTATTGGACACGTAGGTATGTTCTTACAAAATATGTGGCATATTTAAAGCACGAATCGTTAAAAAGTAATAATATCAACGTGCAATTTATTGGCCTACTTAAATGAAAGGTATTGAAAACCCTTATTTGTGCATTTGTTTCAAAGTTTGTTTTCATAAGGTGAAGTGAGGTGCAATGCGGTGCAAAGAGTTGCCGTTGTGGCGAGGTGTAAGCATTTATCTTGTGTGTGGTGAGCTTAATGAGTTGAGGAATGGTAAGTTCCGCTGTAATGAGTCTAGTTTTCGAGAGTGGAAATGTGATTGGTTTAAGTATAGGGAGTTTAAGTGTGGTGAGTACAGTTATGGTTAAAGGAAGAACTTGTTTGTGTAATTTTTATATAAAAATTCACTGCCGCCGCTTAGTATATACATAACGAAACATAACATAACAGTACGCAATGTTACAAAACATAATGTAGCATAATATAACGGAACATGATATAACGTAATTTAACATAACATAACAAAACATCACATATCATATCATATAACATAACGTGGCAAAATCTAATATAGTGGGGAACAAAGCAACATAGCATAGCGTATCATAGCACAGCACGGCATAACGCACCATAAAGTAAAGTAACGTAACGCAACGTATGATAACACAACATAACCTACCGCATTCTAGGCCACGTCTATAATTCAGAAGTGACTCAAGCGACAGTCAGGTCTACGTTACCGGAATG
Organism: Philophylla caesio; assembly: GCA_963971545.1. Classification (NCBI taxonomy): domain Eukaryota; kingdom Metazoa; phylum Arthropoda; class Insecta; order Diptera; family Tephritidae; genus Philophylla; species Philophylla caesio. Next base: position 94,282,441 of record OZ020609.1, read on the forward strand.
ACTCCGATTTTGATCTCGCCAAGGGCTGTTTTCAAGAAAATGTATTCGGAATTTCTGACAAACTACTAATTTGTACAACAAATTTTTACAGCTTATTCAAGATTTTTCTTTCCGTTAAAATTGCCGATTTATTGACAGTACACAAATAAAAGCCTTATATTCTCGAAAATACAATAAAAAAAACTTCGATTATAACTTAATTAACTCTTTGAGAAGGTTCATAATTTATTTATAAATAACTTGATATTTATTTTTAAGTTTTAACGAAGTCAAGTGGTATCATGGTACTGAAACTCTATTTCTACCAATTTTTTATTAGATTTCATACGACTGGTTAATGGTGTCTTTAGTCCACAGGAATAGAGATAAATCAGTGGAATACAGAAGATTTTTTTAGATCGCGTTGTCATTTGCTTTCTTCTGCACCCAATAACTAACAATTGTTACTATTAAGAAATTATTGAAAATCCGTTATTGTGCATTTCTGAGCGCATTCAAATCATGAGGGTGCGATATTTTCTTCAACTGTGTTCTCGAATTTTTCAGAAAATGTATCAAATTAATTATCGAATAGTTGAAAGTTTTTATTTTTATACCCGAGCGTACTTGTACACAAGGGTATTATAACTTTGTTCGCATAACGGTTGTTTGTAACAGCCAAAAATAATCGAGATTAATATAAACTTATATGTATATACCAAAATGATCAGAATGAAAAGAGGAATCGATTTGGCACTGACTGTTTGACCGTCTGCCCGTCCGTCCATCCATCTGTCCGTCCGTGGTTACAATAACTTGAAAACAAATTTAGATATCTTAATGAAATTTGGTACAATAGGTTGGTATTGAAAATGGTCGCAATCGGTCAATAACCACGCCCACCTCCCATATAACGGAAGTTATGAAAAATGCAAAAACTCCGTTTTTTCGGTATCTATTAGAGCAAATTGAGTGAAATTTGTTACTTAGAGCGATTTTAAACTAAGAAATTTGATATTTATGATATTTTGAAAAATAGGCTTTGCCACGCCTACTTTAAAAAAAATTTCCGTACCGCAATAGCAGTGTAAGGTATCGTCACAAAATTTGGTGGACATATTATCCTTGATATCATCAATACCATGGTCAACAATTTTTGAAATTGGACCATTAACACGCCCACCTCCCATATAACGGAAGTTTTGAAAAATGCACAAACTTCGGTTTTTCGTTATCCAATGGAACAAATTAATTAAAATTTGATGTTAAGAGCGATTGTGAATAAAGAAATTGAACTTTTAGGAAATTTACAAAAATGAACGTTGCCACGCCTACCTATGATAAAATGTTTGTATCTCAATAACGGTGCTAGGTATGATCACTAAATTTGTTAAAAAAATTGTCCTTGATAACAATAAGTATTATCGTAAATAATGTTTGGAATTGGACCATAACCACGTCTTCCTTCCATACATCGGAAGTTTTGAAAAATGCAAAAAATGCCGTTTTTCGGCATCCATTGGAACAAGTTGGGTAAAATTTAAATTTTCCTGCGATTTGAAACAAAGAAACTGAGTTTGTATGATATTTTGAAAAATGACCGTGGCACTGTCCATAGAAAAATACATTTGCGGTTTCGCCCTAATTTTGTGTTCCAAGCTTGATTTATTTACCTGTTAATTTTTATTTAATAACACTCGTACAATGCACATGTTTTTTTTTTATCCAAGCCACGCACCTCCCTAAATAACTACTATAGCAAAAAAGGCTTAAAGACATTTCAGTAAGCATTAAAGCAATTCTCAAAACTTTAATAACTAACCCAAAACTACACATACATACATACATACAAACACGCACGGCATACAAACGCACGCAAATCCACTTATTGTAGTATAGTGCATGCGTAGCATTAACAACTTTCACCAACCATCCAAGCAACAACCAATTCCACATCCACTCCATTCCACAAAGCTTTACATTTCATTTCACTCACGCAACCACCACTACATGGATACAAACATACTACATACATGTACATATGTATGTATGTGTGTGTGTGTGTACGAGCAGCTAGTACCATTCCCTATCCCACACTTCCTTGGTCATGCAATGCACTACTAAGTTTCGGCAACCCAAACACAACGTGCATACATAGAAATATACATACATACATACATACATGCGTGCGTGCGTGCTTGAGTGTATGCCGTATATAGGCATACGAGTATGCAAGTATGTACATATATGTTCGAATGTGGCGGACCCCACTTCCATGCCATTCCATTTACTACTTCACATTTTAAATCAAACTAAAAACCTTCTGGCCGCTTATTATTATGCACCACAGCGTAGCGCAAGCAACAACGAACGCACGCAGTCGGAGGAAGCGTAAACACTAGGGTGTTCGATTATTCGACTTTTTTTTAAATCGGTTTTCGAGCTATTCGAAAAATGGCAATTTCAAAAAAATTCGTTTTTTAATTTTTAAATCAAGAAAAAAAGAAGGAGGCTGTGTCAGAGACACGGCCATTAAGTTTAACGTAGAATACGCCATCCGATAAGACAGAAAACATATGTATAATGATAATTTATAATGATAAATAATACAAGCAAATGAATTTCTTTATTTGGTAGTTACTTTTGATGATATACATACATAAGCTTATGATAGGAAAATAGGATAAAAATGTTTTTAAATTATCAATTAAATTTCTCGCAAAAACGAAGTCAATGGTAGTTATCAATAGTAAAGATAAATGATAAATAACAGACCCAAATCTATTTGACTATTTGAAAGTTACTTTTGAGAATATAGGCTTATGATGGGAAAAATACGATAAATATGTTTTTAAATTAACATTTAAATTTCTCGCAAAAACTAAGTCAATGGTTGTGTTATCAATAGTTGTGGGAGCATTATTTCGAATATAATCCAAATTAAACGTATCGCTCATAAATTTCGCCAATCTAGTATTTGAAGTGATTTCTGTGTTAAAATCACCACCAATAAGCAGTAGTTGGCAGTGCTTTCTCTGCCTTTACTCTACTTAAATTTTCCCGCCTAAAATTATGCAATAAAATGAACGTCTATTCACGCTACACACTCAACCAAACACCACACACATATTTGTTTGGATGTGTTTATAAAATTTTCATTTGAGAAATTTAAATATTAGGAAGATATCAACCAATATGAAATGTATGTCAAACGAAAGCTAACATCTTCATTTGACTACAAAAAAATTTAAAAAAAAATTTATCTCGCCGTTTCCTTATAATTAAAGAAATAGAGATTACAACAATAACAATCTGACATGGGTGCCCATACCGTAAGGTAAGACGTATTCTACGCCAAAAAACGAATTAACCGGTTTTTGTTCCAAGTAAAAAAATGCTACATCAAAGGGCATATGATATGTTACTAAATGCTATTATTTTTATGAAAGAAATATTTTGTGAATAAAATGTACTTTGATGTCCGAGTTCAGTAAGCAGTATCAGTTAGCATAAATTTTTCTCAAAATAAAGCCACTATTCTCAAAATAAGTATCTCAATTATGACCAGGTGATAAGCAGGTCACATAAATTAAGACAAAAAATATAAAATATAAAAACGTAAAAGCGAGTTTAAAATTTTAAAACCTGAGATTATACAAAATTGCTTAATTTCAAATTGAGCAAACTAAGCGAGCTAGAAGGAATTGTTTTTAAAAAAGCGTTGTACAATTTTTCAAGGTTTTCCCGTCCTCTTATGACATTTGTCTAAATATATGAAATCTTCTCAAATATATTTGCCGCGTTCTTTCTATATACAAATTATTAGAATTTTGAATAAGACCTTTGTCTTAAATATCTAATTGAAAAACACTTTGTGGTTGCTGTTTCAATAAAAAAGATATCGGATATGAAATTAGTCGATGTGTTGCCATATTTCTATCAAATGCTATATCTTCACAAACTACAAAAAAAACAGGTTTTGAAGTTTAAAAAACCCGATTTATTCGATATTCGAAAAATCATGATTTCAAAAAAACCGTACAATAATTAATGGAAAAAAACCGGTTTGAAAAAAACCGAGTCAAACACCCTACTAAACACCCATGCATATGTACATACATACATACATAAGCACATACATGCAGAAAACTGGCAAAATAACGAATGCGCCCGCCGCCCAATGCAACCCACTGCCACTCAAAGGCTCGAGCTGCGGCCTTTGCAATCATCAACATCAACCAACGCACACCATCATCCACCAATACACAAATGCCGCCGCACGAACGCATAGCGCTTGCAGATGCGAGTACAAATGTATAGAAAAAGTAAATATGTATGTTTGTAAGTAATACAGTGCACACTTGTATATACATACGAATGTTTTTTTTTTTTGTATCAATGTGTAAGTGTGCAATTCCCACCACCGCTGCCAAATTGTGCTTTGTGCAGCAGCGCAGCTACGCATTTTTCCTATCACTAATAGCAACAGCAAGAACCAGCATAACAAACAACAACAAAAGCTTTCTAGCTACTAATTTTAGGTGCGCTTAGCCTATACAGCCTACTTCAGACACACAAACACACACACACACACACAAGTATGGATAGATAAATATGTATGGATTTGCCAGCATACTTTAAGGCGTTTCATATATACATATATGTATATATATATAGATATATGTATGTATGTATATGTTATCTATGTATGTATAGTAAGTACTTATGTTCAGCATAGTAGCACATAGCAAACGCACATAAAAAACAACAACAACAGCAAGCACAACATTGCAGCCATAGTGATTTTTGCCGTTGCCGTTGCCGTCACTAGGCTGGCGCTCTCGTCATTCTTCTCTAAACGAGTAAAAGTTGTTGCAAACAAAAATAAAGGCATGTCACTGACAAAAAAAAGGCGAAATTTTCGTTTCAACAATCATTACAGGCGCGCACCATGCACCATGTTCCCTTTAGGAAAATGTATGTATGTATGTATGTATATGTATGTATGTTACCATATTGGGGATATGTCGGTGTTGATTAATCATATTTGAATTTATCACATGTAAATGCATGTTACGTTACGTTCCGTAAGTTTGTGTTATGTTATGCGATATTACGCTGCTATATTTCGTTACGTTTTATTATGCTATCCTATGTTATGATATGCTATGTCGATATGATGATGATATGCATTAATCATACTATGGTGCTATATGTTATGTTATGCTTTGCTACCATATGCTTTGTTCTGTAGTGATATATTATGTTGTGCAACGTTACGTTACGTTATTTTATCTCATGTTATGTTATGCTATGTAGTTTTACATATGTTTAGCTATGTTATATTATGTAATTTTATGTTTATTTTTTGCTATGTAATGATATGTTGTTCATATTTAGCTATGTTATGTTATGTAATTTTATGTAATGTTACGTTGTGGAATAGTGCCTGCGGGAATGATGTACGCCGAAATAATTAAAGACGGCATTCTGCGCTTCTTCTTCTTATAATATCATAACTCACCACAGCTGAACTCATGGCACTTTAACTTCCCGCAAATAAATGCTCGCACCTTAATCGTCCACACAATAATTCTCGCTAACTACTCAATTAAACTTATCACAGAATGGGATCGTAAATAAAATTTATGTTTTAAATTGTTTAAATTATGATTTTAATCAATTTAGGATTTATGTTTTGTAATTTTACATGCACCGACTGAGACCGCGCCGCACATACTCAACCATAGCAGCCACTCTTTACAATTCTGTGAACATTCCTTCAAAAGATTTTTAAAAATTCTTTAAACCTCATTTCATCAGTTTTTGAAAATCCCGCTACATTTCAGTTGTTGTAGACACATACCTGTGTATGTGTATGTAAAAATGTGCTTGGAAGCTCAACGGTAGAGTGCACAAAATGTTCAATCAAACTACTCACCACTCTCCCTCCTCGCAATATCCCCACAACGCTCTACTTGGACACTTAACATCCATCAGCATGTCAGTCCCTTTGACACTACTCCGCTTCCGCCTGCACCCTGCAACCGCGAATGCCCCTTTACGGTATCATCTTCAGCTGAAAAATGCTTGCAATCCAACGACCAAAATAAAAACAAAACCAACACACCCCATTACCCCATTGTGTTAACGATAACGAACGAAAGCTACAACTAGGCAAAATAAAAAAAAAAATAAACGGCGACATGAACAATGGCGCCTCGTTTGGCCGAAAATGTGAAAGTAGCGCACACGCATCGACCAAAAAACGCAACCCGGCCATTATTAATGAAATGCCGCAAGCCTCCCTACACACCACACACATCACACAGCACCAAATGCCACAAGCGTAAGCCGCGCGCAGAGCAACCCTTCCCACAGATTGCCCCACCCACAAAGCGCGCACCCCTGCCCCGCCTTCCAAGCCCGCCGCCTTGTGGTGCCTAAAACGCAGCGGCATTAGCAGCGAAGCTTCGCATATGAAGTATTTACTCGTAGCTAGCTGTGGTATGCGTTGAGTACGTGCACGCCGCATAGTGTGTTGCATGAAAAAAAGGCGCCAGCACTCGAGTCACGAAGGGCTGGCAGCATTTGTGGCACTACGAAGCAAAATTTCAGCCTACTTATCGACCCATTTCCCTCCCAAATCACCTGCAGCTAAATATGTATGAACGCAAATGTTCCAACATAGTAAATACAATAACAACAAAGGCGCTGTAATAGCAATGCAACAACAAGGCAGCTATGTAGCTCGATGATGGCGATAACGCCAACAACGTCAAGCGAATGAACAACGCCCTGCATTTTTTTCCATTTTTCGCCATCAAATACTATTTGGCGCACTATGTTGTTCTCCCAAATCTACTCTCACATTACTTCACTCTCTTCTCATGAAGCGTACACTGCTTTGAACGTCCTTGATCCTTACGCAACATGCGCTTTGTCACACCATCTATTTCTCGCTCCCCGAAGCGAACAATATAAGAAGGAGAAAGGGTGAAATTCATGGAGGAAAGCCAAAAAAAAAAATGTTGTTAAACTTAATAGAAATTCTTGTATGCGTGAGAGGCGAGAGTGCAAGAAGGATAGAAAAGAAGATAGCGCCTTCCCCAAATGCGTGACGTACCCATGGTATATGAGCGAAAGAGAGTAAAAATGGCAGAGCGACCGCAGAACAGCATTGCCACTTTGGTAATTTTTTACCAAAATTTGAACTTTTTCTGGTAAATTTTTGTTTTCAATTTGGAAATTTTTTCAAGGAGTTTTCTTTTAAGTTTTCCATCCAAAGTTACTTCTAAAAAATTAAAAACTTTTAACCTTCTTACAATTGCACCAGAAGTTTGTTTATTAACATTTCACATTAACTGAAAGACTGTTATAACCCAAATTTAAATTAAATGCAACCCTTCAATAGCGGCCGTTTAAAGTTGACTGCACAACTGCATACTAAGCTTAAGCGACAAATATGGAATATAGTTAAACTTACACTCAAAACCTGTCTCTTAGTATATGGGCGACATGTACGTATGGTACACATGTATGTGATTGCACCTTAATGGAGATAAATATTGAAAAATAAAATAAAATTTGAAGGTTTTGACGAGTTAAACGGCTTTTGGTGATATTTTTGTGGGTTTGGTAATTTTTTTAGAGCTTTGGTATGAAACTAAAATATTTGTGGCAACGCTGTCGCTATCTTGACGTCACTCAACTGTCAAATCGGAAAAGTTTTGAATAACGGTACCCCGGGAGGCAAAGTCTTCCTCTCTATCAATCTCATTGAATTTGTTTATTTTTTCACGAGCGTGCTTTCCTCCCTCTTTTACACTCTCGCACTCTCTCTCTCTCTCTCTCTCTCTCTTTGTCTCTCATTTTAGTAGTGGTGCTCGATAGCAATCCTGTGCATTCTTATCACTAATGGCTTTTTTTATAAATAAACAAAACAATAGAAGTAAACAAGTGATGCAAAAAAGCACAACAACAAAAATCAAGCCTCACCGAAAAAGGAAATGAAATTGAAAAAAGAAAAACATCAACAAACAAATATAGAATGAACAACTTTGCACGCAATTGAAGGCAAAGGCGAAGGTGAAGGTGAAGGCAATGTATGTAGTTCGTTAGAGACGTAAACGAAGAAGAAGTGGTGAGTACAAATACGAATACATAACGAACGCAATACCGGAAGCCATACACAAGACGGAAGTCAGTTCGTGCAGAGTGCATACGAAAGAGCGTGGAAAGTGAGAGTTGTGAGCTTTCGAAAGGCCTACTACGCGTATTGTTGGATAAATATCAAAGAGCCAACTGAATTAAATAATTTCTGGTATTTGATAGCGGAGTGCAAAAGTTTGAAGTAAACGGGTGTTACATACAAACATATACACACACTAGTGTTTATATGTATGTATGTATGTGTGTATTTTGTTTAAAAACAAGGATAAATATGCTTCCATAATTCATATGTTGTTCAGAAATTGCTGCATCTTGTTACAAAAGCACTCTTTTTCATAACTATAACGATAAAAAATAGCGGTAACGATAACGATAACATTGAACTCAAAGTTAACGATAACGGTAAATATAATGACAACGGTAATGGTAACAATGACGAATGCAATAACGATAACGACAATGAGACGTTAAACGAATACAATTACGATAACAACAACGATTACGATTGGAATTACGAATGAGATTACAAAAACGATTGACATTGCAGTTTCTATTATTATTACAATTGTTTTTTTTTGTTTCGATAACAATCACGATAACAATAAATATATTTACAATATAGTGCGAAAAATTTAAAAGAAAATTAAGTAAATAAATATTTTACAATTTCCTCAATTGCGTAGTTATGCTCAAACGAAAAAAAAGTATTTGTTTCATTTTCAATATTTAATCGCTATAAACTGGCAACAGCTTCAAAGGAAGTTGCTTTTTTTTTATTCTCTTTTATTAAATGATTTTTCCCTTCTTTTTTTTAATTTACGCATTTTTGAACAATAAAATAAATATTCTATATTGGAAAATATACGATTCTAAATTAAATACATATTTTACTATTTCTCTTTATATTTAAATTTTTGTTCTCTTTTAACTTAGATTTCTAAGAAACCAATTTAACAAAGTTCTTTCCCAACCGACCCCTAAAACATTTTAATCCTTTTTGCTTCACTGTGCCCGCAGCTGGCGCCGACAGTCACGAACGCCATTTACGATGACGCCACCGTTGTTAGCGAACTACAACAAACAAGCAAAAATACGACTTGCAGTGCCATTAAAAAGCCAATGCAATAGCAACAACAATTACAATTTGCTAGTTACGATAAGAAAGAAGATAAGCACAAACGATTTGAGTGGAAGCAGAGCGACGCCAAAAAGGAAATAAAAGTGAAAGCGACAAAAGGACAACAACACCAAACCCTGCCACGCAGCGAGTGTCAAGAAGAGAGCAATGACTGCGTGTCACTGAACGATTTCAAGGAAAAATGAAAATGAAAGTGAAAGTTTGTAATGTAAACAAAAAAAAAATTGCAACAGTGAGAGCAAAAGCATGACCGAGAGAGAAAGAGAAAAACCGCTTGAGTGACTGAAGTAAAAATAAATTCGAGAGTTACACTCTGAGAGCTGCAAATGGGAAGGGCGGAAATAAGAAAACTAGTAAGTTTATTAATACTCGCAGTAGCATACAAATTTGAAAGTGTGAAGGCAACTGCAAATACCAAACTTGCAACTGCGCTGCGACGCAATCGGCGAGAGTGCGAGCAGTTGCATATGCAACGCTTCTGCGCACAACTGTTCGACGCCTAAAAGACGACAACCTTAACTGTTCGAGACCAGAAATAAAAGCATTACATTGGGCGCCGGCACCAACTCAGTTGACGGCGGCGCCGACGTCTGCCGACGACTTTAATGCTTAAGATGTGAGGCGGCGAGAGCAAAATATTATGCAAAGGCAACATATGCAAACAGTGTGCTCAGAGAGCGAAGGAAATTAGCAAGTAGATGCCAAAGCAATATAATCAAAATGTTTGAAAAAAGGTTTTTATGTTGTGATACTTGTTTCATGCTCCACTACTCAGACTCTCTTTTTTACTCTCTCTCTCTCTCACTCCGTGTCACCGGCTCTATAATCACTGCGAAGTTTTACACTTTTCGCTCCGAATTGCTTTGCAGCTAAACCGGCATAACAAATGCGACTCGCCGAATTGCACACGAGTGCAGCCGAGTGCAAGCGAGTGCGCAGCATGCAAAGCTTTTATAGCCAATTTTAATGGCTTTTGTGTCCTTGGCAAAGCACTGCGTTGAAGGATATATTTGTACTGTGGGCCAGCTTGTGCTTGCGTTTTCATTAATCGAAGAGATGTTTAGAGGGTGAGAGAGGATGCAATAGCTCTTGAATTTTTCATTTACATGCAATACGCACACGCAATCAAGTAAATATGTAAGTATGTACGTACGTGTATATATGCCAGCTATTTACACAATACTTCTCTATATACATATGTATGTAGATACTTATGAGTACAAGTGTAAATAAATAAATATATGTAGAAGAATGTGCGATTACATACATTATATGCACAGTTGTTATCTTATCCGGCGCCCTTCTCATCTACATATTTATTCAATACTACTGCAATCGTTTGTATTTTGGTAGCGTCGCTTTTTGTGTAAACGAAAAACGAAAAGACGAACTGCAAACTTGGTTTAATAGGAAATTTTACTTTCACTTTCACTAGCTTCTTGCACAATTTCTTCCTTGTTTAGGGTTCAAGGATACGCATTTCGGAAGTGCTGAACGCACCGTGGACGACTTATGACACAAATAGGTTGAAATTTATTTAGCGTGTGCACATCTTTTAATGTTTCTTACCCATTTTATTGCCTCATACCAATTTCTAAAATTTGTAATATATGTATGTATATTGTGTTTAAAGGTTTTGATGTTAAACATCTGCGTAGAGAGGTGGCAAGGGTTACGGAAAGTAAATGAAATACGAGACACTCCGTCATAGCTTTTATCGGTTCAACTCCCAATTTCGAGGAAAGACGCGTTGGCCAGAAATAAACATTATCATAAACTCCATCTTAATCATAACTATATCTACATACAGGCCCTACTTGAGGGGGGGAGATCGAGGGCATTTCCTCCGGGCCCCTAGTTCTCAGGGGGGCCATGTGCTCTGCAACAATTTTTCGCAGATTTTTTTTCCAACAATTCACTACAACTGTTGCCCTTATGAAATACTATCATTTCATAACAATAATTCCATGTAATGTTATAATTTTAAATTATGCTCCTGCAGACTTCTCAGCGGTCAATATCAATTAAAAAAGAAAAATCATTACAAGTCTGATTTAAAGTAGAATCGTAGTTTTTATTTTTTTAACATGAAAGTTCACGCATACTTGATAATTTAAAAATGTTTTTCCAACTAAATTAATTAAAGTTCTTATTAATTTGTGTACGGTTTTAATGAAAAAGTCGCAGATTTAACTAAACATATGAGCCAAACTTCTTTCTTCATTCGTTTTGCAGTCATTTGACTTGTTTAATGTGACATTTATATCTGTAAATCAACTAAGTATGTATGATTTGAACCCTTAGAATTTCAGAAACTTATATTTGAATGTTCATAAATAATACAGAATTGAACTATTTAACCGTAAAAAATTTAAATGCGTTCCCTAAACATAATTGAACAGTATTTACATTGGCTGTAGTGTCGAACGTGGATATTGGCGACAAGACATTCACAGTTTGTAGCAGTAGCTCTCGGACCTCCCGCAACCTACATAAACATAGCCAAAGCGAACGATAATTATTCACAATCATAACTGTAATCTTAAACAAAAACATATCAGAACCGTAAACATATAAATATCTATAAGTATAACAATTATCTTAACCTCATCATTATCACAATAATAAGAATCTTAAACGCAACCATGTCTGGAAGACACCAATATCATTAACGTAATTATAACCTTAAACATAACCATAACCGGAAGAAATTATTAAACGTAAACTTAATCAAAACCATAACTTATACCATTACCTCAACTTTATCATAAACGGATTCATAACCATAACCGAAAACATTACCATAACTAAATTGATAAACACAACTAAAACTTTGAACATAACAATAACCAGAATAAACCCCTTAACCAAATAATAAACCAATTCTTAATCTCAACTATAAGTAAAACCACTATCTTAATCTTATCATAAACAAAAATAGACTGTAAACGCAATTGTATTTGGAACAATGATCATAACCAGAACTTTAAACATAAACTTACCGAAATCATAAACTTTTTACCAAAGTCATAATCATAACTATAACGGCAACTCTTAACTTAACCATAATTATAATCACATCCATAATCAGAAACATAACTTTACTTGAACCATATAAATACCCTCAAATACAGCAATACCAAAAAAAGGCCATAACGTTATCGATCATTACTTTAGTAACGACAACGATAAATATTTCAGCAATAAAGGCGCTTACGCTGCAACCAACCCAAGACTCGGGATGTGTCTTATATTTATGTCATTAACTTCGATTTTGAACAGAAGTTTAATCGAATAAAGAAACTTTAACCCACAACTTATACTTTCCCAACGATCGAGAGTGAATCTCACATCGTTTAAAGCGATAACATTGTCCAATTCTTAGCAGAGGGAACTCTTTTATATTTCTCAAGCCAAGTTCTATACAAACTGATTAAAAAAAGGAGAAAATATCATGCTGTTAATTCGTAACAATATCCATAAAATACTTAGTTGTACCTAATTAAAACGAGCATCAAAAGCTAGTTCGAGCTTTTTTCTTCTAATGTTTGAGTGATGGTTGAACTTCGATTTTCGGGACAATAGATTGTCAGCATTAAATCATCTCTCATGGAATTATGTTCAAGAGGCCTTTTAGCAGCCTGACCCAGTAGTGGTTTCATCACTTTCTTTTTCGAACATTTCTCCGCTTCCATGCCTTTTTGCATTCAACAATCATCTATCGACAAACACTGTAAACTAAACAAGTTATTCGGCTAACCAAGCCTGCTACCAAAATTTTCGATCACTGAGTGAATACAAGTACATATGTACCTACATATGTATATTTTTTTTCACTCAGCTTTTTTTGTTGTTGTCGCTAGCACTGGCGCCAATGCTGGCCGTATTTTACCGATTGCATAAAATGAATACATTTCTACTCTAAGCCGGCCTATTCTTTAGCATTGAGTTTTCTGCAGACTTTTGCATTTTATTTTTTGTTTGTTGTATGTATTGCTTTATGAGTGAACACCAGTTACTCGCACTCTTTCTCCATCCATAGTTTACACACTAGCTACATATGTATGTATTACCACTGCTCCGGTGCGGCAGTGCTGCGGATCTGTTATCACAAGTGGCATTAGTGTGTTGGCGTCAGTTAGGCGCGTGGAAGGGATGATTTACGCAGGCAGGAGTGGTCGTGGGCGGAGTGGAGCTCGGCTGGTGGATTGCACTGCGCTCGAGTGCGCCGTTGCGCCGCTGCGTCGATGTGTCGGTGCGTTCGCAGCGCTGCCAGTTGGTTACTTTTTATTTAGGTTCATTCGACGCCACCGATGTCTTTTGCCACTGGTTGTGGCAAATGACAAAATAATGTAATTTCTGTTAGATTTATGGTGGCATGAGCCATGCGTGTCCTTTGAGAAACGCAGCCACAGCCAGCTGGATAATACGCAACGCACAGCGGCGAGCACACACACACACACACACACACACACAATACATGAAAACACGCAACAAAACCACCAACAATGCGACTTACAATAACAATAGCAAGTATGGCAGTTTATTTTGAAGCAGCAATGGCTTACAACATTCTCCTACCACCACAACACAGTTTTTGCACTGTTATCCTGCACTTTTTTCTTCGTTCATTTCCGCTCGCTTGCTATCGTCGTCATCTTTGTTGCTTTTGTGAATTTTAGAAATGTATACATTTGTACATTTGTATGGTTGTGCACTTGTGTGCTGTGCTTGAGAAGCAGCTTGTGGGAATTTAGGACAAACGTTTTACTTCTTACTTTTTCGCGTTCTAACTTCTTTTGCTTTGCATTGACATTTTTGTTTCCTTTCTTTCCTGTCGCATTCAGTCTTTTTGCATTTCTTTGGGTTATTTCTCTTAGCATTTCAAATAACCATAGCTTAGCTGGAGGCGGAACAGCAAAAAAAAAAAAGAAATGCGTTCTTTTACGGTACAATGCACGCGTGGCGGGCGGGCAAGCGGGCGGTCGGCCGACTTGCAAGCTTAACGGTAACGTTGTGTGGTGCGTGTTTGCCAAGCAAAGAAGCAAATTGTGAAAGTTGAAAATGGAAATGCAGAAACTGTATAAGTGGAAAACTTTGAAGGGACACACATTTGGTTAATGTGCTTTTTAAAGACCTGTGAAATCGGCACGCTGATTAAGTGCTACAAAAATGAATTGTATGCATTCTACACTTTAATATCCATCAGGGAATACCTACTATGTATTTACTTGAATAGGTTACATTTGGTGAGCGCGAGTTGTTTAAGTAAGACTTTGAATTATTTTGCTATACTTTATGCAATTCCATATTTCGTCCTTCAATTTAAATTCAACTTCCAGAAAATGTTCAGCAAGTTGTGTCCTTGTAAGTGGTATGAATTTGAGTATCCACTCTTAAGAAGTTTTGAACGTCGATTACTATCTCCGCCTTTAGAGAATAATAGGACAGAATGGGAACTTACCAAAGTCCTTCTAGGCAGCACTTGTTCTGTCACTAAGACTTATTTTGAGATTAATATATATAATAATAATAATAATTTGGCGCTTACACTATATAGCTCAGTGTTTGGCCGAGCTTCTCCTACGATTTGTGGTGTGCGTCTTTATATTATACCACATATGGAGAGACCTGCACTTTTATGCTGACTTCGAACGGCAGATGTATTTTATGAGAAGCTTTTTTATGGCAGAAATACCCTCGAGGTGAAAAAACTGTTTCTATGATTTTACACTTACCTTGGCTAAGATTCGAACCTCGAACTCAGTGGCATATCGAGCTATAAAACGCACCGATATACACTTGAACACAGCGGCCACATTTTGAGATTATATCAAAGAATATTTAAGGATTTTATTCAGGGCTGATTCGAAACAAATTACTGATCATTCAGGACTTTTTCAGGTGTTAATCTATAACTCTAGTTCAAAGGGTCTCAAAATAAAGTCCTGAAATATTCCCGAAAATGCACTAAATTAGTCTCGAACTTATCACCAAATAATTAAAAAAATACCCGAATCGATACTGATTAAGACCCGAACTAGCCCCGAAATAATCCCAAAATAATTCCGTACCAAAAAAGTATCGGTAAAGTAAACAATGTTAATAGAAAATGTATCGAAAATGCGCCGAAAACAAGTACATTTTTTAGATTTACCACCTCTATATATTGGCGACAAGTGTCTTAAACTTGTGTCAAAGTGGCTAATCTCGGGTTCGTTATTAACACTAGCTTAACGTGTGATGATCATGTTAACTCGCTAGTTAGCAAAGTGTACAATATTTTAAGAAATTTACGAATGGGTGCAACTCTTACACTTGTTCCTGTTCGTAGAAAACTTGCTTTACAATTAGTAATGCCGATCATCTGCTACTCTGAACTAGTTAACAGTTAATTAAATTCTCATTCCGTTTTCGGGTCAGCAAAATTTGATCACATATCTGGCTGGAGATCGCGTTTATTAGGCTGTGAAATTGTCGATTATTTGAAAGCCAGAAACTGTATTTTTCTCTGTCGACTTATTATGTATAATGAACCGAGCTATCTTTACGACAAGCTCAGTTTTCCTAAGTCAGCTCGAATTAATGACTTAATAGTACCGAATTATAATTATCTATCGTCTGCACGGCTATTCTTTTGTCAATGCCATACGTACGTGGAACTCTATTCCAACGCACATTCGCAATAGTCTGAATGAAAGCAACTTCAAAAATGTCTTATATAAGTACTTTCGTTAAAATAAAAATAAATAATTGAAAATTTTATTGAGCTCGAGGACAAAAATTCATAAAAAAAGAAATATATATTTTGTATTATTAAGAGTTTCGCTATCTTATTCCTGCTTTCTGCTCCATATGTAATCCACTGCTTTATTTATAATTTTCTGTAGTTTCCTTTAAAAAACTTAGCTTTAATAACTATTATACCTTTATTTAATTATTTATTATTATTTGGTTTTTTTATTTTACCTATAATTAGTTGAACTATAAAAGATCGTAGATGTTATTGTACTAATTTTTTTTTTTTTTTTGCAAAAAATGAAATGAAATGAAAATGAAAAACTATCCGAAAGTATCAAAATAGTACCGGGAAAGTACCGAAAGAGTACCTTAAATGTACCGAACAAGTGCCGAAATAGTATCTAACGGAATTTATCACGAAAGTATAGGAAAAGTGCAGATAATGTATCGAACTAATCGAGTTATAAATTTTTTTTCGCCTTATAATTCTTTTGAAAAGACTTTTCTGATTACATACGAGTATAATAAATGACTTGCAAAATAAAAATCTCTGTAGACTTAAAAGTATTTACCTCGCTGTGGCTTTTTAATTTTTAAAATTTGGGTGAAGAGATATTTATTTTAGAAGTGCGTACTTTGCCCGCAGACGTACTTAGTGCACATGCACTTTACCATGATAACAATCACGATAACAATGAAGTAAAGCTTTATTAATGGCTCGTTCTCATTTTGTTAAACAAAAAAAACCGTTATCAAAACACGATTAGCCGCTTCGTGTCGTTACCTTTATTACATTTTATATATTTCTATTAAGATTTTCACTTTCACTCTCTCTCTCTCTCTCTTTCTCGCTCTATCTCTACCATTTTGGGCTTTTTAAATATTTCAATTTTATTTGTTTTTATCCATCTTTTTGTTTTTTACTAATATTTTCGTTATAGTTTTTGCTACTATCCTTTTTCACTTGCTTGCCTTTCTCTACAAATGTGGGTCGCACAAAAGCAAACATTTTTGGTCAAGCAATGGAAGCTTAAGTAGGGAGATGATGGTGGTGTTGTGTGCAGAAAAAATGTTTAAGCCGAAAAGGGAATAGGCAATCAGTCAGCGTATTTATGGTGTGCCTAAAATTGTGCAGCAGCCTAGGAAGGGTGACACGCATTGGCCACAAACTACTACATTTTTATATGAACGAAAATAGCATGTATGTTAAAATAATGTAAAATACATATGTATGTACATACATATGTACATACTTAAAAATATTTATGTAAATTTATATGCGTATTTTATACGTTTACGTTCTCTCGCCTCTGCCATTTCCAACTGCTCCATTTCCGGTCGTAACTTTGCTTGCATATACTTTTTTTTCTTTTCTTTTTTTATTTTTATTGGAGTATGTATGTATGTATATTTTTGCTGTGGTGAGTTTTTTTTTCATTGCGATGCGGGCGACTGAAAACTGTTTTAGTTGAAAATTAAGTATGCCAATGGCGCCTAGCTATCCGGCATAGTTTGAATTGGTTTCAAAATTCACGCACTTTTATTCACTTTATACTATACATATGTACATGAAAAAAATGAATACACACACACTAACGCAAACTTATGCGATCATGCTGCTTAACTTTTGCGGCTTGCGCATGGTGTGGGCGCCTCAAGATATGCTTTAAAATTTTTTACTGCGTTTGTTAGAATCTGTTTACAAGAATAAAACGAATCGATTTTAAGTTTTAAAGAAAACAAAATTTTAATAAAAACTGTACAAAATGTGCCAGTTACACATGCCAAGTGAAGACGGGTTTTTCTGCACTTGGTCCTTCCATCGTTTTCAAGGCCGCTTTGACTTCGTTGCACTCAAATTTATGTCGAGTCAAAGGGTCTATTGAGTTTGTCCATGTCATTATATACATATGTAGAACATAGAGCAAGTATTATAGACAACAAGATTGCGCCTTCCTATTTGCGCAACTTTACAGAAGATTTCAAACCAGGGCGAAGTGCATTAGTTAAAATGGCGCCACAATGAACATAGAGACCCGTTCACATTGTTTCAAGTTTTTTTGATCGCTTTGCTATTTCTTCTTCTTCTTTTTCCCTATATTTGCTTGTGTGAAAAACAAAAAATAAAATCTGGTATTAAATAAAACTCAGGGAATGTACAACTGCCAACTATAATTTCAAGCATCTGAGAAGTGTGAACCGGTTGTAAAAACGGATTGCTTATTTCCTTCTGTGACGTCACTAAACTGTCAAATCTGAAAAATCGAAAATAGCGATTATTCGATCTTCTTCGGTACTCGTCGCCTACACGAATATGCTCAAAAATCTCGTGAAATAAGTTACTGTAATAAGTTATTTCTCGTTCCGGTTTCTGCGCCATATAAGACTAGGAGTATGTTGAGGGATTTGAAGTGCGCAATTTTTGTACGTCGAGGAAGCGGTCTACATTTCAATTGCCCACCAAGCCCGGATGCTACTTACGTTCGCTTGATTTATGTATCATTTAGTTTTCGTAATTAAATTAATTGTCACAGTCATTCAAACCTCACTTGAATATCCTCTGGAACTAATTCGTCTATAATTCATGCTATTCAAGTCCGAAAAATTTTTGTGTATTTCATTGCAATTATGCGAGCTGTGCAAAATCTTTAACACTCCATTCATCAGAAGACTTTGTCTACAAATTCAAATAACTTTTTTTTTCAAATTATTTTTACTAACAAGCTCTTTTTGATTCAGCAGTTGCATTGAACAAATTAAAGTTTTTTACAGTCAATTTGACACTAAAATATACTTGAGTTTTTTTTTTTGTTCGAATTTTAGAAATAAAATATCATAAATGGCGGAAGTTTAGTGACCACTGTATTACAGAGAAGTCGGGTATAGTGAGTGTACTTATTATCAAAATTATACTGTACGTTGTTTTTGTAATTTAAACAGCAATATGCATGTATATACATATATGTATGTATATACATTTATGTATTTATGTATGTTTTATATTTTGTTAAATTTACTAAGCGGAAGTAAACAATCCACAACCTAACCATGGAAAATAAAAATAGGTCATTGTTGCTGCAAAGATAAATTCCACCGACTCCTCGTAAATATTGCAAATAGTTTACGTTTGCAAAAAAAATGCTCGACTATCTTTGTACGTATGTATGTATGTATAAGTATGTATGTATATGTAAATTAGAGACCACCCATTGCTGTGTCATAGATAACGCTGTGTACTGCAACAAACATTTCATCCGCATCAAGCCTAAAAATTTTCTCTCTTAACTATTTACATATTTACATTGTACATATGTACATACTTACTTTTAATAATGGTTTCTGTGGCGCCACAGGAACTGCTCTTCAATTGCCTCGCTTACATACTGACAAAATAGTTAGAACGTTTGTTAGTATGCGTGTAGTTTATTTCAATTTAAAAACTGTGTTTTTCCTCCATGAATTTCGTTTATTTTATATTTATATTTTTACTTTATTATTCTCTATTTATTTTTACTTTATTATTCTTATTTCTTCATTATTCTCATGAAATACCTTGTCGCTGATCGATAGGACCCTGCGTATGAAATTGTATGCAGTAGCCCGTTTCTGTAACTCATTTCGATCGATGTTCTCGACTCAAATTCTCGATTTGACGTCACTCTCACTCAATGTGTTTCTGTAAAATAATTACTCGATTCAATCGATAGTCAGCTGATATGTTCCATTCCATTTCAGTAAGAATGCTCGATTGAATGTGTTTCTGTAACCAAATTGAATGAAATACTGTCGATTGGTTTTCTCACTTCCATTTGAGGTGATGACAAAAAAAATTTTCGTTAAATTCAAAATGGAATTAGTTAAATTTAAAGCAAATGTAAGTATATTTTTGTTAATATATTATATATGAATAGTTAAAAAAGATTTGATGCATTTTCTTTACAGAGAAGTACGTCGGGGCGTGTTACGAATGGCCAAAAGAGGCGGTTACTGCACTTAATGCAGCAGCACCGCAGCGTTGGAAGGGGCCAATTTATGAAACCAAACGCGAGGAAGGAGCACGAAGAGGTTTGGGCTGCCGTCGCTGCTGAATTAAATGCATTGGGAGGGTCCCACAAGTCCCCTTATCAGTGGAAAAAGGTAAAACTAAAATATTCTTGTGTATAGCATTACAATTTACATATGTATGTGTGTTGGTTTTTTTTTAGTGTTGGAGTCAATTTTTATTTATTAATAAGAATTAAATATTTGTGCACACATTTCTATAATGCTTACTTTTCTCAATAATAGTTTCTCAAACATGAAGTTGCCAGTCCGATTCGATATATTTCTTGTCGATTGGCGTTCCATTTCTCTCACTGTTTCATATTTTGTCGACTTATGCTTACAGAAACACTCGTTCTCGATCAATCGACTAATTTGGATCGAATCGAAATGACGTCACTATAATCGAGTATATTGTCGATTCCTTACAGAAACGCACTACAGTATTTAGAATTATTCTCCTATCATGTTTGGAGAAGTAATTTATTAAGCGACCCGACGACGTAGGCTTTGAATACCAGTCAAATTTTAATTTGTTGTTCTTCCTAATTACTAGGGTGTCCAAAAAAGGAAGTTGTCCTTCTTTTTCTTTTTCAATTGTGAATTTTATTGTCCTTTTGTAGTTGTTTAGTACGTCAAGCATCTTGTCAGCGTCCTCCGTTTTGACCACGGCAAACAAATCATCGACGTTTAAGCATTAATTATGCACTCCTAATCAGTCGAACAGGCACAAACAAGAGTGTAAGTCATGTTGTATTTTTATGTTTGTTAATAACCTAATTTTAAATATTTGTTTGGTATATTTTTTCACAAATAATTATAGTCCTGATGATGATCTCAAATTGAGGTCGAAATATCGACAGTAAAATACGAAAATAAACAAACATCGAAGTTTATTTAATTTGGGGGCCTCGAGCTTGAAAAATAAAAATTGTTAAAAAAAATTTAAATTCAAAGGCCGATCATCGTAATACACAAACATTTATATTTTTACTACAATAACTATTTTATTTTGTGAGAAGCTTTTTTATGGCAGAAATACCCTCGGAGGTTTGCCAATGCCTGCCGAGTGGTGACCACTATTAGAAAAAATACTTTTCTATGATTTGCATCATACTTGCCCGGGCTGAGATTCGAACCTTGTGCTAAGCGGCATATCAAGTTATCACCTCATGTCACTTACTTATAGCAATTTGTTCCTTTAATTTTATTTATTTTATAATTGAAGAAAAACTCCTTTTTTACATTTTTGAACTTACTTTTATTCTTCTTTTCTCATTTTCTCTTTTAATTTGACCACGACATTTGCCCACGAATATATTGGTGTATGTAAGTATGTAGTGTAAAGAAAATGCTATGACATTTTTCGCTTGTGTTTTTAATTTCATAACCAGCAGGTGGCTTGGCTGCCTATTTTGTTTCTGTCAGGATCGTTTGACATCCTTGTTCGATTTAAACGCTTTTTAATGCATACACATACAAACATACGCAAGCTTACAAACATGTACGTGTGACTGTCGAATTTTTAAAAGCTTTTTGAAAAGTTTTTTAGGTAGCCATATTAAAGTGCAAAAAATCTTTACAAACATTTTGCTGTATTAACTTAAAGTCTTGCAGCTACTCAAAAAACACGGTTTTTCGTGTACAGAATTTACGCAATTCTTAAACACTTTTTTGTTTTAATACAATAGAGTTGTCCACGATCTGGTGGTCAATGGTATGGAATTTACATATGTTATGTTGTATCACAAACGAAAGGACCTACAGTTTGGTGCCGACTGAGAGAGAAGCTTTTTCATGGTAGAAATACCCTCGAAGGTTTGCGATCGCTACGTATATTAGTATAAACTTGTTCAATGATTTTATATTTTACTCACCCTGGCTGAGATTTGACTTTCAAAATCAGTGGCATATCGATTTATATCTGGTTAAGCTAAATAATGGCATCGAGAAATTCCCAAAAATTATCCAGGTTATTTAATTGCACAGTGGATGGTCCGATTTTCTCAATTGTAGTGAGTTCGATACACAAATTTTTGTACAGAAGAACATCCCAAAAAATTTATGGATTTCTCATAAAATGCGAATAGCTTTGTATAAAAATAAGTGAGGTAAATTTAAAATAATCCACCAACCTAGAAAAAAGATAAGGTGGGAAGAAAGATGATAAAATGCGATGCCCAAGTCTTCAATAGGAGTTGGCTTCTTGGACACCTCGAAATTACCAATTTTTAAATCTTATCATTCAAAAGGTATATGTACAGCTTTCGATTGTGCAAATTTTTGTCGAGAGGTTGTTTTCGATGTTATTATAATAGAAAAGCCAAATTTTTTAGCCTCAGCTCAACTGACGAGTTATACTTCAGCTAATTTTGCCGACGGAAAGAGAGTCGAACGAATTCTTCATTGTTTCAGTTGCTGAAGAAAGTTAAAAAGCTGATTTTGTCTGGTTCCTCGATTGTAGGCGAAGGTGAACTAAAATTATTTACTTCAGCTTTATGTTTTTCAAAAGTGGATACATGAATTTTCGGTTCATTTTGGCCAGAGGACCCTTTAGTGCCTTATGGAGGTTCTAGAGGAACAGCATAATGAAAAAAGTGAATGTCTACCCTTTCTAATGAAACGAAGGTCCCCTTGACCTTGAATAAATTTGCAGTATTTTGTTGGAATCAGAATAAACTCTTTTAGGAAACAAATATTTTCTATAAATATTTTCCTTTACTAAATCTGGCAACACATATGTATGTATATTTAGTAAATTTCGGAACCATAGCTATGTAGCACCACCAGCGCCCTCTATACAAGAGTAAATTTTGACATTTCATTTCTTCTGTGTCAACAGAGAACGTATATTTTTACGGATCTTAAGAATATACGTTCTCTATTGCTGTCAAACAACTGTCAGAAATCAGCAGCGATTTTGGTAGGCAGCGAAACTTTTCGCGACAATTTCGGCCACCACAAAATAATTTCGAGTGTTTAAAATACGAGTATTTAATATAAGTAGCAAAAATGATGAACGCCGTAACTCGTGCATACCTACGCGCTGGTAGCCAAACGGTTCCCAATGCTCTAAAGTCAGCAACAGTGGCCTCTACTCAGGGTAAGAAACCAAAAAGTGTGCAGCAAATTTGCCTCTACAACGTATTGCACAATCAAATGATTCCTTTGGAACTCAGAAAAATGAACCTATATCGCCCAAATTTAACTACAAGTTTGGATTGACGTATATTGTAGTTTAAAAAGTGATTTTGAGCACTAATTTAAAGCTTCCATTATGTAATGTTTTTTGAGGTTAGCTGTAAACGTCATTCCAAACGAAGTATTATCAAAACAAAGCAGATGCAAACTTTTGAATTAAAATATTCTTAGATAAGTATAAAAACTAAAGTACAATTATTCTATTTGCAGTCCAACGCAATGCGCACACTGACTTGCAGGTGCCTGACTTTTCACCTTATCGACGGGAGTCGGTAAATACACCAAACCGCAAGGATGATTCTGCTGAGAGCCGTAAAGCATTTTCTTACTTAATGATTGGTGCTGGCGCCGTTGGTAGTGCATACGCAGCTAAGGGAATCGTAAATACGTTTGTAAGCTCAATGAGCGCAACTGCTGATGTTTTGGCCATGGCTAAGATTGAAATCAAGCTTGCCGATATTGCCGAGGGCAAGTCTGTCACATTTAAATGGCGTGGTAAACCTTTGTTCATCCGTCATCGTACCGCTAGTGAAATCCAAACCGAACGCTCTGTTGCCGTATCGACACTTCGTGATCCCCAAGGAGATGATGTGAGTTTACAGTGTATGAAGCTAATGTCTGTTACTAAATTATTCATAATTTTGTAATTCAAAGCAACGAGTTCTCAAGCCAGAATGGTTGGTCGTAATTGGTGTATGTACACATTTGGGTTGTGTGCCAATAGCCAACGCCGGTGACTTTGGCGGTTATTACTGTCCATGTCATGGTTCTCACTACGACGCTTCTGGACGTATTCGCAAAGGACCTGCTCCATTGAATTTGGAAGTACCCGCCCACGTATTTCCTGACGATGGCACCTTGATCGTCGGTTAAGCGCAGTAAATTTTAGTTAAATATAAACCGAAAAAACCCAAGTAAAAAGTGTAAACATAATTTAAACTAAATAAAAGCAGTGAGGCAGATTGTGATCTGGCGGTATGTACTCGTACATATGATGCGCTGAAAAAAATATATCATTTTTATCATTTGCAAATAGGATGGAAGACTCAAAGCAATTTTCCTACTAACTATTCTAACTTGATTTACTATTAAATACCAATTATTTGGCGTTAACACTCTATAGCTTAGTGTTTGGCCGAACTTCTACCATTTGCGGCTTCTATGTTGTAAATAAAGACATCTACGGTTTTGTACCGACTCCAAACGACAGATGTATTTTATTTATTTATTTATTGCAGATATCTCTCGAAGATTGCCATTGCCAGCGAATGGTGACCGCTTTTAGAAAAAACTTTGCATATTTATTTTAAAATGTTGCAAACTTTTTAGTTTGTAAATTTTTGTGGGTTCAAATATACTTATTTTAATTATAAAATATACATTTTATGTATTATACGTACATTCATACATTCGAAGGGAAATTTTTCTAGTGATTTTATTATAATTCAGAAAACTGTTATAATTTTTTTATTTTCCGACTAATTTCCAATATATACCTAAAGAGAAATAAAAATAAGCTGGCAATGTTACAAGCCTATTGTGAATATTTTGCGAAAAACAGAAAGCAAAAAAGTCAAAAACAATGAAAGATGTCATTTAGAAGAATGACAAATCAGTCTGGTGAAATTTGAAGATGGATTGGAGCTTTGTAAAACCGCTCGTATCAAATCGATATGGGACTTTAAATAAAACAGAAATAGTGAATATAATTAAAGCTATAACAAGATGGTAAGTAGTACTAAGATTTGAAAATAAATTATCTCTAGTCGGCGATGTATTTATCACGCAATAAGAAAGTCTGCTATCTTCGCAAATCAAAGATGGCGGCCGACAGATGAAAATTTTTTTCCCAGCCTGGGAAAAGCGATTTTACTCATTCGTTAAATGTTTCACATTTATATATTTGCAGTGAAAACGATTTTTTCGATGATGAAAGCAATTATGCGCAATTTTATATGGCTTTTGCAGCCTTGGCTGCAGACAAATTGAGCCAATGCAAGTTGGGTAAGTCTCAAAATGGTTTTTCACCGAAAAAGTGCATACACACTTGCTGTAACACAGTACTGACTCGGTAGTGTGAACCTTCATGCTAATGTAAAAAATACAGCTGTTTAGACATTAATTCTTATTATTATTTATTTGAAAGCAAGTGATTCATTATCATTTTTTCGAATTCCTCAGCGCATATTGTACCTAAGAATTGCTATGAAAGTGAACATTGCTTAAAGATATCTACAAAGTTGTCGATTAATAGAGACGACGTATCGATTCTATCGTGGCTACCAGTCCTCCAGAAAGGAAAAAGAAACAAAATTTATACATATGTATGCTACTAAAATAAAATGTTTTATATTTCCAAAATTCATTTGGAAAGCTGAGATGCAAAAAAAAAATATAATTTGCTTAATTTAAATTTTAAACACTATACAAAACCAAGTAGTTTAAAATATCGACTATTACAGCTTTGTTAGTTCTGCTTAAAGAGTTTGTTCTGTAGTAAGGAAAATTCAAAATGAGCCAAAGAAACGAATTGCATACATACATTCAAAAATATGTACTATGTACTTACATACATACATATAAACTTATTGATTTGTGAAGTTATATGTGAGTCACATATGTTCATATATTGTTGTGCTACCAGCTGTTTATTTTTGTTTATGTCATGTGAGGGGCCGGGGAGTCCCAAAATTGCAATTTCATTACCATATTTTTCTAATTCTCTTTTCTTATTTATTTCTATACAATAACAGTTTGCCAAACACAGGTGCCGCAAATACAAGAAGCATGCGCCGTACTCATACGATTCATACTACATAAACTGAGTAAAGTGAGTATCATTGACAAATAATATAACGTAAATAATATATTTATTTTATTTTTTCCCTTAACTTATCTATGTACATATTTACATATTGCAGAATTTATTGTTATAAATGGTTTTGTTTGAAACCAAGGCGAATTCAATAAGATTTGTTTAAATATTGCAAAGTCTTAAGGGGGTCTCCTCAAGTGAAGCCGATTTTTAGTAATTTTTTTTTTTGATGACAAGAAAATACATAATATAAATTATTTATTCGAAAGATATATTTGAGACAACTTTTAAGCAATATTTAAGAATAAAACTTGAAAAAGTCCAAAAATGGCGAAGTAATCAGAAGTGCACTGGAGCGTGTCGCTGATGAATTGGTCCAATTGTGTACACGACGTCCGTAATTCTCAATTGAAACAAAAATACTTTGTATATCGTTAATTTTTATAAATTTTTTTTATATAGGAACCTAAATAAACCGGTAGAAACCGCAAAAAATATTTTTTTCATTTTGAATTTAGAAATCAGATTTTAACTTAAAATGTTTGTATATTTTTTTGTTTACATTGTGAAAAACAATCAAAGTGGCATAAAACTAGTTCATATAGAACAATAATTTTGGAACCGATTAAGCTGAAAAAATCGATTTTTTTAGCCAACACATGAGGAGACTCCCTTAAGCAAACTAGAAGAAGAACAATTTTTTTCAACATTCCATGCATTGAAAAATGTTTATTTCAACTAAACTGTTAAAGTCACGTGCATATACATATGTATATATACAGAAGTAGAAGACCGAATAATTACATTTCATAAATAAAAACCAAGTTATTTTTAGCAAGAAAAAACCAACTTATAACTTTTTTGAACATACATAAATATTTAGGGGAACCTTTAGTTTAAGTACTCTCTTTCAAATAAAACAATAATAATAATTTTTGTGCAAAGATGCCTCTAAACGTGATTACCGCAAAACGCGAAATTGTTTTTTTTTTTTTTTTGAGCAGCAACACATTTTTAGTATTATTTCAAGAGCTTAACCTAACTTTTGATAAACTGTTACATAGAATACCAAAACTTTTATTTTAATACATTCATATATTTACTTTTAAATAGATAACTAAAAAACCCAGCTACACGCAATCCCTCAGAGACGAGATAAAATGGCTGCTGCCAGCTTTAAAAAGTCTTTGCGAGGGAAAATCAACATCCTCCACACAAACAAAATCCTACACGTCCACAACTTCTGGTGGCGTCACTAGCAATATACCCAACTCATCGCTATTGCAATTCGACTACAGTGTTGTAGCAGCAGTTTTGAAGAGTGCAAAATATCCCGAACCGAGCAAAAGTATTGTGACTGGTAGTGACAAAGAGTCCCCGAAATCAGAGATTAAACGTTCGCGTTCCGATTTATCAACGGTAATATTTCAACAGCTAACTGCGCCTTTAGAAGCTGGTAAAATTACCTGGTCACCATTGAGTGAAGAACTCACAGATTGTTCAGTAAGTTATAAGTGGAAAATTTTAATTTTAACATATCTTTAATATGTACATACATTCTCTCTTACAGGATATTTTCTCAAATGCAAATATCGCATATTTGCAATCTCTAAATGGCGCCGATGTCATACTCGATGTGTGTATTTCGTTGCCTATTTTATCACGTTATCGCGCTAAATATCAGGAAACCATTAGCGCTGTCAATACAAAGCCTTTATACTTGCCCTTGACACAAGCCGATGCTGCGCAAATTAAAAATTCTCTTGCGCACATGGTCACCGATATTTCGATACTTTGGCAGGCTTTATCGTTGCCCATAATGCAACCACTTTCACCCAGCCGTATTTCGAAATTGTCCAACTGTGCTATTTCTGCACTTTACTGTGCAGTATTAACTTCGATTGCCAGCAGTGTGCTCAGCATGACTAACTTAACTTCGTCACAAAAAAGTCAGCAATCATCTGGAGGCGGTGGCGGCAGTGGCGCCCAATCAAAGGAGGCCGATGAAGCTGAAGAGCATGCCCGTTTTATTGTTGACAAAGCACTAGAAATTTACACTATCATTGGCAATGTTTTCAAAACGTCAGCACGTTCGCACATCTACCAGAATCATTTGTGCTTTGGTGCTTGGCTCTTGGTTAGTGGCATACAGGGTGCCTTGGGTGCTTCGGGTAGCGGTGCCACAAGCAGTAAATCAGCAGCGCAACTTGATGATGCATCTAAATCGAAGACGGCAGTTGGCGCAACACAACGCCCGCCCGAAGCTCCTTCCACACCAACAGCCCGTGTTAATCTCTTCAAAGTGCAGCAAGGTTTTGGCGTACTCAATGCCGCAATCGCCAATCATTGCATTAAATTGCTCAGTGAACTTGTCGAAGATCTAAAAATTGAGTCCACATGCAATGATATTGGTGTCAATAATACCAATCAGAATTTACCAGATCCTGCAAGTTTCGATATATTGAAAAACTACACATCACTACAACGTTTGATTCGTGTACTCAACACCGCCACACTGCATCAACTCTTTACTTTCTTAGCAACAGTTGCTTATCGAAAAGCTTGCGCACTCAAACGCGCAAACGCAAAAGATCGCACCGAATGTGAAGCCATTAGCTTTTCAGATTCAACCACATATTTTAATGACACACTTTCCTGCTCCGATAACTCTGAGGAAGACGATAGTGAAAGCTATTTGGGACATTGGTTCAAAGAGACGCTTTCACCTGAAACGAACGATGATGCAGCAAATGCACAAGCGCAAGAACGCTGCAATGAAACACAAAAATCGAATTTGGTGCCGGCAGTTGATGAGCCGCATGAATATTTGGACTTGGCAGCGCAAATTTTCTGCTTCATGGAACAATTTTTTGCTAATAAACATGCCTACTTGCATCGCTATGTTAAGGCTGGTTTGAGCGATCAACAAATGTTGCTGCTAGCGAATATACTCAAGGATCTTGATCGTGATGCGGCGCGCGGCGAAGCTGAAGCATCCACGTGCGCTAAATGGCAAGCAGCAATGATACGTTTTTCAGGCGCCGTTGGTCGATATTTGCACAACTTGATATCGGCTTCCTTACTTAGCGAATCCTTGCAATCAAACTTACTACAACATCTTTCAATTTCGCCTTGGTCGACAGACACAAATGCCTGGCCATTGCAGGTATATCCCAGTACATTGTCGGTGCTGGTGCAAATTTTGTTGCTTAAACCCACACAAGAGAAGGAGGCTGCATGCCTATCTGTCTGGCATCGGCTAATCAACACACTTGTTGAGGGCGTTTGCTGTACCTCGGTGGCGAGCACAGCGTCTGATGTCGATTACGAGGATCTAAACATGGAACATGCCCAGCTATTACTCTTTCTATTTCACTCGCTGAATTTGATGCAAAAGAAAATGATATTGCTGTTAACGGCAGGTGCAGTAACACGCTGCGCTGAGGTGTGCCGTGGCATTTCACCCGATAAACCTGTACGCAATAGCCAAATAATGTTACTATCACGTTTGCTACTCTTTCTCGAGTATTTAATGAAGCATTTGTATAATGCGCCACCCGAACTATTAGATCAAGTGCGCTGGAATTTGTTTAGCATCACGACAATGCATGAAAATCAAAAAGTATCCGATTTGCTTAACAGCAAAACCAAATTGACTTCATTCTGTCGCAAAGATATTGAAGAAAAGTTTCGCAAATCGTCGTCGGATTATTTATCTAGTAAGTAACTTTTTGCTTTGTCAAATACTGAAATTGATTTTTTACTTATAACATTTCAGATATACGTCCGACATTTTACTCGCTCACTGTCGTCGATACAACGGCGGCCACTTCAACACAACAAGAATTCAAGCTCGATGGTCTAGCATGGAATTTCATACTATGCACGCCTGACAAATTAAAATACCCACTACTAGTGGATGCCCTAATCGATATACTTTCCGTTACTGATATGTCGCAAAACAAAGTCACTTCGCATACCTTGTGCGCAATGCAATATTGTTTCACAATTTGTTGGAAATTGTTGTTGGGTTTGCCACCGTCTACGGTGCATGTTGAATCTCTGTTGGAAGACAAAGTACCGAATCTACACTCGCTCTTGTGGTCCATACGTTGTCCTATGCCAACATCACATTACTTGATCGTAAACAGTTTAATCAAGCAGGGGATGTACACACAATTTGCCGAAACTTTGTGGTCTAATGTTAGCGATCGCGTCAGCGATATTGGTTTCAATTTGAAGCAGACATTGCTAGGCGTCGAGGCATTTAACAATGCAGTGGATAAGGGTGAGTTGCGTTGAGAAGCAAGTCAACTGTGTACGCGTGTATTATTTCTAAAATCTCAATAATTTTACTTTACAGTAAATCCACGCCTATCTCACATCATTCTACTTGACGCCGTAGTCGCCCATATGCAGGCTGCGGCTTGGGCCGCCGAAGAGGGTATTAAGTTGCAACGCGCCACGGCCAGCAGCAATAATAGCGGCAGCGCCAGTCCCAGCTTGCCGAGTTCTAATTCACCAATTACCACTGGCGAACAAGATGTCTACTCCTCTTCGGAATCGTTGGAACAGAAAAATAAATCTGATTCACCATCGACATTGCTGCAGGAACGTGCACAAATTAGCCGCGATTTACTATTATTATTGATTGAAACATATAAAATTGTAGCAGAAACAGTGCGTAGCAAAATGACATTACAATTGACCGATGCTACGCCACTTAATATATTAAATCTGATCGTACCAATTGTAAGCTCTCAGAATCCACTCACTTCGGAGCTAAATGCCACATTTATTAAGCTGCTACCAAACCAAGATAAAGATGTAATCAACGTTGAGTGGACCAAGTCTTTCCGTGTTTCCGATAGTACTGCATTCACCAAACCCAACTATCCCGTGGAGGAGTACACATTAACGGTGATTGAAGCGCATATTTTGGAGCTAACACGCTACAATAACTATACGTTATTGAATTCGCTAAAGCACTGCATGAGATCTATATTGAGCCTTATCGATTTACTTCTACCATATTGCAATGTGGACGTGGCACCCACCAGTGGCGTCACAAATATTGGCTTGGACATTGAGAATGAATTGAAATCAATACTCATTTCGACAATGCTCGATGTACGCATGTTGTATGTGTATGAGAGAAGCGAAAAATGTATGCACACACTAATGAATGGTCACGATGGCAGCGCTGAAGTAGAACAACTGCTCGTTTACGAGTATACATTGAGACACTGTTACAAATTATTGTTAGAATTTGCCGAGGAGCTGCGTCAGACGCAGTCAAATACAAATAAAGTAATTTTTAGCGAAGTCATGCTCTTCGCTGTCCTCAAGACTATGACACAAATGCTTGACAAACCGATTGGCGTTAAGGCAATGCATAACTTTTTCAAAGTAAATAAAGAAGGCAGCATGGTTGAACTGTTGTTATCGTTCACAGGCACTACAATGTCTGTTTGTTATGCCCGCAAATTGTTGCAATTCGTTGAGAAACTATTTCAATTGGCAGAGCAAGCAGATTGCAATTTCCCCATGGACGATATGGTGCAATGCTTTGACGAATTGGACAATTTTGATGGCGCACGCATTAAAGCTTGGCTAAGTCATATCATTTATGGACCACACGGTGCTCAAGGCAATTCAGATACTGTGGATAAGGTGCTCACAAGTATGCAACCATCTAGCACGCCGTCGAGTAATGCACAAACGCCAACGAATATGGCGACCGTTTCGGCGATACCCAGCATAACGGATCAGTTGGCGCAATCCTCGGGATTGGATGCTGAAGCTATGGAAACCGACGATGATGGCGCTGTTGCATGCGGTCCTATCATATTACAGGTATGGCGTTTTTGTTTACATTTTTCTTCTACACACTCCTTTTTTTTTGTCATCGCATTAGTAGTGTTCTCAAAGTCAATAGTTTGTAACAATTGTTACAACTATCACGTTTTGTTGTTCTTGTACGCAAAAACTTGCAAAGTGGGGAAAATCGATAGACCGAATTGACATTTCATTTGGAGGGGAAGTTGATAATTTTTACTGGAAAAATGTTTGCCATCAAAAATTTGTAGCAGGAAAAATATTCAGCAGTAGCTTGCAGGAGAAAAAAGCAAAAATATTTAAAAAAAATTCTCATTGGGGTGCTGCTGCTGCTTTCTAGCTGGCAAATTAGGTACGTTCGTTTAAAATCTGCAGAATAATATATCCAACCGCAAAATTCAGGGGAAATGTTTTCTGTTCTCTTACAAGAGAAAAATATCCAAAATAGTACGTGGATGCAAAATTTGCAGAAGCTTGCAAGTTCAACGAACAGCTGATAGAATTCTTGTCCGCATACAAATATGTAAATTGAAAAACATTGTATTAGTATTTTCATGAAAGATTCTACTAAGGAAATTTAACTAAGCAAACATTTGCATTTTCAATAACTCATATTTTATAATTTTCACCTTCTAAATTCTCAAACAAAAATTTCTTATTTGTTTAAATTACAAGCAGCTGATCGCAGTTAGCTGGTAAATTGCCGATGGCAAAAATGTTTTCCAACACAAACTAGCAACTTCCCTTCCAAGTCAACTGTCATTTCGCACTCTAAATTTCCAGGACTTTGCTGGATATTTGCCAACTCAAACGCCAAAATTTGTGGTAATTATCAATATCCCCTTGAAAATTGGAATTTTTCTCATAAATGTGGGGTATGGAGGACTCTCTACCTACTGCTACCTTTGAGTTTTTATACCCGAGCGTACTTGTAACTTTGTTCGCATAACGGTTGTTTGTAACGTCCAAATATAATCGAGATAGATACAAAGTATGTTCGTGTAAAAGTCCAGCAAGAATTATCCAGCAACAAAATTTCTCAGAATTTTGGAGTAATCCCTCGCAAAGAGGGATGCTTGCAAATTTTTACGCGAGCGCAAAATTTACCGAAACTTGCAAGTTTAACGAACAGCTGATTGATTTCTTGTCCGCAACGAAATATGCAAAATGAAAAACACTACATTAGCGTTTCCCTAAAACATTTCACTAACGAAACTTAACCGAACGAACCTTTACTTGTATCTTACATGTTTAACACTCATATTTTATAATTTTCATCTTTAAAATTCTTAAACAAAAATTTCGTATTTATCCAAATTGCAATCATCTGCATTTGATCAGCTGTTTTCTTGCTTGCAAATTTGTGCTGGGTAAAATTTGTCCAACAAGAAATTTGGTCACCGCGAACGCGATTTGACAAAAATCGTGATATTTCGTAACAATTTGTAACAATTATTAGCACCGCGAACACTCTTATAGACATATATGTATATACCAAAAAGTTTAGAATAAAAAGAGGAATCGATTTTAGTAAACGTTGTCCTTGAACCGTCGAACATTTTTTAAAATCGGACCATAGCCACGCCCACCTTCCATATAATGAAATGCAAAAACTAACCTTTTTCGGTATCTATTGGAACAAATTGAATAAAATTTAATATTTGCTGCGATTTGAACCAACGCAACGGGGTTTTTATGGAATCTGGAAAAGTGGGCGTGGCACTGCCCATACAAAATTACATCGCGAGGGTATACAAAATTTTGTTTTATATGCGACAATCGAGCACATTTTCCAATGTTTTAGTGCTTCTATTTTAAATATTGTAGGCGGAGACGTTTAACCTCTGGCAAAATGCTGGAAATAGTTATGTAACCAATCAATCTGATGAATCAACGCAAGATGCAGACAATGGCGAACGCAATGGTGCACTCTTGCTGAGCGTTGTGAAATACATCACACGAGATTGCAAATCGCCAGCCGTTGTCGCTTTGATACTCTTCCAATCTGTACTACAACTTGGACAGTCGTTGATTGCGCCACCACAGGAGGCTTCAGATTTTGCCGACATTTTGCAGGTGATGATCACACTAGCCGATACCACACAAGGACGCGGACATGCCACGCTCTTTAATGCTACAACCGTTTGGTTCGAAATTACCAAATTTCAAGTACTCGAACGAGCTATAAATCCCAAAAATCTAACATCGCTAGTACCAGCCGTAACGCTGGAAAATATAAATGCGCTATTGAAATATTTTAGCGAGCTACTGCAGAGTCTAGGCTACAAAGGTAGTAAAAATTTAACACCACCATGGGATGATGAAATGCAAACCGATTTAGAGGAACTAATGGATGATCTGGGTATCGATGAGGATGACTCCTTTGTTGAGGACTCCGATGAAGATAGCCTCAATAATAAGCTCTGTACATTTTCACAAACACAAAAGGAATTTATGAATCAGCACTGGTATCATTGTCACACCTGTAATATGGTGAATACGGTAGGCGTATGTTCGGTATGTGCACGCGTGTGTCACAAAGGGCATGATGTTAGTTATGCAAAGTATGGTAACTTCTTTTGTGACTGTGGCGCAAAGGAGGATGGCTCATGTCAAGCGCTCAGCCGACGTGTTTCATCGAGTGGCGGCACTGGTGCGGAGAGTCGACAACTCATCGACTACACTCAGACTGCATACGCTAGTAATATGAATGTGTTGAATAACAAGAGGCGCGCGCAAACACCACCGGCACAAATCGCCAACTATGGCCAACGCGTTGATGCACCAAACGAACGCGTTACCTTGCTGATGAAGTTGTTGGAATCGTATCGTGATGTCTTGCAGAACAACGAGCAGTGGAGCTTTATCGTGCGTTGTATTCTCGACTTTTTTGATGTGCTTCTGCCCTCGATACGTGAAAACTGTGCACTTTTCTCCATAGTCGGCTGTCACAAGCGCGCAAAGTCGGCACTCGATCGCTTACATACAGCCGAACTGGCTTTCCAAATCACCGATCAAGCAATGGTGCCGACACTGGGCTCACAGGAGGGCGCATTCGAAAATGTACGCATGAGCTACTCAGGCGATCAGGGACAAACTATAAAGCAGCTGCTGTCGTCTGGTTTGGTGCGACGTGTCGCATTATGTTGCTTATCGTCACCGCATGGCAAGCGTCAACACTTGGCCGTTTCGCATGAAAAGGGAAAAGTTACCATCTTGCAGTTATCGGCATTGTTAAAACAAGCGGATGCTGCCAAACGCAAGCTAACACTCACTCAACTCTCTTCTGCTCCCATACCATGCACTGTGCTTTCGCTTACCGCTAATCCGGCGAATGAGGACTGCTTGGCCGTTTGTGGCTTAAAAGAGTGTCACATTCTGACATTCTCGAACAGTGGCACCACCAACGAACACATCGTATTGACGCCACAATTAGAGAATGGGAATTTTATCAAGAAGGCCATTTGGTTGCCTGGTTCGCAGACTATGTTGGCGCTCGTCACCGCAGATTATGTAAAGATTTATGAACTCGCTGAAGACTCGTATAGTCCGAAATATTATTTCCTTGTAGCCATTGGCAAAATACGTGACTGTACATTTGTTTACCAGGATGGTGTGTACTGCATGTTAATCATAGCCTCTTCTGGTTATATTTACTACCAGAAATTGGACAATCAGAGTTTGGCTAAGCATGGCGATTTCTATGTAACCAACATCTTGGAATTGAATCATCCGCACATCAAAGATGTTAGCGGACAAGTTGGTGGTGGTGGTGTTTCAATTTACTATTCTCACACACTGCAGCTGCTATTCTTCAGCTATTCGGTGGGTCGCAGTTTTATCGCACCACTCACCGATGTCACCAAAGAGATAAAGAATATTACAAACTTACAGACTGCGCCAGCTTCGAAGAACTCATCTAAAGGACCACCGCAACCACTATGCCAATGGACAGAAATTACTGGGCATCCTGGTTTGATATGCGCAATGATGCATACCTCCAATAACCCAGTCATATTCATGCTCACACCAGAACGTATACTAATGCAAGAGATCAAGGCACAATCGTCTAAATCACGTATTATGGACATGGTAGCCATACGCCACACTGTATCGGGTGTAGAGAAGACAACACTTATATTGTTATGTGAAGACGGCAGTTTGCGCATTTTCACTGCCCAACCGGAAAATACCAGTTTCTGGCTATCACCGCAGGTCCAACCCTTCGGCAATCAGTTGTACTCTTCTACACTCTTCGCCAAATGCAATTCGAGCAAAAAGTCGAAACGTAAAAGCACAAATCAACAGAAAACTGTTGGCCCCAATGGCGCGCCAATATTCCCAATCGATTTCTTCGAACATTGCGCTATGCTCTCCGATGTTGAGTTCGGCGGCAATGATCTTTTACAAATTTACAACAAACAAAAGCTCAAGACACGTCTTTTCTCAACGGGTATGTTTGTGGCATCGACAAAGCCCACAGGCTTCACACTTGAAGTGTACAATAACGATCCGAACACAGTGATTGTGGGTATACGTGTGTTAATCGGCACACAAGATCCACTACGCGCGCCACAAACAGTCACCGTACTGGGACGTACAATACCAACAGTTGTACGTCGTGCACGTTGGTTCGATATTCCGCTCACTCGGGAGGAGATCCTACAATCTGATAAACTATTGAAAGTGATTTTCGGTAAGTCACAAGATCCCGAAAATGTCAGTATGCTGGATAGCATTGAAGTGTATGGCAAGTCAAAGGAGTTGGTTGGTTGGCCAGATGACAGCGATGACACCGTCGGAAATGCTGTAGCGGGCACAACTGCCAATACCAATGTTAATTTCAATGGTCAACTGTCGGCGGCAAACTTTGGCGAAGGATTCACTTCCATTAACAATCTTGACAAAATGGTTACAAATCTGCTGGAAGTACTAGACTTTTCACTCGATTTACTTGGTGGCAGCAACATAGCTTCGGCCATCAAGCAAAAGGCTATTAAGACGGCAACCTCACTGCTTCTTCTACCAACACCAAATCAAGTACAAGCTCAGTCGCGATATGTTTTGGCTACTTTATTTGGCAATCGTGTTGCCTATCATTCATACAAGGACAATGAAGTTATACACTATGTGAACCAAGAACTGCAGGCATTGAAGAGTAAAATAAGCTCTCCCGAAATGGTTAGCGACATCGATCCGGAAGCTTTCTATCGCTTGGTGCTGCTGGTACGTGGCATAGCAATGTCACGTCCACAATCACTCACCAAGATTTGTTTGGAAAATAAGATCGACCTTGTGCAGGATATACTGGAGTTTGTTGAAAAACTCTATCAAATCACGCCACTTGTGGACGAGCCCACTTCGATCGTTCGACGCGGTCTCAGTCATACCGAAACTATTGTTCATTGTTTAGTAGAAATAATGCACGCATTTGCTCTATCCGATGCCACTCAAGTGGAGTGCATGACGAAATATTTTATATATCTGCTTAAGAATGAGTCGAGCCTAATAAGTCATAGCGCCAAAGAGGCTATTATACTGCTGCTAAATCCACGCTTAAAACGTCGCAAGGTTGCTATTGTGACGCCGCCAGTTTGCTCGACACCAACGCCCTCTAACACCACTTCGACTATTACTTCATCCAATCTAACATCACTAGCGGTAGCTGGCGCAGCCGAAGTGACTGCCGATGAGGTTTTAGAAGCAGCAGCCGCTGTAGTTGGCGGCCCATCAGCTGCTGTAGCTGCGGTAGGACGAAGCAATAGCGCAGAATTTGTAGATGCAAATGCATTAGATCCTCTTGCCCATGATGCGGGGCATCAGCTTTTAAATTTGGAAGCTTTCATGGGTGGTGGTTTCCCACAACTTTTGGGCTTACAACAAGACGCCGACGATGAGGCAATTATGGATTTGGCAATTGCTTTAAGTTTGGAACAACATGGCGGCGAAGGTCTGCAATCCTTACAACAAGGCTTAGCAAATCTGCAGGGTATTCGTAATGCAGGCAATCTACATAATTTGCAAGCTCTTGAAGGCAACAACATGGGTATGGCGGCTAATGCGGCTAGCGTTTCAGCTGGTGGTTCCGACGATGAAGGTTCCAATGTAGCCACGGATGGTTCAACATTACGTACATCACCTGCCGAACCAGCAGGCAGTGGTGGTTCGGAAAGTGGCGGCAGTGGCGTGGAGAGCATTGGTGGTACATCGGGACGCAGTAGCACTTATGGTGATCAAGCGAATGCTTCGCCTCCGCGCTCGGCTAATGCACCAACTGACCTACATATGAGCAGCAGCAAATCAAGTACGAGTGCTGGCGCTGTGGGTGGCACCGAAGAACCAGTAGCCAGTACCAGCGCTGCTGCTGCTGCAGTAGCAAGTGCAGCTAATGAAGAAATGATATCTGAGGATGAGAATTTGGCCAAGTTGCACGATTTGAGGTGAATTATTGATCGTTCATTTGTACAATGCTTGCAACTTCTAATTGTTTATGTATTTTGCTTTTTAGAATTTCAATCTTGGAAAATATCATTCTTAATTTACAAACCTTTGACAATTGCAACGGTGTTCAAGCTATACCGTTAATACAAGTTATATTAATGCTCACTACCGACCTAAATGGCAATAACGAACGCGATCAAAAAGTTTTAAACGAACTACTGTCGGCACTGGTCGATTACGTCGAAATGGATTCAATTTCGAATACATTTAAGGTAAGTAAAATCATTTTCGTTAAAGAAAGCATGTTGTAATAACTTTTCAAGTACCTACTAAGTAGAAGTAAAACATAATTATTCAAATATCATCTGAAGTGGGATATTACTATGTATTTGATTATCGAAGAATCTAGGTTAGCAACAACAACAAAATTTCAGACGTAACAAAAAATGTATACTTTTTTCACATAACGGATGTATGTACATATGTAATAGCGTAACGGAATAGCGATAGAAATACACGTACATATACTATGACACTCAAATTGAATAGAGAGAAACCCATTGTCCGTTCGTCCGTATACACGACAGTTCGAATAAACGAGGATATAGCCAATCGATACTCAATACATATATACAAACATATGTATACAGGTAGTGGCCGCTGTGGTCGAGTTGGTAGCGGTGCGTGCTATAACTTGATATGTCTGTGAGTTCGAGGTTCGAATCTCAGTCAGGGCAAGCAAAATCTTAATAATAGTAAAAGTTTGTTCTAATAGCGATCACCCCTCGGCAGTCAATGGCAAACCTCCGAAGGTATTTCTGCCATGAAAAGCTTCTCATTAAATACATCTGCCGTTCGGAGTCGGCACAAAACTGTAGGTCCCTCCATTTGTGGTATAATATAAATACGCACACCACAAATGGTAGGAGAAGCTCGGCCAAACACTGAGCTATATAGTGTACGCGCCAAAATTATATATATATATGTATACCGGTATACGGACTTTTGACAAAACAACTTATATGACTTAAGAAATATTTACTTTGAACGCATTATTTTTATTAATGTTCCAAACCTTTTTAACGACAGATTTATATAATAAATGTGTGAAATTTGTATAGGAAGCTTTACGTTTAAAGCTTTTTAGGAAAAAAGTTGGCATTAGCACAAAGTATGTATGTATGTTGATATTGAAAATGAGTTCAATTGTTTTTCAACAATACAAATTGCTATTATTTAGTGATTAGCAAATGTTCTTTGCTTAAATTCAGTATCGTCACGTAGAATGGAATGCAAATACTACATGCGACACCGCTTCTTTGAGTGCTAAATGGTATATTGGTATTGGTGGCAATGTAACAAGTTTGAAGTTTTATAGAAATCATCCCACTTCTTGTTTAACGTTACTTTACTATAATTCGATGAACCGCTGCTGAATTTGATCAAAACAGTTCACAAACACAGTTTTGAAAGTTAAAGAAATCTTATAAAAAACAGTCCCCACCTGCTATGTAACGATGTTTTACTTAAATTGTTTAAATCGATATTTCAAAAAGTAATAAAGTACTACGTTCATCTAAACTAAAAGCAAAGATTGAAATTAGGGATATAAATAATAAAAATTTTAAATTTCCAAAATGGATGAGGCACTGTCACCTTAAATAAATCTATTTAAATATTTATTTATTTATAAAATATATTATTTAATTTTATATGAGAAAAA
Organism: Philophylla caesio; assembly: GCA_963971545.1. Lineage (NCBI taxonomy): Eukaryota > Metazoa > Arthropoda > Insecta > Diptera > Tephritidae > Philophylla > Philophylla caesio. Next base: position 94,322,530 of record OZ020609.1, read on the forward strand.
AAATTGTTTCTTGGCAGTTTTAAAAAATTCCGCAGAGTATATAAAGCCAGCCTTCGCTGAGCTTCGCTATTCCTTACATGCTTGTTTTATGTAAGGACCTGCCCATCGATCATTAAATTGAAATCATAAATATAGCAACAATTATAAAATGTTCTTAAAATTCCTCTCAATATCAAATTGAAGATAATTAATAATATTCCTTCCCCTGTTGTATTCAATGTGAATTGCTCTTAGATGAAGGATCGCAATGCGAAAAACGAAGTACGACTAGTGCTACTTTGTCTCTTTGGGGTGTTGATGGGTAAGACAAAGTCAAAGCAAGCTGGTACCACATCGCCACCGCATCAATTCAAAGACAATGCTTCGTTTGTGGCCAGCACCACTGCAAGCATACTCAGCAACAACGGCGCATTCACGTTTTCGTTAGTTGTAATGGAGTCGTTACTTGAACACTGGAAACGTGTATCTAGCGAACAGAGCGCTAATGGAAATAGCTCGACTGTAGCTGTTGGCACACCAAATGCCAGCGCTACGGCAGCACCATCACAAAATAATCTACTCAAACCAATACGCTATGGTGCCAAGCCCGATATATCCATGCTGATACCACACAACTATTTGAAAAACTATCCTGATATTTTCGATTCATACGACGCATTGCTCACGGAAATTTCGGTGCGATTGCCATATCAAATATTACGGCTTTCCGCCACTCATCCGGGACCCTACGATTGGTATCACAACTATTGTGAGAATATGACTTATACGCTTTGCGAATATATGATGTTGAATTTGAATACGTTGCTGCGGCGGCAAGTGCGAAAATTGTTAATGTATATTTGTGGTAATAAAGAGAAGTTCCGTATGTTCCGCGATGGACACTCGCTCGATGTGCACTTCAATTTTGTCAAAGAGATTTGCAGTCTCTTTAATACCAAGGTGAGTTAGCATATGAATAGATCTTTTGTGGGTTATTTCATGTTTTGTTATTGCTCGTTTTTTTTTTTCTAGAACTTGGTTCTTTCGAACCAGTCTATTCCAATTCTCAGCTATGACTCACTTGTCGATCTCACCGAACATTTGCGCACATGTCAAGAGATTAGCCAAATACGCACTGGTAATTGGCAAAAGTTCTGTCTCATTCATGAAGATGTCATACCGGTATTGATTGAAATCGCATGCTATCAACTCGACGATGGTGTTTCACCAATTCTTTTGCAACTCCTTCAAGCGGCACTCTGCAATAACATTCAAGCCGTCAAACAACAGCAACAACAACAGCCTGGCACTTCATCAAAATTGCGTGGAGATCGTGACAAGTCTGAAGAGGTTGAAATTTCATTCGATTCGAAATTTGATCCCGCACATTGCAGCACCTTCGTACATCAGATATTCCGTTTTGTTTCCGATGCATTGTTAAATAAATTTGTGCGTATCTTTTTGCTAGAGACAAATATCACCTCAATACGCTGGCAGGTGCACTCCTTAATCTTTGCTATTTACGAGAATTCGAATGATCGTCAGAAGGAGAAATTGATTAGCATATTGTGGAATATGTGGCCATTGGTACCAGCATTTGGACGTCGTACAGCACAATTTGTCGATATACTTGGATATTTGACACTCAGCACAAAATCGATTGTTGACAAGCTACCAGAGTACACGGAGAAGGCAGTGGAAGTGTTACGCCAACAAAATGATCTACTGTCGAAACATCCGAATGCTCCAATTTATAATACACTTGAGCAAATACTACAAATGAATGGCTATTATCTGGAATCGGAACCATGTCTGGTTTGCAATAACCCAGAAGTTGCGATGACCAACATCAAATTGCCATCTATAAAATCCGATTCGAAATTCACCACAACCACCATGATTGTTAAATTAGTGCAAAGTCACACTATTTCTAAAATGATTGTACGCATTGCCGATTTGAAACGTACGAAAATGGTACGCACAATCAATATTTACTACAACAATCGCACTGTGCAGGCTGTTGTTGAGTTGAAGAATCGACCAGCTATGTGGCATAAAGCGCGCTCTGTCACACTGCAATCGGCACAAACTGAGGTGAAAATTGACTTCCCATTGCCCATTACCGCTTGCAATCTGATGATTGAATATGCCGATTTCTACGAGACCGTAACCGGGTCGAGTGAGAATTTACAATGCCCACGATGTAGTGCCGCTGTGCCAGCCTATCCGGGTGTATGTGCCAATTGTGGTGAAAATGTATTCCAATGTCACAAATGTCGCGCCATCAATTATGACGAAAAAGATCCCTTCCTTTGTCACTCATGCGGTTTCTGCAAATATGCTAAATTTGATTTCAGCATATATGGACGTGTTTGCTGTGCCGTCGATCCAATTGAATCCGCTGAGGATCGCACAAAAACGGTACAAATTATACATTCATCTTTAGAGCGAGCAGATCGCATTTATCGCCAATTGCAAACCAACAAACAAATGTTGGAGTTACTTATACAAAAAGTATCCGAACATCGATGCTCCGATCGATTGGTGGATGACAACCTTGGCACAGTTCACAGCACTTCGCAGGTCAACAAAATCATACAGCTTTTGGCGCAAAAGTACTGCGTTGAATCGCGCAGTTCATTTGAAGAATTGAGTAAAATAGTACAGAAAGTGAAAGCTTGTCGCAGGTTTGTAAATTCGATAGATAAATCTCTTTATTATTATTATTATTATTAATATTAAAATTTACATAAATATCACATCCATTTAACAGCGAACTGGTGGCTTATGATCGCAGCCAACAAGATCAAACGCATAACTCTCAAAATCTGGATATGCGTGAAAACTATGCCATAAATCGTTGTTATGGCTGTGCATTAGCATCTACCGAACAATGTCTCACATTACTGCGTGCAATGGCATCCAACTATGAGTGCCGCATTGGCTTGTTCTCGCAGGGTTTAGTCGAAGAATTGGCACAACATAATCTAAGGCGTGGCACTCCACAAATACAAGATGAAGTACGCAATTTGCTTGTACTACTGACAAAGAATAATCGAGACGCTTGCATGAGTTTGCTTGATTTGATTACGGATCGTGTGAAAGTTGCACTTTTAGGCGCTATACCCTTGGCTAATTTAGATGCAGCCATACATCATGAAATGGTTTTGTTAGAGGTGCTGATTGCGCAGGATGATTTTTGTTGGGAGAACAAACTCAAAGTGGTATTTGAGCTATTTCTAGTAACATGTCGGTGAGTTTACTTATAACTTTCTACCTATAAAACAATATATACAAGTGTGATAAGGCCTAACGTATTTGCTAGTTTCATATATAAATATATGCATTGCTTGCATAGATTATTTTAATAATGTTTTCCTCAAAATTCAGTGCTCCTCGCGGACCCGCAATTTCTGTTATTCAACCTTGTCTCCGTATAATGCAAGCTCTTATCTGCCCCACAATACCAACAAGTAAATTAAATCGTGATTTGAGCCCTTCGCAACTATCTAGTATCTCCAGCATTGATGGCCTCACCGTAAACTTCAATAAGTGGTTAAATGGCGATTCACAGCACTCATACGATGCCTGGAAAACGCGTATGCCTGCGAATACAGCTGGAAAAGCACGCAAGGGATTCTCTGGCGGCGCTGCTGTTAGTGCTGCTGCTTCTTTACTACCAGATGATCGTATGCTGGCCGCAATGTTACAATCGGTAGTGGAAAATACCGTAACGAACAGTGTCAATGTGGCAATGCCAGCAACAGAACCGACAGAGTCGGCAAAGAAAAAACGCCAGACGGTACGCGAAATCTATTTGGCTGAAAAATATGGCCGCCGTTGGCGTAATCGTGTGCTCAGCAAGGGACATCCGAATGCGCCACTGGTGCTTAGCGCGAGTTGGTTGCAGCCCATTTTATTCAATACAAATTCCCGCTTCGGCCGACAACTCGCATGCTCACTTATCACTTCACTAAGCCGTACACATGAGCGCAAACGTGAAATACTAAACTTGTTGACGGGATTCCTAAAGTATGTTGGAGAGGCGGGGGAGGCAAGTGCGGAATTTTTGGCTTTGTACCGCGCACTTGCCTCTGATACGCCATGGCGTCAATATTTGGCTCTGAAAGGTGTCCTCGTTGAGGTTTCTCAACTGCTGACGGCAGAAATCGTGAAAATACATCGTCTAGAAGAAACTACTTTGTCTTCGGATTTATCGCAAGGCTACGCACTGCGGCAATTTGTCGAGTTACTCTCTCTGTTCCTTGAGAGTGCTACCATTCGGCAGGCATATAAGACGCGCCTACTAGGACCAGTGCTTGAGGGTTACCTGTCACTGCGCAAATTAGTTGTACAACGCACGCGTCTAATTGATGATGCACAGGAGAAATTGTTAGAAATGTTGGAGGAGATGACCAGCGGCACTGAGGAGGAAACACGCGCATTTATGGAAATTCTCATCGACACAGTTGAGAAAACGCGCATGAATGATATTAAGACGCCGGTTTTCATCTTCGAGCGGCTATACTCGATTATACATCCAGAAGAAAACGATGAAAGTGAGTTCTTTATGACGCTGGAGAAGGATCCGCAGCAAGAAGATTTCCTGCAAGGACGCATGTTGGGTAATCCTTATCCATCGACTGAGGTAGGGCTTGGTCCACTAATGCGGGATGTAAAGAACAAGATATGCACCGATTGTGAGTTGATAGCGCTGCTTGAGGATGATAATGGCATGGAATTGTTGGTTAATAATAAAATCATCAGCTTGGATTTACCTGTTAAGGAGGTTTATAAGAAAGTGTGGCTGGCAGAGGGTGGCGAACGTGATGCAATGCGAATTGTCTATCGCATGCGTGGACTGTTGGGAGATGCTACCGAGGAGTTTGTCGAAACACTTAACAATAAAAGCCAAGAAGAGGTCGACACTGAACAGCTTTATCGCATGGCAAATGTATTGGCCGATTGTAATGGCTTGAAGGTGATGCTCGATCGTATCGGCAGCTTACAGAATATATCGCGAACACGTGAATTGATACAAGTTCTGCTCAAATTGTTCCTTATTTGTGTGAAAGTGCGTCGTTGTCAGGAGGTACTCTGCCAGCCAGAATTGGGTGCCATCAATACACTGCTCAAGGTATTGCAAGTGTGCTTGCAGTCGGAAAATGATTCGATACAATCGTCGGTAACCGAACAACTGTTGGAAATAATGGAAACCATACTATCGAAAGCCGCCAACGATACGCTGGACTCATTTTTGCAATTCTCGTTGACTTTTGGTGGACCCGAATACGTTTCAGCGTTGATATCTTGTACCGACTGTGCCAATGTTCGCAACAATCCGTCGGTTTTGAGACACCTTATACGCGTATTGGCAGCACTGGTATACGGCAATGAAGTGAAGATGGCATTGCTTTGCGAGAACTTTAGGGTGAGTTGAAAATATAAGCTTTATTCGAAATGTTTTATGTTCAGTACTAATTAGTAGGAAAACTTGTAACAACCATCCTTAAATTAAAAACAACAATTCCAAGCCAAGGCCTCAATCTGAGAATCTTATACAAAAGAACGTACATAACAAAGAAATTGCATGGTAGGTCGTTTCCTGTGGCAAGTTTGATCGGCTCATTTCACCACACCGAAGTCCAATTAGATCAAATTAGCTTCTGATAATAATCAATGAATGTCGCATTCTTTCCGATATGGCGAAATATGCTGAGATATATTGTTGGTGGAACGGAACGGGACTTGCACCTTCTTTGTAATATACTTTCTTTGGTAATACGATTCAAATGATTATCGGTGTGGTGAAATAAGCCGAGATATCCCACCACATGTAATGAAACGACGTGAAACTTTGAACCACATCCCATTTTTTGTGACCGTGTGCAACCCAAAATTGTACTGATACTTACTACATTTTAACTAAGTTAGAAAAATTATGTACATAAAAAAATTTTTATTTTTAATGCAGAATTTCTGGCATAGTACTATTTATTTTTGGAAACAATTTTTTTGTGTGACTGCAATTTCTGAATAGGTACCTTAATAAATAAATGTATGTATGTATTCTTTCTAGAAAATCCTCGATTTCAATCACTTTGATAGTGAGCGCACACCCGAAGAGGAATTCAAAATGGAATTATTCTGCGTGCTAACGAATCAAATTGAGCACAATTGCATCGGCGGCACGTTAAAAGACTACATCGTCAGTTTGGGCATTGTTGAGCAAGCCATCGCTTACATTACGAAGTATGCCCCTTGTGTCAAGCCCACACTACTACGCACAGATTCAGACGAGTTGAAGGAATTCATTTCACGACCCAGTCTTAAGTATATTCTACGTTTCCTTACTGGACTTGCTAGCAAACACGAGGCTACACAGCTCGCCATCAGCAAAGATATTATACCAATCATACATCGTCTCGAGCAAGTATCCAGCGATGAACATGTTGGCAGTTTGGCAGAAAATCTATTAGAGGCTCTATGCACCGACGAAGCTACGGCAGCACGGGTACAGGAAGTGCGTGATTTTACACGGGCCGAAAAGAAACGCTTAGCAATGGCTACACGTGAAAAACAACTCGACGCACTGGGTATGCGCACCAATGAGAAAGGTCAAGTGACGGCCAAGGGTTCGATTTTGCAAAAGATAGAAAAGTTGCGAGATGAGACTGGTCTCACCTGCTTCATATGCCGTGAAGGTTATGCCTGTCAACCAGCCAAAGTACTTGGCATCTACACATTCACCAAGCGTTGCAATGTGGAAGAGTTTGAATTGAAATCGCGAAAAACTATTGGTTACACCACAGTCACTCACTTCAATGTGGTGCACGTAGACTGTCACACGTCGGCGATACGTTTGGCGCGTGGCCGCGATGAATGGGAACGTGCTAGTTTGCAAAACGCCAATACACGCTGCAACGGTTTGCTGCCTCTCTGGGGTCCAGATGTTTCGGAAGCCGCTTTCTCGGCATGCATGACACGTCACAGCAGTTACATGCAGGAGAGTACCCAACGCTGCGACATATCCTTCCCCAGTAGCATACATGATCTCAAAATGCTGTTGATGCGTTTCGCATGGGAGCGCAGCTTCCACGATGATGCTGGCGGCGGTGGACCCCAATCTAATATGCACTTTGTGCCCTATTTGCTCTTCTACGCTGTATATTTGTTGTTGTCTTCACGCTCAGCTGCACGTGATTGCAAAACATTAATCGCGTACTTGACTGCATCACCTTCGGATAAGTGGTTAGAATGTGGTTATGACGTCGAAGGGCCATTGTATATGTTGACTATCTCGCTGGCCTTACACAGTCACGAGACGTGGAATAAGCATAAGGTGGCGCATTTGAAACGTTTAATAGCCGTAGCTCAGGCGCGTCACATCTCGCCATCGGTGGTATGCAAGGCGTTACTATCGCAAAGCGATCGCCAGACAAAAGACTACAGCGTCTATCGTCCGTTCCTGATGATTTGGGCGCTTATCGATTTAATCTATAACGTTCTATTCAAAACGGTAAGCACACCTAAGGAGGAAGATTGGTCGATTTCATTGTTCGACTTCATACGCAAGAACGACGAAGCTATGCTCAAGTGGACAGATAAAATTTTGCAAACATTCACCGAAGAATTCCTGCCGTGCACATCTTTTGGAGAATTTTGTGATGTAGCTGGTAAGTGGATTAAATATATATTTTAGAATAGCAGGAAAAAAAAAATTTTGAACCAACTTAAGATAGTTGAAAATGTTTGAATAAATTTAAATGTACACTTAAAAAAACTTGAAACAGTTGAATGGTCGCTACGAATAACGCCGCAAGCGACAATCGTCCCAAAATAAGTTATTCAAGTATAAATAAAAATGATTATTAAATTTTTTCCACTTTCCTTTTAAAAATATAACCTAGCCCCAGGGTCAGGGTAATTAATCAGTATACGAAATCGGAAAGTTTCTAAATGTACATCAGTTTTCTAAAATTAACTCTGTACAGTTAAGTAGAAAACGAAATCAATTGACCTAGTGTGCGCTATTAAAAACTTTTTTATGACATACAATTATAATTTTGGAGCTTACAAGGTTTTTCGCGGCAATCATTCTATTGAAAATTTGAAAAAAAAAAAATTTTAATTAATTTGAAACAAATATTTATAAAAAATTACTCTAAAACATATGTGTGTATGTATTTCTTTCAGGGTTGTTGCATTTGGTTGAGAATCCTGATGGCTTCATAGATGAAATTCTGGCTGCCCTACCCACAACATCATCAGCTTGAGTTAGCGAAAACATACTTACATACAATATGGTAGATTAATTAATAAACTGCTTATAGTTGTCGATTGCCGAACATGGCATTATAGAGCGCCGAATTTATAAACACACATTGATATGCATTCATTACACAATATTACAGAATGTTCGCTAATAAATATATACATATATAATAATCACATTTATTGCAAATTTAATCTCAATAAATCTTATTGTCCAGTATATAAAATGGTATATATGTATATCTTATTTATTGAATTGTCGGTGATGTATTTCTTATTAAATAATGCAATAGAAATTGTGTGCATATTCTACATAGGCATTGATGTAAGCTCGAATGATGGATTGGATTGTTCCGATCGACCGAATATCCATTGACTTTATTCTGATTCGCTGAGAATATTTTGAACAATTCTACACATACATATTCCACATTTAGGCTTTTCCAATGCGTATATGTATATTTAAAAAGATCTTACAACAAATTGCACTTCTTTGTTTTATTTAAAATGAAATGGCTGCTTGATATTAAACAACTTTTTATGAAGTTGTCTAGGAACATTTTTAACACGAAACTTATAATCGAAAAAAATTTAATTTTTTTCATAGAAAAAAATGGGGTTTCTTCAAGGATACGCAAGAATGCGCAAGAATGGTGTATGCCAATAAACTTAGAACGAATTAAAACTGAGTTAAAAATACTTTCAAATATAAATTTACTGAGTAACGATTAATAAAAAAAAATGTTAAAATGTGTGTGATGGCCCTTTTTTGGCAACCTTATCAAAACACTCGTTTGAACGCGCCTCTGTCCAATTTGTCATTATTGTTTATTGTGAATGATTGATGAAAAGAGGAAGCACAATTTTTATTTGATTTGTGTATTTTCAGGCAGAGTGATTAATGTTAGCATTTCTCTAATAAAACGAAGAGTTGGGTGGTGATTTAATTAAAAATTGTAACCTCTTGTTAACAACAAATATACAAAAACTAAAGACCTCTAGGTCGCAAGCATGATTCCAAAGAAAACACTTGTGAAGGATGCACATATCGTGAAGATCGCTGTAGAGTTGGAAAACCATTTACCGCAACTAATAAATTTAGATCAAAGACAACCTTTAACAGGTATATTTAACATAAAAAAAAAAAATATGACTAAAGGTTTACATTCTCAAAGTTTATAAAAACAATATCTGAGGAATATTAACAAGACATATTAAGCACTTACGGCCAACGCCCTTCCGCAGTGATCGGCATCAATTTCGAATGCAACACCCGTAACAGGAAGTAAAATTATAGCATACTATATACAATACTAGCGGATCCTCATTATTCAATTATGTACATTCGCAAACGCTTTTCATATTTTCCAAGTAAATAGGATTTGAACACACTCATAAATTAGTTTAATGCGATTTAATATTTTTATGTATAATTCCTAACAATCAAAATGCAAATTAATAATCTAAAAATGGTTAATTTTTTCAACCTTCAAAAGGAACCTTTACATACCCGTATAAAGTTGAAATGTGATCTTTGACTATGTCAGTTTTACCCATTTCAGTTATTACCTAGACCGTTCTGAGACTCTTCGAAGGTTGGACATAAGAGGGTTTTAAACGAGAATGTATAATATTCTTTTATTGCAGGTAAAATACAAGAAATATGTAGTTGTTGGGGTATTGTGGATCCGGAAAATTATTCCTTACAATTTTGTGATGTTAATAATCAAAAATATGTCACTGAAAAAAATCGCAACGAGATAAAAAATGGTTCAGTATTGCGACTACAATACTCACCTTCTAAAACTGCAAATGATACGCTCGAATCGTTGCGTAGCGGCTCTACAATGGAAAAGACTAAATGCTTAAAACAGCTAGCCACACTAAGTAAAGATCACACTTTTGCCATGGAATTCATAAAAGAGCAAGGACTGGGTATAATTATTAATATGATAGAAGATCCAGCGCAAAAAGATGACGATATACTTAAATATAGTTTGGCCAGCTTTGTTGAGCTTATGGAGCATGATACAATTTCATGGGAAATATTACAAAGCACGTTTGTGCAACGTAATATTTACATAGTTTGTAATTTTCAACATTTCCCCAAAGAATGCACCCAAAGTGCGCTGTCGAATTTAGAGAATATTGTGCAAAATAGCAGCAAGTATGTATTGGTAGAAAAGGAAGTCACCCTACAAGATCTACTACATTTATTGCAAGATGCAAACTCGTCGACAATCCAACAGAATGCTATAGCGCTCATCAATGCTCTATTCATGAAAGCCGATGAGACTCGCAAGCGGCAAATTGCGCATACAATTAGCGCAAAGCCATACCGGTTGGCATTAATTGGAAATGCTTCCGGTCGCCAAATGGAGATGACACACCAATTGTATGTATTGCAAACACTCACGTTGGGTTTGTTAGAGCAAAGAATGCGGATGAAAATGAGCGCACAAGATCAGGATGCACATGAGAAAATCAAGGAATTGCGACGTATTGCCTTTGACGATTATTCCGGGCAAATGGGTTTGGGTGATGAACAATTGCGTCGCGGTGGTGGTGGTTCGGGCGGAGGTAATGTGAATTTCTCACAATTCTACAAGAAACTCGGTTTCAAATGTGACATCAATCCGGCACAGGATTTTATTGAAGCGCCGCCAGGTAAGTGATTAGTGAATACAAATTTAATTGACTAATCTATGTATTTGTATGTGTGTATATGTATGTTCTATACTTTCATATTTAAAGGTGTTTTGGCCTTGGATTGCATGGTCTACTTTGCACGCACCTATACGCAACATTATACAAAAATTGTGCATGAAAATTCATGTCGCGCCGACGAGCATGAATGTCCTTTCGGGCGTACATCTATTGAGTTAGTGAAGGTACTCTGCGATATCTTACGCATTGGCGAGCCGCCTGCCGAACAATCTGCCGAATTTCAACCGATGTTTTTCACACACGATCATCCCTTTGAGGAATTCTTTTGCATTTGTATTATAACGCTGAATCGCACATGGAAAGATATGCGCGCTACGGCGGAAGATTTTCAAAAAGTATTTAGCGTTGTACGCGAGCAAATTACACGCACATTGAAGGAACGTCCGGAAAATCTGGAAGAGTTTCGCGCGAAAATTGCGCTTCTAACTTATCAAACAATTACTAACTTGCGTCAACAAGAACGCACCTCAAAGGAGGAGTGCGATTCAACAGCTTCTGCTATTGTTAAATTAAAGGAAAAGATCTCACCGCATATACTAGATTTAATTAAACAACAACGGCTATCTTACTTGGTAGAAGGTTAGTAAAATTATAATTCTTTTTTTTAAATGAATTGATAATTGATTTTCAGGCACACGTTTTTCGAAGTACTCACGGGGCACACGTTCGAAAGATAAGTTTTGGTATGCCCGCCTCTCGCCGAATCACAAAGTCATACACTATGGCGATTGCGATGAAAAGACTGTACCAACACTTGAGGAGCTTACCAACAAAGTAGCGGTTATCGATATTAAACAACTACTTGAGGGCAAAGAATGTCCACATATGAAAGAAATGCGTACACGCAAAAATGCCGGTAATCTGGCATTCTCCATAACGCTCGATAGCATGGAGAATACAACATTGGATTTTGTAGCGCCCGATGAGACAACTTTCCATTACTGGACAGATGGTATAAATGCTTTATTGGGTCAGGAAATGACAAGCAAACAAAAGAAAGAAGATTTCGATACGTTACTCTCAATGGAAATCAAATTGCGTTTACTGGATACGGAAGGTGTTGACATCAGTAAAGATCCACCGCCAATACCTGAAGATCCAGAAAATTATGATTTTTGTTTTGAGAGCTAAATTATTTTAAGAGTTGTGGTGGAAAACCTTTTTTTTTTCGAAAACATGCCAAAGTAAAAAAGTCTAAATTTAATAGCAAAAAATCTGCAAACCATAATTTCAGTGTAATCTGAATGCTTTAAAAATCTTAAAAAATTTGCATCTACCGAATTATCATTAATGAAATGTTATTTGTACGCATCGAGTTTTCTTTTAAATTCGATTGTAAATCGGTGAACTATGTAACGGTAATAACGCTTCACCTATACTCTTATTTAAAGTATATTTTTTTTTTAAACTGCAAAGGAGTTCGTGTAAACCACTCTATATTGATTAACTTAAAACGTGACATTTAATACCTACATAATTCGTAACACGTCTCTAATGTACTCAACAACGTCGTGAAGAACGTATGTAGCAATAGCGAGAATTTTATATTTTATATAAATTATACAAATAAGAAACAACCAAAAAATTGGTTTTCATATCGCATTGAAAACGCAGTAAAAGTATTAGTTTTTAATATTGAATTTGCAATATTTTTACTGTTTTATTTAAGCTAATGCCGCGGGTGCATCGATAGAATAAACAACGATAAAAATTATACTATTTAGTTTTCAACATTTGTCTAAACTAGTATGTATGTATGTACGTATTACATTTTGGAATATATGTTTTATACGTTAAATTTAAACTCTTACACATAGTTTTATTAATGACCTGTGTATGTGCGTTTTAGTATTTATACAAGTATTGTGTTTGCTGTATTTCTGATAATTCCGCCGAGTTATGTTTGATATATTTATTTTATTTATGTCTGTATTTTTACTAGAACCATTTTTCGACATTACTTGTTTGCAGACAATTATTTTTGTCTTGAATTGAACACTGCAATCAACGCATCATTAAGTTCGTAACCGCTAGCTGTTTAAATCGACACAACTTAAAAAATCCAAAACTTAAGAAAAGTGCTTTTAAAATTTTGTAAATTTACGTTAGTATGCTCGTTACATATTTTGTTCTAGTATGCTACTGATAGTCGGTATACATAGCTATAGAATTTTTACACAACATTTCACAATGACAGCTGTACCTGTTAATATATACATATTTCGAAATCTTCCAGAAACTTTCACCCTTATCACTTATCTCGAAATCAAGTCACATTTGCGTTTAGAATATAAATGACCATATATGTACATATATATGTATATGTAAGTGAACGATTAAGGGCCGGGTTTTCAGTGCAAGTTTAACTCTGTGGTTTAAACTGAGTTTAAACGGCCTATCTGGCATGGTTAGACTTAGTTTAGCCTGTCAGCTGTTTGCTGACTACTTTGTTTTGGTTGCAACAAATTTAATACTGCGCAAGAAAACTAAGTTTGAATTTACACTAAGTTTAACTAAACCTTGATTGAACTTAGTTTAAATAAACTTTTATTAAACTGAGTTTAACTAAACTTTGTTTAAACCAGCACTGAAAAACTGGACTGTATATTTGATTTTGATTTAAGCTCAGTTTAAAAACTTCACCTACCTTCAGCTTTTTAATATAAACGCAATTTACTTGATATTAGTTTAATAAACAGGGACAGAAAGTCGAAGTGCCTAAGCATAAACTAGTTTACTGCGAGATACGTGATAAGTTGCGGTTAATTCCGTGACTTTCATATGCATTATTTTCCCACTTTTTCTTTTGTGAGCGTTAACCAATAATGAATGCAAAGTCGAAATTTTCTTAACTCACTTGTCATTTCAGTGCTTTATATTTCCAACTTGCGTTATTTTATAACCGAACTAAAGCACTATACATATTAACTGTTCTATGATCACGTGTCACGAAAAATTTCATAAGATTTTTGAAATATGAAAAAATATGTTTTTTCAGAGTGGAACTTCTTTTTAGCAGGACTAGTAATAATTTTAATCTTCGCTGCAATTATGATGCGTGCAGCACTAAAGATGTGTTCACTTCCATTCTCATTCTTGTGTCTACCTGAAACGTGAGTGATAATAAGACAAATTAAAATTTTCATATCATAAACATCCTATGTTTTCATAAATGTAAATAATTTTCAATTTGGTTATACTTTAAAACTTATTCAAAAATACTTGTAAACGTAAGGGTATTCCAATTTTTATGTATTCGTATATTCTAGTAATTTTTTTTTGTACACTACTACATATAAAAATCACAAAAAAGTTACAAAAAAGAGCTCTTGCAATGTTCGAGGGAAAGATTATTCGAAAAATTAAACGAAAAGTATACAACTAATTTTAAACACCCTTCTTCATATTTTGTTAATTGTGTATCTACAGTGGGGTCTTAATAAATTCTTACACATTCAGGTAGCGTCAATTTCGTTAACGATTTAGCTCAAGAATATCACAAAAAAAATGTTTTGTTTCTAAACTTCACTACATACTTACTATTTCAACTGCAACTCCATATGTGTGGGAAAAATATTATGTATATAGTTTTCGTTGCTGACATGCTAGTCCTTGGCCGTATCCCTATAAATGTCGGATTTTAAACGCACGTCTTCGATTTGAGTTCATTTGAGTAATTTAATTTTTGTAATTTTCATCGTCAATTAAACTTTTCCACAAGTGATTCATAGGCTTAAGCTGTAAAGTGCATTTAAATTCAACAAGCTAAATTGCTATGAATTCGTATTCTCCCTGTCGCATTGCGCTCGCTTTAAAAGGCTTTGGAAATCCCGTGTCGTGATTTAAGCTATTTATTATCCATTTGCTGGTAATTTACGACGCCGCGCATTGGCGCGTACCTAAGTTTTCAATCAAATGTTATCCTCCATAAGCAAATCATTTTCATCGCTTCGATCAGGCAAGCACACAAAAAATTCCAGCAAATTGAGTATGGGTCCACGTGAGAATGGATTTTGATATCGTCCACGCTTGTCACGTAAATATGGATAGCGTTTGTAATTGAACATTTCGTTGGTTGTTAGATTCATGCAAGCATGCAATATCTGCGAAATAAAGGTACATAGTATGTACATACATACATACATATATATTTTGAAAATAAACTTAAGTTTTAGATCGCCACTCCAAATTTTAACCTACCGATGTGCAAGTCAATATCCAGCCGAGACCACAAAATACAACCGCCTCCAATAGTCCCAACACATAAAGCAACGTAAAGCCCTCAATCATCACGCAATAGCAAGCAAAATAAATGGTAAACGAGCAATTCACAGCCACCGAGAGCACAAACAAGAAGAACCACATCCGATTTCGTAAGCCCACGCAATTATATATGAATGGACAGTGATGATCGAAATACGAAACGCATCGATTACAGACGCGACAATGTTTGGCCCGCAGTGGTCGCAAACAGCGGCAGCTGTGACAGAGACGCGTCAAAATTACGTTACGCTTTTTCAATTTGTCAAAGTAGGGTATCTGTTTGATGGCACGATAGTAGGCATCCGAACTGAGCGGTATGTAGCCCGGGTCACGACGATTCGCTATGACCCAACTAATCCACATGACAGCATTCCAATAGATGAAACAATAGTGGGAGCGACGTAATAGGTTCCAGGTAATTGGTATAGCCTTGAAGAGAATTTTAAAATGTAAATAGCATAATTAAAATAAAATATAAATTTCACAATAATAACTGAACTTATCGATCTAAATTTTTTATGTACTAATGTAGTTCTGACATTTTAGTAGTTATATAGTACATATATGTATGTACATATGTACATAGGTTCGCAAAAACTTTAATTCATTGAACTTATTTTAAAGTTATGACGAAAGTTCGGTATTTCGCTTTGCCATCATTTAACAATCCTGGTGCGGGGTTCTACTTGTTTTACTGTTTTCATATAAAATATTCTAATATTCTGTCTTTTTATTAAATATAATCAAGAAATGTTTAACAAATCGTACGTTTTTTTAGAAATGTGAAATTATTCACCAACCCAATGTTGCAAATTGATGTCTGTTAAACTAGGAAATAGATTATATTTTTTTTAAAACAACCATCTTGGTTTGGCAAACATTTTCAATGTGTTCTTTGTTTCTAGTCCAATACAGAGTTCTAGGATGCAAGATTTGTTTCGCACATACACAGTTTTTTTTAATAATTTTTGTTTTTTTCAAGGCATCTAAATAGTCAATTATATATTGTTGTTGTTGTTGTTGTAGCGGCTAGCTACGCCCCACTGGACTGGCGGGCTCCCTCAATCATTATCGTCAAGCTCAACTAAAGGGAGGTCCAGAAAACGAACCGTTTCAACAGGGTCGGACCATAGGGAGAGGGGTGTTAGTTGAGTGGGTTTGGCCGGGCATGTGAATAGGTGATTGGTGTCGTGCGGAGACTCCACATGCCGGGTTGTGTGTTGGGGGTGTCGGGGTTGATCCTGGATAGGTAGGAGTTTAACCTGCTACAATATCCAGATCGGAGTTGAGCCAGAGTGACGCGCGTCTCCCTAGGCAGCAATTATATATTAGTTAGCGATGCCTACTTTTTTGTAGGACTGTGTTATTACCAAATATTGATTTATCTAGGGTGTTTTCCTAAAACACTTCTCTATAACCTTAAATACTTTTCAAATAATTATAGAAATCGGTCATTAAAAAAGCCGTCTTATTTAATCGATTCACGTTTGTTATTTATAACACCAGTTAAGATAAAATAAGTTGGGTTGTGAAAAGTCCACATACATACATATGTACATATATATATACATACAGACAAACCCACTAATAATCCATAAAACGATTGAACTCACCCTTATCATATACATTGGATATCCCCATAATAACACTGAAAACAGGAAAAGTAGCAACGGTCCCTTTGAATCGCCTGCTCCACCAAACAACCAGCCCCAAATTTCTGAAATCGACGGTATCCATCGTGATTTCTTCTTCACTTCGTTGTATAGCAATCGCACAATGTCCTGATGTTGATGCGCTTGTGCCAACATTATTGGTGTTTTACCATTTTTGTCACGCGGCTCCAAGTCCATATTCGATTTTTCACATAACAATCGCACACAAGTCATATTACCCGAAAGACAAGCCAAATGCAAAGGTGTAGAGCCAAAATTGTCGGTTTTTTGTAGTTCGACACCAGAGTACATTAACAAACGCATGAGATCGGCATGTCCTTTGTAGGCTGCCCAATGCAATGCCGTGTCACCATTTATATCCGTAAGGTGATTGAGTGCACCCATACCGAGTAAATAAGCAGCTGTAGCGGTCTTACCATACATGCATGCGCTCATAAGCGGTGTAAGACCTTTGAAATCAGCCGCATTTACCGCCACACCAGCTTGCAACAACACCTGCACCACTGCTGCGTGACCTTTGCGACAAGCCCAGTGTATGGGCCGTGGCCCTTGCGTACCAAGACACGGCAAATCAATTGGTGCATTGCGTTCAATTAAATATCGCATCATTTCCACATTGCCATTCAGCGCTACCCAATGGCCGGGCGTATAACCGTGTCTATCGCGTGCTGACAAACATTCAATCCCGAACTTCTCCACCAAATTTTCAACATCACTAACTTCGCCATTTTTTATCACATCGAAAATGTCATCTAAATGTGCCATAGCGCCGTCGAGGCCTTCAAACAATAGTAAATTACTATCATCATGTTCATCGATAACTCCATCCCCTCCAGAATTGTGTACAACTCCGCCGCCAACACTATTCACACCTATTCCACCACGTCCACCATTGCGCAACGTCGATGGCGAATGCGGACGCTCTTCTGTGTTGGCGGCGCTATCCTCTTCGGCTACCATGTTGCATGAGGTCAGGGGCAACGCCCACACACTGCGGGCGGCCCCTGGACTGGGATGCACTTTACTGTGCTGCGTTCTGATGATGTCGCCGCTGGCCACGTTATAAAAATCCGTTCTCTCCACAATCACAGTGCCTGAAGCTGAGGGTGATTGATGGAGCGGATTCTCGAGTAGATGAGAAATCTTGTTTGCTTTCTACTTTGCACCAGATTTGAGAAAAAAAAATTGATTTTGTTATAACTGTTACGATATTTACTATTTTTATATATGTATATATATTTTTTTTATTAAAAATGTGTTTCAAAGTTTAGAACGCAAACACTAGATATGAATTAAAAACTACTTTTCGCAAAAATATGATGAATTTCTGGAACGGTGCAAACTGTCGGAGTTACAAGTTTATAATCAAATGCGAAAAATAAAATCAATAGCGAACTGTGTAACGCGTTGCGAACGTTCCCAGACAGGCTCGTAAAAGTAAGTGAACGCAATATAAAAGTTAGGGCCAGTTTTTCAGTGCAAGTTGAACTCTGTTTGTCGTTTAAACTAAGTTTAAACTCAGAATGCAGTTTTTCAGTCAACTTTAAACGGAGTTTAAACTAAGTTTAACGGCCGATTGTGCTCGGTTAAACTTAGTTTAACTTATCAGCTGTTTGCTTACTACTTCGTTTTGGTTGCAACAAATTTATTTGGGCGCAAGGAAACTAAGTTTAAATTTAAACTGAGTTTAAACCAGCACTGAAAAACTGGCCCTTAGTCAATGACCGTATCGATTGTCGATGAGTATACATTTAATTATCTTTACTTTTCAATAAATAAAAAAATAAAAAAAATAAATATTATTTTGTATGCTATTTTGTTTTGTTGTTATGAAATCAAAGTTTTTCTTTCTGTATTTAAAAAATAATGCATAATTTAAAAAATAATGCATAATTTAAAAACAAAGATCAGTTCCCAGATGCAAAAGGTACCGTTGTATATTTCCTTTGCGCCACTTTTCCGACTCCTAAAATTATGCAACTTATTAGTAAACTAGTTTACGTTTTCTGGCAGCACTTTTGCCAGTTTTTCTTTTGTCAAATTGACAGTTTTCGTTGCAAAGAGAGCGCGTGAAACGTGGTGCAGAAATTAGATTTTCTTGGATAATTTCGAAGAGGCATGTTTTTAACGTATTAATTATTAAAAAACTTTGCCTTGAAGGCTTAGTAAAGTGTTAAAGTTATGTATAAATTTGTTCAAGTTTTGGTCGCACCGCGATTTCGATGTTTCTTCCTAATTCCGGGAAATAGACATCATTTCGCCCAATATCGGCAGGGCTCTTTTACAGTAGTTACCAAATCTCAAGCAACAATTGTTGATTGTAGCGATAACATAGGGAAAGAACCGACTAATATTATAGAAACGCAACGTTGGCCGTGTTTAGGTACCACAATAAAGATGACCAGCACCCTTCACAGAAGCGGGCTTCCACAAGAGACGTTTTGTCGGCGCTATGCAACATTGGTCGGTGTATAGAAACAACCCGCAAGAAATACATATGTACATATATATTAATGTTAACCTAAACCGCGGATAAATTTGTTTTTTAACCTGATGAAAATCGTCTCCGGTCTTATGAAATACGTACCAATATTGCCTAATTTGTTCTATATATGCAATAATATAACTAGCCGCGTCGTGCATGCGCATGATTCATATCTTTGAAGTAACAATACATCTTCAAAATATTCATACGTACATACATGCATACAATGTATATATGTTCGTAGTTTCCGCAGTGATTTAACCATTCAATCGTTGCCGCGTTGAAAGCAAGACGGGAGGAAAATATTAAGATTTCTGTTATTGCTTCGTGGTTCGTACCACGAAATACTCATCCAAACTGGTGGCGTGATTGCATCAGACGAATCGTTGAAAAAAAAATTGATATCGGTGGATGTCAAGGTGGCATCAAAAGTATTAAGTGTTGGTTAAAATACATCTTTGACAAAGTTGCAATTTTAATATTTTCAAAAGTATTTAATTATTTAGAAAGTAGCAGCTTGGTTTGAAAAATAATACACGTAAGCACTTGCAGTTCAATTCTGTCACTTTACGGTTAGATTGGACGTATTTACATTTACATTTTCAAGATTTTAATTGAAATGATCTGCATTTTTTTTTTGTAAAAACGATAATTTTAGTATCGCACTCAAAATTTGATTAGTTCAACCAACGATTATTTTTTACAGGTTTCTAAAATGAAGAAGGAAAAACAAAAGAACACACCCGCTGAAGCAGGAAAGAAAGGTTGGCTTCGATTTATAATAATCCACTATGTACATACATATATTATTTTATGCAGTTACTCGATATTTATTCATTTTTATAACGCATGAGAAAACGAAATTGTTCTAAATTTAAAAAAAAAATTACACATCACATAAGCATATGTGCATATGTATGTATAATCAGAATGCTGAATGTATCGCATAATATTTAATGCACAATTTCAGAACTTAGCCCTTGGCCAGCATATATTGAAGAGCGCAATGCACTTTGGGAAAAGTTGAAAGCCGAACGGGAGGTTGAATTGGCCTCCAAGCCGCGTGCACCCATTAAAGTAACATTGCCAGATGGCAAACAAGTGGATGCCACCACATGGGAGACCACTCCTTACGACGTTGCAAAGGGTATTAGCCAAGGCTTAGCCGACAATACCGTCATATCGAAAGTAAATGGCGTAGTTTGGGATTTGGACCGTGTACTTGAACAAGATTGTAATCTACAACTCCTTAAATTTGATGATCCTGAGGCGCAAGCAGTTTTCTGGCACAGTTCAGCGCACATCATGGGCGAAGCTATGGAACGCATATATGGCGGGCATTTGTGTTATGGACCGCCAATCGATAATGGTTTCTATTATGACATGCATTTGGAAGGGGAAGGTGTAAGTATATGTATATTAATTAATTTGTAGAAAGTTTAACTAAAATTTGACATTTTATGTAGATTTCTACCAATGATTACCCCTGTATGGAGGGTCTCGTGAAACAAATCGTTAAAGAGAAACAACCATTCGAACGCCTGGAATTGAAAAAAGCTGATTTATTGGAAATGTTCAAGTACAATGAATTCAAAGTGCGTATATTGAACGAGAAGGTTAATACAGAAACAACCACTGTGTACAAATGCGGTTCACTCATTGATCTGTGCCGTGGTCCACATGTGCGTCACACCGGCAAGGTTAAAGCACTGAAAATCACCAAAAACTCATCCACTTACTGGGAGGGTAAAGCCGATGCAGAGACACTGCAACGAGTTTATGGAATTTCTTTTCCGGATACCAAGCAACTTAAGGAATGGGAGAAATTACAGGAAGAAGCAGCGAAACGTGATCACCGTAAAATCGGTCGTGAACAGGAGTTGTTCTTCTTCCATGAATTATCGCCAGGCTCTTGCTTCTTTCAACCGCGCGGTGCACACATCTACAATACCTTGATGACATTTATTAAATCGGAGTATAGAAAACGTGGCTTCCAAGAAGTGATCACGCCAAATGTGTACAACTCAAAACTCTGGATGACTTCTGGACATTGGCAGCATTATGCAGAAAATATTTTCTCTTTCGAAGTGGAAAAAGAAAAGTTTGCCCTGAAACCTATGAATTGCCCAGGACATTGGTAAGTAAAACTGTTAAGTGAAATGAATCCAGTAAAGTACCAGTATTCTTACATTTAAGCCTCATTTTCGACAACCGCAATCGTTCGTGGCGAGAGCTTCCTCTGCGTATGGCTGATTTCGGTGTTTTGCATCGCAATGAATTGTCGGGCGCACTCACTGGATTAACACGTGTGCGACGTTTCCAACAAGATGATGCACACATTTTCTGTACCCCCGATCAGATTAAGAACGAAATGAAGGGATGTCTAGATTTCCTACGTCACGTTTATACCATTTTCGGTTTCTCATTCAATCTCGTCCTCTCAACACGTCCGGAACAGTACCTTGGTGAGTTGGAACAATGGAATACAGCCGAGAAGGCGCTCGCCGAATCCTTAGACGAATTCGGACTACCATGGAAAGAAAATCCCGGCGATGGCGCTTTCTATGGTCCAAAAATTGATATTACTATTACGGATGCACTGAAACGTGCCCATCAATGCGCTACTATTCAACTGGATTTCCAATTGCCACAGCGTTTTAATTTAAATTACATAGCAGATGATGGTGAAAAGAAACGGCCTGTCATAATACATCGCGCTGTTCTCGGTTCGGTGGAGCGCATGATTGCCATCCTTACAGAGAATTATGCTGGGAAATGGCCTTTTTGGTTGTCGCCACGTCAAGTGATGGTTGTACCTGTCGGACCTCAGTACGATGAATATGCACAATCTGTTCGTAACAAATTGCACACAGCTGGATTTATGGCCGAGGCTGATACAGACGCTGGTGATACTTTGAATAAGAAAATTCGGAATGCTCAGCTGGCTCAATTTAATTTCATTTTGGTGGTTGGAGAGAAGGAGCGCTCATCGGAAACGGTTAATGTGCGTACACGCGATAACAAAGTGCATGGCGAAGTCTCGATCGTAGATTTGTTAACTAAGTTAAAGAAAATACGTGATGAGTTTATTACAAATGAAGATAACTTCTAGAATTTGCGATAATTTATAATTTGTTTCTATTTATATCGGCGTTAATGAGTATTTTTTTTTTGCGCAGCACATCAAAAGCTTAGATACATATACATACATATGTACATGAATGATACTTTTTCTGAAAATTTAATAAATATCCTCTCTAACTATTTCAAGACACCTGCTTTTTTTCGGTTTGGGAGCAAAAAGAAACTAGGGTGTTAGGCTGCAAGAACCAAAAACAAAATATAATTACACACTGAGATAAACAGGAAACAAATGAGAGGAAATATTTGATATCATAAAATATTTCCAATAAATTGTTCATTAAAATTTGAGATTAAAAATCAAATCGGTGAAACGCAAAAAACGATTTTAAGATAAAGAAAAATTAATCGAATAGATCTGTGCAAAAGTGTTTTAGAAAAATATTATGTTTTTACTCTTGTCTATTTATGTATAGTGTCTGATAAAGAAATACGAGGCGCGACATTTAAAAATTTTTTCTTTTGTTAACTGAAAAAAAACTATGTGAAAATACTTTGCAGTTACGCCGAAATTATACATTTTTTTTTAGAGGTGTTGAGTATGAATCTTCATAGCCCATTCAATTTAAGTTCAATAAAGCACTCGTACAAGTTGTATGTCGCTGGGGGTTGCCGCCGAATTTCCACAATATTTTTCGACGTACATAAATATGTATGTACATTTATTTTATTCAAAAAAATATTAGCTTTAGGTGATTCACAAGGTGTCATTAAATGTTAAGTTGCAAGGTCATACAAATTTTCGGTTGTTCAATTTTTGTTTTGTTGCATTGCACAAAAAAATGATGGAAAGTAACACAACTTGTAATTTTTCAAATTTTATGACTATGACAATACGACGATTTACGATACCTTGGGAATAACCTAAATATTTAAAAAAAAAATGTTGTGTACATCACAAAGTTAACTTCAAGAAATAATATCGAAAATTCGAGTGCTCCACGTTTTATAGTAAAGTATGCGCATAAAGATAAAAATCAAAGGTGACCCAATCACTGTTACATGATAGATAAAATGTCTAGATAAGTATCTACTTACATACCTACATAAATATGTATAAAGTACGAGCATAGGCTAGGCGTATAGAGAAAACTTTTCAAAAGTCATGTATGTGCCTACGCCAACTTTTTCAATTTAATATCTTGAAAACCAACCGTTTGTTGCCTACTTATTTGCAATCGGCCACAATAGAAACATATTTCGAAATGCATTCCTTTTCACGAGTTGTTTAGGGCGTTATTTTCATCTAATCAAGATAGACAATGGAAAAAGATACCACATGTGAAGTATAAATTTTCTTATATCATACAAACATACATACATAGGTTATTTCAAAAAACTTTATTGCAAATATGTTGATCCTTTAAAATTATGTTCTCGTAGCAAGTGCAATTTCCCACTGATAATTCAAATGCCATAACTTAAATTTAAATTTGCTTAAAATGTTGAATTTTTTTTTATTTCATTGCATACATACATATGTACATATATGCATGTGTTAGTTGCTTAGAGTTTTTTTTACCTTTTTTTTTGCATTTTACTACATTCATCTTTTTTTTTTTTGTAGATCAATATTTTTATATAAATGTATTTTGTAAGCTGCGTTATAAAATTGGTTTTGGTTGCTATTTAATCAATTACAAGCAAATCATTTATTTATATAAAATGCGCTTTGCATATCATTCATAAAACGGCCCAATCAATTTGAATTTAAATACATACATAAATCGGTTTTTCTATACTTTGCAATTGAGTTTTAATGCTAAAGTAAGGTATTAAAACTGATCTGCTCGCTGAGATTGCAAGTGTACCTACTTGTTTTTTTTTTGTTGTTAAAGCGAAACATTTTCTTTACCTTCATATGCATGAACACAAAGTGGCAGCCGGTGAGCATGTTCACGTACTATATGTACATATTTAAGCAAAAGTGACTTTGCAGTGCAGTAAAACAACAGTACAGTTAATAAAGTCCGTACTATAACACACTTTGTATGAAAACTACTTTTTCAAAAAACTGGCTGATGACAATAAAGCGCTAAAATGGAAAAATATGAAAACAATAGCTCTTAACAAATTAGAACTATAAAAATTGGACTATATAATTCCTTAATATGTACGCATAAAATTACTTTATTAAAATTTTACTGAAATCATTAGTTTAACCAAATAAAAGGAAAAAAAGATTAAATTTTTTTTTTTTTTAAATAGAGTAAAATTGTATTAAAAAAAACTAATTCAGATGGCAGCAACATACATATCTGCACTTCATTAAGCCTATCTAATATGCCATCATAATTTGAGTTCGTTTCTTTTAAAAAGGAATTTATTTTTGGAATTACTAAAAAGAAAGGTACACCTTCGCCGTCAAATTGTATGATAACTATAGAGGTGTCTGGGGTAGCCATGGCCAGAAGAACAGCACATAAACTCACCTTAAGTAGTGACCTCTTTGTAATATATGTCTGTATCTACGAAAAGGCACTCAGAAAAGTTTCAACGCATATGCAATAGTGCGCGTATTACACCCAATAACTTTTTAAAACAGTTTTTATGAAAACAACTTGTTTTCATACAACGCTGTTGTGTACCTTAAAACATTCAGAAATACACACATACATACATATGTATGTAAATGTAGATTACGCCCCAACTTTAAGAAATTAAGCTGACTAGATGGTTTACGCCTTGATGATAATAATGCAAGCTTTAAACTTTGATTGGTGCTATTATTAAAAATATAAACATAAAGGAATGTTTAAAAAATGCTAAAGCTACTTCCATGTCAGGAAAAAGTCTTGTTTTTATATTGACGTCAGTTTTACCCTCAAGTATTTCGCATCTGTAAGCCGTGACTGTAATTGGATAAATTTGGCAAGTATTAGTTTTTATGCAAAGTTTGTGGCCATTTTTTTATTCATTTATAATTGATTTAGTCACCGTGCCGCAGTTAAAAAAGAGGAGAATATATATTCTGTTGCAAAAAATGTGTTAGTACATACTTTAAAAGATAAAGCTCTTAAAAGCAATTGTTTCATGATTGAGTAGAATAAAATTTTAGAATATTATATGTACATATATTTGAAAAACTTTTGCTACGGAGTCCCAAAATTCATATTAATTTTCCCCATGGCTTTGTTTTCGTTTTGTCGGCAACTAATATACATAAGTATATGTATGTATACATGTATGTAAGCACTCTATGGTTTAAAAAATATTTTATCTACATATACAAATGCTTGATAATTTGTGTTTTGTAAACGACACCTGCCTACCATGCCACCAGCTACGAAACGTGTTTTGCTATGATATAGTAGCTATAGCATGCTTAAAAGCTTTAGCTTTGGTTTACAGCATTTTTGTTTTTCAATTCAAACACATTCGGTACTGATTTTTTAATAATATAATATTTCCTCATATTAAATGCCTTAATGCGCACACGATATATCGTAACGATCAATTGATTCTTCTTTTAATCAATATTAGGTTTATTTACGTTATAAATAATCTTAAACATAAAATTGTGTTCCACTTCAAAAGCATTCTTTTACTTGTCTACGTCGTCATCATACTGTTAAATTATCATTAAGTTCTTTCTCTGCTTCAAATATGTATATATTTTAAATTTATTAGATCGTTCACTACATTCGTTAGGTCTTCAGCAGGCACATCCTCCCTCAGGGTCCTTTGATTCGTTAGGTGAATCCTTTAGCACAACCTCTTGCATATCCTCAGACGGTTTATTTTCTGTCGAATCCATTCCGGGTAACGCTGCCGCCACGCGTCTGAAAAGTTGTTTAACATTATAGCCGGCTTTCGCGCTCGTTTCGATAAACATCACATTCAGTTCCTTTGCTTTGCGTTCGCCCTCCTCGGTGGATACCTGTCTTTTATCCGATAAATCTGTTTTATTACCTACTAACATAATGATGACGTCACTGCCTCGTTCTGTGCGAACGTCATCAATCCATTTGGATGTTTGATGGAAAGAGTTTGTGTTTGTTATATCGTAAACAACAACTGCCACTGTAGAATCGCGTATATATGATGGGATTAATGAACGAAAACGTTCCTGACCGGCTGTATCCCATAACTGCAGACGAACGGTGCGATCTTCAAGGTACATGGTTTTCGAGAGAAAATCGATACCAATTGTCGCTTGATACGTGTTGTCGAAGCTATCGTACATGAAGCGTGTGATCAGCGAAGTCTTACCGACACTTTGTTCGCCAAGGAACACCAGCTTAAATTTGCGCAGAGGATTGCCGAATTCGCCGGATGACATGT
Source organism: Philophylla caesio (assembly GCA_963971545.1). Lineage (NCBI taxonomy): Eukaryota > Metazoa > Arthropoda > Insecta > Diptera > Tephritidae > Philophylla > Philophylla caesio. Next base: position 94,349,356 of record OZ020609.1, read on the forward strand.
TTTAAGAGTAATTTCTGTTTTTGATAATTGCTTGATTAATTAAGTCGCCTTCTCTTCTGCAGAGTTATCTCTGTGGAATTGTAATCTTTGGCCCCTTTCTTTCAATCCTGCCTTTAGCACTCCTTTCGCGTTTTTCTTGCACTTGTCACTAGTCTTCGTCTACGTTGGCGTAGTTGATTTCTTTTTTTTTCTTTTCCCCTGCCTGCTGACCTCTTTGATTTGGGCTGGATTACTTGTATTTACTTCACAAATTCAATACTAAAACTGCACCAAGTAATCAAATTCTGTGTTATTTTTTGCACTGAATATATTCGTCGTGACTTCGGCACGCAATAATCTATATTTTAAATATAATTAATTGTTTAAAAATCTTCACCAACACTACATCGCTTTTTCATTAGTCACCGTCAGCAACCAGATTATAACGTTAGGTTTTCAACTACTTTACCGACTTGTGTCGTGTTAAAAAAGTGCTTTCCAATGTTGCCGTGCTCAGTTTTAATTTTTGGTTAAATGGTAGATTTTGGTTTAATGCAAATATGTATTTATTAAGGTAAAAAAATTTACATTTTTAAAATTTGCCATCAGATAAAATGCAAAAAATTTTCCATTTTTAATATCAGTCTAAAACAAAATTAAATTTGAGTGCTTTTATTGTTTAATTTTGGTTTTACTTTTAATTGACTTTGCATTGCTCTCAAAATTTCAAATTTATAAACTTAGGGCCAGTTTTTCAGTGCCTGTTTGTCATTTAAAATAAGTTTAAACTCATTATGCAGTTTTCAGTCGACTTTAAACAGAGTTTAAACTAAGTTTAAACGGCCGATTGCGCACGGTTAAACATAGTTTAACTTATCAGCTATTTACTGATTACTTCGTTTTGGTTGCAACAAATTTAATTGAGCGCACAGAAACTTACTTTTTTTTCTTTTCTTCACAGTTCATAGCAGTCGATAGGGTAGTTTCGGTATTTCAAAGATCAAAAAGCAAACACTAAAGACATGTTTCTAAAACCTGTTCAATGAGTTTCCTTCAATAAAGTTCGTACATAAATTACAAAAATCACAAAGGAATTTAAATTTAAATATTTGCTAACTTTGCGCATTTATTACTACTAAAATGATTTTATATTAATCCGATTTTTCCATATTTTTTAAACCCAACTGTAGGTTAACGAATGTCAGATGTACAAATTACAAAACGATTTATGTTTGAATTATGAAAATACGTGGAACTTTTTGTTTTTTCTTTGCTGCTGCTACCTGTTAAATGTGCCTTGTATTCACTTGATTTTAACACGCTTATATTAGCTTCACATGTATGCTTGTGTGTTTGTAACCAACTCCTTTGGACTCGATTTTGACCCACTAAAGGGACAGATTTTATTTAAACTTTGTACACTTATCAAGAATTGGTGACAATACGATAATTCGATAAGTTTATGTAAGTTATATTGAATTTATGAGCACAGGCAGCCGGCAGTACACGACGTATGTATATATGTACATATGAGTACCTGATCGGATACAAAACGATTAAGGCGCTCATCGCACTACTTTTAGTATTCTGCATTATTTATTGTGTGAGCTTCAGAAATTTTTAACATTAACATTTAACTGAAAAGTGAAAAATAAATATAGTTTAAACAAAAACTAAAAAACACGCTTTTAAAGCACATCAAACTTAAAAGTGTAAATAATATATGTATATGTACATATGTATGTATATATGTATGTATGTTGCAAAAAAAGTGTAAGGCGCTTTGTGCCAAATTTTTCGTATATCGAGCAACCGACGCTTTTTTCACAATAAAACTAGCATATTTCGTTCATTATATTATTTTTTTTAACCTATATTTATTGGAATTACGGCGGCTGCGACAGTAACTTGGTATGCATGTAAAATCAAAATCATAGAAAAATATTTTCCTAATAGCGATCGCAATGGCAAAGTTTTTCTTAAAACATATGTACATACATACATATGTATGTATATACGAGTATGCCGTTCGGAGTTGAAGGTCCTTACATTTGTGCTGCAACACAAAGCTACATATACATATGTATATAGTTTAATCCTTAAATTATTTTTTAATTCACTGTCAACTTTAAACGGATTTTAAACTAAATTTAAACTTAATTTAACAAAACTTAGTTTGAACTGAATTTATAACAGCACTGAAAAACTTGTCCTAAGCCGAAGGTATTTGGCATTAGTGTTGCCATTTATGTTACAATATTTAAAATTTCTGAAGTATATCTATGTATCAGTTTACCATAAGAACCTACATAACCTACAAACTTTAAAAAATGCCAGTTATGCCTTTTCTACATTTCATCAACGGTAACAAACTCGTATAGTCATTATACATACTTCTAACTAGCGAAAAATTAAATTTTTTACAAAATGTCCTCTACACTGTACGAGTACATGGCGTTTAACAATCAGATATGGTCCGATTAGGGGTGACTGTTTTCTTTGTTGTGCCTCGGTTTTAATCCGGTTTTTGGTTCCAACACACTCAATGTGAAGTGCCAACTGACAAAATTAATTAATTTAATAAATTATAAATAAAAACTAACTTTCTTATCTGTTTACTTCTGCGATTAAAATTGCAGCTATCTTAATCACTGCTATTAAAAGGCTTCAAATGTAGCATTTCTAACTGATAAGATAATAGCTATTTCTTCCTATTTCCAATTTGTCTTATTCAAATATATTGAGGCGAGTACAATAGCGTTCGGACAATACATAAAGATCAAATGCCAATACCATCTGATAAAAAATATTTCAACAAATCAGCGTATTAATTAAAATAACTTCACAAATTGTAAAAATATATAAGTACGCAAACAGTGTATTTCCTTTTAAAACGTAAAATTATCGCACACGAAGTTCTTGGTGATCAGTGGTTGATTGAACTCTAAAGTAGTTAGTTAATATGACGCTGCGCCGTATAGCAATTTTTGTGTTGACTGTTTTTTGTCAATGCATTCTGGGTTTGTCATCTTCACCGGAAACCTTATTAACTGGACGAGTTGTCGGAGGTGTGTTGGCAGCTACGGAGGAAGCGTATTTTATTGTTTCGCTTCAACAAAGCGGCGTTCACTACTGCGCTGGTAGCATTATAAATGCGAATTGGGTGTTAACAGCTGCCCATTGTCTCACTTCAACATCCCAAGTGTTGAACAGTATTCTTATAGCAGGCAGCAACAATGTCAATGGCAAAGCAAGTACCACGCAAAAACGGGCGATTAATTCGTTTATCATACATGATCTGTACACCGGGGGTATAGCGCCCTACGATATTGGACTTTTGTACACTGCGGAAAGTTTTGAATGGACAACTGCGGTGAAACCAATCACACTGCCATCATCTAAAGTAAAGCCAACCGGTACGGCGGATTTATTTGGCTGGGGTTCGACGTCGACAACGTCTGTACCATACTATCCCACTAGCTTACAGGTGGCTAAGAATTTACCAATTATCAGTGAATCTGCATGTGTTGATGCACTAGGATCCAAAGGCGTTGATGTTCATTCAACAAATATTTGTACTGGACCGCTTACTGGGGGCATTGGAATTTGTACATCTGATTCTGGTGGTCCTTTAGTTCAAAAGCATAATGATAAAACTGTTCTAGTCGGCATTGTTTCGTGGGGAAAAATACCATGTGGCCAACCTAATTCCCCATCTGTGTATGTACAGGTGGCAGACTTCATTTCATGGATTTCGGCGCACCAGTCGAACTAATGTAAAAAATATTCTAAAATTGCAATAAAGGTGTTAAAACTGATATATACATATAAGAGTATATGTAGAACGTTCATAATTATTAGTAGCTTATTTATAGAACTATTAACGGCTAATAACTATTAAATTAGTCGTCTTCCTCTTACTGTTATACAACAATCCTAAGCCGACTCCAAACAGCAGATGATTAAAAGAAAAAAGTTCACCTAAAATATGTAGTTTTAAAACAATTTTTGAAAATTTTCACTGTAAAATTAAATACAAAACCTTTTTAAATTAACATTTTGCAAAGGAAAAAAAAATAATATCAAAAATATGATGAAAAGTTAGGAAAATCGCAAATAAAATATAAGCTGATTAACAGTGAGACCGTTTTCAGTGTATATATGTATGTATGTACATATCTATTAAAATTTCAAGGAATAATTCTAGATCCTTAATTTAATATTTACATTTTAAAATACGAAACTAATAGTTTGAAAATAATTATTAAAAACTTTTAAACCAAAATAAAAAAAAATATTTTAAAATAAACTTGTTTAAAAGTAAGTAAAGTAAGTAAGTTAAGTAAATATATACATAGGTGTGTTATAATTAAATTACGACAATAACTAGTGCTTTATATCAAGCAAAATCAACTTACATATTTGTGAATAAGGGTCTAAATAGGTACCAACGTACCGGCACATCAACACTGGTACAAAAATATTGTCATGCAGGATTATTTTTTTAATGGAAATCGGCCAGCGGGTCACGAACAAAATCAGGAACCCTCAACTTCTTTATGTGCGAAGAGCAATACGCTCTTGGTGTACACTTGTAAGTATGTAAATACTTACATATCACATACATACATATGTACATATTTTGTGCAAATGAAAGCCACTTCAACATTAAATTTGCATACATACATACATATGTACATATATATTAATTTTTAGCAGCCGCTGTGGTCGAGCGGTGCTTGCTATAACTCGCTATACCACTTAGTTCAAGGATCGAATTTCAGCCGGGGCAAATAAAATCTAAATCATTGAAATGCGTCGCTCTCGACAGGCAATGGCAAACATTTAATAGTATTTCTGCTATGTAAAAGCTTCTCATAAATACATTTAACCTTCGGATTCGGCATAAAACTGTAAATATCTTCATTTGTGGCACAATATATATGAGAGAAGAAAATGGGCAAAGGCTTAACTATGTATGTAGTGTAAGCTTCTTATTATTATTATTACTAATAATTTTAAGTAAAAAAGAAAAGTCTACAAAAATTAAATAGAAAAATAAACAATCAGCCGTTCTAGTGATGTTACCTGTTCTGGGTTTTTACTATAAAAACCAAATAGCTTTATGGAGCTGAAAGCTTTCTGGCAACATTGATCCATTAGAAAATCTGCATTATCGGCACAGTTAAACCATCCAATTGACAAGTATAAATTTTTACATTTGCATTCTTTGTGTTTTTTGGGTGACAGAATTAAACTAAACAATTACGATTTTCTCCCACCATAACACGAAATCGAATATTTAATTTATAAATTTAATATATTGTAGCTAACCCAATTTAATCGAATAGCAAATTATGGCCGATGAACAGAACGTAGCGGACACACAAAAGCAATTCGCTGATGTGGACATAAATAACGGAAGTGCCTCCGGTGTAGAAGATGACGAGGAAGAAGAAGTACCAGCGCCTGGTACTGTGAGCAACGATTTATTCGCAATAACACCAACCAGTGAGATACATGTAAGGAATCAAGTGTTAAAAATTTGCAATTTTGGTTGGAAAATATGGCATATCTGCAGTTGTAGTTGGGGCAAAATTGGGTAACATAGTTCATCTTCTGATTCATAAATAATAAAGGGCGGTGTCTCATATTTGTGACATTTACTTCATATTCACATTTATTTGTTTATCGCATCAATAGTTAAACGATATCGCAACATTGACCACTACACTCATACACAGGTACCGGCACAGAGCTCTACTATGCAGTCGAGCTGCCTTTCGCTATTTGTTGCTTGGTAAAAGACGTAAAACAAACCATCTTATCAACAAATATATACATATATGTATATGTACATACATGCATATATTTATGAAATTAAATGGAGGGCAATGAATTATTGTGTGGAACGAGATTAATATGCATACATACATATGTATGAATGTATGTACTTTAGAACAAAAGTTTCGATCAGTCAAATGCATGATACAAGAATTTATTATAATACTGATTTGATGATTTCTCCATTTCTTTTATAATTTTGATATTTTAGCGCCGAATCTCATCGAGCAATCTTGAAGATGTTCTGACTGACAATGGTGACTACTTTTTAGAAGTAATAGTGGCAGAACCACAAAAAGTGGGCGAAGGAATCGGTTCATACCTTACATATAAGTGTGTATCATACATTTGCAAAAATCTATTTAAATAAAAAAAAAATTATAATTTCTTTTGCAGAATAACAACGAAAACAAACATTCCGAAATTTAAGCGCAATGAGTTTAGTACAATGAGACGATTTAGTGACTTCTTAGGAATACATGACGTATTATCAGGAAAATACACAAGACTTGGTAGAATAATCCCACCAGCACCATCTAAAAATATTATAGGTAAATACATATTTATTGAATTACCAAAATGCTATATACATCATATATATGTAGTTAATATAAATCTGATTATATTTATATGCTTTTTTGTTACTGTAAAACTATAAGCAAAAAACTTAATCACCAACCACATATTTGTATAGGTAGCACCAAAGTGAAAATGAGTCCCCAACAAACGGAGCCTGGCGCACCGCGAAATGCCGAATGGGTCGAAACGCGTCGAGCTGCTTTACAACGTTATGTGAATCGCACTGCTCAACATCCAGTGCTGCGTGTTGATCTCGATTTCATCAATTTCCTGGAAAGTGATCAAGTAAATGCACTCAATTTCTATAATGAAACAGTAATAACTATTGAAATATCTTTAGGAACTTCCTCGCGCTGTTAATACAGCAACTTTGAGTGGGGCTGGCGTAATGCGTCTTTTCAATAAAGTTGGCGAAACAGTGAATAAAATTACATATAAAATGGATGAAAGCGATCCTGTGAGAGAAAAAAATTTTAAAGCACAAAAAATTATAAAAACAATAATTTTTTTTATTCTTGTTTCAGTGGTTCGATGAGAAAATCACTGAGGTGGAAAATTTGGATGCAAATCTACAAAAACTGCATTCATCGCTCAAATCTCTTGTTACGACACGCAAAGAGTTATCAGCTCTGACTGGTTTGGTCGCGAAGTCTGCGGCCATGTTGAGTACTTGTGAAGAGCATACAGGCCTCTCTCGCGCGCTTTCTAATTTAGCTGATGTGGAAGAGAAAATCGAACTATTACGTTCGGAGCAGGCAAATTCCGACTTTTTCATTATGTCCGAATTTGTTAAAGATTATATTGATCTATTCGGCGCTGTTAAGTCTGTGTTTCATGAACGTGTTAAGGTGTTTCAAAACTGGCAACACGCACAATTGCAATTGTCGAAAAGACGAGAAAACCGGGGGCGTTTCGAACTGGCTAATCGCACTGATAGGCTGGAGCAAGCGCAACAGGAAGTTGAAGAGGTGAGGTTAACAACAATTTTGTGTAACTTAAGTTTTATGTATGCATATTTATGAATACGGTAACTTACAGTGGCAAACTAAAGTTCAACGTTGCCAACAACAATTCGACGACATTTCGTCTGAAATTAAAAAAGAAATGGAACGATTCGAGGTGAACAGAATACGGGAATTTAAAATCAATACGATGAAATATATCGAAGATCAGATGGCGCATCAACAACAAGTAAGCCTAGTTAAAGATTAATTCAAACAAAATATAATTATTTATTTTATCAGATAATATCGTACTGGGAAACTTTTATACCGACTGCACGAGAAATTGTTTAAATAATGCTGTGTACTATACGAATAATCGCTTAAGTGCTAAAACGCAGAATACTTTAACTACACCTTTTCGTAATCAGCATTGATTGAAACGCATTTAAGAAGCTCACTTTATGCCAACTGATTAAAGCGCACTCTCTTTTCAATTATTATCGCCTCTCTTGGTCTGACGCTGTATGTGCTGAAGGATTGGCTATGAATATTCTGCGTATCTACGTTCCAAAATGTATTTTCTATTAAAAGTATAACTTTTATTTATATTTTTTTTTTTGTAAAGTATTCGAAGTTTTCTCATTTGTTAACTACAGCATAGACTTCAAAGTAATTATTAACGTTTGTATAGGATTATTATTGATCGAATCGTATAAGATCCATTTATTGGGTATGAGGAATTCAAATTCTGAATATGCAAAAATATTACAATACCTAAAAATAAAAATGTTATTTTATGTTTCTATTTTACATATGTACATGCATATGTATTTGTATGTATCTCAAAAATATTTTGAATATTTAATTTAATATAAACATTTACGGAAATTGAATAAATATGATTGTAAATAAAATAATGCTATTAAAATATTTTTTTAATACTATTTTTTGGTAGGGTACAAGGCTGTTTCTGTAGTCTATATTTTTTAAATAAAAGAGTCAAAGTAAGTAAGTTAAACCTCGCTCTGAACCTGCTAGCGCTGAGAAAGAGGGCGCCATAATAATTTACGATGTTTCTAATGGTAATTGTGGAGAATAGCGGCTTTTGCTAAAAGTGACCCAAAATTATGGGGTTTTTTCAAAATATAAAACCGAAAAATAACCCTGGCCGGACAAAGTCCGTCTACGTCATCAGCAGTACTTCCGCGTGATAATAATGTACATAATAAAAAATCACTGCGAAATTCCGCTTTCAAATACACCTGTTTCGAAAAAAAACCCTTAATTTTGGGTAACATTTAGCAAAATCCGGTATTCTCCATAATAACCGTTATAGTACTATTTTGGAGTGCACCACATTTCCACATCTGTATTACATTTCTGTCGTAAATTGGCAATGAAAACGCACGCATACGCATGTCATGGAGTTTGAGCTTTAATTTTTAATAAAATTATTTTCGTTATCAAATCCCGTGGCATCACTCTAATAGCTTTCGCGTAAACATAGGATTTTGACAGCTTATTATTCACCTTTCTATTCACTTTTCAAGATTTGCATTTGCATTTGATTAAAAGAAATAAATCTATGGCGTGCACAAAACTATCTGCTGGATTACAAGTTTTAAGTCGAAGTGGCGGCAACCGTGCACTGGTAACGTCTGTCACCAACGCCTGCCGCAACTACAGCAGCCGTAGCGATGTAGAAGAACCAATCCATACTGGACAGGTGAGTATCGCGGGGTAGCAGCCTATTACGCAAACAAAATGGTCTGTCTAAGTTTGTTTTGCATCCTCAAATTAATATAATATATGTATCTTCTATAAGGTTTTCGATAAGAATGATTATCGCAATGTTCGTTTTGTCAACGCGAAACGATATGTAAATGAAAATTGGGGTATCAACCTGATTGATGAGGTGCCACCAATCGAGGTTGCCGAACGCGTAGTCTATTGTGATGGCGGTGATGCCAACTTAGGTCATCCAAAAATTTACATTAATTTGGTAAGTTGAAATAAATTTATACATAATTTGCATCGATGTTACTATGTACATACATATTTATTTTAGGATAAACCTGGACCGCAAATCTGCGGATATTGTGGCCTGAGGTTCGTAAAGAAAGAGGGACACCACCATTGAATTTGATTACAAATGCTTTCTAACTACTAATATAAATACGTACACACATATATTAAAGTTGGAGAATTGAATTGTTGATTGAAATAAATAAAAACCTATTAACAGAGCTGCAAGTATCAATGTTATGATTGGCTTGTAAATTATTTGTAAAAAAGCGTATATTTTATGCAATATACATATATGTATGTGCTTATGTACAAGCGATATAAAAAGATGATTGTAATTTGGCCGACGCTTCTTTATTTTAAAACGTCTCGCGCCTAACAACTTTTCACGCGAGCAATGTTTAACTCCTGCAAGGGTTAAACTTGGAACAACGCATAATTTCACTTCAAATTCCATTCACTTCAGAAAAAAATAAGCAATCGTTAAATGACCTGGACAGCCGTTAAAATGAGAGTAGCATGAATGCCAAAAAATGTTTTATCGGACCACAACATTCATCAAATAAAGAAATAAATTGAGGAAGTAATTAAGCAGTTATTGGAAAAATAATGTAATATACTAAAAGCATTGCTGCTTTTAAAAACCCTCAACCTGTTACAAAGTTAAGAATATTTTAGCTCCTTACGCAAACATTTCGATATGTCGAAGCCGTTTATGTCAAACACTTTCTGAATTAAATGTAAAATCAGTTAAAAATGATTTCGACATATTTAAATCTAATCCCAAAATTTACAATACTTGCCAAAATTCAACCGTTTCGTTTCCGCAGTGACTTAACGGAAGTAACACATACCGGACAGGTAAGAACACAAAGCTTGGTACATTAAATACATTATCAATAAAATACTTACGGGTAAAATTAAAAATATGTTCGTACATAAAGGTATGGGCCGAGAATGATTATCGTAATGTGCGCTTTACCAATGCTAAACGATGGGTCAATAAGAATTGGGGTATGAAATATGGACACCAGCAAGAAACCATAGTAACCTCTAAACGCATTGTAGTTTGTGATGGCGATGGTCCCTTGGGACACCCGATCAGCTACATATGTTTGGTGAGTATATGTACATAAGTGATTACATTGTCGACATATTTTCAATAACAAATAATTTTGCTACCTTTAAAAGGATAAGCCTGGAAAACACTATTGCCATTATTGTTTGAAATCGTTCGTGCGCGAACAAAAGAAGAAGTAATTAGCTCCTGAGTGTACATACATATGTACATATGTACATATATATTTTGTTTATATAAGAGCATAATTTTTTATGAACATATTTTGTAACTACTTAAGAATACATATCCTCTGCCATTCGCACATATTTGCGTATCATGAGCCGTAGAAATGAAACACAATCTTTATTGCACACGTAAATATATGAAAGTGTGTTTGTGTATATTATGGACAAACGAATATAGATACATACATATTTGCATATTAATTTATGTTTTGCAACTTGTAATTGTAAAAAACCATTTAATAAGGTTTGCTGATTAAGCCAAATAAAACATAAAATTTAATTAAGAAAAAAAAAAACAATTAGCATATTTAATTTCAATGGCATAATAAATTTGTATATCCAACAAACTTTAAAGCGTTAAGCATAAATACAATGTTGAATCCATTAAATGTCTTTACGCAAAACAGTAGTAATTATATAATTTTTCAAAACTATAGTTAATATTAATATTAAAAAATAGTATTAAAATAATATCAAAGTCTTTACGTTTGCCAATTTATGGTTGTTTATATAAAATGAGAAAACTATTAATTATAACTTAGTGCACGCGTCTATGCGCTAATGAAAATGAATATTTACTTAGATTTAAGATACATATTTTTTTAGAAGTGTATGTATGTATGTATTTTTCAAAAATTTTCTTTGTTCTTGCACTTTAGATGGATTTCATTGAAACTCAGTACTGCAGTATCCCAATAATAGTCGCGTCCCCAAAACACTGGACCAATTTGTTAAATAATTATTGGGATATTATCGCATTCAAATTCATTTCATTGGTAGCAGCCACATATAGGAAAATCCATATCACGTATTTATACGTGCTAACTAAAGAATCAAAGAAAAAAAAATACTTTACGTAATATTTATCGCTTTTAATTGTCGTCCTTATACCCGCCGTCATTATGCATATGCACATATTCATATGTTCAAACATATACTCAACGTCACTTTTGCTACGTTCTAAATTTTTCGGCTGCAACATATCGAAATTCCAAAACAAACCCCATTAAGTCTCTCTCTCTCTTTACATGACGGTTAATAGGTCTGACGACGACAATGACATGTTTGCGCCTTTATTTGTTAAACGAGAAACGTTTCAACAAATAAACAATTCCTCATCTCTTGCGCTCGTGCTGACGCTAGCGTTCACACAATAATCCTTGTGTAGGTTTATTTGTTCGACGCAGACGTGCGTTCCCAAAAATAAATTACACTTGTTCTGTTTGCGCTCCATGAAGCTGCTCGTAATCAAATCAAAATATTAAGATATACGAAATAAATTTCACGAAAACATTACAGAACCAGCATAGAGTTGTACACATGAGATAATAGCAATGTATGATTGGCAATCAATTGTGCACATTCTTTGTAAATCGGGATTTTTACATCAAACGATGAACAAATGTAAATGCCAAATTCATCTGAACACTATTACCATACTGCTCCTATATATGTTTCGTTTGTGGTTGTTGATGCTGCGGTCATCCGTGTTGTTGCTGTCACTGTTGCTGCCGCTGCTGCTCTTGCAATGCTATCTGCTATCTGTAGCCTCAAATGAATTTCATCTAAAACACCAAACACTTAACGATCTAGTTACTAATACATAGTATATCTGAATTTGAATATAGACGTGTAATAAGTTGCCAACAATGATTCGGCCAATAAGCACCACTGGTCACCAGAGGTTCCGTGGTACGGCGTAGCCTTCTTTTGTTACGTAAACATTACGATCCGAATACTCCTCTTTTTTGGCAATGGTGCCTTCCTTTTGCTTAATGGCACCGGAACCAGTTGCATTGTCGTATGTGGTAATTGTCTCGGATTTGCCATCAATAGTGCGTGTTATAGTTGTTGTTGTATTGCCTTGAGAATCTTTGGTAATTTTTGTAGTCTCATAACTACCATCCGGTTTGCGTATGGTCTTCGACATGATGCTTTGACTGAACATTTTCGGCCCCTACGCAAAACCAGAAAAATATTGTATATTTATAATATGCACAAAAAGTATAAAACCAATCGCCCTTAAAGCTCAAAAATATTTCAAATAAATAGTTATATGGCCAAATATTAACTAAAAGTATTCTCATTTAAAGAATTTGCACAAAATTCAGAGTAAGAAAATAATTACATATTTGCAATACGAAGGCGGTGATAGTCAACAAATAAACTTGAGAAAGTTTGAAAACGAATTCACAAAAACTTATCGCTAAGATACTAGAAAACTGTGGGAATATATATGTTATATATAGTCATGGTCAAGGATGTGTTGCAATGGTTTATGGGGCATTTAAAATCAATCGCAACTACCATTATCAGAAAATTAAAATCTCGACGATAAGCTTAGCTCTTATCCAAGAGGTTTTAAAAACTAGAGATTGCGTGTTTTAAAATGTAATTATTTTAAGCCTTGGAAGTCGAGCTGGGTTTATTCGTGTTAATCCTCCGCCCACGAAGGGAAAGAAAGTCCACAGGAAATTTAGTACTTCAGACCGCTCTAAAAATAGATTTCAAAGAGGTACACTTTGCGACCTTCATTTTGATTTTGCCTCGAAAATGCAATATTTCTGCTTGCTCCAGTGCATCCAGAGCGTCTCGAGTTGCTGCCATCTTCTTACCACGGCCTCACACTCAATGTGCGGGTAGAGTTCAGTCTCCTTGATATGAACATAATCAAGCGCAAAAAAATCAGCTTGGCTTGGACATGTCGTTCGTATGGATGAAGATGCTCTGCCGAAAAAAACTTTCGACACGGCATCCATGGGTGGACAACGAAGGCATGGGCGAATACGAAGTATAAGTAACTGACAAAGACTTTTAGTCTTGTACAAATGTGTCAATATGTGAAAGTGGTATAATTATTTCACTGAATGTACCATTTAATAGGAAGAAAAACACATATGTGCGTTTGTTAAACAGACTTAACAACTTGACTATTTAATAATAGTGTTATGATGAATGCCAGGAAGAATACACTTAAGATTTTCTAGGGTGGTGGCTTATTGAGAAATCATTATTCGATGAAGAAATAAAAGCTTCTAAGAGGCCCAATGGTCTATTGTGCCCTCAGTGAACTACAACACATCCCCTAGACCGAGAGCATCTATAAATTTCAAATTGGATCCCGGTGACAGGGAGTGTATATACTCTTCCTTAGGCCACATCTGACCTAGCCATATCTCCCTTCGTCGAGCTATAGCATCGCACTCTAGAAGCTGGTGCGTGGGAATCTCACTTATTCTGTCGCAGAAGCGGCATAGGTCGCTCGACCCGATACGTAGTTGATGCAGATGACCCCTCAATCTGCAGTGGCCTGTGAGGATTCTAAGTTTTGATTTTGGGAGGTCTATAAGTATTTTGTACCGTTTATTACTATACCCCCCTCTATAGTTTCTTTGCCTGTAGCAGACTGTACATACTTGATAAGTTCCCTCGAAGATTCCTCCACCAAATGGTGTCGTACTACGTGGAATCATAGGTGTCATTGGCGTCATCATGTCCGGCCGTGGACGTGGCATACGTGCTACCTTCGGGGTATCTTCACTATCGATAGTGCCATGTATACGTCCAAGAATTGTTTCCTCGTCGGTAGGTTTTTTTTGACGAATACCACTACGAATAGCCTTGTTGTCGTTGCGAGGTAAAATATTTGGCAACTCCTCATTGGGCGACAAGCGTTGCATTAACGAATGCAACTGATCGGCATATATTCTAAGGAAATTTTGAGAGTTTCACAAATTAAAGAGTACTATTCATTACAAAGCCTTTGTCAATTACGTACTCGCCATCGAGGTCAGTGTCCATAATGTCACCCTTCTTCTGAAACTCCTTCAAAATGTCGATGTTTTCAAAGCCGGGTTTTAAAAAATCCTCCTTTATATCTTTGTCAACCTTAACACCGTTATCTATAATGAGCAATTTGTCACATACATATGTACATATGATGTGTCTGGCAAACTAATTGAGAATATTGTTATGCAAATACTTACCTTCAAATTCACTCACTGCCTCCAAAATTTGCTGCATCTGACGTTCAAAGTGTTTTTGCAATTCTATAGGATTAGTAAAGACTTGAAAAGCGAATTTGCGATTATCATCGACAAGTTCATCATCAGTTTCAGCTTCCTCGAACCACTGCGGCTTACGAAACTCGTCTTTCTTAGTTGCGCTGTCGGGAAAGAGCATGAAAACTAAATAAGCATTCATTCAATATAAATATTTCTTAATAACTACAGTGCAATGTTATTACCCTAAGTTAAGCTTTGGTTCATTAAGGGCCAGTTTTTCAGTGCTGGTTTAAACTCAGTTTAAACTAGGTTTAGTTAAACTCAGTTTAAATTAAAACTTAGTTTCTTTGCACTCAATAAAATTAGTTGCAACCAAAACGAAGTAGTCAGCACACAGCTGGTAAGTTAAACTAAGTTTAACCGAGCACAATCGGTCGTTTAAACTCCGTTTAAAGTTGACTGAAAAACTGCATTCTGAGTTTAAACTGAGTTTAAACGACAAACAGAGTTCAACTTGCACTGAAAAACTGGCCCTAAGTGTTAAACCAACTTCAAACCCCAAACAGTTTTTTCATGAACAGTCATTTTCAAAATGTATATTAGGCATCATACTAATGATTGCAAATACTCGTATTGCTTAAAACATAGGTCTCCAAACAAAAATTGTGGTATGCACTATACTAAACCCCGACCCATGCACTACTCTGGAGAAACATTCAGCTTATTCCGGTAAGTTCAAATTATGGCCAAAATATGTTCCTAATCAGCGTGGGAGTTGCGAGTGAAGGAATAAAAAAAGCTGGCAGCACTCAAAGGATAAATTTCAATATGCGCAGCCTCCGATTATTGCCTGGCCAATGTATCTATCCATACAAATACACATGTAATTGGCAAATTATCGATTTGGTTTTCCTTTTTTTTGTCGGTTTCACAACCAGATATTTTCTGGCTAAGCACAGAAATTTTATAAATATGTGCCTTGTTTTGCAATAATTAAAACATAAATGAAGCTTTTTTTTGCTATGCTACTTACTCGTCTTTACGCTCAGTCCCATTTGCGTTTGCCGAGTCCTTTTCATTCATTTTGAACATTTTACGCAAGATATCCATTTTTTGCACTTATCAAGCACCGCTAAATAATGGAATCAAATCAGTATAACCCAATAATTAAAATGTAAGCCTAGATCACGATTGCTCTACTTCGCCAACCACAATACTGTGCACACACCTGCTCCGTTGAAAAATAATAAATATTTATGTTTTTGCTTGGATTTGCAATATTTTCCGGATTTCTATCGCACTGCAAGGAATATACTCGAAAATTGTCTGTGCTGTCACACTTATCTTTTCTGCTGTTCGCCCTTATGGTTACTGGTTACTGATTACTCGTTGCTGCCGTGTTGTTCAATGCATCGTACATTTCTAAATGTAGGTTAATTCCCATAACACACGGATCGTTTGCGGTAATTAGAGAATAAGCGAAAAAATTGCTCTCACAAATGGTAAAATGTCCAGAAGAACGTGAACTTAAAAAACCATTTTTCGTGTCCAAAATTTGAACTTCAAATTTAATGAATTTCTTTGCTTAAACCATTATAAAAGAATATAATGTAGTTTAATTACATTTTTTATTACGAATTCAGACATTCTGAAGTTTCATGATTTGTACGTATTGAAAGAGTCGTTTCCCCATTGTTAAAAAATAAAATATGAATGACTAAAATTTGGGATATTAATTTCTGCCATTTTGATTGGGTCTTAGTTTCTTCAGATACGCTGAATTATTATTTTCGATACTAAAATTTTTTACCTTTGTTGATTATAATTATTTTACACAATGTTTTTACTTTTAAAAGTATTATATCCGATTATTTGATTATTCGAGCAAGTTGATTATTATGTTAATCGGTTAATAAATTACTCGTGTAATCAAGAATTGTATTACTTAAATAGATGATTAATCGAGTTATTTATGATATATGATAACTCAATAAAATTAATTAATTTTGCTCGTAAAATGAGTTGGTTTTGGAAATGAAATTAATTATAAATTTAAAAATAGGATCAGTTGTGTTCAAAGTGTACCAATCCGGAACCACGCTTATTAAACATCTGAAGGTAAGGGAGTAGAAATAAAATTACTATTATTATTACGTATACGATTTTTGCAAATACATATGTAGTACTTTTATTACTGACCATACTCAAAACATTGGTTAATCAAAAAGCAAATTTCGCAAGTATTTTAGATTTTCGTTAATCCAAAGTAGAAAAGTATTGATTATTTTTAAAATTATAGTTAATCTACTGAGAATTCGGCCGTTAGATTTGATAGAATTATTTCTATTAATTATTTCTTATAAAGCCTCTGTCCTGAAGTAATAGGAGTACTCAAGTATTTAGAGCCAGTTTCTCAGTGCTGATTTAAACTCAGTTTAAACTACGTTAAGTTAAACTCAGTTTAAATTTAAACTTCCTTGAGCTAAATTAAATTGGTTGCAAAACCAAGTAGTTAGATAATAAATTAAACTAAGTTTAACCGTGCGCGATCGGCTTTTTAAACTTAGTTTAAAGTTAAATAAGAAACTGCATACTGAGTTTAAACGACAAAAAGATTTCAACTTGCATTGAAAAACTGCACCTTAGTACAAGTATCGGAACAGCATTGAATAACAAAATCACTTCAATACATATGGTGACAATTACCGCATCATTAAAAAAAATGTACGTAACAAATTTAGTAGTTAAAGAGATAGTAGGTTGTCCCCATAAGCTAGATATAGCATTCGAAAACGCTTTCCTAAAAACAGCAGACTATAGACTGGGTGTTAAAATTATGTATATGTATGTATATGCATGCATGGTATTCTAACTTACCAGTTTTTTCAAGTTTTATTTTTTTTTTCAATATGTTTATAAATAATCAATACGAAATACATATGTATATACATATGTATATAAATTATTCTTTTACATTATTATGGTTGTAAAAAAGATTTTGTGCAGGTGAAAAATAATAAAATTTAATTCAAATCCAAAAAAAAACGTATAAGAATTGAACGTTAGAATGCGATTAGAAATAAATAATGTTCTGATTGTCAGCAGTAGCAAATGGAATTGTAAGAAGAATCTTAAGGAATACATATGTACATGATTGTGGACTTTTGACAAACAATTTATTTGCTTTTAACATATTTTACTTTGGACGCATTAATTTTAATATTTCACAAATTATTTTAAATTGATTTATATGAACACTACTTGTTAATATATTGATGTAATTTTTGAAAATATAATAAAAACCGTTGCATTCAGAGCTTGTTAGGAAGAGTACTAAGTCGAGTTATACTATGAAGTTTCCACAGTTATGTATGTATTTCAAATATTTTTGTATTTGTCCAATTCATAATTTGTGAGGCTTATCGCATTTTCTAACATAAATAAGATCAAACAACATGACATACAACTTTGATCGTTTTTTATTTATACAAATAAATATATGCACACATTATTATTATAAAAATGTTTTTACACATTTAATAAATTCATTCAATGTTTAAATAACTTAGATTTAGATGTAACAATATAACGTTGCTGAACAGTCAAGTCCCCAACTGACGTTTTAAATTTTTTGGGGAAGCAAAAAACAGAATTTCGAACACATCCTATTACTTGAAAATGCATAAAAAAGGTATTTTGAAAAATCATCAATTAGGGCTTTCCACATTCCATTAACGTTAGAAAATGAAGTTTCGAAATATATGTATGTACATATGTAATTAATATAAACTTCATATCATTTTAATTGCAATTATTTATGTATATACATATTTTTATATGTATTTAGTTTAAATACAATTATTTTTACTTTAAATTGTTGTTTGGTATACTTTGAAACTGCTTATTTCTTCTTGAGATCGTTAAAAATACATAAATACATACATATGTATCCCAGTTTAATTATTCATATAGATCGTTAACATTTAAACTCAATTTAGCTCTTATGAAGCGTTACATTCACGATGCACAATTCGAATGGCTTTTGACACAATACTTTAGCTAAAATTTAAACAAAATACATAAAGTTAAGTGTTTTGGAAATTTTGAAATTTTAAATTGGTTGTCTCATTCATTTCAAATTTCTTAGGCGGGAAATTTTAAACTGGTTCATCGTTTCAGGCTATATTTTCCTTATCTTGTTCACATACGGACCGATTTTTGGCCAGAGCCAATTTCCACATTTTGTTTTCATCAGCACATTTGGTCGTAATGGCATTACGCACTTCCTTTTCCGAAACTTTACACCTACGTGTAACAGCAAATATAATATCCTGTATTGCCAAGGGGTTGAGCATTTTCTTAAGTGGTTTATTATGATCTTTAAAAGCTGGTGATGGTTTGCCCGTCATTGAATGTGTGGCTAAAGTTTCGCGGTTGAAAACGGCCATCATGAGTTTTCGTGTCGCAATTGACGCAGAAGCCCAGCTGATAGCATCGAAAACCTTGGTCGATATTCGCGTATTATTAGGACCAATCGAACAGTAAAAAACTTTCGGTTCCTGTTTACCTGTGGATGGTGTGCTTTGCTCAGAATCTCTCTGATGTGGCTCTACTGGTAACTTCAGTAAACTTGCATTATTACGATTCATCTGTAATGGTAAAAGAGGCCGCGATTCTGCCATTTCGAAGTTCGGCGGTTCAGAGTACTCAGACTCCTCTTGTGATACTTCACGAACATCGAAAATTTTTTGTTTAGAGTATGATGTAGGGTTTTCCGAAGATGTTTTAAGTCGTTTGGAACCGCCTGGACTTACTGAGCATGAAGCACGATTTTTTCGTTCAAAATGTGATTTCTCTTGGGTATAATTTTGTTCATTTTCAACCTCGTACTTAACATAGTTAACATTTGACTCGAGTGCCTGTTCCTCTGCTAAACATATCTCTAGACGTTCGGAATCTGCAGAACAATTTAAGTTAAGCGCATTATCTTCTTCAGCTATTTCTATCTCTATAGGGCCATCTTCGCCGTCGGGGTGGCCATCAGCGATTATTGTATAATTAACATTTCGCGGCCGAACATCTTGTGTGTTATTTATAATCGTATGCGGGTTCTGTGAAACGATGTCATTTTGTTGCGTCGTTGACGACACACTACTACTCAATTTTGTTGCTATATACTGTGAGTTTGTATTATTGTGCACTAATTTTCGTTGCTCTAGCTGTTCATGTGGCTTATGAGGTAGTATAACTTCTTCACATTCCTGTGCATTTATTGAGCTTGGCTGTGTGTGATACAATTGCATTTGAGGTGATGTACTTTGTTCATGCGGTTGCCTTTGTTGTTTACTTTGCTGATCTTGCTGCTGCATAACCATCGCGTTGGCTACAACAACGGATTGTTGCTGTTGGCGGTTTTGTTGTTTTTGTATTGTTAAACTACTTCTGTTTATATTTGAAGACTGCATTTGCGATAACATTTCTGAATGCGCGCGCAATTCAGCCTTAAGAAGGCTTATTTTTTCTAACAACGCTTTCTCTCTCTGTCGTTGCTGATCCATGTAAACATTTAGCAGGTAATCGTCGCTAACACCTAAATCAGTATTTGAAGTTTGCGTCCATGTATCAAGCATCATCGGGCGTTCATTGTAGTATTGCATCTCACCCGGTTCAAAGGCGCGTGAAAAATTTGCACTCGACGCACGTAAAATTCTTTGCTGAGCTTGATTGTAGGTCGCTGTGCATATAACTTGCCGATTTTCAGGTTGATGGTGCTATTTAAGAGAATAAATTAAATTAAAACTGATTTTATAGATATATATGTATGTATGTACATATGTATGTTTATAAATAAGAGAAGGAAATTCTGCAAAGAAAGGTTATTATTCATTGCATTCTAAAGCATTTTAGAGATAATTGCCTATATACGCTTTCGAACTGTAAACAATAAAGTGAGTTTATTTCTGCTTATTTTAATGACTTACGACTTGGTTATGATCCATTATTAGAAAAGCGCTGGGAAATATATGTAAAACTTTATGCTTAAGATGATTGCAAGTAGAATGCACTCCGCTTGAGGTGATCGATCGTACTGACTTCCATGGTTCTTGCACAGAGGGTTAGTTGGTATTTTATAAATGTATTTTCGTATTCTAAAATAAGGGTAGGTAAAAATGGTTTAAATGCAATGCGACCCAAGGCATGGCTTTCCTTTGTTAACTCACACAAACAAAATGTATCTACATATGCATATACATACGTATGTATGTTTGTACAATGCCCAACCCTACCTGGACGTTTAAGAACTTTGTGTAACTATTATACAAAACAAATACCAAGTGAGGGTATATTGTATAAATTTTGTACCAGGAAGTCAATTTGCCATTATATTCTGCTTCGAATGAAGGTGCAGGTAGCTGGAAAACTATCATACCGCTTTAAATCCACTTCGATCTAACTAGCTACTATGTAATTTATTTGTCCAGCCTGCTTCCACATAACTAGCATGAAATCCTTCTTTGGATTTGCTTGGAGGTTTTTTTTTTGCTCAAGGTTACACAAAACAACATGTGATTTACTTTTGAAAACAATTTTTCGCGCGTTAAAGCGAAACCTGCACTATCAATATTTATACCAACATTTGGATAGACGACTATTCAAAAACTATTGCGCTAGTATTTACATACTTTTTCTAATGTGCTGTTAAAATTGTTACGGATATTACCTGTAAATATTATCCTTATCCGGAAGTACGGCGTTTTTATATCGTTTAATATATGTTGTGTGAACAGTGATCTACATTTCAAAGCTTGCTAAACATTTTGGCTTTGGTATCAGGTTCTAACAATATTTTACCTTAAACGGTCAATAAATATCCATATCTTGTATAGCGATCGATTTTTGGTGATGAATTTTGAACGTGTGGAGTGTCGTTGTTATGGTTGTAAAAATAAATGAAACAAATAACGACAATTTATATTTGTAAATAATAAAGTTGCCACACCGTACCAATCAGTTTTGTATTTAAGGGCCAGTTTTTCAGTGCAAGTTGAACTCTGTTTGTCGTTTAAACTAAGTTTAAACTCAGAATGCAGTTTTTCAGTCAACTTTAAACGGAGTTTAAACTAAGTTTAAACGGCCGATTGTGCTCGGTTAAACTTAGTTTAACTTATCAGCTGTTTGCTAACTACTTCGTTTTGGTTGCAACAAATTTATTTGGGCGTAAGGAAACTAAGTTTAAATTTAAACTGAGTTTAACTAAACTTAGTTTAAACTGAGTTTAAACCAGCACTGAAAAACTGGCCCTAAGTGTGATTATTTAAATTGTGCACGTTTCAAAACGTCAGTTAAAATATCCTTGGGAATCAAGATTGATGAATATCAATCTTGCTTGTGAATGATCTGTGGCAATTTCTTTCCCTAGGATTCTGCTCATCGCGGTTTCAATTTATGTGAAATTATTTATGTTCTTTGGTGTAACTTATGTACACACAAGAACATATGTATGTATGTACATATATACATACGTTGGCACCTAAATATTTTTTTTTAATGTTTGGCTACTTAAGTACATTTGTATGTATGTAAGTAATAATATATAGATATAAAGAGAGGTATACACTGCGACCAGTGGGTCTATTGTGCCCTGTAAGTAATAATAATAATCAAAAACAAAATTTCAAATTACCATTTTTTCACTTTATTTTTAACTTAAACCAGTTTGTAATGGTCCAATAACTGAAATCATCCCCTAACGATGTTTAGCTCCGCATGGTTCTAGTTGGTGCATTTTTTCATACTCCCTCTAAATGGAATTATCAAAGCCATACATATTTACATATGTACATGTGTCTTAAACATGTACATATGTATGTGTGTATGTATGTACAAACATATATACATATGTATGTACATACGTGAACTAATTAGATACCTACCGAACAGTAGGGTTGGGTGTTATGCCCATAGGGTCGAGTTTTTAACAAGTCTTATTTCATTATGTTAAGGATGTACAGTCGCTGTTAATAGCGAAGTGAGATTTATATGTAGATTATGGCTTTCTTAATCTAATTAGAGGCCAATGCACCATAATACGTTCGATTCCCAGCAGTAATCGAAGAATAAATTAATACCCTATTACACGTCAATTTCTTTATTAATCTTATTTAATAGTTTGGAGACAAGTGTAATTTAATTTAATTTTTCTGCTACATAACCTGTTTCAGTATATTTTAAATCATTAATTTTAATATTAGTGTAAAGCCTTGACAATGGTTTAAGTGCGTCAAATCATATAAAGCTCTTAATACATAAGACTTTTTAAAAACTGAACATTGTATTTTACTGAAACAAATTCATACATAAGTTATTTTTTCTAACTGATTTGCAGATACATATCAAAGATGGGTATGTCAAAAATTTAAATTACTTAAGTTATTTGGTTAGAAAATTGTAATCATTTGGAATTTATAAATATAAATACTTATAATCCAGAACACTACAAAATATTTGAAACTCCATTAATTACACATAATTCGTGGTAAACTTTATATAAATGACTAAATTAAAAAAGAAACACTTTTAAACAAATAGCACAACTATTATATAAATATACTTATGTATGTACATATATGTACATATGTACATATTTATACCATAAGGAAAAATGCTCGTTGTTATAATGATAATAATGTTATAATTTTGTTTTATCATTTATATAAATATCATATCTGTATAAATTTTTATCGTTTAGCATATAAGTACAAATTTTTCAACACAAAAAATATGGTTAAAAAATCAAATTATTTTGCTAATATTCACCTTTGATTGCGGGAAGATGAAAAGGGATTGTTCAGACTCCCATCACTATTAGGAAATTATTTTTCTTTGATCTACATACTTCGATTTTAAATGGCCCGGCTGAGATTCGAACATTAGATATCAGTGGCATATAGCTACACATTCAGTCATAACGGTCTTTTATGACTAAGGGAACCTTATAAGAAATTTATTTTGATTCTTTGGATACTGCGAAGTTTAAAGTGCTTAAACATACATACAGATATATGTTTAATATGTCCATATGTAAAAGTAGAACAAACTTGGAATTTTTCTTATTCTTTATATTGCATCTTCTTTGTTTTACTTTTCTACACTATTTAGAAATTTACTGTTATAAACAAATTAAACGAAGAAAAAATACCAAAATGCAGGTCAAAAGAAAAACTATTTAAATACTGTTACAAAATTTGTATACATACATACATATGTACATTTGTATGCATTGTGAATAACTTAAGTTAAAAAATCAGGAGCTAAAGTAATGTAGTATGTACATAGATATGTATGTATGCATTTAAGACAATTTAAAAGTAATAGCCAATAAATCAGAAATATTTCCAACAAAAAATATGCAAATTCAAATAAACGAGACAATGGAATTAAAGCAATATATTCGTGAAAGCGTTATTTCGGCTAATTCTGAGAGATGTGATCTAGTTCGTGAAGTTCTTCACAACATTTTAAATGTTGATAGAGAATATGCGCGCTATGTAAAAGATAGAGCAACCAAAAATTCAGAGGACTTTTCCAGTACAGGAACATCAAAATCTATACGAGATGAATTCAATGAAGCCACAGTTAAGGAAATGTGCGGTGAAGTGAAAGACGAAATTAAGCAATATTTTTCTGTCAACTGTGATTGCAATACAAATAATGAAGTTCTAAAAATGAAATTAATGAAAAAAAACCATGAGCACTGTATAAAATTATTAAATGAAATATCTACTATTGTGGAAGAAATTGGAAAAAAACTTATAAAAGATCCTAAAGACTTAGTAAAGAGTGGAAATAACAACAACACATCTTCGCCAGGGTTAGTGGAGTATCCAAAGCGTATCGATGTAGAACCACCAATTATAATTCTTGGTCCTAACGGCACTGAGGTTCCCGAGGCAAATTATTTAAAAATTCGTTGGAAGACACCACAAGGCGCCGCCCGCATGCTATGTTCACTGGTGTTCGATCGGACTACAATACTAATGACAAACTTCTCAGATATAATATTGGATCCTTATAAGGTCTCCGATATTGAACATTGCGTTAAAGCGAAAACAATGGCAAGCACTGAAGAAATACATAAAGCCGTTGCTAAGAAGTGTCATGATACACATATTAAATTCATGAAATATAGATTAAGTCGAGGTATTGAATTTTAAATTGTATGTACATAATATATATGTACATACACAAGTGCATAAGGAAAGGTTTACTTGAATGTAATTAGATTAATATAAAATTATTTATATAATTTTTCAAATTTTTCCAAATTTATTGTACCGAACAATGTGTCCCGAAATGCCAGTGGAAAGTTGAATGTGGTATCGAAAAGAAAATAACTAAGTTGACATTTAAAGTTATTTGCAGATTTTTGACAGATTTTTAGCTAAGAATGCACACTTTTTAGTAATATATGTATAATTATTAATTTCCTTAGATAATATTTTTGTACTTATTAAATTTAGAGGTTACTGAGCGATATTTCCTCTTTTGTAAAAGTGACAATAACAATAGTTTAATTAATAAATTCTTACCAAGTTAAGGGAAAAACTGCAACTTTTTTGTTCATTTTTTTACTACACATTTATTTAATAACCAGTTAATTCTTATACAATTGTGTTTAAAAATTATCTCATTTTGATTTCTTCGGATCCCAAGCCTCGATTTTTGGTGTTGTAGTTGAGTACGGCATATATTGTTCTATAATATCAAAGAAAATATGTTTGTGCTATAAAAAGTACATTTTTGAAAAGCAAGTGTTTACATTTCGATGTGCCATTGCAATTACTTATTAATAATTCATGACTATATGTAAAGATTTTTGTAAATTAAATTTTGTTCGTTAAGAACAGAAATTCCCCTAGTTATTTCAAAATGATTCAAAAAGATAATACAACGATTTTCTCTGTTTTACATCTAAGCTTTGTAACGCTATGCAAACTATGAAAACTTTGGAATTAGTTTTTACGTACTTTTTATTCTCATTTCTTAACCAACATCCAAACTACCAGAATTAAAGTAAATTTATAGTAGTCATTGTGTGAGTAGGGTTCTCAATAAAGATTCAGCTACAATCCAAACTGAACAAAAAGAAAATGTCTAGGTGTATAATCATCCTAATTTGTATAAATTATGTTAATAGATAGAATTTTGAAGTGAAAATATTATTTAGTAAATAATTCGCAAGCATCTACAGTTATTCTAACAAAATGAAGATCCCTCAAATGATGTTCCCTTCAGTGATATTTAATTTTATAAACTTCAATTAGCAATTAAAATGTTTAATCGTTTTCTAAACTAGTTATATTCTCTCAGCCTCGACAGAAAATCTACCGAAACGAATATAAATTGCAACCATCAAGCCCAATTTCCAAAATTCGTTTGCCACCTTTTAAACCTCAAAATTTTAAAGCACATAACATCTTAAAATAGTTGTTGCATAGCTGGCCAAATAATTATTGTTCGTGAAATTGGCGAAGAGGAAATATTAAAAATACAAATGGACATCTGCTAATTAGTGTATCTACATATGTACATATGTTACTATTTGAAAAATTACCTTTGGTACCAGACAGATTTTCACTATGATCACTAATCCACTTGTACTTGGGTCGGCTGCCGTCGCGAGTTGGCGGTAAATCGGTCTGGAATATAATATTTATTAATAACATACTACATATTGCATTATCAATAATAAACCATTGCTTTTTCATACCTTGTAATGCATCCAGCCATACCATTCGGCAGGTATTTGTGAACCGTCATATTCTAAATTAACATGATCCGTAAATTCTACCCAGCGATTGCGACCATAAAAGTAATATGGATTTTCATAATATTTGTTACCATATTTGTCTGTACCAATTAACGTTCCAATTTTTAGATCATCAAACCTAAAGTATAATAAATTTTCTTTTAAAAGAGTATTTTCTTTGCGCTTATATAAGCAAAATACAATACTACTGACCTATACAGCTTCATGTAGGCGTTTTTAATGCCACCCGATTGTCGGATGATTTGAAAAATTTTAGCGACACGATCTAAGCCTAGATATTTCGCCATATTTATCTGGAAAATTTTACATAAATATCAAAATTAATAAAAACTATATTCTAAAAATTTACTCGTACCTCAGCGCTAAGATAGCAACTCGTTGTCAAAAACAGCTGACAAATGACAACAATAAAGTTATCGATAGAAGACAGCGATAAGAAGCTGAAAGCAGAGAACTTATATTTGTCAATACACGTTCTCTGCTGAAAGCATAGAAAAGTAAACTCGATATTTCACGGTACGAAATATATGAGTTTGGTAATTCCATATGAAAGCAAATTAATGTATGTTTGTGGATAGTAAAATTGTTAACATTTGTTTTACTTAACACTGATAATAATCTATTATAACATTTATATATTATTAAATAATGTCACTAAACTCCAAATTCCTAGGTAAAAACACTGAACACACCTCTATCGGCTTTTGGCTTGAACAGCCGCTGTCATATTTGACATTTTTGATAAGCGTTTTTCTTTTGTCGTATTCTTGAAGTGAATCATTTTTGTGCATTTCTTAGATTGTGCCTAGGAATTCCTACACTTTTCGTTGCCTATTTGAGATCGTCTTCTAACCACTGCCAAAATAAAATATGGCGAAGAATACCTCTAGTTCGGCTTTCCGCAAAATCGATGTGGATCAATATAACGAAGACAACTTTAAGGAGGACGAGGCGGACGCAATTTCAGCGATTGCAGGCCCAGATGAAAACGAAATAACAACACTCCTCACACAGGGTAAATCAGTTGAGGCTTTAGTTAATGTTTTACAAAATGCTCCCTTGCGTTGCAAACAACAGCAAGTAAAGGTATGTGCCACATTCCCTTTATCACTACTCATGTACATATACATATAATTGTATTATCTCACCTGGTGCTATGTAGGACAACGCCTTGAATATAACGCTACGTGTATTGCTGTCTATAAAATCATCACAAATGGATCAAGCCGTCGAAGCGCTTGAAGAAAATGATTTGCTAGATATATTAATGAAGTATATATACCGCGGCTTTGAAATTCCGTCGGAAGGTTCCAGTGGGCATTTGTTACAGTGGCATGAAAAAGCCTTTGCCAAAGGTGGTGTTGGCTGTATTGTGCGGGTGCTTTCGGATACGAATCGAGCATAAGCTACATATATAACATTAAACAAAATATATCTAAGCGAATGAAAATAGTAAAATCAAAACAATTATTTGAGCTATCAATTCCAATACATCCACATCAACGATTCAATAATTGAATCATGATCCACAACGATACTGAGATGAATAATTTGTTAAAACCGTACTACATACATACTAATATGTTTATAAAAAATGTCGTAATTCACTGGCGTATTTTGTTGCAATTGTTATTGTGCAGAACCTATTGTATGACATGGAAACGGTGTGTCTGAGCTTGTAGTCAATATGTTTATCATGTTTTTTTTTACATGTAATGCTGCATTTCATTGAAAAAATAATTAATGTTTATTTTACAATTAAAGTATTAAATTGGCAATTTTTTCATAATATAACCAACTGTCGATTGAGGGCTGAGTGTTTTGGGTTATTCGCTGGGAGTTATAATAATTAAGATTAAAGTAGGAAGTCAAGTTAAGCTGTCCACAGAATTCTAAATTGATTTTCACTTAAGCTGTTTGTTTTTGAACGCAAATACGAGTATATATATAAATTCTAGCTAGTACAGTGAAGCCTGAACGTAA
The DNA here is from genome assembly GCA_963971545.1 of Philophylla caesio. NCBI lineage: Eukaryota > Metazoa > Arthropoda > Insecta > Diptera > Tephritidae > Philophylla > Philophylla caesio. The sequence continues at coordinate 94,377,849 of OZ020609.1, forward strand.
CGAATCATCTAAACTCGCAAATGCCTCGCAACCGCATAAACCTCGTAAACGTTTTTATTATTGTATGAAAAACCGGTTTATTTACGAGGTTTACGCAGTTACGAGGCATTTGCGCGTTTAGATGAATACCCATACTATATTACATTCAGCAAAATGGTTTGTTACAAAAACAACGCAATAAAAATGATTTGAGTATATCCATACATATTTACTTTGTTTACTTCAACACTATATTTATTTTATATAGAGTTATACAATTTTGTAATAGCGCTTAGAGGAGATGCATTGCTTATTTTTGCAAAATTAGCTAGTTTAATTTTTTTTTATTTTTTAAGTGGAACGCTTCGCGATTTTGCGTTTCATCCTTGCGCAGGAGCCATGCTCATCTTCTCTGTATCGTTCCAATTTTAGTATATGTTCTGCCGAAGCAAGAATGGATTATGTATAGAAAGTATAAACAAATTTTAACACGTATTGACTAACTAATAAAATAACAAAATATGTACGTACACAGCTAAAAAAATCACTTTCACGGATTACTTACAAAACTTTATAAATTGCTTTAAATTAAAAATAAATTTTGATTCTAAAAACGATAATTACTTGCTTTTTGGTCTAAAATTCAATATGAATGCTGTGTTAAATATTTGTTATCAGTGTCTTCGCGTTAACCTCCAGTAAAAAATAAACTTTATCAGTTACGCGAACATAATTGAATTAGGGTGTTTCCAAAACAGAGTAATACCTACATAGCATCAATCTCCTAACTCGCAAAGCAAAATAGATAAAAAAAAGAAACACTGTCGTGGAGTACGATGTTCTCAGTTTCGGATTTGAATACGACGACTTTTTTTTTGCTGTGCGTCAGTCAGATCTTCTCGATTTTAATTTACGAAATGGGGTTTTGTTCGTTTGAAACGGCGTTGAATCCTTTTTTTGACAGTTTTGAGAAACGAAAATTAAACGAGTAGTTAGACGCTAAAGTTTTTTTTTTATTCATTTACTCCTTTTATTTTAAATTGCTGGCAATTTTCTTAAGATGTACATACATTGTATGTAAATAAATTATTTCATGTTTTGTGAAAGATGCTATGCAATACTACATTTTGGGAAACATCCTTACTTCATAAGTGGAATTTATTTAGAAAATTCAACGAAAGTGATCGATATTTGTTGTTTCTAAATCATAAAAATACAACTTATTATTTTTAATAATGCTCTTGTTGTGAGTATAATTCAAATATATTTGATCATTATGACCATGTTTCATATCTATTTTTGGTGTTTATTTGTTGTTGATGTTTTTTTTGATTGGATTAACTAGAAAAAGCAAACTTGAAGTAGAAATTAAACTTGACAATGAAAATGCGAATAAATGTATATGTATATGCATGTATAATGAAGAATACAAATCACCAAAGGGTGAAGAAGCGCACCATCAACTAACAATATTTCGAATAACATCAATCACGCGTTTAACTTTACCACATATGCGTTTCACGAATTTCGCTTATTATATGATTAGCTCTGGTGAGCGCCTGAAAAGTAAAGGAAAAGAAAAAGTTATTTAAAATTATTCCTACATCTGAGTGCTGCTGCATTGATAGTTGATAGTTTCAAATGTACAACATACCTTCAACATATCAGCCGCCTCTTTTCGTCGCACCGCTATATGATCCGATTCGTTGAGTAAAGTTTCGGCTTTTTCCGACTTGTAGAGATGTGTGACTAGCTCGCTCTGTAAGTTGTCTTTAACATAATTAACTAAGAAATGCATTATAGCTTTTGGTACAGAATCCTGTATGGATTTGCGCACAATGTAGAAATACGATTTAATTAAGCGTTCTAAAAAAGAATACAGATTTTAATAAAAGAAAATAATACATATGTTTGTAAGGATATTATTATTGTAGCAGGGCAAAGATCTCAAAAGGTCACGTTAACTAACCGAACACTTTTAAATACATATGTACATCTTTTACTATTCGGTAAAATTATGGAAGCTACTGTGTACCAATTTTATAATTTATCAACAAATGTATAAGTTTTATCTTAAGAGCGTACGCAGCACAACAGCAACACTGTACAACAGTCAAAACCACACTGGTTTTCTGAATTTTCGAGTCACCCTAAGATTGCTCTACAGTACGTGGTTCGTGCAGAAACTGGCATTTGTAAAAAAAAAAATTTTAATTTTATTTTTAATCTTGGAAGGAATCATAATATAATATTAGTTTTTAAATTTGACTGTATACAAATGATGCTGCAGTTCGAAAAATTAGAGCTTGAGTACATTTTGCGTTCGCGTAAAAATTTGCAAGCATCTCTCTTTGCGAGAGAATACTCCAAAATTCTGAAAAATTTCGTTGCTGGATAACTCTTGCTGGACTTTTACACGAACAGACTTAATATGAAATTTTCACCTTTAAAATTCTTAAACAAAAATTTCATATTTATTAAAATTGCAATCAGCTGTTTTCTTGCTTGCAAATTTGTGCTGGGTAAAATTTGTCCCTTAAATGAAATGTCATTTTTCGCTCTCAATTTCCCCTTCCTTGCAAATTTTTTGGTTACCGCGAACGCGATTTGACAAAAATCGTGATATTTCGTACCGATTTGTAACAATTATCAGCACCGCGAACACTCTTATTATAAAATGAGTGTTAAATATGCAAACAGCAAGTAATTGTTAGTTTCGTTAAGTTTCCTTAGTAGCGGAGTGTTTCAAGAAAACACTCATGCAATGTTATAAGTTTTGAATGATTGATTGATTGGAAGTGAACCATGATTTTCTTATTTTCTCCGGTAAAATAAGTCCAAAGTTTCTTGATTTCGTATTTTATCTATGTCGGTTGCTTTAATGCCGCAATGGCGTCGTTTCTGTTTGCATGATAATCTTTGACTTCGTTTTGAATTTGTTAAACTTCAATCGGCTGCTATGGCCACTACTTCTCTGAACGTGTACGATCGTGTACTGCATATTTGAATGGACAGGAATTCAATCAGCTGTTCGTTACTCTTGCAAGTTTCTGCAAATTTTGTGTTCGCGTAATAATCGCAAGCAACTCTCTTTGAGAGAGAATAGTCCAACATTTTCAGAAATTTCGTTACTGGATAATTCTTGCTGAACTTTAAGATGAACGGACCATATTTTTTATGATTCCCTGACCCCAAAAACCTTTAGTTACACTCTTTTAATAATAAACAAAAAATGTTAGAATGTTTTTTTACAAATGCCGCTTGCTGAACAAACCCGTTTACTGTAGAGAAAACTTAGGGTGAACCGAAAATTTGGATTCAGCAGACCCAAAAGTTTTAGAAACTCGAGGGGGATTTTTAAAATACTAAATTTGATTGTACTGTGTAATTTTGCAATAAAGTGTAGACTACCTGATTTGAAAAATAAGAAAAACTATAAGGCAATCCATCACAAACGCAAAACCCTCTTTTGACACTGATCTACACAAATATGTATAAGTTAAGCCAAGCATTTTTTTTCGCCGGATCTCACACCGATATGATTTTCACTACCGTACGAGATTTAAAATTCCAATAATACTCACCAATAACATCACAGTCCCTTTGTTCCTTATCGGTTAAACGCCGAGAGCCATGTGCAACTGGCATATCGGGCAATAAGTTGACCGCTTTTACCGGACTTGTAATATTATTGTGTAATGGTGTGTTGCTTGCGGAATTCTCTTGACTCTCCAGTGCACGCACCGCCGGCGATGTTGAGGGTGCTGGAGGCAATATTGTTGATAGCCAACTGTTGCCGACAATGTTCTCGCCAATGTGGTTCTGTAAATTAGAAAAAAAAAAAATCCAAGCATTTAATATTAAATTCATACAAATTTTATTAAATGTACACACCTGTTCTGACGTATCATTTTGCTGATAGTGATTTTGTTGTTGTTGTTGCTGCTGCTGTTGTTGTTGCTGCTGCTGCTGCTGCTGTTGTTGTTGTTGTTGTTGCTGATGATGTGCTGTGGACACTTGTGGTGAAGAGTTAGAATTGCGTGGCGTATTCGCGCGTCGTTGTACTAGTGCACCCAAATGATTGAATGGCTCAATGATGTTGTCCGTCTTCAGAAGGCTTGGTACAAGCGCGGCATCCTTATGAAAGTCAGGATGCTTGGTATTTATATAGGCCAACTCAATAGCTACCAAATTTTCAACCATTACATTTGTGGCGGGTAAACGACGGCGCAATAGTTGCGTAACGACGTCAACAATTTTTTCATGTAACTTAGGAAAACTGCGCGCGAATATAATATTTAGTTATATTTGTGTGTTAGCATTTTTACATTTACTCACCGTAACATTTCTTGTTGCACCTCATTCCCGCAATGTTGGACAATACGTTGCATCTCCTCGTGTATCAATTCCACGCAACGTAATGATGGCTCTTCCAAGCGGCGTATTTGTCGCTTTACCAACAATTCGAATGAGACTTCGGGCACAAAGAGCGCTGGCCGGGGACCAGTTGCATTTCGTATAGCCGTCAATATATCCATTTTACTCAAGCCAGATAAAGGATGTATTGAATCGAGCGTACGTCCGAAAGTCTCATGGAAAATGTAACAAATGCGTGCACCGCCACATAATTCGGTCGTTTCAATGTTGCGTGCTGTACCGTCAATTGTGCAATTGTAAGCGCTGGCAAATTTGGTTATAATTTGCAATAGAGTTTGGCTCTTGTCTGACACGTCCTCGCCATAGGAGTGAAGTAATGATTGGAATTGTGATGACATAACGTTGACACGTGTCTATAAGTAAAAAAAATATACAATAAAATAAATTAAAATTTTTTTAATGCAGCAAAGTATATATACCTTTAAATCTGGCAAACAATCGCGTATATGATGCATGAGTAAACGATTTAACGTCTTTGCCAAGTAGGGAGTGCCATTGCGTGTGGCCAGGGTAGGGTATTTTCTTTGTAAGAATGCCGCTTCGTCCTTAAGTTGGTCGTCGATTTGTTTCTTATCAATAATGTCCTGTTGAGAACGATTAACGACACCAATAATCCCCAATTTAACTGGTATCACACGGCCACACAGTATATCGATGGCATCAGTGCCCGCATCCATGAGATCAAGTTTTGTAACTACAGCGAGTGTACGCCGACCATCAGGATCACACTCTTTAGCCATTTTAAGTGCTTCACTAGTCGCCATATCAGTATTGGCGGCTGTTACGGCCAAAATTATTGAATTGGGATTATCAATAAATTTCATTACCAATTCTTTAATTTGGGCTTCAATGTCTTCTGGCTGATCACCAACAGGCACTTTGGTAATGCCAGGCAAATCTACAAGCGTTAAATTCACAACGTGTGTAGAGAATATTTTCAAATTTATAGGTTCTGGGCAAATGCCTTTGTTGGAGCCGGCCGCACGATCTGTGTCATCTTCGATCTCATTTCGGATTTGATTGAAATCCGTGAAGACTTTTTTAGTATGCAAAAATCTGCCCCACTCTTCAACGTTGACAGTGCCTTTAAGAGTAAGGTATACCATTTTATTTATTTTCTCTGCAGAATACAAGATTTTATATTCTTACCATTTTCAGCTGAACGATGCTCTCGGTCGTCCAGTGGACAATGAATTAGCTGTAAAATTAATGGACGACGTGTCACAATGCCTGTTCCGCGGGGTAGAAATGAGCGACCTACTAAACTCTCGATAACCGAACTCTTGCCAGAACTCTGCAAGAATATAAGAAATATTAAATTTTTTCATTACCTCACAAAAATACTTTAATAATCGCTAAACCACAATTCAATTTTTTAAAGCTTAAGTTCCTTTAAAACGAGTTAATACTCCTATCATATCAATGAAAATTCATTGCGATAGCATAGATTTTTTTTTTAATGTGTTGAAATCATCTTAGTATTCTAGTTAAAGTTACCAACTTTCAAACTCTTGGTAATATAAAAACTGTCAAATTGCTCATGTTCGTTTTTCGGTTTTGTTGTTAATAGTTGTTTAGTTTTTCTCAGGAAGATTTTATATTATGTGTTTAGATACTTCTACTGTCATCATTCGTGCTATTTTATTTATGTGCTAAGGATAATTATTACCCTTTGAGCCCATTCTATTGTGCTCTTAGGAAATTTTCCAATATCTCAAACTAATATGTGACTTTTCTGCCGAGAAATGATGATTACTACAACTCTATTTCCACATTTCAGTTTTTTAAACTACAATCTTACCTGAAATCTAGTTTGTAAAATTGTTAACAGAGATTGAAAAGAGACTTGTATGATGGTTAATCGGCACTTTTAATGTACAGCATGTACATACAATGTAATTATTTAAAAATTTAACTGTAAATTAGCTTCAAAAGGAGAATTTTTTATATGGTTAGAAGACAGTAAACAAATAACACATTTTTATGTATGTACATACATACATATGTATACATAAACCAGCTACACAATTATAGCATTCCGAAAGTTTCAAGCTGGGTCTTTTAGTATATAAATAATTTTTGCGGTGGTTGGCGTGAATACATATGCATATACATACTACATATTGGTCGCAGAATGTGTCAGCGAAGCAGCTGTGTGCTGCCGTCATTGCAACAAAATATCTAGCCGCCACATACAGTATTGATTTTTTACCTTAAATTGCCTTTAGTCGGTTAATGAATTACATAAACAATATTCTTTACTTCGCGATCTGAATTAATAATTGTATAAAATTAACTTTTGAACATTACCGGCTGGAATTGAAGCCATTATATAAGAAGAGTTTAATCAAGTTCTCATAGAAATATGATCGTTACCATAACCATGAATTGCATATATTAGCATAGGAAAATCTTTTTCAATGGGCACATGCTTAACCAAGTGATTATTCTCTGCCACTTAAGTGCGATTTTATCAGAAAGAGCTTTATATGTATATGCACATACATATTTAGTACATTTAGGAATTGTGCTATTGCATTTTATGCGCTTACCTGACTCCCAAGAACTACAATCTGTGGCAACTGTATAGAGTCCGAACCAACCGTGTTGAACACATCTTGCAATTTATTTATAACTGGAATAAGCGCTTCCATTTTCACAATGACACTCGTGATACGCCGCCTACTTAATAACTCAAATTAAATATCATTAATATCGCGCGCGGTTATAGAATTTTTGCTTTATTTATGCACTTTATTCAAAATACAGTACATAAAATACAATTTCGCACAGATGTTACTTTTTTTGGCTGTCTATTCGACGGAAAACTGAAAGTACTGACAGTTGAAGAGGCGTTGCCAACTGGTTTCATATAATAGCAAGTACTGTGTTCGATAAGCAGAAGAGTTGTCAATTGGCTACTACAGGGCGCTATGTCGTTACGGAGGTTTATTTAAAAATTACAGATCATGTGGATTACCCTGTAGTTACACGACCAAGAAAAGTGAATTTATTTGAAGTTCTTATAAGTTCTCTGGTTAAGCAGTTTAGTTTACATACATATGTGCGTATTTTGAACGCGTTCTTCTCAAAACCACATTTTTAGGGCTTCTTGGCAACTTTTCTCGAAAACTGTACCATATATTTCAATAATTTAATATCTTAATTACTCGTAATAAGAAAAAGATGAACTAGAATTATTTGAATCCAAGAAAATTTAAAATTATTAAACAACAAAAAATTCCGAAAAAATAGCCAACAAATTACTTTTGATTGGATAATACGTCACTATTATTGAGTAAATCATCATTTAGCAGATGTGTTCCCTATTACAAAAATATTTCATTTGTGCATTTTAGATAAGTGAACCTTAACAATCTTGCCAATAAAGAGGAGGTGTCGTTTGTATAACGTTCACTTTCAACGCATCATGGAGGCTTATTTTTTCATATTTGTTGATGAATAAACCATTTTTGTAAACGTTAAATACTGTAGAAAAGATACCGTGGAACTAACAATATGTACTTTGAGTTTTGATATAAAAAACAAGTAAGAAACACTAAATTCGGGCGAAACCGATTTTTATACACCCTCGCGATATATGTACATATGTATTGTTGTATTGGCGGCGCCCATGATTTCATAAAATTCCCGTTTTTTCGTTTCAAATCCCAGCTAGTATTGAACTTTACTCAATTTGTTCAAACAAATACTGAAAAACGAATTTTTTTGAATTTTTTAAAATTTCCGTTATTTGGAAGTTGGTCGTGGTTATGGTCCGATTTCAAAACTTATTGACGGTAATGCTAATGGTATCAAGGACAATATGTTCACCAAGTTTTGTGACGATACCTAATGTATATCGTTGTTGAGATACCTACATACGTTTTTTTTATAAGTGGACGTTGTAACTCCCATTTTTTTTAAATTTCATAAAAATCTGGTTTCTTAATTAACTATCTCTCTAAATATCTAATTTTTATTAATAGGTTTCAATAGATAACGAAAAAACAAAATTTTTACATTTTTCTAAATTTCCGTTATATGGGAGGTGGGCGAGGTTATGGTACGATTTAAAAAATTTTTAACGATGAGAACAATGATATTAAGAAAAATTTGTTTGCAAAATTTTGTGACGATACCTTACACCGTTATTGATATACAGAAATTTTTTCATAAGTGGTCGTGGCAACGCCCATTTTTCAAAATTACATAAATACCTAATTTCTTAGTTCCAAATCGCTCCAAACACCAAATTTCACTCAATTTGCTGTAATAGATACCGAAAAATCGGAGTTTTTGCATTTTACAAAAATTTCCGTTATATGGCAGGTGGGCGTGGTTATTGACCGATTTTCAATACCAACCTACCCTGTCGCAAGAACAATCTATGTACCAAATTTCATTGAGATATCTCACCACGGACAGACGGACGGACGGACAGACAGTCAGGGCTAAATGATTTCTCTTTTCATTCTGATCATTTTAGTATACATATACTCGTATATGTCTATATCTATCTCGATTATTTTATGCTGTTATAAACAACCGTTATGCGAACAAAGTTATAATACCCCTGTGTACAAGTACGCTCGGGTATAAAAATGTCGGAATACCCCCTTAAAGCTTTATAGGAAAAAATAAATAAATTTCCACATAGTTATATACCACTTTAATCTTAAATATAAATATGTACATATTTATGTATGTACATATGTATGTATGTATGAATGAAGATACGTAACGAACATATTATGTAAATAGAAGAGCGTTTGGTGCACGCAAACGACAGTTAACCAACGACAGTTAACCAAATTGACATTGACATTGAAACTGCAACAGCATTGGAATGGAATTCGAAAATACCGCTTTGAAAATTTACAATGCCGCGAAGCTAACAAGCCCGCGCACCGCACTAACTTGGCCTTATATGTATGTACATACATATGTACCATATATAAGTATCTATCTGAGGTTTACAACGTTTCGTGCGTGTGTGTTTGTATGATCGTAAGACCAAGCTGAGTATTTGTTTGCCTTTTGGCACTGACTTCTATTTTGGTTTAAAACTAGTTTTTCACGTGTGGAATATATACGTACATACAAATGTATCTATGTACGAAAGTATGTATAAAGATATGTATACATATGTATGTATTTTCGGGCTGAGAGTATACAGGCAAGCGGTAAGAACATTAAAAATTAATTTTTTATTTAATGATATTTGATTATCTGCAAATGCATTTATGTATGTACATTCCTTGAAATCCCTTACCGTCCGATTGACGCAACCAACAATCAGAAAATTTTACAAGCGAGAATGTTTGTTTCTTTAAATTTGTCGTAAGCCAAGCCAAGCAATGAGACATCATATTTTCATACATACATACATATGTATGTATAAACGATGTTACCGATGTGAATTTTTTGAAAACGGAATTTAGTTTTTGGATTTTATTTATTGGGTTCGCATTTTGGAAACAAAAGTACAATAGTGAGGAGTTTTTTTTTTCTCGAGTGTGTGTATAACTTCAAAAAGTTTTGTCTTTCTCCTATGTCCTAAAACTATATCATTTATTTCATCAACGCTTGATAATTTGTTTCCAAAGAAGTTCTTTTTGCTTCTTTCCGAAAATATAAAAGAAAAACTTAGGGTGGGTATTTACGAATATGAAAGTCCACCATGTATTGTAAGCTGGCCTTAGTCTTGCCAGTAGATAGTGAAGGATTTCAAAATTAGTTGTATCTGGTATTTAAATAAATTCTACGAGTTGTTTTTTTTTTTCTTTAATCGAGCATTTACATTTTTTCTTTAACTCTTTGAATAAGTTGGGAAGTAGTCACGTCGATTGGTCGTAATGGCCTGAATCCGCCACTTTAGAACCATAGTTTTACCTCTTGTCTTCAGAGTGGTTTAAAGTAACCGAAATGAGCACAAAACATTTCGCAAGTATTTCCGCAAATACGTAAATGAAAACAAAACCCTCAGGAACTTTTAATAGGAATTTTATAAGACCAACCCGCTGAGAAACGTTTCCTAAGAGAATAAAATGCAAACAATATAATAAGGAACGTTCTTTCGAAGAACAAATTGGGCGTAAAAGTTCTCGGAGCGTTCTTTGGAAAAACAAATTGGAAAAGGGGATACATTTTCTCGGAACTATTCGTAAATAACGAAAGTGAAAACTTGTATGGCAGACACAGCGTTAACGCAACAGTAAGCAGATCAAATTTGTATCGTGAGAAGTGTAGCGCGACTTTTAGCATATAACATTGTGCAAAAGTAAATTTTGCGTCCAAAAATATATGAATTTTAAAATCTTTCCACAACAAATACCTTTGAATGCTATACGTATGTACAATTTCTTCAAGTTCTTCTTGACACCCCTTTTATTCTAAAGTTAAGTTCTCAAATCTTTTATTGCGCTCTTGTTCTCCGACGTTTCCTTTAGTTTTATTCTTACTCGATCCTACTCAATAATTTCGTTCTCATTGGAAATGTTCCAAAAAGTTTCGTTCTCATTCTTTTCGAACTCCTTGATTACGTTCGTGAAAGTTTTATTTTCATTTTATTATCATTTGAGAATACTTCCGAAAGTTTTGTCCTCATTTTGAGTTTCATGCGAGGGTTTCCGAACATTTTGTTTTTGTTCAAAGTGTTTTTCAATATTATTGCTCCCATTTAGTTGTGTTTTGGGAACGTTCTTGCTATTACAATTTTGTTCTCAACTAGAACTAAAACCAAAACTGGAAATATTGTTATTCCATATTACAAACATAATTAATAAATAAATGTAGAAATAAATTTATAAATTAACAAAACTACAAATAAATAATTAAATAAATAAAGAAATAAATTAGCTGGCATTTGCTCTGAAGATGAACATATACATATATGTAAGTGTACCGCTTTAAAGGCTTCAATAATAGCACCAATCTTTCTTTGTTATTGAGTCATGCCCACTAGAGATGCGATATCGAACTGAAACTATCGTTACGGTAGTCTGATATTAAAGGACTCCCGCTTAAATTGGAAATTCAAAAAAAAAAAAAAATGTTTTTAAAATATCGAGTATAAAAATCTCGATATCGAATAATAAAAAATTATTAATACGATATTATAATGTAAGCTGCCGAGATTGCAGGGCGCGGCTAAATAAGTCTTATTGGCGCCGTTCCTGCACAACCCTCGATTTATGATATACTCACTGAGATTATAACAAGGCACTTTGCCAATGCTTTATCAATGGCTATCCCACCTTCTCGGATCAATCTGTGACATCAAATATTTTATCAGGAATAATATTAAAACATACATTCGATAACACCGATTTGTGGTATATATGTATCTACTTTCAACCCTCACCGATAGTGGGTCATTCTGGCGCAGAGAGAAAGAGAAATTCTTACTCGAACATGCATATGCACATATGTATGTATACTAGGGTGTTCGATTATTCGAATTTTTTTGTAAAACCGGTTTTCGAATTATTTGAAAAATGAAAAATTGAAATACGAATAAGAAGTAATACAATTTTTCAATGTTTTCCCGTCTTCTTATGACATTTGCATAAATATAAAAAATCTTCTAAATCTTGGTTGCCTTTTTCTGCAAATAATATCTAATTGATAAGGATTTTGTGCAGGCCGTTTCAATAAAAAATGTAATGGATGTAAAATAAGTCGATGAACTGCATATACCTATAATCATCAAAGGCTACAACTAGGTAAAAAACCGGTTTTGGAGATTGAAAAAAAAACCGATTTATTCAATATTTGAAAAATCAAGATTTAAAAAAAAACCGTACAAAAATTTATGAAAAAACCGGAGAAAATCGATTTTCCAATCTCTAATTTTTATGCGGATTAACTACATTCTTAAGAATTGCAACCATTCACAACGAAGAAATTGAATTTACGAGCATACATACATATGTACATATGTATATAAGTTGGTCGTTGTGTGAGATAACAATTGTTAAAGTTACCCTACCGCAACAGAAGATACATACATATAAAAATCATCGCATATTTTTGAGGAAGCCTCGGAACAATCGTTAATTGTTAATAACCGTTTAGTTCATAACCGAAAGAACGATTTTTTTTAATTAACAAATGTTTGTCGGTTGACCATAAACTGGTTAGAATAATAAATTTTTTTTTTTAATTTTATGACAAATTAATTTCATCAAACTATTTACATACATAAATTAAAATTAATTTTATTTATCATAAATTTGGGCGTTACAGTTTAGGAGCTGATTTCACAAGTCCCTCACTTTTGTAATATTGCAAATATTATCTCTCACATTAACTGTACCTATGTATAAAGAATGTGGGTGTTCACAGAAATTCGACACGCACATCTTTTGCTTATTCGCTGTTTTTAACAAGTTAAGTGTTCAATGAATTGAAATATTGTTGATTCAACTTGAATTTTTGTTTTTGTTTTTATTAACTATCAATAATTATGTATAACTTAACTATTGATACGTATTTTTCCCGAGTGCAAGATAGCATCTGCATAAGTATTGTTTGCATAGAAAACCTATGGAATTTACTCATTTGTGTACGAGTATGTACGAGTAGACGTCAACAGAATGCTTGCAACAGCAGCCAGTCCTATTTCTGGTTCTCAAATCAGGTTGGAGTGTCTGCACCCGCACTGCGACTGACTGGGGTTTCCTGAACTTAAATCTCAACTGCTGATTGTCGAGCGAATTATTCGCATTCATATCAAGCGCTCATTAAACACAAACACACACACGCTTATGAAGTGTTGGTATGTATTTATAAATACACAAATCATTTTGTTGTTTTTCGCGCTACTCATTTTCTACAATCAAGTGATTGTATACCGAACTGTCACAACTGCCGCGCGAGTGACTTTTCTTTTTTATTAGCATTCCACTTGTTGTTGACTAAAATTATTGCCTTTTTAGCGGTTAACTAAAAATCTTCGAAGCCAGTCGGCAATCGTCATCGGTATATCGCGGAACTAGTAGTTAGTAGTTGCACAATTCGAGCATTCAAAAATTCTTTCAATGTGCAACTTAGCGCAGTAGGCTTTTGTTTTTGAGTGACTGATTGAATTGCTAAAGTGTGCAAGTGTTAAAAAATGTGTGTTTAATATACGAGTATATAAAAAAGAATAGAAATCCTTAAAAGAGTTTTAATAATTTCAATAACTTTATGTGGGTTTTAAAGTAAGTGCTAAAATATATTTCATTAAGCATTCAAATTAAATTTTAAGGCAAATAATTGAAAAATTAAGCTAATTCCAATGGATAGTGCTGAACAACAATCATGTACATCCAAATGTGTATACGAAGAGAGTTTAACAAATTAGTAACTTTTGAATTTGAGATGCATTTGTTTTTAAGAAAAGCTTTTTATTTCTCAAAATAGTCCCATTTTCGGACGATTTCTTTGAGTGATATGTACATAAGTAAATAATTTTTTCCTTCCAAACAAAAGATTTTTTCAAGTTCCTCAAAATAATTGTTTGCTTCAGTAATGACCGCCTCATGCGACCTAAATCTCTTTAGCTTGGAAACAGGTATTAGTCTAGCCCTAAGCGACTAATCCTGAGGTCACTTGTGTTTATTGTGGTTTTTTTTGCTCTAAAAGCTTGGATTAATAATCGCCAGTGATAGCCATAAACTTTTTATCTGATAGACGTACCGTGGTCTTGAAGAAATATATGGGGCCTTATTGTTCCTTGAATTTTGTTGCGGATCAATTTTACGACCACGTTCTCGAAACGACGCAAATATTCGAATGAAAAACGTTAAACACTTCTTGAAGCTTTGTATATTGCAGTTACGCTTATGAGTTGCCTCGCGAACTCTATTGACGTACCTCACGCGCTTTGATTCTCCGATCGACCAAAGACATTGCTTGGCTCAGTAAATCCGTTATTTATCATCTACTTTTAATGATTATTAATTATTAACAGATAGCAGTTGACAGAAGCATTATTGCATTTACAGTCACCTGCAGGGAATTCGAATTGTCACTGACCTATCAAACTGTCATAGAAACTTGAGGTATATTTGAACGAAATCGATACTGAAGATGGCACAACGCCGAAACCGGTATGTCAAAAAACCAAATTTGAGAAGGGATGACGGAAAATCGTTTCAATATACATATGTATGTATGTACATAAAATTTCCGCCCTGGCGAAAAATCAGAAGAAAATCTAGATATTGTCATAGAAACCTTGAACTGGTAGAAAAAGTTCGTCTTCTTCCTTCCTACACAATTTTGATGTTCGGAAAAGTTTCAGAATGATAAATTTTTGATAAATAATTTTGCGGGTAGACATTAAACAAATATTTTCTTTTTGGTTGTTGAAATTTACGACAGAGTAAGAATATTATTTGAATAATACATCGAAAATAATGCAGAGACATTTGTCACTTTGTCACAGTAAAATCTTAATCATGTAATAGCGGTCATCCCTCGGCAGGCAATGGCAAGCCTCCGAGGGTATTTCTGCCATTAAAAAAGTTTCACGCATCGTACAATTAAAAGGTTGTATAATGTTAGCAGCTGATTGGAGTTTTTTCTTATATGTGGTCCATAACAAGTCAAACTTTGTATACAAAATAATTTTTTTCTTAAAAAAAAAAACAAAAAAAAAAACAAAAAAACTTTGTTTAAAAAACAATCTTTTTATAATTATACTTTCTAATTCACACAAATTTTGCGTTAACTTGATTTGGAAACATACATACGTATATACATGTGTATGTACTTACTCGGAAATAGGACATTGTGTTATAAAAGACGGGAAAAGTTCGCACCTTGTTTTTAATATCCAGAACATGCCGCTTTCTGCAAACAGTTGTGTGCGTTCCGACCATTTTTTGTATTTTTGTATTTTTGTAACCAGGAGCAATGCTTCTTGAGGATCCGTTGAAAACAAATGAGTTTTCCATGCAAAATGTAAAAACTCGTCAAATTTGATATATATATTTTGAAAGGTGATGGACCACAACAAATCAGAAAATATACCCCAGGGTTGCATTTTCCTTAATGCTTCTACCAGTTTAATGTGCCTAGGCTTCACGTAAAATATATCTGCCGTTTGAAGTCGACATACAACTGTAGATTCCTCAATTTGTGTTAGAATATAATGACGTACACAATAAATGGTAGGAAAAGCTCGGCCAAACAATGATCTAAGTATAAACATATATAGTGTGAGCGCCAAATTCATAATAATAATAGTATTGCCAATTTTAGTGAGCACAATTGCACCAATCAAGTGGCGTGGAAACCAGCTATGTACGTACATTTAACGGATAATCATATATTCGATTTGATTTGACTAATATTCCAAACATACATACATACAATCAAACATATATACATACATACATATGTATGTACAAATATATTGGTAGTTGAGATATTTCCGGACCAATGACATTTAGTATTTTTTTGAATAATATGCTTGGATATTTACAAAAAGTAAAATCGCGGATTTGACAGAAAACAAGGTGGTAATGACAACAAAAACAAAAATAAAGTGAAATAAGGTTAGATAATGATCTACTACTATTTTAAAAATAATTTAAGTTTATTGACTTGCGTCATACCACAAATATCTAAATAATGATATTTCACTGCCACGATTTAGAAAATACAGAGGTTGCGCCTTCCGCAAACCGCTATTCGCTCTCATCAAATTTGACATAATCAGCTGTTTATGCTACGTCAGAGAACGCGGTTAGTTTTGTTTGTATGTTTGTAAGCATACAATTGTTTGTACTTAAATTCAATGCTTAAAAGCAATTTTATTTAAAATGAAGTTATTAAACATGAAGGGCGCAGTGTTAAGTGTTAAATCACAGAGTCTATCAATGATGCGGGGCTATAAAACTAGCTAAAAGTGATGTGAAAGTGTAGCTGTGCGCACTTGGTAGCAAGTTAAGCTTCTTGTGTCTCCTAATGCTGCTTTTGTCACGCACTTTCATGTCTTCAGTCGTCATTTACTTTTTTTTTTGGAAATTCCTATAAAATTGTTGTATCTCAAAAATGATTTGCTCAAACTGCTAATAGCAGGTTAACAAGCCAAGCAAGAGGGGTATAACGTCTGCCGGGTCCGTTACTATATAATTTCGTAGAAATTCTTCTCACATTTATTTTGTGTGCGTCATGATTATGTAACATAAATTGGGTGATCTAAACTTAAAATTTATGAGAAGTTTTTTCTAAGATTTGCCACAGCATGTCGAATTTTAATTAAATGAATGTTTATTAAATGAAAAAAAAAATGTTCTATAAACTTTACTTGTTTCCACTGAGATTTGAATCGGGGTACTCAGCTGCTTTTCCGGTTATCTCACAGCAGCTCCCTCGGACATCATCATATAATTAGAAGTTTTTGTAAAAAAAAAAAATCAACAAAAAAACGATAATATTCGTTGCACAAATTTAATAAGTTCTACTATGTCCAGAAAGGGTATATTTAAGTCAACAGTACATAGGTAAACACTTGAGAAATTTTATTTTGAAACGCAATATTTCCATTTTTGATATCTTTGTTGTCTACAAACATGTTTTTTTTTTAACAAACATATCTATTTATTAATTGATGCAATTATATTATAAATGTATGCAAATATATTATAAATACGAGTATATAAAAATTCTACAAGTTCTTTTTTTTTTTAAATAAATTGTCCGGTCTATGCCTGTCAAAAAAGCTAGTTAAACAAGTCTTCCTTTCAACCTACGCACATGCATGAATTATTCTTAAATATATTCCTTAATTAACTAATTCAAATGACTTGGCAAACTTAAATAAAAAATAAACAAATGAAATAAAATTAAGAAGGAATAAATTTAAATCAAAATAGTAGGTAAAAACAACGCCAGTGCACGTGTAAATATAAATATTTATGGCGAATTGCCAAAATAAACCACCAAATACATATAAGCAGTCGTACACCAGTCCATCCGCGCTTAAGCTATACAAATAAAGGCCATGTGAATTCGAATTTGAGGACTATCGATTATTGAAGTTTTATTTAATAATTAACACCGGCCAAGTTATCGTTTGCCACCAATACTGCTATGCCAATTATAAAAGAAATTAATTATAAAAACATTTGCCTTTTCATTTAATTTAATTTTATAAACACATGCCAATTACCAATAAACCCTTACACACGCTGAGGTCAAACAATTCCAAATATAATTACTAACATATGTATGCAATTATAGAAAATTGTTTGGTGATTTTTTTCAAATAACTGTTAGGCGAAAGGTGGGTGTTAGTTGTAACCACTTTATATTGACAATATTGACTGATAAGATACTTACTCCTGTTGAGTTGAATGATGATTTTATAAACTCATAAACTTGTGAGTTGCAATGATAAGCATAAGAACATAAATTGATTTCTTCAATAATTTTGTTCAGTTTAATATCTGATTTAGCTAAGTTGTTAATAACCGCTCTAATGCTGAATTCACACGAGACGAACTTAACTGTTGTAGCAATGTTTTGAGGCAACCCGTTTTGCTCGTTTACAGAAACCAGCATCTTTCCCTTTTGGCTTGATAACCAGTTGAATACAATGATACAAATATGCCAACCGTGGTGGTGAACAAGAACAAAAGTGACGCTTAAGAAAAAACAATTGAAAGTTCGTTGCTTCATTAGTTGCCGCGTTCGTATTAAGCATTATATGCATTACAGTGAGTTGCAGGCAATGATATAATATCACTATCGACTAACGTGTACTCATTTAGAGTATCGAAGAAGAAGAAGAACTCGAAAATGTCGCTGCTTAGTAATTGATGGTATTTGAACTCAAAAATACTAA
Organism: Philophylla caesio; assembly: GCA_963971545.1. Lineage (NCBI taxonomy): Eukaryota > Metazoa > Arthropoda > Insecta > Diptera > Tephritidae > Philophylla > Philophylla caesio. The sequence continues at coordinate 94,396,108 of OZ020609.1, forward strand.
GTTGAAATTTTTTGTGCAATGCATATTGACAATATAAAATACATATAAACAAATTATGCATTTACTTACATATTCAGGGATATTCTGCATTTTTTCGCTTTGTCTGATAACTTAAGATAGGTTCAAAATTAAAAAAAAAACCAAACCTGTATAATTGTGGCATCAATCGTTTAATTTTTTTTTTATTTCAACATACCACCGTATTTTAGCTGCTGGTAATATTTGTGTAAAATACCTACCAAAAAAATGTCAAGAAACTTTATTCTTCTTTCTCAAATCTAGCAAGTCAATGCAAAAAGTATTCAATATTTGGTAGAAGTAATCGAGTATTTACTTTTAGGAACAGTTATCGGAACATCACTAGGTATGACCAACGTAAATTAAACAGGTAGCAGCTGGCGAGCAAATACAGTGTTTTTTTTAGACGTGTGGTTTTCAATGAGGCAATACTTTTATCGGAGTTGGTCTTTTTGACAGCTGTTACTTGATTTATACTCAGTTTGGTTTGACATTTCAAGACGCCCCAATTGCTGCAAAAAGTGGTCGAAAATTGGGACTCTCGGCTGGAATTTATTCGAGCCAGCCGCGGCGGTCACTTGGCTGAAATCATTTTTAAAACATAATGGCATTAAATTATATGCGTTTTATTTCTTCTTAAAAACCACATGCCTAAAAAAAACACCCTTTACAACAAATGCGTTTTCTTTTTGTTGCTTTGCCAAACGACACTGTCAAAGGGAGCTGATGATTGAGTGTTTGTATGAATGCGGAGTTTTTTTTTTACAAAAATGTTATAAAATTGAACGTTCGATATAATTCGCATAAAGCTGAAAATTGGTAAAAAACTTAAGAATACCAAAGTAAATGAAAAATAAAAGGTGCCTATCGATTCTTGTATTGTTCTTTTTATATGCGTTAAATCTTGACAAGTACTTTAGAAAATGAATATGAATTTAAAGAGGAGTTAAACAAAAACAATAACAAGAAGTCTTAAGGATGACGCATTGGCGCATTTACTTTAAAATCCAGTTGTGTAGTTGTAATCTAAATCACTTTAGGTTTTTCCTTTTTTATTATAAGTTCATAAATAGCTGTTCTGAAAAAATTTCCTCTCCAATTATTTAATTATTAACAATTTAGACTTGCAAATATATTTATGGGAATATATTTGGTTATTTTCTCATAGAATTTTTGTTTATCTAACAATGACAATAAATAAATGCATATGCAAGTAGTACGATATTTATTAATTTTTAAACCGGTTCGACTAATTAATTAAATTCTTTCAACAATGACAAGCATTTCTGAACTTAATACCTATAGCGTATTTATAAACGTTTATTTAATTATCGCTACATGTCAGAATTTAAGTACTTATACACAAACTTGACTTGCTATAATACACACACACATACATATGTACATATATATATGTATATAAACTAATGAATATGTATGCAAGTAATTACGTAATTAGTAAGTACGTTTTAATATTATTTAACGGGTACAATGTGCCATTTTTTTTGCTAATTTAACTCTGTTAAAAGTCGCGATTCAAAATTTTAGGGATATCTAAAATTCTGGACATTATATTAAATTGAATAAATTGAAAAAAAAATTTATGATTAAAATAAAAATAATATATGACACTATATATTGATCATTTATTTTGATTTTCTAAATTTTTTATAATATTAAAATACAAAGAACTGTTTAACAAATCAAAACCTAGTTTCGAACTTTTTAGAATGTTAAAAAATATCAACAAACGTCCATTAAAAGTACACAGTGTTTTTAACTTTTTTTTAGAATTTTTATACTCTACAAAAAACCCACAAAATTCGAATATGCTTTCTATTTTTAAAAAGTTCGATATTTTGATAAAATTTTGTTTAATTATTGTAAGTTTTGTTTGTTTAAGGTTTGAAACTTGGATTTTTATTATTATTATTATTAGCCCTTACTAGGGTGTCAAGCTCCAGGTTCTGGAACTAAATTAAATATTTACGCTTATGTTTATCTTTCACCTTGCACTTACTACAACATTCACGCTCCCTGCGATCCCCCTACCCCTCGGGCTGCTCAGAATCCTTTATTACCATTCACGTGTGTGAAAGAGGGGAAACTACCAATGAAAAGTAAAGCAAAGCCTCGGACCAAAATCGCCTAGGCGTTTATCGAGCAAATTTAGTGAGTGAGTGTGAAAGAGGCAACAAGACTTTTGATCCAACGATTCTAGAACTCCGTTCTGTTAAATAATTCAAAATAATTGCAACCAATGGTCGGTAACTATGTAGTAAGCTATGTCGGAGTTTAAATCTTGCTTTCAAACACATTAGAAGAAAGATTTATTCTAGAAGGTATACAAACATATACATACATACAATAAAAGAAAAAATAGGGGGGTCATCTAAGCGGCGATTACAAAAACGATATGTTCTCTTCACAACAGAGCTTTCTTCGCAAAATATACTGCTATTGTACCTGCAAATGATTATGAATAAATTGAAAATCTTAAATAACATACATATCTGGAGAAAACCATTCATATCGTGCTGAAATAGCTAACCAACTTCGAAAATCTTTTGCAAGTATTTTAAATGAAGTCTAGTCAGTTTGATGAGGATGGTCCCATCTACGACAGCTTAATGCGAAAGGTCTTTCAATGGTTTAGGTATAACACAAAAACGTCTTCGCTAACTCAATTTTATGTTTATAAAAAAAGGACTGAAACTTTGCAATTTAATTAAAATTTGAATGATATATTTTTTACGAAGAGAACGTAAATGTACGTTTGGTAACAGTTTAATTTTTTTTCTTTTTGTGGGGAAATTTATACATATAAAAAACTAAATTTTCCAAAGAAATGCCGCCATATTATCCTCAAAAAGACATTCCTGTTTTTTTTGTTGTAAAAGGCAAATGTAAAAATTTATTTTTCTTCAATTTCTTAAATTGCTTAACTGCATAATAATTAATAGTAAGAATCAAAAAAATCGCTAACATATTAATGTAAATAGATATTGCTTGTTTTTATTTTCGTTACTACGTGACTGAATAATATTTAACTAAATATTTATAAATAGTCCCAGGTGAATACTACCTAAAAAATGTACTAGCATATGTACATATAAATTTCGAGTATTTGTTACAATTTGCTTTTAATTTTAATAAAAGATTTGCAGTTAAACTTCCTACCACTAAACTATCTGCCTATCAGTTGTTTTTGCAGCTTATAACATTGACGTGTGCGTACTAAATGGAAGAATACAGTAGGGAGAATTAAAAATTTAACTTTTTCATAAAAATAATAATGTTTTATTCACGACTATTAATGAGTTCGAGGCCAGTTTTTATAGGTGGAGGATTTTTTTTTTCTTTGGAAAAACAACAATTATTAATTTGGACATGCTAAACCCAACAACAATTACGCAGTCAAGTGTTAAAAGCGGCAGCTCAACTGCTCTAAATTGTAGTTGCTTGCTAGAGAAGATCGAAAGACACAAAAGTTTACTCGGCCAGCGTAGCGCAGTATGCACTTAGTGTTTTGGGTCAGCTATACGTGGTTCATCGGTTCAAAACTGGGTAAAAAATGTTGACAGAAAAATATAAATAGAAGTCTGTTGCGATGAGGAGTTTATTTCCGCAATCAAAGCTATAGCTTTTATCATTTAACAATATCTAGCTGTTTTTCTAATAAAATCTTCCACACATAAAAACAGGACAACAGGCCTCGAGCTATGTAAATAACTGCCGTGTTTTCTTTCAGTTAATACAAATTTCAATTTTTCATTAAACAAATTTTAATAACATTTTTGGCTTAGATTTTTATAAAAATTATTATTAAATCCTCCAAACAGGTTTCTTTCATTGAATACCCACATTTTGAGATTTATACTTTTACAGATTTTTGTTGATTTTATAATAATGACAAGTTGAATTTTAAGGTCCTCAAAAAAAAAAACAACGAAACACGCAGCTTTGCTGAAAGTTAGTTCTATGTAGTGCCGCTCACATATCGATTTTCTCCAAAAGTTAAAAAGGCACAATGTGCATCGCTAGCCATTGCTTTTTGGGAGTGATTTCACATGACTCGTCATAGGAAGGACGCGCAGAGAATAGTATTAATGGCTCTCTAAGCAACGTGAGCGCGGTTTCTCTGATTGGCTTCTTTCAATTAAATTATTGTTAACCAGTTTTTTCTCCAAATTTACAAAAAACCGGTGTACTTTTTGAAGTCGAGTAATCGATCACCTTACGGTACTTAAAAATTATTATTTATGGGAATATATGTATGTATACACTTTTACATATGGAAGTAACTCAAAAAGCACATTTAAAAAAAATTGTTTACTACAGCTGTCATGGTGAATGACTTGCGCCGGCTACTCACCATCAATTTTTGTTTGAAATGTAGCTACATACGTCCAACTTTAACCCCTACATGGGCAGCTGTAGATTATGATTATCACATCCTTAAATTAATTTCAAGTATAAGTTTAAATATCTGTAGTAAGCACTTCAATTAATAAACTTTAAACATTTTTTCGCCGAATTTCGAGACTTAAAAATATTATGTATTTAGTTAATATTTTAAATAAATTATTAAATAAAAATGAGAAGAAAAAAATTCTGCGATAAAAACATTAGTAATTAGACAAAAAATATACCTCTCTCAGTACAATGCACGCTTTCGAATATATGCTATCAAAACGATCTTTAATATCTGTCTATTAAAGGGTTAAAAACCAATAAATATTTGTATTCAAACAAACATAACCGTACATTAGCATACGTACATACAGATGAATGTAACATACATATGTATGTACAAGTAAATACTCGTATCTTGCGTAGCGAGTGGCCTTGACCTCATAATAAATTTATGTGAAAGAGAATAAGTAATGTGAGAAAATAAAAAGAGAAATTCATATTTGCGTTTAAGTGATGGGAGAAAGAGCACATGTACTACATACATATACGAGTAAGGGGCAGTTTTTCAGTGCAAGTTGAACTCCGTTTGTCGTTTAAACTAAGTTTAAACTTAGTATGCAGTTGTTCAGTAAACATTAAACGGAGTTTAAACTGGACCTAAGTGTGTTAAAGGATAGAAAGAGTAAATGGATAAAGCCAACATTTGTTGGTTAAATTAAATTGGTATGGTAAAATACCCAATTAACAACGCATACCCTGTTAACGACAATTTGAATTTTATTTATTGAAAAAAAATATATTACAATATTTTACTTTTACAAATTCTACAATGAATATAATTCATGAAAATGTGTGCTTTTCCCGATATTCCGATTTTATTGAAATTTATATAAAAGGTAAGTTGACAAATGTGTATGAAAAATATGAGTGAACACGTGAAAACAATCGAAAACACGCATAATTGGAACGTCGTTAATACACACGGGATTTAACGTGTCGCGCTATAAACGACAATACGTAGTAAAAATCACTTTTAACTAAAATGTTTAAATGAATACAACGAAATGAGCTTAATTGCGAGTGTACATGTCCTCTGCTTTGCTTTTATTATAATTTCAAGCATTCAAAACAATAGAAACTTTTTAATTATCGAGTTTATGTCATAATGGCAATAAACATTTCTACGTTACCGTCGCATTGTAGAACTTTCAATTAACAATTAACGTAATAATGCTGAAATTAATCGTACTAAATCGTTAAAAAACTAACAATAGCTATGTTGCAAATACATATTAGAATTGATTTTTCATACTATGACAAAAAGCAAAAAAAGCTGAAAAAACTTGAAAAATTACTGATTCTCAAAAAAGCTATATAATTGTATTTTATTTAAAAACTTTGAGTTTTTGCAATGCTTTAGTACCATTAACAATTAACATTATTTTAACTCGCTTCTACGCCAAATTTGCAAAGCAATTATAGACAGCAAGACTTTGGTACTTTGAATTGTCACTAATATGATCGCTTCTCTGAATTGTCGTTAATAGGTTGTAAGTAGCGTCGCTAATAGGCTAAAACAATCGTTAAAAGCTTATCTGCAAAGCGTCATGTTATCAATAATTACTTGTATAAAATTCCACAACTACCCTGATTACATGCAAAAATGATAGAACTTTATATTTCAACAAAGTTTCCGCAGTAAAATATTTATCGTATTTATCGTAAGATCGTCGTTAATTGGGTATTTTACCTTAGGTATTAAATGCAAAAATACTAGGAAATGCTACAATAAAAACCAGCTTGAATTTAAATCAAATGTGTACCCATTTAAGACTGCAGTCAAAGCATTATATCAACGAGGCGAAGATACAATTTAAATATATTTGAACTGAAATGGCTTCAGAAAGAGAGGACGGAAATGTCTTGAAATTCTGGATGGAACGTTTACTTTTATTTCGCTAAGAAGAGATGGGCTAGAGATCAAGCCTGCCAGTAACTTGACCAAAAATACAATGCCTACCATTTCTCTGCGACTAGCAAGTGTAGGAAGATTAACGAGTTTTAAACGACTTATATATAGCGGCAGGTTGTACTGAGAATCCCAACGAAAATTCCTTAAAGCCAAAAGCAGAAATTGTTTTTGAATTGACTCTATTCATTCGGTCGGAATGAACTTGATGCAGGAGTTATCATTTTTTCCAATGCCTCCTGCTTCTTTAAGAGATTACTTATTTAGAAGGAGCTGTTACTGTGTCCTTGCACCCATTCGAGGTGAAAGACAAACTGCAATAGTAGTTTGGATTTACTAAGTATTATTACACACATTTACATACATATGTATGTCCATACATAAAATATATGTATGTTAACAAATGATATTACGTATTCCCCACGTATGAGGTCATCAATTAATGCATATGCATGCGCAAACTTTATCTACACGAGACGTTTACATATGGCTAATATGTACATATATGTTAGTGCACATGGTGATAGATAAAGAAGTATATATTTATTTGAATAAGTATACCCTGCAGTAGTGCTGTTGTAAAAATAAGAACTAGCGCATGTCCAAAAAAAATTTTTGTAGTGTTTAAGAAAATTATACTACTTAATGAAATATCTATTGGCAAGTTCAAAGCACTGTAGCTTGATGTATGTACATATATCGACAAATAAGTAGTGAGAGCGGTGATAAAATTAAATTAGCTAACTCCGAATGGCAGTTGTATTTCATGCGAAGCTTTTTCACGGCTGAAATACCCTCGGAGGTTTGCCATTGCTTGACGTTGGGTGACCGCTGTTAGAAAAAGCTTTTTCTCTATATAAGTTTTTACTTGGCCTGGCTGAGATTCGAACTTTGAACTCAGCGGCATATCGACCACAGCGGCCACATAAAGTTTTGATAAGATTAGGTTAATAAGAGAAAGTTCTACACGATCTCCACGAACACACAGTTTCTAATGAAATATGCATTTATTGTTCTTTTCATGGATTTATAGCCTTCTCATTTTTACCGCAGGGAAAGACCTTTCAACTATGTATGTATATGAACTTGTAAAAGGCTGAGCTTCTAAGCAATGTAAATAGTAGTGTTCTCGATGTCAATAGTTTGTAACAATTGTTACAAACTATCACGTTTTGGCGTTCTTGTACGCAAAAACTTGCAAGAAACTTGCAAAGTAGGGGAAATCGAGAGAGCGAATCGACATTTCATTTTGAGGGGAAGTTGATAATTTTTACTGGACAAATTTTTGCCAGTAAAAACTTGCAAGTGGAAAAACAGCTGATCAAAAGCAGCTGATTGCAATTTGGATAATTTGGAAATTTTTGTTTAAGAGTTTTAAAGGCGAATATTATAAAATGTGGGTATCAAACTTGCAAGAAGCAAGTACAAGTTCCTTTGGTTAAGCTTCGTGAGTGGAATGTTTCAGGAAAACACTAATACAACGTTTTTCATTTTGTATATTTGGATGAGGACAAAAATTCAATCAGCTGTTCGTCAAACTTGCAAGTTTTTACTGGTTTTCCGTTCTTGTACTTTTTGGTATATTTTTCACTCTGAGAGCGAACGTTGTCAAATTCTAAGAAATTTCTTTACTGGATAATTCTTACTGGAGAAGTACGAGTACAGACCTAATATTAAGTAGGTATTTTACAATTTCAATTTCTCTTGCTGAAGAGTTAAGCTTTCAGTGTTGGGAAAATAAAAAAAAAATCATTTTGTTTGCTTATCTACAGATAATACATGTATTACTTTCCTATAATCTAAGTTTGTCCTTAAGCAAATACATACGGACAAGTAATTACGCTTATCTATAACCAATAGAGAAACGCATGAGTTCCGAGCTGGTTCGGTTCTAGGCAGTTTTGCACTAGGTACTCGTATGTAAGTATTTTTAGTTTGCATTAATTTCGTTTTTACGTGCCAACAATTGGTGAATTTTAAATAACGATAACCAATAGGTGTCCTGCATTTATTTTCCAATAGTTGCGATGTTTTGGTTCCGATGGAGGAAAACGCGGACTTATTTCTAAAATCGACTGATGCGTAGTTCCTTTAGAATCACAACCAGTAGTCTTCAGGTGTAGCGAGGATCGGCATTGAACTTTTTGACGTTAGATGTTGTTTTTCGCGTGAAGATTCAAAATTTTCGAAATCATACTAGTTCCTAACAAGAAAATTCTTTAACCACTTAGTTCGGAACTTCCATGCGGGTGTTTGTATACATTTATCTGTAAGTCTGTATGCAAGTCTGTAAATGCGTACGAGCAAATACAATGAACATTTTAATTCTTTGATTGTGGCATTTGTTTGTATTCGTACATATGTATGTACATACATACAAACATTTAGACGCGGACATTAAAGTGTGGGCTACTGTGAGTAGGAGACGCCTTTCAATTGACTCCGCAACAACAAATTTTGCAAGAGACTAAGAAATTACTTTAAATGTTGGAATGTAAAAAAAAGAACGTATAAAGCAACAGTGAAATTTGCATATACTCGTGTGCATACTTATTCACAGAGCCAGACAAACACTTACATACATAATAATACCAACGATTTATAGAAGAGCAAAAAAAAAAACAAACAAAAAAAATTGTATCATTTGGAAAGACGGCGGTCTCGTCGCCGCTCTCTATGCGATTGTCGCTATTCAAATGCAACGCTGGTCGTCGTTCCCGAATGACGCTTGTGCTTGGCAAAACGGCTGCAAGTTGGGTTAGTGGCAGGCTCGGTACTGACCTGCAACAAACCTACCTACTTACATATGTACATTGTATGTAGGTATGTGCTGGCTTTCGGGATGTGTTCAAGGTTAGAATTAATTTTTATTGTGAGATATATGAAAATTAATTAGCAATACTAAAAATTAAGCAATATAATTTAATAATTTTAAATAACATCTAATTATGATTTTTTACGTACATACATACATATCCATAGCTAAAAAATTTATATTGACGAATTTTATATTAAAAAAAAACAACACTGATTTTGTATAAAAAAATAATAATATAAAAACTAATTATGTATGTATGTATCTCAGTTAATTGTTTATGAAATCAAAATTAAATATAATAATTGGATTTATAAAATGAAAATCAAAAATATGCGATATTTTTTTTTTTTAAATTTCGCATAAAACTTACAAAGTGAAAGTTTTGTATTGTCAAAGTGATATATGTATGTCGCTTAGTTATAGAAATCTACTTCTAAATTACATATTTCTTTGCTATTTGCGGTCTCTGCGTATCAATGTGCGGCCTTAACCCGTCTAGTTTATATACCGCGCACTTTTATTACTATTATTATTATTTATGTGTGTGTATGTATGTATGTATTTACATATATGTATATGCATGTACATATATACACGCTTAGTATAATAAATACTATGTGCATCAATGCTGAGTAAAATTTTTAGTTTTTTAGTATTTAGCAGTTCCCTTAGGCGTCTCAGTGTGGCAACAATAATTGCAACGCGCGTATCGACAATTTCTCTAGCAACACAGATAACCGTTATCTGACTTTTAAGCATGGCATTTTTTAATTGCGAAAAATCGGAAAATATATTTGTTGAAAAAATGCATAGCACAAGAATAAGTTTACTAAACTAAAATTAAAGAAGAAAATGCAAAACTGTAATATAATTAATTATAAGAAAAAGAAGCAATAAAAAGTGAAGTGCTTGTTTAAATAACATAAATAAACAGTTTTTGTTGTTTTCCCCGATATGAATTAACAATTAAAAAAATTTAATACACAAAACAACCAATAAAAGTGAATATCCATGGCGATTAGAAAGTTTTGCACAATCACAAAGCAGAAATTGGATTTTAAAGTAATACTTTTCTGCCACTCATTGCAAATAGCTTCGAAGATTAGAGAGTAATTGAGAATCACTCAAGCCAAAACTCCATACCAGGCGGTTAGGTTTTTCAGAAATTAATAAAAGTGAGTTTTTAAATACAATCCACAAATATATTCTTGTAAAAAGAGGCATAGGCCGGCGTTCTTGTGCCAATGACTGGATCGCCAGAGAGCGAGGCAGAGAGAGAGAGAGAGGGAGAGAGAGAGATATGTGTTTACTGACTCAAACACCAAGCCAAATGCACACTCTCCCTCGTAGACCATTCTGCTAAGGTGCTGCTTGACTATATGAGAAAATGCATTATTTTTACACACATCAGCCGATTTATTTTAAGATAACACAGACAATTTTAATTTCTGCTACTTCCTCTTGGAATATACTAACAGAGCAAAGCAGGGGGAGAGAGAGAGAAACATTCAGCTTTTCTGAAAACACGTCAGCACTCAGCACACAAACCATTTCAGACCCTTCAGCACAGATGGCAGTTGTGCTCTTCTGCGCTACTCTCTCCCACTCTCAACCTTTTTAGAAGGCACCTTCACCTGACAGTTTATCCTGAAATCCAGCAGAGAAGCTTAGAGTTTTATTAAGAAAAGTCGTACTCCAGCACCAAGAATATTTGAGACAGTTCACCGCAATGAATGTGAAATTCTGTGCATTTAGAGTTCAATAATTTCGTCTTGTGCAGGTGGACACTAAGGTTACTTTTTGGGGTTCTTGTGTGAAGTATAAACAGAGTTCACTGAAGGTTTTCACTAGTCGTCACAAAAGTATATAAAATACATATGTATGTATGTCTAATGACGGCGATTGCTTAAGGGGTGTTCAACAAAGAGCTTGACTTTCGAAAATCTAATGTCAACAGGGCGTATACGCATTTTTCTAGTCAACACTAAAGCACCAGAAAATCCGTGGACTTTTGAAAAGATCAGCGCGGTCTTCATTCCGAGTCTTCTCCTTGAAGTTCTTGCGATTCTGTGGCTTGTTAATATAGACGCATCACCTTCAGTAACCCCGCCATAAAGCAGTCTTAGTTCGTGTGACCAGACGTATTCGATTTAACTATTTCAGCTGGGTACAGATGAAATTTTATGAATCTTCAATGCAAAAAAAAAACACGCCCATTACTAATTTTCTATTTCACCTAATTATTTCAGTTAAAATATAAACAAACACTTTTCGCCTATTTTTGTAAACAAAGGGAGTTGTATTTTGAAGCGAACAAAACGCTTTAAGTATTTCGCTCACGTGGCTCGCCACAGTGCACAGTCCACCTGCAAATTTGTTAATATAGACATACACACACACATGTACATACATAGACGTACATATAAATAAGTTCATATCGATGTGAATTTATAAGTTACTGTTTCAGTGATTTCCTTCAGCCGCTTCCACTTAGTTCCACGTCTCGGTTGCAACATTCAATTTGGATCGTCGCAATTCGTCGCGCTTCAGTTCGCCTGTTTAGTGAGTTCGCGTTTAAATAGATACATATATGTATATGTATGTATATATGTATGTATGTAGATATGTATGTGTGTTAGTATGCCGGGTTTTGTTTGCATTCGCAATTTGTTTTTCGGTTGTTTATTTTTGTATTGCAATTTAGTTTTATTTTTCTTTTTTTTTGTTGTTGTTTACTTTTGATTTTAATACGCGTGTAGCTGTTGAGCAACAAGTTCAAGGAAATTACAAAAATTACAAAATACTACGGCGGTCAACTACAACAGAAAATGAGCGAACTGCACCTCTGCGCCTTAAGTGCGCTACATACATATGTACGTTTCAGTTGGGCTGATTAATATTTGAGACAATTTTGGCTGAAATGAATAATTTACAAGCATTTTGCTTGTTTGAAAGGAGTGAATAAAAATCGGTTTTAGGAGAATATCAGCACGAAATACTTCGAATGCGTTGTTTTTAAAACATTTTAAGAAAGTTAGCGTTGTTTTTTTTTTTATAAACATATGTAGCTTGCATTTTTTGTTATTTAAGTATAAATTAAAGTTATTTTGGATGAGTTCTAAAATAAAAAATTTCCTTTCGGAACCAGTTTGCGTATGGCTCAGCACTTACTCGCATGATTTCAAGACTAGTTGGAGACAAGTTCGCGAACATTTCGAGACTAGTTAAGAACCTTTTCATAATCATTGTGGGATGAGTTTGAGACTAATGTAGTACTTTTGCCGGGCCGCGCCCAGATGCTGATCTTCACGTCTTTTTGGTTATCATTACAAACATATTTCATCAATTTGTTATTAAAGTAATTTAGATGATTCAACAAAATTCCAGGGAGTTAATGGTGCAAAGAACTGCATATTTCCCTAAAAAATAAGTATGCGCAACTCGATGCATAAATTTTATGATTTTATCAATTTTTAAAAATACAAGTTTAAAGTTTTGCTTCTTTTTATAAAAAATGTACGAAAAATATTTATTATGAAAAGCTAAATTATGAAAGTAGAAAAAAAAATAAAGTTTTAAACTTTGATTGATGATAAACTGTCAACATAGTATTTGTTTTATAGACCATTTTGTTTGGATACCCCTGAACTCGTATCTTTTTATGTTGTCAAAACAATTTATTTTTTCTCGATCATAGATAGTAATAAAATATGATTTCAAAAATGTATTTATCAAAAAATCATTACAAGAAATAAATACAAATTCTAGAAGCAGATAACATCGACTTACTAGAGCTGTAGAATTACCGATAGTTGCACCATCGATAGTTTTGTCGATTATCGATACTATCGCGATTGACTTTAACATAATTTTGTAGAATGAAATAGGACTTTTTCCTCATGTTTTTTTTATTTTAGATCTTATTTCTTTAAGTTTTTTAAGTAACTGAAACTGTAATACTTGAGAACCATTTAGGTGATTTTCTATATTGCATAATCATATCTAAGTAATCACCATTTGTTTTGTTTTAAAATCAATAAATTGTCTACGTTTAATTATTTTGAAGTGCAAATTTTTTCAGACTAGGGATGGGTAAATAAAAAAAATATATCGATATTTATCATATCTATATATTAAAACAATATCGAATAATATCGGTATATGCATAGTAAAAAATATCAATAATTCGATATATATTGATATTTTTACCTCAAGGCTCAATTACTTTAAGTATTGTCAAAATATTTGATAGTGTTAAAAATTATACTTTTGTCAGTTTTATAAGTTTTATTTATTTTGAAATTACATATTTAAGTATCTATAAGGGAGTAAAGCTAAGTTAAATTATTAAAATTTTATCAAGCCAGTAATTGTCGGATATAAACATCAGAATGACACTTTCTTTAATGTGCGTCCCCTGTTAACCATTTTCTATTATCTGGCACAGCTAAATAAACAGTATAAGTTGGGCTTTCGGACGATACTGAGTAAGCTCGAATAATTTAATTAATTCTAGTTAAATATTTTAAAGAAATTTCAGAGAGCAGGTTCGATATGACGACTATTAACCCAAAACTCAATTTTTTTTTTTTTTGTTTTTTTGTTTTTTTGTGTTCACAAACTGTAAAGGGAGTGCTATCGAAACTTTAAACTAGAGGAGTATTAAGACTATCGATGCTACTATCGATAGTTCTCTAGCTCTACCACTTACATACATTGTTTACTACTAAAACAAACTAGTTTGGCTTTTTTGCTTGGTAATACGTAGCTTAGACGGTACGTTTTTAAAAAATCTCAGCTCTTAAATGTAGTTTGGTAGATTTAGAAATAATTCTAAAGTAAATAAATTACATTTTTCTAAATGTTTATGCTAACAAGTAGAAGAGGAACGTGCGTCATCTGTTTAGCCATGGAAGTATAGAATAATGTTCTACAAATTCATGCACTCGTACATATTTTATAAGCGTTGTTTTTAATAGGAACCCAAAAATTTAGCATCAATCATGATCATTTTTGTGATAATCACAAATGGCTTTAAATTTGAATGTCATGTTTCTGACATAAAATTACCGAAGTGCCAACTTATTTATAAACATGCGAATAAAATTAAGTTGGTATTTTGTTATCAACAAGAAAATCTCATTAAAATGCTATCAAAAACATCAAATTTTGACGTGTATATGCAGAAAGAAGGAAAGAAAAAATCAAAAAAAAAAAAATCACGAAAAGTAAACACAGTTTGTGTCACTTAGTGTTGTCAACGTGATTGGCAAAAATTTTTATGCACGTAATTCGTATGCGATACAGTGTGTAAGACAAGTAATTTACATAAATATATGCCCTTTTACCTGACTCAAGGTCCGATCTGTACAAAAACGAAATGAAACAAACAAAAAAAATATTTCTTGGCGCATATACATACATACAAGAGGTTTTTAGAACACTTACATTTTTTTATTAAAATAGACTTTGGTTGATGACTGTTGAATTTACATTCAATTAATTCCTCATTTGTATATATTATTAACATACACACATACATACAACACTATATGTATGTATATGTACACACCCCGCCCGAAATTTGAAGAGTGTTTCTCATTGAATCCTATCAGACATAATTTTCTTATAAGATTTCTTCTTTGAATTACACTTTTCTTACTCATTTGCTCACTCTAAAAGCGGGCTGAAGCTATTTCGAACAATAAATAGAAAAAAAACGATTGGAAAAGACTAAAAAAGCGCCTCCCGCATTTAACTATTTCTTTTTCCAACTGGGTTCAAGTTCGTTTTTTTTTGTTTTGTTGAGTTCGCAAAAAACAGATTTCAATAAGTTAATCACTTGCTATCTCAATGAAGTTTTTAATCGTTTAGAAATAAAATCATTATGTGCAGTGACTCACGAAGCGACAATGTTTTCAAAAACAAATTTTTCGTATTTTTTTTAACAATTTTCATGAAATTTGCAAAACTTTGTATGTATGCAGTTTTATAGATTACGAAATTTTGGAATTTTTTTTTTTCATTTGGACTTGCAAACTTTTTTCGACAAAGCGCAGACAGCAGAAAACCATTGTCAAGAAAAAAATCAATTAAAATTGTGAATAAATTGTTTAAAGTCTAGTTGTTCATACCAAGCGAAATACATACTTTGAATATATTTCGCACTTTAACTAAAAAATTGTCATAATCGCAAATATAAAAGAGCTGAGTTAAGTATGCAAAAGTGACAACCTATTTAAATTTTTGAGTTAGTATTTTTATTTTAGAGCTGACAGCACATAATACTAGGTTGTTTAGTAAAAATGTATCTAAAAATTTGCATATAAAAAAATTAAATTCAATAAAAATTCAAGTCAAATTAACCAGTTTACTTTGTTAATTCAACAGATTATGTTTACAATGTTAGGGACTCAAAAATTGTTTAAATGCATTGTAATTACTGCAAAAAAGCATGGGAAAAAATAAAAAATAATAATTAAAAAAAACTCT
The DNA here is from genome assembly GCA_963971545.1 of Philophylla caesio. NCBI lineage: Eukaryota > Metazoa > Arthropoda > Insecta > Diptera > Tephritidae > Philophylla > Philophylla caesio. The sequence continues at coordinate 94,411,821 of OZ020609.1, forward strand.
TAGTTAAGGTGATGAGTTAACTAAACTCGTTTTCAAATTAATTTCAAGGCCAGAGAACAATATCTACTTTGTATTCACATTTATTTAAATTCAAAGTACTTGTTTGTACAAGCAAACATATTTACTTTAGTCCAGCCGCTAAACCAGAGCACGAGCGTTTCCTAAGACCATTCATGCTTAGACTGGCAATGGTAAACATAATAACAATTATTGTCATGAAAAACCTCCTCATCAAAATCGTCTGTCGAGACTTTCTAATCATCTGTTTTGTTTAAATGTTTTCAGAGAATGTTTGCTCAATGTTTGTTGCAATATCAAATAATGTCATCTGATTGGAGGACAACTGCCGGATCTAGCTGAATACATGTAGATATGTATGCACGTAAATATAGTACACGAATGTGTTGGTATACGTATAAATTAGTAAAGGATAGAAAAAAATATTGCAATTTGTATTCGAACCTTTGAAGCCGTTTCCTTCTTATAGTATCTTTTCAATTCATCAGAAACGTTCGATCATTACGGACGCACTACGGAAAGCATGAAAAAAACTTAAATTATAAATTGAAAGTGAAGTTTACTTACTAATGCGCTTCGTTATATTTCTTTTACTTTGAAATTAGTGCACCTAAGATGCCTTCACACACAACAGTAATGTCACACTTCCCTACCCGTTCAGTTTGATGCTCGTTCGTGACGTGGCGCAAGCGTCGGTTCAGTGCAAATTGTGTTATTTACTTTTCAAATGACGATACTTTTCAGAATTAATTTGTGTGCGGACACCTTTGCAAGAGTACTCCTTAGGGAAACTTCCTCCCATCACTATTAAGTTCCTTTAAGAGAAGTTTTCAAGTGTTGTAGAAAGTTTTTATCGCTGTTTCGGAATTTGCGGATGAGTTCGAGATATTTTCCGGAAGTCAGATACTACTCCAATGACAGTGATGTACAGCTGATATGAAGATATCAAGGTTGCTTTCGAAGAGTAGCCGTGCAGTTTTAGTACTTTTCAAATTGTTTTTTAAAGTTTGGACACTTTCAGGCACTTAAAAAAATAATAACTTAAAAGATTTTTCAAATGTTTTATGAATGTTTTATGTATGTAGTTTCGTTCAAAAATAATCGATACAGGACCTAAGAGATAATTCAAATATTAACATCGAATTTTTTTAGAGAAGTGACCTCTAGCTATGAAAATAGCAAATAGATTCGTATTCTTGGATTTCAAATAAAGTTTACGTGTTTCGTCTCGTTCTTGTCTAATTGCGAGACTTGAAAATCGGGAGACATTTCAGACAAAATTGATAAAAAAAAACTGCATACAATTTTTTTTTATTTTTTTTAATTCTTTTGTGCAAGTATGCAATTTTGATGAAATTTGTCGAGTATGAAACTTTATTTCTTTATTTTTATTTTTATTTTTATTAATTACGAAATGTACTTTTTGAATAAAAACGAAAGACAATAGTAACGTCTCAATATCCGATCAGTTTTGCTCGTCACTGTACATATACATATACGCATGAATTGGACTTTATATCTTGCACTTAAAGACACTTGGCCTGTTTTACTAGGTACTTTACAAGTGTAAAATATGATACACTTCAATTCCAATTTAGCTGTATTCACATAGTCGTAAAAACTGTGTTAAATTATATTTTTTTTTTTTACAATTACACAAATGCATAAAAACAAGGTCACCATTCCTAAGTTACTATAAAAATTTATGGGTCTCCCTTGCAAAAGGTGTGTCCGACCAAGCGAAGGTTCGACGTGTTTCAAGTCAATTCAATTATGATTAAAGTAATGCGAATGTCAGTGACTAAGAATGTATGTATGTATGTACATATGTATGTAAGTGATTGTGATTGCATAGTCACTGCAATGGAGGCAAGGTACGAATAATAGCAGTAGCAGTCTAGAAGGAAAACAATAACAATTAAGCGTACAGAAATATTGTACATACTCGTACATATGTAATTAAATATGTAAATATATCGCCATGGCATGCGAGCAAGTATCATCATTTCACACATTAAATAATATTAAGGCTCACAAATTTTACCTTACTAAATGCTAATTACTTTATGGTTCAGTAAATTCGATTGACTTGAGTAGTTCGCTCTTCCTCTACCAAGGTTGAATATACATACATACGTAATATAATGCTTTTACTCCAGAGAAGACACATACTTTTTTCTCTTTCTCGCATTCGACACCTGACAATTTTTGCACTGTGTAAAAATTGCAATCCAGGCACTTCAGTCGGCCAATCGACTCTTTGTTTAACTTCGTTGTTGCATTTACATGCATACATACATATATGTAAGTAATTCACAGTTATAGATGTCGTGAGTATACAATTACATTTTTACAACAAAAAAAAAATTTTTGAATTTAAGTGAATACAGATGTGTGTCATTATAGGTACATGAAAAGAGCCCTTTGAGTAGAATTTGACTCACTTTTTGCAAGTGTCAAGGCAAACAATTGATACAAAACTGTTTTGCTGCTTTTTACATACATATTTACATACATAAATAAGTACTTGCGCATGTGAGTCGAGAACTTTTTAAAAATCTTGATATTGTAATTATAAAGAGTTCTTATCTTTGTTGTAACAAATTATAGATGATTGATAATTATGCGCTAGGGAAATAACACCGAAATTGCGATACGCAATTAAACTGAGCTACTTCGCCAAAACAATTTAATGTCGCAAGAAATCGTTATTCAATCAAATTTGAAACGAAGTCAAAAAAGATACCGAATAAATGTGAGTCAATCCTGAACTGCTAACGCAAGAGATAATTCCTTAATAGCGACGATATAATCGCAAATTTGTCTTCAAAATACTTCCTAATTAGTCACGAATAGCACTCGGCTATTCCTAGAATACTTGAAGAAACCATTTAATATCGGCTGCTTCAAAGCAAAGTATTTCGGTTAAATTTTTTACCACATTTTCAGAGCAGATTATTGTAGGTGTACTCTCCTTAGTTACTTGATTTTATTAACTTCATTTTCTGTAAGATGAAGAGAAAGAAACTTCGAAGTAAAATGTGTTCTAAAGTCGACATCTAGTGTAGGCTTGCCAGACGTCCCAGTTTTCCTGGGTCAAGCCGGCTTTTCATGGTCTTCCGATGCAATCTCGAAATGTCTGTTTCGCTTACCAACAATTTCCAAAAATTTAATTTTACAATTTGCTGCTAATTATATATTGTACAATAGTAAAATCTTCAAATGAACTCAGCATTTCGTTAGCAATTTGGCAAGCCAGAAATTTTAAAGCAAGCTCGATGGAAAAAATGCTAAAACATTGTAAATTATACTTTCACATATCGGCTGATTTTCTCAAATTTATTAAATTTCCGATATTTTTCAATTAACTTACAGTTAATTTTCTAATAAAAATTCTAAGTTCTCTAAAAGCTCAAATTGATTTGATTTGAATGTAACGGTGCGTAATATCTCTTTATAGTTTTTGAACACAAAAAAAAAAATCAAATCAAAAAGAGTTTTGGATGAATTTTCGTCATATCACACCGGTCCCCTCTGAAATTTCTTTAAAATTTTAAAATAAAATATATTAAATTATTCAAGCTTCCTCAGTATCCTCCGAAAGACCTACTTATGCTATTTATTTAGCTGTGCCATATAATAGAAAATGGTTAACAGGGGAGCACATCAAAGAAATTGTGATTCTGATGTTTATATTCGACAATTACTAGTTTGATGAAAATTTTAAAATGAAACCATTGTATAAGTAATTTTACTTCTAATAATAATTTAACTTTGCTTTACTCCCATATAGATTTTTTTTTTGTTGGAATCAGGCACGAAACAACGCGTGCAAAAAAACAGCACTCCGACTACATGCCGTTCATTGTACTGTTTTCATGTTCCTTTTAATCTGTTTAAAATCTGCATGATTTACGAATAAATATTTGCAGATTTTCGGGTGTCAAAGAGCTCAGGTGTACGACTTTCAACACGTCGCGAAGCACAGAAAGTGTTCCGCCGTCTCTTCCTCTTCAAAACAGGATGGGCATATGGAGCTGTCATGTACGCCTATCATTGTCAGGTGTCTATGGCACGTGAAGTGACCAGTCAACAGTCCAACAAGTTGCCTGCTGTCTCGCCTGTTAAGCGAGAGCAAGTGTTTTGATAGTCCTTCTGAGATTGAAGGTAACATAAGTTTTGCCCATCTGCAACCTCTCGACGCCTCCCAGTCATTGCTGAGCAAAGTATTCACCATTATAGATACTTAAATATGTATTTTCAAAATAAATAAATCTTATTAAACTGCCAAATAAGTATAATTGGTTTCACTACCGAATATTTTGACAATACTTATGCCCGAATTTAGTAAGCAGTCTCAGTCTCTAATAGAGACAAAAGTCATAATTTTAGACCAGTTGGCATTCATTAGTCTCCAAATAAAGTCTCTAAATTGTGACCTGGTGATGAGCATTTTGAGACTTGAGATTATACCAAGTTTCTAAATTCGGGCATTAAAGTAATTGGGCCTTGAGGTAAAAAATCCATATATTGACATATTTTACTATGCATATATGTATCAATATTATTCGATATTGTTTAAAAATATCAATACGTTAGATTTTCTTCATTTGCCCATCCCTACTTTAATTTTGGAAATAAGCGAATTTCGAGTGAGTACAAATTATTGTTGATTTTGGATTTTTTTGCAGGTTGCGAGCAAAAAAAAATTTTCAATATACATATGTACATCCATATACCCACTTAAAACATAAACTTTATTTTACTAAAACTGGATATGCAATCCGCAAAAAAATACCAAATATTTTTTTAGCTTCAGCATATTTACGTATTTACGCGTTATGAACGCCGTTTCCTTCGAAGACAAAGTTTTTGACGAAACGAAATCCTCAATTTTTAAACCTAAAACTTGTGATGCTAATTTTTCATGGACACAATAATGTTAGGTTAGGTTAGAGTGGCTGCCTACGCGCTGAGAATCCCTTTAAAAATTGAACCATTCCGTCCGTTTGATGAAGAGTAGTAGTAGTAGTTGACAATGCTCGCAGAGTTCAGGTCGGCTAAGCAGTCCAAGAAGTAATTTTTGAAGAATGGGTTGCGGGTCTTGGCCTTCCCCTCTTCCTCGTTCCTACAGCTGCGACAGAAATAGTTGGTTGTTTAACCTAGCCACAAGAAGGTTACTTTGTAAGGTGATGCAAAAAAAAAATCAAATAAAAAATATTCGTATTCGGATGGTGATGATTGCCTACCGTATCGCATTTCTCTTTCGCTTGCGATGAATAACAAACTAAACACGCCGGTATTTACTTTTCCTGCGCCGGGCCGCAACAATCCGAACAATGATTCGTGATTATACATACATATGTTCCAGTGACTATAAATAGTTATTATGGCTTCAAATTTACATATTAATGAAACGTTTTTTTTTTTAATTTTATTTATGCTTCATTTAAAAATTGACCAAATCGATCGAAGCTGCTTGCAACGCATTCTCATATGAAATATAGTTTCTGTGGTTTGTTTTCTAGAAATTACTTCATTCCAAATTTTTTGCTGAAGCTTCATATTTTCTGCTGTTTACTTTGCTTTACCTTTTATGTACCTATGTATTTAAATTATTTTTTTTAATTGCCACTCGAAGGTTGTTGGCTTATTAAAAATTTTGTTATGGACTTTTGTGCCGACATATAAGGTATTGGAGTTGTTGTTATTCTTTAAGACTCACCAACCAACAACAATGGCTTGGAATGCGTTTTGTTTTCTTAATATTCTTATTATTCGCTTATTTATCTACATGCATGTGTTTTTTTGTATTTTTGTTATTTTTATTTTGTAAGCACTCTGTTACTTTGGCTTTGCGACGCGACGCGACGCTTTTTGCATCGCCAAATGTGTCGACTGTTATGCTTTTGCGTGCGCTAGTATTTTACGAGTAAATTTTTTTGTTCGCTCTGCTTCTTTGTTTTTTTTTTTTTTGTTATCAATGTTTTCGTGTATTTATTTTTTTGGTAGTCGGGCTCAGCTGGTTTCAAGCAATTCGCTGTCGGATTCGCTTCCGTAGTTTTTGGCGAAACGGTTACCGGGTAAGGCGGTGCGTTTCCTATAGCAAACGGCAGTCTCATTTTGTATCGCGCGCTTAGTAAACGAGTTCGAGTGGTCCGCGCTTGTTTTGGTCGTTACGCGGTTGGCTTTGACAAGCGCTAGTATTTGTTGTAGGGAGCAGTGTAGTGTGGTGTAATAGTGTGTTGGTGGCCTTAAAGGTGATTGAAAAATTTTAGGCATAGTATAACAATAAAAAAATAAATAGCAGGAAATTATTTGATTTTTCAAGTTGGTAATTATTTATTTATTTTATTTTAAATTTATGCCGCGTTAAATGCTAATGGTTTAGATATTAAATTGCAATCATTCGGCTGATTGGTTTCGTAATGTAAGTTTAATTTTTATTAGAAGAATAATGAAAATCTGATCAGTATGTTTTAAATTGTGATCCAAAAAGCGTTCCAAAGCGGTGTGGCATACATACCAATATAAAAATTTTCAAAACGAAGCTTTCTTAAAATCATCAAAAAGTATTACAAGGTTTGTGCTTAATTGTACTAAAGTTGATTAGGCTACAAAACTACATACTAAGATTTTTTTAAGTTAAAAATTAAACAAAAAATATTTTACGAAAATTCGTCGAATTTTTATAAATTCTGTGTTAAGTTTAAAAAAATTTGGTATATGCAATTTTTGTTGAATTATGTTTCTTATAAAAAAATAACTTAAAAAAGTCACGATATATGTACCTTAATATGCGAATTCGTCGTTAGATAATTTATGAAAAAATAAAAGCGGCTTCGAAGATATTTTACAGAAATTCAAAAGTAAGTAACTAATTGAAGCACACTTAACTGAAGCTCAATATGGTTGTTTCAAAAATTTTTAAATTTTCTTAATGTCTATTTTTTCGGAAGGTATTATTTCCAACAATATACCTACAGTGAACCCTTACTTAGACAGATTCTAACCGGTAGATCACATTTGTTCGCCCAAGAGAGGTGTCCGCTTTAGGAAAGAGCAACTTATTTTAGACTTTTTGCCATCGTGAAATATAAAACAACAACAGCGTTTTGACGCAGTAGTTTCTCAATAGTCTCATTTATATATGTAAGTACATAAATCCAAAATTTGAGCTCCGTATTTTAATTTTTTTTTGCCAAGTCGAATTAATTGCTTTCTTTGTGTCAAAAAGTTTAAACTCCAAATGTTCGTTATGCGAGAGTTTATAATTTAAAATGAATCCTAAATACTTATAGTCATTAACAACTTCTGTTGGCGACCTGCTACATTCTCCGAACACCATGACCTTTGTCTTGCCAAGTTAGCCTTGAGTCCCCACTGCGCACTGTAACTTCGCATAAGCAGCTTCACTAGATCATCAGCATACGAGTATATTAAAACTTTAACGACTATACCGGCTACACGAACGCATCCCTCCATAAATTGTCATTGAGATCATTGAGTTCATTGAGGTAAAGTGCGAAAAGCGTTGGACTTAATAAACACCTCAGCCTTACCCCTTGATTTACAGAAGGAAATGCTTCGGACAACTGATCACTAAACCAGACTTGATTTGTAGTGCCATCATATAAACGAATGCGCATATATCCGGTACACTTAATTAAAAGTTCATTGCAATGTTGAATTTATATGTTTATTGTGACTTTGTAAATACATGTGTAATCATTGCAAAAATGTCTCAAGGTACTATTTCAGGTGAAATTAATTTACCTCGAGTCAATTCGCTGCCAGTGGTGTTGGCCTGCAATTTTTCCCACCGTCTGTTAAAGGGTAATCAATTTTAATAATTGGCTTGCAACATTTAATTATCGGAAGAATAACAGAATACTACTTTTAATATAACCTTTGCAGGCTTTTTAATTAGCTAACTTAAGTCATAAGTAGTAAGTAACACAGTAATATGTATTTAAACAGACAAGGCGAATTGAAATGTATTCATCCATCAGTGCAAATACTTGCCTACAGCGATACATACTCGTACATACATTTATTCGTGTACATAAGTTGGGGTCGGTAAAAATAAAAATGAAAAAGTTGTAAAATGAAAATAGTAGTGTACCGGTGACCCGACAAGTTCGAAGCTCCTTACAACATTTCCTGCAGAAACTCTTATATAGAGACACATATAGGAGAAGCGAAATTTGTAAATAAAGGTAATTCTTCGAAGCAACGGTGATCTCAGGCGGATTTGTCAATAGTTCGAACTGATTTTTTAGGCTATTGAATAGGTTAGAGAAAGGAGTACATATTTCAGACTCGGAAACATTGCTTTCAAAATGAAATTCGACGTCAAAATATAAAGCTGGTTGAAAAAAATTGTATTTTCTTAACTTTTATGATAAAAAAAGACGTCAGTATTATTTTCATAACAAAATCTACATACATATTTTTTGTCAAATATTGTTTAAGTTAAATATTTTGAAAAGAAAATTTTATAAGAAGAAAAAAAATTTGGTTTTTATTTTTATGCAAAGCTTCTTTCAAGAAAAATTTGGACAGTCAAAGGTAAAAGGCCGAAATTGATACGAGATTCGAACCTCGAACCGGCATATCGAGTTATAGCACGCACCGCTACCAACTCGACCACAGCGACTAACATAACTAAACGAAACAAAAATTTACTTGCTTCCTGCATGTTTATTCATATTTTATAATTTTCAGCTTTTAAATTCTTAAACAAAAATTTCTTATTTATCCAAATTGCAATCAGCTGTTTTTTATTTACTGGGTAAAATTTGTCCAGCAAAAATTTGCAACTTCCTCTCAAAATGAAATGTAATTTTGCTCTCTCAATTTTTCCTTCCTTGCAAGTTTTTTGGACACCGCCAACACGATTTGATAAAAATCGTGATATTTCGTAATACATTTCTGCATCGCGAACACTTTTGATATTTCGCGACTAAAAAAATTGACTATATGATTTTTTGCCTAAAAGAAATATGTGATTCATGGCCAATATTTTTCGACAATTTTTTATTTATAAAAAAATTTTTAATTAAAATCATATGAATTCAAGTTTCAAACTCTAATCCATATTCATAAGATATCTAAGATTTTTCGTACATTTTTTTTTACTCTTGTTTAGAACCACCTGAACAAAATCTGAGTATGCAGTTGCATAGGCCATTATTTTCAGTATAACAAAGTACAGCGTGAACGCACGGAATTAGATCGAAAATCTGAATTGTCCAAAAAACTTAAACGAATTTTCGGCAAAAAATCCAAAAAGATTAAACTTAAGTTTTCTGAATACTTGAAGGTAATTTTTTCGTTGCCCAATAAACTTATTCCTTGTATTTTCAGTAAAGTTTTTTGAGTACTTCTTCAAGGTTTACATATTTTGGTTTTATTTTTTTATGTAATCGCAGTAGCCAGAGCCAATATATGGAAGTTTGGGAAAAATTATCATTTAAAATCAGCCTAGTTTTCTTATAAACAGTTAACGAAAAAAACTTAAACAATTTTTTTTTCGTTCCGATCTAATGCATTCACATATACATATGTATGTATGTATGTATATTGAAACATTAGCATGCAAGTATGTATACATCATTGTGTAAGTCTTGCTTATACGTTTTAAGATCTGTGTTTACAAAAACACAATGCTGGCATGTCATATGCTTAATGAGGCTCATACATACTCGTACTAAACATTGTTTTTTTAAACACTGCGACTGAAGTTGATTTGAAATTGACAGGTGTCATAATGTCACAAAGCTTCCTTGCGCTACTGGTTGTAGTTGCTTTTTATATTTTTTTGTGTTGTTAGGAAATTTGATTCATTGTTTTACTATGAAATACTGCAAGTGAAGTGAAAAAACATTTGTTCTTCATTTACAAAATCAATAAATAGTAGTTACACTAAGTAGCTTATTGCTTTGTAAAATTAGTAAGCGAAGAAAAATGAACGCCATTAGCAGCAATTGTGACAAAAAAAAAGAAATATAAATAAATAAATCTGGAAAACAGCTGGTTGATTTGTTTAAAAAATACACAGATTTAGAACTTTTTTTTTCATTTCACAATTTAATTGAAACTCATTTACATTGTTGTGTATATCAAAATCAACAGCGTTCAAAATGACATAGCTTGCCACGTATATTTATATATTTATTTTCAAGAATTTTCAATTAAAATTCAGTCCATTCTCTAACATAAACCATAAAAATCAAATTTTTAAACTTTGTAGAAGTGTTAGGATTAAATATACGTTGCTTTTTCGTTTTATGGAAGAAAGTCGCAACACCCTTGACAAAAAAAGAAATTCGAATAAATCAACGATACCACCTAGCTACTTGAAACTTTCACATTAATAGACTAAAAATTAATGGCATAAAAAACTGCATACTCGAAAAAATTGTAACACTTCTGTGAAAAAAGTTGAAAATCTATATACAAATTTGTCGAACTTTTTTTTTAGTTTTCTACAAAGTTTAAAACTTTGTTTTTTATGGTTTATGTTAAAGAATGGACTGAATTTTAATAGAAAATTCTTTAAAAAAATATACGTGGCAGGCTATGTATGTCATTTTGTACGCTGTTGCTTTTGATATGCTCAACACTGTAGGTGATCGTAGTCCAATATACGCGCTTCAAAATTTGTCGAAGACACGAATATTTTTGCTTGCCTTTGCTTTTACGTATTTTTTTTAAGTTTTTGTTTTGTATGCATAATTTTATAAGGTTAATGAAATTTTGCTGTTTAAATTTCGCCTTATTCTCCTTTCTCTGCTTGTTATTTCTTTGTAGGTATTCAAAGTGAGTTTCTGGTTGCTGTTGTCATCGCCGCCGCCGCCGCCGATGTTACTACGCAATGAATAGCTGACAAGTCATTTCCAGAAATTTTACAGAATAAATACAAAATTTCCATATAAATATGTACTGGTTTTAAAAACTGAACATACGTTCTACAAAGTATAACACGAATACATACATACATACATAAATGTACAAAAAAAATGCTCAAAAGTGTATTGCAATTAAGAAATAGGCAACACAAATAAGTGACATTTGAATTGAATTCAATTAAAAGTGCAAAAATTCGGTGGAATACTGAACAACTGTGATCATACATACATATATAAAAATAGTACTAATACAAAAACATATACATACATATATACATACACATACTATAAAAAAAAAATATATCTTAGCAAACCGGCAAAATGACAATGGAATCGCATAGCGCACTTTTGAAGGAGCGCGTTAAGCCCGTCGATATACAATTCAAAGATCTGAGTTATGATGTGCATGTACAAAAAGGTGAGTGTAACTCAATTCTTCTAATGTCAATGTTTTTTTTTTTTTAAAGTTAAGTTCTACAACTCGCGGTTATTGATGGTAAATTGACAAATCGCATTTGAATTTTAAAGTAAATGAACCATTTTTTATGCTTTTTTGAAGCGGCTGCCTTCCAATTTGGTCGCTGTTATTGTAGTTTTTAAAAAAATTGCAAATATTTTGGAGTCATTACTATTTGCCTTTAAACTTACTCTTCTTAACAGTATTTGAAGCGAAATTTGTAATATTTTTAGAGTTTTTTATCGCTGTCTGAGCGGGATAAGTAATTATTTGCATTAAAGACAATCGCATAAATCATAACAGCAATTTTTTAAGTTTTATAAAAGATGTAAAACACGTTTATCCAAATTTCATCAAAATTTTGAACTTATTAAAAAATATTTTTAGAACTTTTTTGTTATTTCTTTTGGCCTTATTAATGTTATAATACTATTTCGAAAATCACCACGTTTCCTCATCAGACTTCTTTTTATTAAATTAACTATGTATATTTATTGTTCATAACAACTTATCCCATGCTTTGAACCCAGGAGCTCGGAGTTGCAGAGCCAATACGCTACATGCTGTGCTACGCTAGCCTTAAAAAAAAAACTGTTGTTTCTTCCAAATAAAATCTTCAAAAAATTGGCCTCGAGCTCAATAAAATTGTCAATTATTAAAAATTTTTAAACCTTTTTTGGAGTTTAGTTCCTCAAAGTGCAAGTTTCTAATGGCTACGAATTCCATATAAAATATAATCGCGGTTATGCGTCGTACGGTGGAAACTGCCAGTAAAAAAATTGTCAAAAATCAGTGATAACTTGCAGGTACTTGAAACTTGCACTAAAATTAAATGAGCCGAAAATTTGCATACTCAAAAAAAATTAAAAATTTATTTTTAAAGCTCAACATTTTGTTTAATCGTTCCACATTTCAAAAATAATTTAAGAAATTTGTGATTATGGTTTTTCTAAGAGTACCTATTAACCATATTTTACTTAAAAAACAATTTTAATTAATTTAAAAAAAAATTCACTGTCCAAATCTCTCAATATGTTGTTGGGCTATAATTTGTGAACAGCGTATATTTGGCGAGACTTGATTTTCCAGGCTCAAAGTCACACTGATAAGACCCGATGATGATGGGCTTTGTTGTTCCTTTAGCTGCATTATTACTGTGCTCACCTACTCACCACGTCTTGGCCGAGTAAAAGGTTATGAACGTCGCCCCAATTAGTTAGTTTTGATTTAATTTCTTCTTTTAATGCACCACACAGTGCCGTGACAAAACTAATTATTTGCTTTGTAGAATTTGAAACTTTGTTCCTAAGTATGTATATCGTTGTGAGGTCGTAATGATATCAAAAAAATCTCAAAATGTTTCAATATTTGTGGAAAGCTGAAGTTTTAACATTTTAGCGTAAATAATTCACACAATTTAACTTTTGTCAGTTGAATAGTTTGTTACATAATTGTAAGAATTAAAAATAAAAAAAAAATAGTTTGCAATGTCTTATAGCGAGTAAATCGAACTAATAAAGTGAAATGGTTCATATCACAGTACAACATTTTTCAGTTCATTGATTGCCAACTCAATTCTGAGAACTGTATGTGAAATTAGACCCAAAGAGAATAATTTCTGCATCATTCGTGTTATCTTCTTACCTGCCAAAATATTTTTAATATCGATTTGAAGTTAGTACTATCGTATAGGGGAATTTATCACGTTTTAGGCCCTGTTGTTTAACATAGCTCGACAGCCACTAACCCGATTTAGTTGAAATAAATTTTAAAAAATTTAGAATTACAATTCCCTTAATCTGTTCATATATTGTTTTCCTAAACAAGCAACAGTTTCCAAGTTAAAAATAAGCGCATGAAGAAAATTTTTTTTTGTTTTTTTTTTTAATTCATAAAAAATACAAAACGGAAATAAGCTTCAAGTCTAGTTACTTTTTCGCAAAGTCACATAACCTATGAGCAAAATGAGACAAAGATCATGAAAATCGATGAATGCGTTTCGCTTTTACTCGCAATTGAGTAAAGGTATGAATTTCAAAAATTTGCTCGACATATGCACAGAATTGAGTTGGCAAATCATGCGTTGTACTGTGTATGTGACAATTTCATACGCAAGTGAAATTATGAATTTCAGTGGAACATCAATCATTCGTTGAGTTTGTGCCGATTGAAACATTGATGCCAAGGACATTTAAAACTATTTAAGTGGTTAAATTATAATAGCAGGGTTACTTTACTATATAATTACTTATAAAGGAACGAAAAAGTGAATGCGTTAGCGTCAGCAGTGTTGCCATTCAAAAGATTTGAAAAGTGTTCTCTGTATACCTCAAGCTTGCTTTTCTTTATATTAATTTATTTATTCATGTAAATTAAAGTTAGCTTCTTCTTTTATTACAATTTGATTTGTCGAACGCTATAACGGAAGGTTTGACAGATGAACCAAAATTTTGGTACGTTTAAGAACTGATAATTATCAAAAATTATTAGCTTTTGGCATTAGAGTATGAAAATATCCATCAAAGTAACGGAAATTTTGAGCGCAAATTGACAGTTGACTTAAAGGGGAAGCTGTTAGTTGCTGCGGATCCCAAACATTTTAAAGACTAAAATAAAAATTAGATGATAAATAATAATGAGTTTGATAATTAATATTCGCTTAGTTGAAATTCCTTTCTATATCTTGATCTTCTCTTTTTGTCCGATAGCGCTGAATATGGGTTTGGAACGAACCAAACACGTCAAAGGATGACGGAATATCGTTCCTTAGCATAATGTTATGTTTTAGGGAAACACTAATGCAATGTTTTCCATTTTACAAATTTGAAGAATTCAATAAGCTGTTCTGCAAATTTAAGTTCGCGTACACTTTCAGATATTTTTCTATTTGAGATTGAATTGTTGGACCAATAACGTAATATTTTAAAAATTTATTAAATATTCTAAAGGAAATAAACTTTTCGAACACCTTAAATACGGTGGTTTGTATAGCGCAATGATCTTTTTATACCGGAAGAAATTCGTAAATTTTTCTTTTTGTTGTTACTATTTCCGACAGGGTAGAGAGTGTTGTTTTTTCTTGGAAACTTTACCAAGGGTGACATAAACGTGTTCCAAAAAACGGCGGAATCGCGAATCAGTTTAAGTTAGCTAAATATTCAAAATCCTAACCAACTTTAATTTAAATCGGTAAATAAATTCTAACTTTAGTTTCATAAATATTAGTTATTTTATGATTAGTTGCTTTCTAATGTAAACTTTTAGAAACATTACCAAACTCTTTTTATAGTTACTTGACGTATACTCGTACGTATGTATGTACATATACATATATACTCCTTGCTTCAAATTAGCCAATTAGTTTAATGCCGCCTGAGAAATTCAATTAAAAATATAGTAATTAACTACATACGTAAATGCTATGATATAATCAAACTATGTACATAGGAAAAAAAAGAGGATTACGAAACAGTAAGATCAATATTTTTTTTTTATTAAAATGCTACAATTTTTATTAAGTAATAGCAATTAATTTAAAACTATGCACATATGTATGTATGTATGTATATTAGGATGGTCCCAAAGATAGTATGGTAAAGTCCGAATTTGAATGCTCTCAGCGCCTTACAATTTTCTTTATCAACATTAAATATACTTTTTTTATTTTAAATTCAAAATATATTTTAACCCAATTCAGTAGGCAGTCTCGGTCTCTAATTGCAACAAAAGCACAATTTTAGACCAGTTGGCATTCACTAGTATCTAAATTGTGATCTGTCGATGAGCAGGTCACTAAAAAATTTAAATAAAAACAAAAGAGAAAAATGTGAAAGCAAGGCAAGGCAATAATCTCTAGCTCATAGTTTCAAATTTTAAAACTTGAGATTATACCAAATTACTGAATTCCGGCATTACTGCCGCTCAAGGTGCCTTCGAAATTTCTCATATATTTTATGTAAAAAAAAAAACAATTTTCCCTAGAAATGATATAACTAAAAGAACTAAAATCAATTATTTTCAGTTGTCAAACTTTCAAACTATTCTAAATACTTTAAAAAAATTTATATCTATACTTTTTTTTGCGTTGAATTCCATTCCTTAACGAATATGCTGAAGGTGATGGGTTACTTGTTAGATGAAAGCGTTTTTAACATTTCTTTAAGAATTCGTAAAAATTTTCAATTTAAATTCAGTTCATTCTATAATAATTCTATAACTTCTACCATTAAAAAAACTGTTGTTGTTTTTTCCAAATTACATCTTCAATAAAACTTTCCTTGAGCTCAATGAAATTGTCAATTATTAAAAACAACAAAAATTAATTTTATAGAAGACAAAAAAAAATTTCAAAAAAATTTGACTTACAATTTAGAACTTTTTTTCAGAAGGTGTAACAATTTTTTTTATCAAGTGTGTTCCGACTTTAGTTATATGGAAGCAAATGCGACAAAAGAAAAATTCTAAACGGTTATTCCTAGCTACTTGAAACTTTCACATTGTTGGAAAAAAATTCTAACACTACTGAAAAAAAGTTCAAAATCTATGTATGTGAAAATTTCTTGAATTTCTTTTAGTTTTTCTACAAAGTTTTATAATTTGATTTATTTAGTTTATTATTATTATTATTATAATTTATTAAGCAAGAATCATTAGTACAACAAGAATCTTCTTCTTTTTTAGCACAACAAAATTAGAATAACATTAAAATTAATTATAAATACATGAATTCAAATAGTCAAAAATACATGAAAATAAAATGAAATCATACAGATATATTTTTAAAAGTAATTTATCACTAAAACTTAAACTAATGTTGACGGTCAGTCTAGTTTATTTGAGAAATAAGAGTATAAGATATAATAGAAAATAATTTTAAATTTAATAGAAAATTCATAAAAATAAATAAATGAACATTAGAGCAAACTATTTAATTTTGAACTTGGTGTCAAATGATTCGAACAGCACCGTATATAATTAGTAAATCAAGAAGATAACTTTCTTTAAAATGCGCTCCCTACAATTGTTTCATTTTTTTTTTTTTTAATTTAAGAACCTTAATGCGTTCTTTCTAAGTAATTAAATTGTCGGAAATTCAGTTGGCAATCGACAAGTTTAATAATTACACAAGCACAAAAGTCAACTAAGCCATTGCGCGTGTCAATTGTTTATAACAATTGTTGGTTAGACTTAAAAGTGCAGGCAATGTTTTATGAAGTTTTATTGTGCAAAAAATTCAAAAAAAAAAAATGTAATAAATTATAAGCAACATCAATAGGCAGCAACACAGCATTTTTTTTTATAAGCTACAACACACAATTCACTGCATGTTGTTGACACTTTCGATTTTCAAACATTCGCAATCAATACGCGCATGTAAAGCGATTAACGGATTAATAATGCCTGTCTGTCGAGCTCAAGCCTAAGCGGGCTAGGCGAGAATAATACTCGAGATTTGTAGAAATATTATGTTATTTATAAGTATGTATATTAGTTTGTACATACACCGATAGTATAACAAATGAATACAAACATTTGTGCAATAAGTAATTTTATAAACATACACAAATCTATGCAAATATTAACCTATACTATATAGCTATATATGTATGTATCTATATACTCGCATGATTGTACATAGCTGTGTAGGCGTTGTTATCTTTTCTCTCAAATATCGTACGCATGCGCAACGCATTTTAAGTGGGGGCAGTGCACTTTATTTTTCATTCAATAAACTCGTTAATAGCTTTTCTACTTAGAATTTTCTGACAATTAACACAGTCTGCGCTTAATGCGGCGCTTTAGCAAAGAAAATGCGATAAAAATCATTATATATGTATAATTATTAGAAAGCCTGTTATTCTGGATTACGTAAAAATAATGGCGTGTTTCAGTTAATGCCAGTATTGAAGCATCGACGAAGTACATATCTTTCATTAAGTTATTGAAAGACTTGCCGCCGTATTATTTCTCGTATTGTTTTAATTACATCCGTGTATGGTATGTTAACCAGCAGATTAGTGGACGCATAAATATGTTTTGGCAAGTAAATTGAAACGAATACTCTCGGAAGTTATGTTATATACATAAAAGCCATTTTTGATACAGTTTCCAAAAAATTTTACCGTCTCGAAAATATAGTTTTTGGTTAATAGTCGTCATATCAAACCTTCTCTCTGAAATTGCTTTAAAATATTTAATAAAAATTAACTAAAATATTCAATTTTCCTCAGTATCGTCTGAACCCAGCTAACAAAAAGCATCCTAAAAAACTCTTTTATGAGAAGAAAACCTTCTTATATCGGAGCATTTCCTTCATAAATGAGCTCTTTTTGGAGCCCTAAATGAGCGATTTTTTGTTCTACGCGGGCACGCTGAAAGGAGTCTAAGGAATGACTCCAAAAAGACTCCAAATCCGATGAATTCGGTGCGTTTTATTACTCATTTTCAGTGAACTTTTGAGCTCTTTCGGAGCCCTATTTGATCGTTTCTAGCAGTCTTTTTGGAGTCTTATTTGAGCATTTCTTGGGTCTTTTTTGATGGTTTATTGGAGTCTTTTTGGAGTCATATTTGAGTATTTTTTGATGGTGCGTTGGCGACTTTTTTGAATGGAATAAAAATACTTTCTTTTAATGTTTCATTTTCAATTTTAATTTGATGAATACTGTTTTTTATTAACAAGTAATGAGTTATAACTAAGATTTATAACATAAATACATATTCTACATACATATATGTATACGTATGTATATATGAATAAATGCATAAAATCAAAAATAAAGCTTTTAACAACTTCAATTAAATGGAATGAACATAACTTGACCGAAGTGACTTTTTTGATGAAGTACCTCTCAAGGAGAATGAATTTGAAAGCTCCTCATCAAACACCCGCTTCCAGCACTCACGTACAAATTTTGGTGGGCTAGTGACTGAAATTTAAAAAAAATCCTCTTCCTGTAAATGACACAATAACAATAGATACCTAAATAGTTTATATGCAACTATTGCAATACCAATAAAAAGAAAAATTAGCAATTGCTGCGCCTTATCTGTAGAGTTTTTAATCTTCTCTATATAATATAATATAATAACGTGTGAACTCCTCAAGAATTGACTTGAAACTGATAATTTTAAGTTCACTTTAAAAGACGCTGCATCAAATTTTTTTAAATTCCGTTAGATGAACGCCAACACTCCAAAAACCATCAGAAAAAGGTGCATTTCTTGAAGTTTACATAAAACATCCAAAAAAAAGCTCATAAATAAGACTCCTTTCGGATCCTTATTTCAGAACGCTCTTTTTTTGGTTAGATGGGGAAAGACTTGTTTCTGCTGTAAATTTAGATGTGCCGGATAATAAAAAATGGTTAACAGGGGAGCACATCAAAGAAAGTGTAATTCTGATGTTTATATCCGACAATTACTGGATTGTTAAACATTTTTAAATGAAACCATTGTATAGAAAATTTTTAGTTTTAATAATAAATTTACGAGGACGAAAATGTCAGTGAAGATGACCCAACGCCGAAACCCGTTTGTCTTAAAACCCAACTTCGTTCCAAAATCCATAATTTAACTTAGCTTTACTGCCCATAACGCATTCTACTAAAGGAATTTTATTAAATTAATATTTATTTGTTTTTTAATGTTTATTATATAATCATATTTTATGATTTTCAACTTTATAATTCCCAAACACTTATTTTCTTTTCGTCTAAATTACAAACAGCTTTTTTTCTTACATGCAAATTCTGATCAGTAAAAATGTATCGAGTAAAAATGTGCAACTTCTTCAAAAAATAAAATGTCTCGCGATTTCCTTTAGACTTTCTAACGCATCCCAAAAAAGTTTCATATTTTCAGAAGCTACTATTACATATGTACATATAAGCAAATTAGAGGTAGTCCAGTCGGATTTCGCAAAACTTTCACCTAATTTTTTTTGCTAGACCAAAAGCAATGTTATTGCCGAGTTTAGTAAAGATTTTTTATGCAAATGCTGTGATAAGGCGGTTTCTAAGAAACTGAAATTTTTCTAAAATTATGTAATTTTATTTTGAGCTCAATTAATGTATAACATTTGGTTTTATACGATTTTAAAACTTTCATGGCATACCAGCTCTTTCGGTCTTTCTTACCAAGGATACCTAAGGGCACCCAAGTCCCTTACTTCTTGGTCTTTCCAACGCAGGGGTTATCACATCGAATACTTACCGTGGAGATCTTAAAAACCTAACATCGAAGTTCCGCCGTAGGAGGCATGGGTTATAGATTTAGTTACACAAACTCGAGGTCATATGCAATGGGACCAATGTATGTCCGCATTGAATCGTAGTGTATCTGTCGCCACCCATATCCACTTTAAGGAGAATTTGATTTGATTAATACTTATGGCCAGGGTCCCGTTACTCCGTTCACGGATGACTCCAAATTGAATGGGAGGATGGGTGGAGGAAACGCCTGCAAGCAAATGCTCATCGTATTGAGACTTCAGGCCTCCAAATCATTATTGTGTATTTCAGGCGAATATAGCCGTATTTAAGGGCTCGAAGCAATGAAGACTAGTTACTGCGAATTTTCCACCGCGGTGAAACTTACAAAACGGCCGAATAAATCGCATCGGTGTGTGGAGCCACTTTTTTTTTCTAGTTAAGATAAACAATTTTTTACTATTTTTTTAAATGATCTACCTTGCTTTGAAAATAAATAAAGTCGATTTTCTTGAAAACACCACCTTATTCCATTCAATATTTTACTACAAATTCTAACCAATATGCGAAGAATTCATAAAAGCTTGAAGCGTTCTAAACCATTTTTAAATTGACAAGATATTCTTTCAAAAATTAAAAAAATTTTATTTTTTTCGAGAATTCTAAAATTTTGTTTTCGCAAAGATTAAAAAGAATATATGTATTCAAATCAAATATCAAATTTTTTTCTTACTTATGCACAAAATAATTGTTTAGCAATTAATTGGCCATTCCTTAATTTTTTTATTGTTATCGTTCTTCAAATTATGAAATTTTTGAATATCTGTAACTTTATTACAAAAACCGGACAAATAAACTTTATTTTTGTTTTATGGTTTTCTGGTATTTCCTTATAATTTTTTTCATAACCACACTGTCTTGAAGCAGGGAAACTTGATGCAATGAAACTCAGGGCTGGCCGCAAGGGGAGGGTTTTGGAGGTTTAAACTCACCCTGTTGAAGGGAAATATGTAAAAAAAACAAGTTTTACGTCATTTAGTTTACGATAACAAAAGAAACAAATATTTTAAGATCTCTGCAAATTTTTTTTATTGCGCTTCTAATTGATTCGCCTGCATTTTCCAAAATTCATTTGCTACTTTGGATATTTGTAACTTCGATGCTTTTCCAAAAATTCAATATCGAAGTGGAGTTAGATAGCAGCGATGAAAATAAAATGTTGGCCCCAATTTATATTATATTGGAAACAATAGCTGTATCACTTGTAAAAAAAAAAGAGTTCGTCATGACCAGCACAAACATTTTTGCTCTTCTTCATTCCGGAATATGTTGTCATTGCAAATATATTTTGACTGCCAACAAGAGTAATTGATGCGATCACTAAGGTCAATTGCATTCAATGGCGATATGCAACGAGCAACTTGTCCGCTGTAGATTACAAAATTGTATGTACACGTGACAAATTAAAAAAATTGAGTTGCATACTTTTAAAATATTATATGTACATATGTATCTATAAGCATAAAATAAAAAAAGAATGTTCAAGAATATTTTATTTCGTATTTATTATAATATTTTAAACAAATGCTGATAAAACGTTTGCATATACATATTTAAGTACATATGAACGAGTGTGTATGTATGTATTCGTATATTCAAGCACATGTTTAAAATTGTTTTACTCTACATTCGCTATATATTTTTTTATGTCTTTTGGCTGTGCGCGATTGTAGGTTAACGCTGGTCATTTGCCTTTTGCTCGATCAACCGCCAACTAACTACAACTACTCGCTTATATTCAAATGTTATTTAAACAATATCAAAAAAACATTAAAATCGTCACTCATCGAGTGGACTTCATTAAAATATCCAGTCACGTTGGGGAAGTAAACTCAAAACGTGATAATGATACAGAGCCACATATCAGTATTTACATTATATTTATGTATATGTTTGTTCGTATGTACTATGTATGTATGTTTATGTATGCGCGTATGCAGTAGCAAAATGTGAGTTTTTAATTAAAATTTCATTATCGATCATCCCAATTAGAAATGCATATGAGGTATACCACACAAACTTGCTCGTTGCTTGTTACAACTAAATGCTTGCTCCACGAAAAAATTCAGGTGTTATTCTGGTCTAGAAATCATAAAAAAATTGATTTAAACGCATTTGTCTCGAAACTGTCTTTTCCAAAACGATACCCACTATTTCTCAGGTTCTACTGGACCGACTTACCTGAAATTTGTAGAGAGTAGAGAGTCTTCTTTATAAACTTTTCTTCGTCTGAAACTATCCCCATCCCCAAATTGAAATTTTTTACTATTTAAAAAAAATCGAAAAGGTCAAAAAAAAAGTGGTTAACAATTTCTTTTCCAACTTTTCCGTAGTTGCAGACATTGCGACATTATTCTAGATTAATAATCTTTATTGTTTTTTTTTTTTTTCAGATTACTAGGAGTGTTGAAATCGTGGGTATGGTCACGTGCCAATTTTTTAAGACCCACATTTTATCAACTGCTAATTCATTGGAAATTTCAACTCTTTTTATTTTTTTTAAATTTTCTTTATTCTTGTTATATTAATAAATAACTAAAAAAAAGCAATAGCAAAAATAGTGACTGCCTTTTTTTACGACAATTCAAAAATTACCTGAAATTCATACCTCTACACCAGAATACCCCCTTAACATCTCAGTCCCTATAAGGAGACACCCTTTAAAAATTGGTCAGTTTATTCACTGATAAACGTTCTATCACATATATTTTCTTTTAAGTTTTTAAAATCGTGGAACAACGATTTTTTAGGAAATAAATTTTTTTATATGAAAAATTTTACTTAAAAAAAATGTTTTTTTTTTCTAAATTCCTAGACTCTTTGTCTATAAAAAAGTACTTAATATTTTTTTTTTGATAGAACTAATATTTTACTAGCAACTTACATTTTTAAAGTGGCATAACTTTTGAAAAAATATTTTTTTTTATTTCCGGTCGTTCTGTCATATCTTATGAGCTTTTTAATAACATATTTAATTTACATGATAATCCAAAAAAAATAATCGATTTTTCATTGAAATACTTTGGAATGCCTCATAAACGATATTTCTCTACAAATTTACGGTAGACATTTTTGATCGTTATTTTGGAATCATAATTTAGTACTTTTTAAGTTCACAAAATTTGTAGAAACTTAACGCCATTGTGTATAATAACAAGTGAGATATCTTTTCGATAAACGTCAAAATTTGGAACAGCTGAGATCACCTGTTTTTGCAAAGTAAATTCGCAACCCTGGCGTTCCTCGTATATTTTACCCGAATGCAGGGACGGATACAGGGGAGGGGTTCTGGGTGTCTGCATTCCCCCCAAAAAATCGGTAGTCTCAGAAAATTTCAACCGTGTTTTCAAATTCGTAGCACACACAAAAACTCACTCTAGACAAAAAAATTAAAAATTATTACCCAGCAACTGGAATACAATGAAATGATTTTTTGCCGAAAAGTATATTTTATTCTAAAAGTTTATGACTTATCAAACCGCATTCGTAATATGCAATTTTACAAACACATTTACCGAATTTTTCAAATCAGTGTTACGTTGCCAGTCACGGTGGCTCCGAGTGAACGGTCTTTTTCTATTTTACGGAGATTGAAGACGTATCTCGAGATATTGAGGTTACTAGTGACCTAGATATTTTGGCAAAGAAAAATAGGAGAATCGATGAAGCACTTAAACCCCTGACGTTTTATGATTCATCTGATTCAAATTATATCATAGCCTATCGATGGCTTTATAAAAATGCATTCAACATTTTACCCAATATTATTATATCTATGTTTATAATGGATATGAATCGAATATCTCAAAATATGTAAAATATCCTAAAAAATTGAAACCCCCCCCAAAATATTTTCAGATCAGCTTTTTCCAACTTCGGGCCATTCGTAATTGTCGACATATTGGCGGCCAGCTTAGGTACCCTGTCAAACGCCATCTTAGGTATCCTGTCAAAAGCAACTGACAAATAAGATATCTCACTTGTTGTTATACACAATGCTTAACGCACTAACATTTTATTTGTAACGACAAATTTCTTTAGGCTTTGCCCTTGAAATTCGCCACTTTGCCTCTTAATTCGCGTGTGTCAATGGGACACTGTTAAACTGAACTGCACCAATAAAAGCACAAGAATTCGAATTCGAATATATGTATATAAATTACCCCTAACCTCAATATATTGCATGATAAAATTATAATCAGTACAACCGCTGAGCACAATTTTTCAGTATTTTTATGTTTCCAAAAAATTAAATTTTAAAACTAAAAACTCCAATTCAGACACACACATTCATTTTCAAATTCAAACAAAAGTAATTTCGAATAATACTTTTTTTTTTCTACTAAACTTTGATTTCGCGTTACATTTATTGTACCTTGTTTTTGATTAACTGAATAAACTGTACATATTTATATTGTATTTCCCACATTACATTGACAAATTTGGTTTGCAAATAAACCGGTTTCGGCGTTGTGAGATTTTCAGTGCCTCCTTTCGTTTAAATACTTTCGCAATATTAAAAGAACAACAACAAATGGCAGTTTATCCCGCCGTAACATTCTTTATCCACAATTTTTTAAGTAAGTCAATTTTGTTTGCGTAAATAAAGTTCTTGCGGTTCTTTCCATTAAAAATTTATATGTATGTATGTATTAAGAAGACTGAAAGAGCCAAAGCTTCATTTCTCATAAATATGAATGTATGTATGTATATATGTATTTATAAAGAATAGAGGAATAATAAATCTTGTGGATGAATTTAACGCAATAAGAGTAAAACCATTTTGACTTCCTCTTTTTCGCTGCGATTTTTACGTTTATTTTGTTTCAACATCTCTTCGAGCTCGACGAAACTTGAGCTAAAAGTGTTTTTATCTTCGCATAATGGTCGTGGTGGTCCGAAATTGACCGCAAAGTAATGGTCCGAAACCGATTCCTATTTATTGGCAGCGTAATTGTTCAGAGCGTCGATTGAAGAGAAAATATGTCATTTAAAGTGATACACATTATTTTTCATGGTTGTTGCATTTAAAAATGGGACGGATATTTAAGCGCAAAACCTCGAAAAGGGATCCGGAGATTCTGCGACGAAATTTTGACTGTCGCTTCCTCGATAAACATTACTGCTGCATCTCAGAAATAACAAAAAATACAACACCAGAAGGAATTGAAACAGCAGAACGTCGGGAAGAAGTGAATATCAAAAATATAAAAATTGTGACAAAGGACTGAAGTTCTTCAAATTAGGTTTTAATCGCGGAGCTTAAAAAACTCAGGCTTTAATTGTTCTTGGACTTCCTTCTACGCACAATGCGTTCGTTGTTTTCTTATATGTATTTATACTCGATTTTATAGGTGTTAAAGACAGAACAGGAAATTTCTCTTGAATTTTCTGGAAAGAGCCTTCAAAATGTTTCTTAATATATGTTGAAATCATTCAATTTTATTCTATGTTATTTAATTTTTCTTACACCTTACCGTAAACATTCAAAATTATAACTTTGTTTCCGATTTTCTCCTAAGAAATAGGGGGTCAGAATTTGATTTGTAAAACATTTAGAAAAATATTTCTCAATGAATTATAAAGAAAATCTTGAGTCAATCAATGAATAAGTATTTCAAATGAAATAAATAGTCGAAGAATAAATCAAATATTAAAAATAAAAATTAACTGGATAATCGTCTATTTATTACAATATTTAAATAAAGAAAAATTTTTTTTGCCTGGCACTCAATCCTACATTCTCCCATTCCGTCACCTCTAATAAATCCACAGCGCTATTGCACACTTGAAGTTTCGCGATTCAATAACGTTTATTAGTAAGCAGCCACAAGAGTCAAAGAACTTTTTATGAATAATTTTAGAAAATTTTAAAAAAAACATTTACGATTTCAATTTTTCATAATTAATTGTAACAATGATGGACGGATATTTTAATACAAAGCACTTGATACACTCATAATCAAGTATGTTGCACATCAAAACCCTATTTTTTAACCGCATTTGTCAACCATTTTTCATTCGAATTTTGCCCTCTTAGAAAATTTCGTTCCGGCGCCCCCTGATTATTATTATTCAAGCCAATTAGATATTTTGCTGTGGTGAACTAATTTGCTCGAGTTCCTTTACGAATGAAACAACTAGAAAATGTTTACTAAAACACGATGGCAAAAAAAAAAACTTCTTAAACTCGAATTCGAGTTGAAGGCACTTGTAATAAGCTGCACGCCGAGATTCGATTACTCACTGCGATCGAAATGTTTACCTATCATTTATGAATTCTTATATATGTACATATGTATGTACATATGTATGTATGTGTGTACAAATGTATATACTTGTACACACAAACATACTCATTAGCAAAATGTGTTTGTGTTTATTAAACTAATAATCGCAATTGCGCTGAAGTCACATTGAAAGAATGCGCAAGATTTATTTTCGCATCTCTTATAGAAATTCTAACATTTATCGGTATTTGTTTGCGTTAAATTTGAAAAGGTAGTTACGCTTTGGTGTGACCTTAAAAGCAAATATTTGTTTTTCACTTTAACACATGTTCGCTTCTTTTCGATTTTTTTTACTTACTTCTGTTTCTCTGTTTTTTTTTTCAGCGAAGAAAACGATACTGAAAGGAATTTCCGGCACATTCCGCGCTGGACAATTAACTGCGATAATGGGCCCCTCAGGGGCGGGTAAATCAAGTTTAATGAACATTTTAACTGGTCTCACGTAAGTATTGTGATATACAGTTTATAATTTAAAAAAAAAATAATAATAATTAATTGTTAATTATATACATATGTAATAGTAAAATATACGTTGTTTTTTTTAATTAGCTTATTTCATTCATAAGTTAAAAAAAATTATTTATGAAACTGGTAGATAGTATAAGCAAGATGTGCATACCTAACACTATTAGGGTGAATATATTAGCATGGAAATACATTTCGATAGCTCATGTTTACAACAGACATCAAACGGGGTCCAAACAAATGATAGACTAGCACAAATCCACCTGACTAGGGCGCCTGCCTTAAGTAGTGTCAGTTACATTTAAATGCAAATAATAAGTTTTATAGCAGAGAAGACAGATTTTTTTGAATTTCGAAATTTTCCTTACGAGCATTTTCACTTTTCACCCTCAATTTTCCGTTACTTAAGCTGACTATAAACAAGGCAACCGTTGGAGCAACGTGTTGACGGGACCTGCTTTTCTTGTCCAATATACCCGGCGCAACTAAAGTAGTATACAAATTTTTTGAACAGGAATTCCATTGAGCAACAACAGTCGGACATGTTGCCTTAGTTACTTCATAGGTTGTCTCTTGTGTAGCTAGTGTAACAAGTTTTTTTTTTTTAATTTGTTTGACAGTTAATTTCTTCGCGAAAGTTTTTTGTTTCAAATTAGACCGAAACTAGTATAATTTGAAGAAATAAATAAGATATTACTCATAAAAATCGCAATATATCTGCAAGCCAGCTGACTCTTTTATTACTTTTACGTGAAAGCGTACATTTTTTATTAAACAATTCTGTAGCTTTAAGTGAGAAAATTTGCTGGAACGCAACTATATTTTTAAAGCTTGGTATCAGAGCAAAAACAGATTAATTTAAAATATTTCCAGTAGATGATTTCATTAGACAAAAGCCATTTAAAAAAGCTTCCTCTATTTTAAATTTGAAGTGATATGTATGAACTGATGGCGCTTTCGCCATTCATAGAAGAGCTTCCATAAAGGCTTTGTAGGCTTCTAACAGTAGCATTTATAAATCTGCATTGTTATTTTTAAGTTTTCCACATACAATCGCGACGCTACAGCAACATATTGAGTTCAAAAGGTTTGCATTTGCGTAAAATATAACAAACAAATCAAGAAAACTCTTTTTTCACTTTTTTGTTGACAAATATACATTTATATGTACGTTCGGAGATACAATTTCAGAAAACTTTTCAGATTAAAGTTCTTTATACAACATTGTGTGTGTTGAAAATTTTGCTTTCTGCCTCTCCTTTATAACATGAAAAATGTCAATGAGACCTTTCTACTTACCATCAACTATATGTACATAGATTACTTTTTAATACTTTGCAATGAAATAATCACTTCGCCCTCCTGTATAAATTCTACAAAGATGTTGCATGGCAATGTCTTAAGTTACTAAATGAATAAAAAATGAACAAACTTATCTTGTAATTTTCAGTAAAAGCGGTGTTACCGGTACTGTAGACTTTGGTGATTCACCAACTAAATCGCGCAAACTTTGTTGTTATATAATGCAAGATGATCACTTCCATACGTGGTTCACGGTCGAGGAGACAATGCTGTTGGCAGCTCAGTTAAAGATCTCAAACGATTCCATGAATATAAAAGAGAAGAAAATGCTGGTAAGTCATTATGATAAATGCAGTGAACACAAATCAAGGTCAAGTTCATGAGCGATGAATAGCAGCTACAAGCTACAAAGCGCGTATTACAATTATAATTTTCATATTTTTTTAATTGAAACTAATTTCATTCCAAGGCGAGTTTATTGAAGGTGGTATCGTTACTTCACGTATTTTTACTTTCTCTGATTTTCTCAAAAGCAGGAATACAAATTTGCGTACGCTTATAAACAGCGGTTTAATTAATAAATTTCCAAGAAAATTAAAAGAAAATGGTTGTGCTACCGCCTTAACAAATTGTAGTTTGTTTATTTTTTACTTGAGAAATGTCAAAGTCGGCTAAATCAAGGTAACGGTACCCCGGAATGTGTCAACTCTAGTTCAATGCATCGTGAAAAAAAACACGCGGATTTCTTTTATTTGTTAATGCTTCCTTTTTCGCGATTTTCACTATCTCTGACATTCCCAACATATACGATTGCCATTACTTTTGAAGAATTCGCCTTGGATCGCTAAGAATAAACATATACGAGTATGAGAATCCTGGTTTAAAACTTAATTCAAAACTATTTAGAAAATTTTCTTCAAAATTTCCTTATTGTATTTTCATTCGATGTTGTATTTTTTTCTCCTTCAGCGTTGAGCTTTGCTTTTAATTTGGAAGTTCTCAGTAACTTTCTAAGTTCCATGCTTGAACCCAATAAATAATATTTTCAGATCGAGCATTTATTGGACACTTTGAAGCTGTCACAAACCAAATTAACTCGTACTGGAAATTTATCCGGTGGCCAAAAGAAACGCTTATCAATTGCGTTAGAATTAATTGATAATCCTGCGGTGCTATTTTTGGATGAACCTACAACGTAAGTTTTATTTATTTACTTGTTTATTTACATATAAAAAAAATATTAATAGATAATAAAAACACGATTACATACATATGTTAATGTACATACATAAATATTTGAGTACTTAAAATGATTATGATTGCAGGCATTTATTAGTATTATTATTATTTTCCATCTTTCATCAACAGCGGCTTAGACAGCTCAGCGTCTTCCGATACTATCCAACTTTTGCAAACGTTGGCCAGTGAAGGTCGTACAATTGTTTGCACAATTCATCAACCTTCGTCGCATATTTATAGTTTATTCAACCAAATTTATGTGCTAAGTCAGGGCTGTTGTACGTATCAGGGCACGCCGCATAATACGATTAACTTTTTGAAAACAATCGGCTTGGAATGTCCAACTTATCATAATCCAGCGGATTTTCGTGAGTATAAAATAAAAATGTGTTGAAAAAATTTGAAGATTTTTAAGCGTTAACCGTAGAAAAGATAAGAGTTACAACACTAGAAGCTAATTATGTAGATCGAATTAGTTTCTTGTATTAATTGGATTAAGTGGTTTTAGCTGTAATGAAATATGTAGTTCCAAGTCGTTCAAATGCAAATTGCGGAAAATTGTGTTTACGTGTATTTCTTTGTGATTTTCGGAAATATTTTTTCTGACGGAATTCTAAATAATGGAGAATGATATAAAAAATATATCTCTCTATACATAGTAGTATATTTCTTCCAATAATATTTACAACTTTCTACGTTTTTAACTATGTTGCTTGCGTGACTTTTAATGAGATACTCCTGATGAAAATGTTATTTTTAAAACTAACTTCCCCACGATGAAATCAGTTTCCGGAAACCTCTTTACTTACTAACACCTTACGTTCTGCGAAATGTATATTCAAGCTCAACCCTTTTGTTTTTTTTTGAAAAATGGTGGCCGCTGTGGTGGAGTTGGTAGCGGTGCGTGCTATAACTTGAAATGCCGGTGAGTTCGAGGTTCGAATCTCAGTCACGGCAAGCAAAATCTTAATAATAGAAAAAGTTTTTTCTAATAGCGGTCACCCCCCGGCAGGCAATGGCAAACCTCCGAGGGTATTTCTGCCATGAAAAAGCTTCTCATTAAATACATCTGCCGTTTGGAGTCGGCACAAAACAGTAGGTCCCTCCATTTACGGTAGAATATAAAGACGCACACCACAAATGGTAGGAGGAGCTCGGCCAAACACTGAGCTATATAGTGTACGCGCCAAACTTTTATTATATTATACGCATAAGTACAGAATTCCTTTCTTTTACGGAAGAACCGGACACATAAAAAACACTTTTATAGATCCTTTGCAATGATCGTAAACTATCGGCATCCATTTCGCACCGAGCCAAAGCTTAGGCGAATTCGCGACATAAAGTTGATACTAGAGACAAATCTCATCTGAGAAAGTTGAGTTCAAAGTTAAGACTTAACATTTTTAGCGTGAATTTTGCCTTAAGTATTAATCTTCTCAAAGGAGCTCCAAATGATTAAAGAATTTGTCATGGGCAGTGTGCTTGAGATAATTGACTTTTCTCTTAATTCTTTCGGTATATTTCTTCCACGTTTTATGATGTATTTTTGAGGGGTTACGTTCAGTAAATCGTATAAAAATCGTTACCACAGAATATCTAAATAAACATTGCCGAACAAGAGTGAATGCCTTCTGCCTGACGAAAATAAAAAGGTTCTCATTTCTTTTCTAATAAGCCCCATTCAACTTTAAAGGAATTTTATTTGGACGCGATATTATTTTTTCTTAAACACCAAAGGTATTTCTATTTTTTTATCACAAATAAAAACAAATAAAAAGGATCGACGGAAAATCGTTCCAAAATACATCAAATAAAAAGTTGTTATATTTTTGCTTTTTAGTAAAATCACTATTTTATTTTTTTTTACTCTCTAGTGTTAGAGTGTGTCAATGGTGATTTTGGTGATCATACAGATGATCTAGCAGCCGCAGCCAAGCAATCCAAATGGCGACACGATTACGATGCGGACACACAACGCTTAGACGGCTTTAATGGCGTACAAATTGTCAGAATGTTGGAGGCGCAGAATGAAGCAGAAAAGCGACTAACGCCATCGATAACGCCGCCAATGTCCGCGACAAAGCATGTTTACCCGCCGCCAGAATGGATGCGCCTATGGCTGTTGATCGGTCGTTGTCATGTGCAATTCTTTAGAGATTGGGTAAGGGAAGCGTGAGCGTGAGCGTACCAAAATATTTACTGATTACATTTCTATTCGTGTCGATTTTTTTTATTTTATATTTATATTTGTGTGTTTACTTCTTTTATTTCATACAACAGACGATGACCTATTTAAAGCTGGCTGTTCATATTGCTTGCGCTGTGCTGATTGGCTTACTATATGGCGACTCTGGTTCAAATGCGACAAAACAGATTGCAAATTTAGGTTCATTCACAATACACAATACATATCTATGGTATACGACCATGATGCCGAGTCTGTTGAGATGTGAGTATGCGAATGATAATGAAAAAAAAAATTACACAAATTTAAGAGATGTATTGTTTTCTTTTATTTAATAAGTAAGTGAAATTGTGATGAAGAGTTAGAGTTAGAGTTGAATATTTTTAGAGCGCTGTTGAACTCAAGTGTACATAAGAACTTGGTGATACAAAGGTCTAACAGTAAACATCTTAGAAAAGTGTTAACCCTAAGCAATTAGCAATGACAGTGTCGTCACTATTAACGAAGGTTAGACGAACATTTTTGGGTGGTTTTGGTATTCTCCGAACAAAAAAAAAACATTTTGAAAGATTCACTGGTAAATTTTTTCGTATTTCTCGAAATTATACAATAAGTATTAAAATAAGATAACTGGAAAAAGAGTTGTGGGATAAAAAACCAAAGCAATCGTTTTTTGAAACGAATTAAAATTAAAAGTATCGACGCAGAAGAACATCGTAGCGAAAAGAATCAAGGTCTTTACGTAATATGTTCCTATATTTTAAAAAATCTCAATAGTTGTGATAACTCCATTATATGCTTAAGGTAAAAGACAAAAAAAAACGCAAAAAAACGTTCCTGGTATTCACTATCTAAACATCATCGATTAGAGACTGGGATCTCTCATTTTAATAATACCATCTTACGGGTTTTCGCTAGATTCAAGCGCCGGGGTCTTGTTTTTCCAGAATTAATAAATATAAGTAGTTTTTAGCATTAAAATTTGTTAACAAATCGAAAATTTTTAAGAAGATAGCTTAATGGGAGAGAACTGCCGCAGTGAAGGAGCGGGCCATTCGCGATAGTAATCGAATTTTTGTGATTTTTTTTTTCCTTAAATGAAATAAAAAACATCAAGATTTCTATTTTGACATTTTTTCCTTAAATGGAAATAAATACATAAATATTTCTATAGTGCAATAGATATATTTAAATAATTCATAAGCGCTAACTTACAAGTATAACAGTATGGGCAGACAATGCTCAAATTAATCACTTAGTACCAGCATGTAAATACAAAAATAAAAATTATAAAAATAATGATAGCATTATTTTATAATTTGTTTATATATTAATACAATTCTTCTTTTTTTATAGTTCCACAAGAAATTAACATAGTAAAAAAGGAAACATTTAATAATTGGTACAAATTACGAACTTATTATATGGCAACGCTGATAACCGGCACACCGGTCCATGTAAGTGTACATACATATATACTATAAATATGTATGCATAACAAAGAATGTAAATAATTATATTTACATACATACATACATGTATTCAAATTTGTGGCGTATGAAATAAAATTGATAAGTCACTTTTTTGATTCACCAACTGTGAATCTTTTCTTTAACATATACTATATATAGACGTTTTGTTAAAAATGAAATGGATTTTTCATATAAATAAATAGCTGATGATTATTAAACGAATTTCAAAGACAAAGAAAAAAAAACTAATAATAAAAAATGTTGCCGCTTGTTCACTAAGCTCATTTTACGAGTCGCGATGTTGATAACACTTGCGCGTAAATGCCTGAACTCACTTTTTCTTCTCTTTCGCATCAACAGATAATATTCTCTATGACCTACATAACAATTGCCTACCTGATGACCGATCAGCCGTTCGAAATTGAACGTTACGTCAAGTTCATGTTGACGGCAGTGGTGGTGACAATATGCGCCGATGGCTTTGGTGTATTGCTTGGCACCATATTGAATCCAATTGTAAGTATACATATGTACATATATGAGTATGCAGATATTTTTGAAATAAGTACAATAAAAGTTTGCCAACGAGATACCATGAAAGAATATGAAAATGGTATAAATTGTGAATAAGATTTATTCTAAAGCGTTGTTTTTTTTTACAAACTAACATATTTTATTATGAGTATGCGTGGCCTTGCCTTCTTTTAATTAATAGAAATCCAGTTTCTGAGAAACTTCTTTAGACATTGATTTTGACCCTGACTTTGATATAAGGAAATTTTTGCATTTTTTATTTGATCCATTTCAAGTACATATGTCTTGGGCATAGCAATCTGTGTTCACAGTTTCATTAAGATACTCTTACCTCAATTTTTACTAAAGTCAACAAGGCTCAAAATAACAATAAACCAAATTATTATAAGTTGGCGCTTCCATTAGTTCTGTGGTGTGTTTCTGTAAAAAAATCTTAAAATTTTCTATCGCTTCGACTGAACTTGTCACCACGTCAAAACTAAGTGAGATAACTAATTTTCTTTCAGAAATACAATAA
This sequence comes from Philophylla caesio, assembly GCA_963971545.1. Classification (NCBI taxonomy): domain Eukaryota; kingdom Metazoa; phylum Arthropoda; class Insecta; order Diptera; family Tephritidae; genus Philophylla; species Philophylla caesio. The sequence goes on from OZ020609.1 coordinate 94,445,483, forward strand.
TTGACAGTGACGGCGTCAAATCATGTATGTACATACATACATATGTATTTACATTGTAAGCATCGACTGAGAAGAATTACAGAAATGCACTTTTCATCCCTATCTAATCAGACGAATTCAATAAGTTGATGCTGTTTTTGTCGCTTTGTCGGCCTGAAGGTCAAACTGTTCATTCTGATTGGTTGGCGATATGGATTTCTAAAAGTTTACAGGAAGTCCACAAAAAAGCAAAAACAAAGCACATGTAATTGCTTTGCCACCATTAGAATCTATTCGAATCTATTTTCAATACGATTTTAAATATGTTTTTTATGTTTTTTTTTTTGCGAAATGTTCTATCAAATACTTGTACACTGCAGCTGTTGGTATGATAGACCAAAAAATCTAAATCGCTCATTTATTCGCTTACATGCTACAAATACAGAGAGCTGTTAAAAATAATATTTTTTTATTTTAAATAGATATTAACATTTTTCCATAATTCACATAATATTTTCATAAAGGTTAGGTTCCGGGTTCGAACTCTTAATTAAAATTGTATTTACAAAGTATTTGTTTACTAAAAACGTAATTTTTTAAACTTATTCACTTTATTGGAATTTTTTATAATAAACTTGTGTTCTATTTGCGCTTTATATGGGGCACGTGTACTCTTCAAATGTCACACATGTGCCGTTATCTCTATCTTTGTAACTGTGCATTACGAGAGGATTTGAATACTATGTGCAGCTTTTTGTGTAAAATTCAATGTGATAAGCCTACTGATAATGTTAGTTTTCGCTATAAAAAAAAAGGTATTGCATTAGTTCTTAAACAATCTTATTAAATAAGTATATACATATTTGATTATTTTTTTTAATGATGACTTGAAATGTATTTGAATTTTATGTTTTATTTTACGTTTACTGCTGGCTTCACCTTGCAACTGTCGTCATTAGTGTTAGTGTAATGTCAAGAGAACAGATTTCTGGTATATAAAAATCTAGGAAAAGGCAGAAAATTATATTTTATTAAATTAAGTAATATTCTTTAAGTATGTACGGTGGGGTCCTTATAATTAACAACCACATTTATTATTTATTTATTTATAATATACATTTGTTTAAAGTGGATCCATTATTCGCATAAAACCAAGTATTTTTGAATGTTTTATAAAACATTTGTTAGTTTTAAAAAGTAATTTTTCTTAATTTTGAATTTGGTTTTCAAAAACGGATTTTTATTTTTTTTTTTTAAATCAAATATCGGTTTCATAATCAGTTATAATCGTATCTGAATCAAAACATTTTTTTTTAATATCTGTACCGTTGTAGAAGTGCACAAAAAATGCATTCGCCTCTAGTTTTAATATTTTATTAAAATCAAAGTAAAAGGCTTGAGGCGCTGGCCTAATTTGAATTTTCTTTGCTAAGCTTGTTTGCTTTTTTTAATTTGAAAGCTTCCATAAACAAATGGTAGCTTCGATCACTGTCAATATAATCAGTTAAGGTATTATACTACCGATTTCTAAAGTATCAATACTCGGTACCATAATAATCTCATTTCTAATAATAGCAAAAATAAGTTATTTCCCTAATTTAATATTCACACCATACCTTTTACTTAGTAGTTCGAGACGAAAATAATTTTTAAGCAAAGCCCTAATGCTTTCAATATCTAAGTCGTTCGAATTCGGAAATAATTTCTATCGAGCAACAGAGCAAGTCCTCAGAAGATCTCCGTGCTTTCTTCTCAATAATAAAAAAAAAGTTTAATGATATGGTAGTTTTTCAAATTGGTGTTGCTAAAATTATGTAAATTGATAATATTTTCGAATATATAATTTTATTTCAAATATTAAAAATTTTCAAAAGCAGAAAAATCGCTTAGCTCCAGGCAATAAAAAGTTTATTTTCAAAAGGCTATTAGTGTGAAGATTTGAAAGCAGATAAAGCTAAATCGTCAAAAAAAATAAAAATAAACGTAACCTCTAAAAAAATGTATTCCCTGACAATGAAGAATTTATTCATACAAATTTCTATTTACAGAATGGCACATTCGTTGGCGCTGTATTGACCAGTTTCATGCTGATCTTTTCGGGATTTCTCATATTACTCACGCACATGTCGAGCTTAATGCGCGTTCTGTCGTATATGTCACCAATTCGTTATGCGCTGGAGGGCATGGTGTTGGCGATATATTCTAATAATCGAGGGAATTTTGTGTGTCCGATAGATGTGATGTATTGCCATTTTAAGTAAGTAAATATTTACATAGACGATATTTGTACCAATTAAAGATATAATAATAATCACGTTTGAGAGAAACAAAGGTTGCGCCCATCTCTATACCGCTATTCCTCTCTTGGCGATTTTGACAGAAACAGCTGTTCTCGCTGCGTCACACTGGTGAAACTGGTTTTTTATAGGGTAAAGGCACTAATTTCTGGACACTCAACGTATTTCTTAATTTTAACGTTCATTGTCCTGCTATAAACTAAACCGCGAATAATTCTATTGTTTGTATGAGTAAAAATATGTTTTAATAAAATATGCGTAGTTCTTATAATGTATGTATTTATTACCCTAAAAAAGGACAGATGTCCGGATTCGAAGATGGTGGTGCATTTAACCTAAACCTGCTCAACCAGCTTGACGTCACGAAAAGGCATCTCTCAAAAATCCTCTCTGATGGGCGCAATCTTGTTATCCATCATTCTTGAATAATAATCACTTATGAACAAAGTGCATGTCAGGGATGGGCGTTATCAGAAGAGGGAATAATTGAATGAGAGAAAAATATTAATAACGCCCGAATTCAGTAACTTGGTATAATCTTAAGTTTCAAAATGAGCTAGAGATTATTGCTTTTCCTCGCTTTCACGTTTTTTCTTTTGCTTTTATTTAAATTTTTTGTGACCTGCTCATCACCAGGTTAAGGAGTATTTTAGTACTATAGAAATTAAAGAGATTTTTTTTCACAGAAATGCCACGACAATTTTGCGCAGCTTCGGCATGGAGAACGGAAGTTTCGGCATGAATATATTGGTTATGATTTTGCAACTGACGATATTTAAAGGATTAGCTTACTTCTTCTTAAAGCGTAAAACTCGAGCGTGAATTTTTTATTAGCACACTTGTAACATTGCTGTATTTAGAAAAGTTAAAATTAAAATTATTGTTATATTTATGAAGTATATTCTTGTACAAAATAAAAATTGTGTGTGTGGTGTTGCATAAATAGTTAAAAAATAACAATAATGTTTGCATAGAAAGTGAAATATTGTTATTAAATATATATAAGTACGTATATGTATATTTGTAGTTATACGAGTATTGTCGAATCAGCCAAAAATTAGTTAAAATTGAAAATCAAAGAAAACGATATTCTAAAACAAAGATGCCTATGCGAAATTTACTTATACATAATAACAAACGATATGCCAATATATGCATTAACTTTATCTATATTATTGATAAGAAAAATATTTAGATTTAAATATGCAGCAAAGCTCTTAAAGTCAACTTGTTATAAAAAATTTCAAAAGCACTAAATACTTAAATAATATGAACAAAAGAAAACCTATGTGTGATAGTATTATAATTTTTAAAAATTTATGTACATATTTACATACATAGATATATTTAAAAATCTAAGTTAACACAATTTTTTTTTTACAAATGTACTACATATGTATGTATGTGAGTATTTACTTACATAAAATATTAAATGAAAACGCAACATTCTAGTTAACTATTAAGAAAATAATGTTTTTGTGTTATAAAAAGGTTGGTGTGATAAGACGTTCGTTCGTGCCTACATACTTACAGCATATACACATGCATCTTATACATACATATACTATGTACATATGTATGTACATATGTACAACTTAGCATTGCACTTTTGCTGTTTGTTGAACATAAATTTATTGCATTTGAAAGCAACAAATGAGTTAATGTAGTTAAGGCGATTATGAAAATGCTAATTTATTTACACTTTTATCTGCACGCAAATGTTTAACGAATAAATAAGTAAAACGGAAAATATAAAGTGTGTATCCATCTTGTTTTTTATTTTATTAGAAAGTGACAACGAATAAACGCAGATTAAATATTTCGTCGCATAGTAGCTATACGAAAGCAATTGATTGCTTGCTACACTTTGTATTTGGTTGAATAAAAATAAACTCAGAATTTATATTTTCTACACTAAATTATGTGAATAACGAAGTTTATTTTCATTATAGCAGGTTTATACTCGTATGTACATATGTAACTTCATTACCACCTTTGACAAGCTTAGATGTTCATGAGTAATTATTGAAGCCCAACAAACGGATACATAAAAGTATTGCAGTATTAAAAAAAATCTCTTGTTGCTAAAGCTATTTCAACCTTTTCCCTACTTGGCAATATTATGGTATACAAAATCGAATGAAATGAATTAAGTGATTGTATAGTTGTAAGTTTTAGGCTTAGAAAGCCGTAATAATAAATAAATAAATAAATAAATATATTCGTCTTAAAAAAAAATGTGTATAAGATCGAGCGCTGATCTTATTAAATTTTTGCAGCGTTCCACTTACTTTTGAAAAATAAGCTCAACTCAAGGCACATTCAATATATTTTGTTTTTGCTTTTAAAAGCTAAAATTTCAAAAATATTTTATTAACTACCTTGAATTGTACTGAAAGCATTCTTATCACAACGAAACTTAAAATTTGACAATTCAAATTAAAATAAAATATGAAAAAAGTTCAAAAAAAAAGTTTGCTGCAGCTACCTATTTGATGTGCCTTGGCTCAACTTCTTTTATTGTTCTTTTTTCGAACTCTCATACAATATTAACTTTTTTTCAAAATCATTTTTAAGAGTCTGTATTCATTTTGGTTTAAATTTTATAATAGTGACCGACGAGTTAGAGGGTAAGAGGGGTATCGCGCGAAAGGGGGAAGTCCCCTTCCAAGAAATACCACTCCGAAGGTACGAGTTCTCGTACTTTTTATAATATTTGCGTTTTAAATTTTAATTAGTGCATATTTGTTAAGTGGATTCCATCACTTTTTCACTATGAAAACCACTTAAATTACACTGAACACACAATATTTAGGTGCATTGCACTTTCCTTTCACGTTTTTTACCTCCTCTTAACTTAAATGTTGTTAAATTTTTATTAAATTTAAAATCTTTGAACGAACACACTAACATACATATGTATATGTAAATTTACAGCAACACAGATAGCAAAGATGAGATCAGAGAATTTATAAGTTCTCTGCCACTACGTGATATATGTATAAAGTTAAGAAGTTAGTAAATGCAAATACAATAAATATAATAAAGTATTATTAAAGTGGGTCACTATACCAAGTTACTGAATGCGGGCATAAAAGAACTACCACAAGGATTTTAGTTATGACCGGAAGTCTAATAGAAAATGGCTATTCGCAGTGCAAAGCACTGTCGTTACGAATAAAAGTTACTCACATTTACTTGGAACGATTTTAATACATCTTTTTTTCTACTTCAGCATTTGAGTAAATAACACATTTTGACAAAGATACAACTTATTTCATACCACATAAAAAATGGAACTATCAGTAATTACTTTTATATTTGAAGGCGCGATTTATAAATTCGGCGTTTCAAATTGTCCACTGGCGTCAGAGAGTTGCCAGAGGAGCGAAATGTTTAGTTCCGCAAGTATTTGTAAAAGATGTGGTACCAATCAATATGGTAGTTTCGCCCCTTCGATACCATTTTTATAACAGTTTTACCAGAGAACTTATAAGAAAACGATTACATGTAGCTCCTTCTTATTTATTATAAGTTCTCTGGATATACGAACTGTCACTAACGCACCGCTAAGGGGAAAATCTTGGCAGTAAGGTTGTAAGTCGACAACATTTTTTTTTCAGTGCAAGTTGAACTCTGTCTGTCGTTTAAACTAAGTTCAAACTCAGTATGCTGTTTTTCATTCAACTTTAAACGGAGTTTAAACTAAGTTTAAATGGCAGAATGTGCTCGGTTAAACTAGTTTAACTTATCAGCTATTTGCTGACTACTTCGTTTTGGATGCAACAAATTTATTTGAGCTCAAGGAAACTAAGTTTAAATATAAACTGAGTTTAACTAAACTTAGTTTAAACTGAGTTTAAACCAGCACTGAAAAACTGGCCCTAAGATGTGAAAATCAAGACGCAAATATATTACAAGTTTGCCTTACATAATTTTTTTTAAATTGCTCTAATCAAATACTACCGTACCAACTTTTTTAATGTTTCTGCCTTTTCGGATTACTTTGTATTACCTCGGAAAGACATTTTAGCCGTCTTAGATGGTCTACAATAACAACACAGAACGTAACCCGTTTACGCTTCTGCGTTCCAATAGATTTCAGTTTTACAATATTAATTTTCATCCAAATGGCAACTCCATAAAACCAACTGCGCTTCTATTACAATTTATCAGCTCAAATAGGCAAACGTCAAAAGAGGATAGCAATTTCAACGAAATTAGCTAAGAATTTTACATTTTAATTAAAAGGTCTTACTTCAGCACAAATAAAGATGTTCAAATCGAGCTTTTACAGAAATCTGGGTAAGCTATGTAAAGGCGTATAAAAAAATATGCATATATTCATGAAGAAAACTGCGAAGCAAATGACTCATCAGATGCAGTGCACTTTTTTTGATAACAGAAGAAAAATTGCAGGCAGATGGGTCAGCGAACTATACTTTGTTACTACAATCTGCTCTCCAATTAGCAATTGCGTGCATTTTCATTTATTTATATATATTGCACTCAATTTTATTTGTTTATCCATATGCAACTTCTTCAATTTTGTTTTGTAGAAAATGCTACCAGCCACCTGCATCTGGACCCCGACTGGCCGACAATTCTGACTATTTGCGATGAAATAAATCAAAAAGACATCACGTAAGTGCCTAATACTTATAATTATGTAGTTGATAGATCTTTTTTCAACTCGCAAAATGCGCAATAAACAATTTGTATTTACTTTTAATTTTTAGGGCCAAAAACGCATTTGCAGCGATTAAGAAGAAAATGAGTTCACCTAATCCACATACGGCTTGCTATGCGCTCTTGGTGTTGGAGAGTATTGTAAAAAATTGTGGAGCACCGGTGCACGATGAAGTGTTCACGAAGGAGAATTGCGAAATGTTTAGTAACTTCTTGGAGCAGACAGGGCATGAGAATGTACGTCAAAAAATGTTGGAGCTAGTGCAAACATGGGCATATGCATTTCGGTCGTCCGAAAAGTACCAGGCAATAAAGGCAAGTATACGAGGATGCGTGTGAATGCACTGAATGCCGAGCATGTCATAGCGAATACCGAAAATAAAAAACAAATGTCAACAATGCGAATAGAGAAAAGCGCGTTAAATGTATACCTAGAATACTAATTAAATTAGTGGTTTTAAGTAACAACGTTCAGATACCACGCTGCTAAGTTAAATAAAATTACAATTTGACATAAAAATGAGTTCAGAATCGGAGTTGAGCTTAGATGAAGAAGTGAACATTGAGTGCCACGTATATGTTGCTTAACCGCTCTAAAACATTTCCCTCCTTTTAGGATACTATGACTATATTGAAGGCCAAGGGACATACTTTCCCGGAGTTGAAGGAAGCCGATGCGATGTTCACTGCTGATACAGCACCAGTTTGGGTGGATGGCAAAGTGTGTCATCGCTGTCGCGTTGAGTTTACCATGACTCTTCGAAAACATCACTGCCGCAACTGTGGACAAGTTTTCTGCGCGCAATGCTCGGCCAAGCAATGTCCACTACCTAAATTTGGCATAGAAAAAGATGTATGCATATGTTATTTACAAAAAATTATATTTCTATTGTTATAAATCTGCAATCGCTTAAATTAGGTACGCGTTTGTGATGGCTGCTTTACTGCATTGCAACGCCCAAATACAAAGCCAACACTAAGGGCTACTGAAAGTGATTTGCCCGCAGAATATCTAAACAGTTCACTTTCACAGCAAGTGCAGGTGTGTGTGAGTGAACAAAGAATTTTTATTGAGATTTAAATTCGAATAAATTAATATGAATTAACAAAATGTGATTTGCTTTTAGACACCACCACGCAAAAGCGAGCAAGAATTGAAGGAAGAAGAAGAGCTACAATTGGCGTTGGCGCTGAGTCAATCGGAAGCCGAGGAAAAAAAGAAGAAACAACAACAACATGTGAGTTATGTGCTATCTTATCGAGCAACCGATAAACAAAGACAAAATGTTTACTTAATTCACTAACCAAACAATCAATTTGTTGCGCAAAATTATTTCAGTCATTGGCTGCTTATCGTTTACAACAACGTTCTCCAAGTCCAGAAACAGCGCCGCCACCGAAGGAGTATCAGCAGGAGGAAGTCAATCCAGATTTAGCCAAATACTTGAATCGCTCGTACTGGGAGCAGCGTAAAATGAACGAATCGCCATTAGCGAGTCCATCGGCTCCAAGCCCAATGCCAACGCCACAGCCACAACAGTTACCAATTCACCCAAAAGTACGAACAATTTTTATTTACATTTATTACAATCTATCTAGCTTGCTAATTGGAAACGTTCTCCTTCACAGTCAGCTGATGAGTTACAAATTGACGAATTCGCTGCTAATATGCGTGCACAGGTTGAGATCTTTGTGAATCGTATGAAATCCAATTCCAGTCGCGGTCGCAGCATTTCGAATGACTCTTCGGTGCAAACACTTTTTATGAATTTAACTTCACTGCATTCGCAGCAACTTTCCTACATCAAAGAGATGGATGACAAGCGTATGTGGTATGAGCAGTTGCAGGATAAGTTGGCGCAAATCAAAGACTCGCGCGCCGCTTTGGATGTGCTGCGTCAGGAGCACGTAGAGAAGTTGCGTCGTATTGCCGAAGAGCAAGAGCGTCAGCGACAAATTCAAATGGCACAGAAATTGGAGATAATGCGCAAGAAGAAACAAGAGTATTTGCAATATCAGCGACAACTCGCATTGCAACGCATCCAGGAGCAAGAACGCGAGATGCAATTACGCCAAGAGCAACAGAAGGCCCAGTATCTAATGGGGCAGACTGCGTTTCCATTTATGCCGGCCGGCGCGGTTGCGGGTCCACAGGGTTCACCTTCACACCAATTGAATAACGTGTACAATCCATATGCCTTCAATCCAAATTCGCCGGGGCCTATGAGCGCTGGCGGTGGACCGCAATATAATGCCACTGGCGTACAAACGTTGGGTCCCAACTCACTGCAGCCGGGAATGTACGCGCCCGGTGGAGGGCTGCCAAATCAGGCCACTCCACAACATCCAGGCATGATGCTGCAACAAGGCCAATTGCCACCGCAGCAGAGTATGCCACAAATGGGTGATGGCTTGTCGAATATGCAAAGTGAGTGTTTGTGATGTGTTAAATTTATATCTTTTTTCGCACATAAACATAGCCGCATTAGCCCATAGTTTCGCTGAGAAGAGTTTTTATATTCAACTTTGTTGTACTTTCAGCTCAACAACCACCGAATTCAGCATTAGGCACATTGGGACCGCAGCAACAACAACAACATCAAACGTCACAACAGCAACAACCGCAACACATGCAACAGCAGCAACATCCTTCACAATTGGCTCATGTTATGCTACAACAACAGAATGTCCTGCAAAATCATCCACCAATACAGACTGGCGTGCAAATGCCGCCACCAATACAACAGCAACAGCCAGCACAACAACAACAACAGCAACAACAACAACAACAGGTACAGATACAAGCCGTTGCCGCTGCACCTGCACCACCACAATCCGAACCTGAGCCGGCGGCACCACCCGCCGCTCCCGAGGAGCCCGCCACAGCAGAGTTAATTAGCTTTGATTAGCTTTGTTCCAAAAAGAAACAAAACGTAGAATGAAATTTTAATATTTTAACTAACGACATGTACTCGTAATCATATTCGTATGCGAAACTAGTTAATCATTCCTTGCGCGAAAATTTAGCAAATAGTAACAGAAAATGTGTAAACTGTAGCGCTATCTAAATATTATTACTAATCTTACTTTATGTACGCAAAATATAAGCGCTCAGCTGTTAAAAGTGTTACTTCCTAGGATGTGCAGTTGTAAAAAAAAAAAAAAAATTAAAATAAGAGTTTTGATTTTAAAAGCGTTTACTTGGTTACCAATGAATTCTGTTTTCTTTTTAAAATGCAAAAAATTGCACGTTTAAATATGTATTTATGTTTATATGCGACACTTGAAAACGCTAATAAAAACTGTTTATTCAAATATATTAAACTTTAAAAGTGTTTTTGATAAATGTGGAATCTCACTTAGTGTTCAATGATAAACTTAGTTCAAAGTATAACCTGCTGGTGAAAGCGATCCGCTTTGGAATGTCGTGTTTATTATTGGTTACGAAGGGGTTCCGCGCCTGTCATGAAAACTTAAAATCTTCTGCCTATTCGAAATAAATATTCAATTGTTTGCTTGGCGGATAATCGAAATCGGCCTGCATTAATAGCAAAGCTGAAATTTTCGTCATGTGAAAAATTAAAGCTATTAATTAGTAGTTCTATTGTTTATTAAATTGTAGGCTATTTGTTCATCGCGTTGAAAAGTTTTGTGCCTTGTTCATGTATTTGTACATACATACATACATACATACGTATGTTTTTGCTTCCGTTCTCTAATCCAACTACAAATAATAAATTTCAATTCACAAATTTTATTGAGCTCGGGGCCAGTTTTGTGGAAGATTTTATTTGGAAAAATCAAAAAAAACAGTTTTTTAATGACAGAAGTTATATGCAGTACTATTTCAGAAATCACCACATTTCCTCATCAGACTCTTTTTATTTAGCTAATTATATTTATGCTTCATCACCACCGAATTTATATTAAATTACTATTGTTTCGTCCTTGCACGCGTATATTCATTCTTATGCCCGAATTCAGTAACTCAGTCTCATCTGAAGTCTCAAACTGAGCTACAGATTATTGCTTCTCCTCGCTTTCACGTTTTTTTCTTTTCCTTTATTTTAATTTTTTCTGACCTGCTCATCACAATATTGAGACTTTATTTTGATATTAGAGGCTTTATTTTGGAAGTAATGAATGCCAACTGGTCTAAAATTATGACTTTTGTCTCTATTAGAGACTCACCTTGCTTACTGAATTCGGGGTTATCCTAATGGATGCCAACTGGTCTAAAATTATGACTTTTGTCTCTATCAGAGACTGAGACTGCTTACTGAGTTCAGGGGTTAAGATAATGTAAATTAGATTAATCACATTTACCCCCGAATTCAGTAAGCAATATCAGTCTCTAATAGAGACAAAAGACACAATTTTAGACCAGTTTGCATTCATTAGTTTCAAAATAAAGCCTCTTGTCTCAAAATAAAGGCTCCAAATTGTGACCTGGCGATGAGCAGGTCACAAAAAAATTGAAAATAAAAACAAAAGAAAAAAAACGTGAAAGCGTGGAAAAGCAATAATATCTAGCTCATTTTGAGACTAGAGGTGATACAAAGTTACTAAATTCGGACATTATTACTTATTTTACATAACACAGCGTCGGCTGTCCGATTATCAACTCGTCGTTACTCGTTACTTCGAACGGCTGTCAAACTCATCAAACGAGTGCTGTCACTCGATTGGTTTTGGTTATAATCCAGTATCCAGCCACTATTCATTCGTTTGTCTACAAATGTCATTCGATTATTCGACTTTTTTAGAACCCCGGTTTTCGAATTTGCGTAAAATAGCAATTTGCAAAAAACCGGGTAAACCGGGCCTTTTTGCAAGTAAGAAAAAAGTAAATCAATGTACATACATGTAATTATTTCTATGAAAGAAATATTTTGAAAATAAAATTTAGTTATATGTCCGAGTAAGCAGAATTAGTCTGTAATAGACAAAAGGCCAAATGGCATTAATTGGTTTCAAGTCCTCTAATTTCAAAACAAAGTCTCTCAATTGTGATCAGATGATAAGCCGGGCACAAAACTTAAAAACCTGGTTTTGGAGATTTAAAAAGCCGATTTATTCGATATTCGAAAAATCAAGATTTCAAAAAAATCGTACAATAATTTACACTATACAAGTTTTTTGATAATAATTATGAGTGAAACCATATTTTTAAGTCATTGATAACTATTGTTTTTGGACTTATAATATTAAAGTTTGTAAGTACTTTTTTTTGGGAGTTTTTTCATTAATGAGAGAAAACAAGTTAAATATACTATTACGCGGAATATGCTCGGCATCCATTCGAGATTAGTTTCGTATATTTAAGGTGCTTTTTCGGTACTTTTTCGGTTTTATCGGTACCTATTCAATACTTTTTTGGTACATTTAAGGTACTTTTTCGGTACATTTAGGTTACTTTTTCGGTACACTTTCTTGTGTGTAGATTTTAAATACAATTTTTGTTCTTTTCGATACTTTTTTGCTCGGAAATGTCTTAAACTAGTACCGAACCGGCCGTGAAGTATAATCCCAAATCTACACCGAAATAGTACCTAAAAATTGCTGAGCTAGTCCTGTCTTAAAATAAATTGTGTCGATGATTTCAAGAATTTCTATCTGACTATAATAATTAATGGTTAATTCCACTTTTCAATATATATAGTTATCTGCTGGTTTCGGCGTTTATAACTGCTCCAGAATCTGTCATGCACTTTTCTCATGTACCCTGCACAATTGGCCAGATATCATAGTTTATTCAACCGGCTATGTCCTGCAAATTTTTTTATTCTAAATTAAGATTCTAATTTGAACCCAAACTTTGTTGATCAACTTTTAAGCTTAAGAATTGGAACTATCCTTCCCAAGGCAGAGATCTTTACCATTTGTTTGTGGGCGGAGGTTAACATGCGTAACTATCGCAGCGAATCGATTCTTATTTCCTCTTACGAAGTCAAATATTCGGTGTGCTGACGGCAACGAAGAAGCTGACCTGTCAGCTAATAAAGTTGCAAAAGGGATGAGCTTAGAAAGGAACCTAAAAAACTGAGGAACCTATACTGGGGAGATACCACAGGTCTTGAAAAGTCAAAGTGTCTCTATGTGGGTTAATATATAATATAAGATATACACCCCTATGCTGGAATCCGTCGTACGTTCGATTACGCTACGAATCGTAAAATCGGTATGCTGAAATCCGCTTTTCGTAACGTAAATTCGAAGACTGTTTTCGCAATTCGTAATATCGGTATGCCAGAATCCGTCGAAGCTGTCAATTGCGGAATTTTTGAATGAACAGTCACTGGTGTCGGAGTGAAATAAATTTTAGAAATATTGAACGTGTATAAACCCAAAAATAGGCAAATATGCATTAATGTATGTATATATACATATGTATGTATGTGTACATTTGTATTTATGTATTAATGTACATACTTATGTAATATAAACTATGCAAGAAACCCTAGATTTATTACGTGTGTATATATTTGCGAAGATCACAAACACATCGTACGCAGTATGTTTATTGTATGAATTCTTCTTTGTTGAGGCGAAAAGTTGTGACAAATCTTTAAACCAATAAACATGAATATGTCACAGAATTGAATTCAACAATATGACACACTTTATCATTTAAGAAATTTTTATTTAGATCATCTCTTAAGAATGTACATACATACAATCGATGCATATTTATGCAATTCTGCCTTTAATTAACGCAAACTTATCAAATGGCTTATAAATGTTCATTCTTCACTTGCAATAATATTGGCACATGTATATTTCTGCCAATATGCCTAATTACAAAGTTCGAAATTCCCGATTTTGGTTGGCAACGCGGTTGATAGTTACGATCGGATTTCAACATACCAAATTTCGAACTTTCGGAACGGAGCTACGAATTCGTAACTACGAACATTCGGATTACAGCATAGGGGTGATAATCTTCTTATTGGTCGTCCTAAGGCGATACTAAGAGTCATCATAGGTCGAGCGAACTTTACCGCTTCTGTGACTCGGTCAGCACCGGCTCATAGAACCTTACGCGTACAACACATATACTTTCTATTCCCATCAGCCATTCTAGGCTTTCTGGAGGCCCTGTGGCTGGTTAAAGTGTTGCGAAGAGTTTTTCGAGGGCACAACTTACCCATTGGTCGCAGTACATTCCTCTTTGTAATCTAATCTAAAACAGGTACTTTCCTTAGACAGGCTTCACTACAGAATTGACTTGTTATGGGTTCTCTTTAAAACCGCTTTCGCCCACAAAACCTTCTTGTCAACGCTTGAGATATTTTACTAAAAACGCGAACATTTTAAACAAATTTACGTTGCTCACACACACGCACGCTTATCTTCAAATATGTCAGTAGGTTAAAATTGTAAGCAACAAAAGTGAAAGTTGCTGCGGATAAGAAATGATGGATGCAGAAAAAAGTCAAAGGCAAAGGAGAGGTCGGTATCTGGTGGAGCGCCTCAGCAAATGGGATATGCAAATAAGACACACATGAATACAAATTGTAGCCCATTCCTGCGACTCTCATTGCGTACAGAGTTGGCGGGATCTAAACGCTTTTGCATATGTATTTGGTAGGTAGATACTTCTGTTGGTTTTGCCTCGTTGCTACAGTTTTTTTTTTTTTTTTTTTAATTTTATTGTAGTACGTAAATTTTTGTAACACATGGTTGACTTTGCTCTGCTTTAGTCGTTATCATCTTGGTTGGTTGCTTTGCATTGCATGTTGTTTATGCAAAATAGAATTGCAACGGCACGCGACTGCAGACGCCTTGTCCGCCCGAAAAGTCCGTTTGTTGGCTTGCATTTGGCATATGTCGTGCATTTGCTATTGTTTGTTTTTTATTTCCCTTATCCAGCACAACAACACCACTAACAAGGGTAGGAGCAGCAACTCGACAGCAAGACTCCAATGTTGTCTTACTTTTCCGCTTTCACTTCCATTGAGCCAAGCTCCATTTCCGCATCAGTTTCCTATTACACTTCCTCGGGTCGGGGCTGTTAATGCTGCCGCAAACATTTTTAGCTTCCTGCCACACGTTCGAGACAATTTGGAGATGCTGAAAGAATAGTTGTTACTAAGTGCATAAGAAGAATGGAAACAATACAATATTTTAAAAGTATGTATTCCTTTATTTTGTTATTACCAGCCAACAATTTGAAGAGACATTGCAAGAAATGATGGATCTAGTACTTTTTCAAAAGATCGTTTGGTGACGATTTCCTCAAATCTACCAAGAACATAATTGAAAAAAAACTTCTTTATCTCTTTTTTTATTCGGTAGTGCTTTGAATTCACTACTCTTCTGTAAGTGCATTAGACACATTTTTATTGATTTTTAGGCCCTAGCCTAAGAAGATTCGCTTCGGTAAACAACTTTGGACAAGTTCTAACAATTGAGCACTCTTTCGCAAGTGGAAAAATAAATCATAAGCTTTTAAAATTATCAGTAGGAGTAAGGGAAGATTCTTCCGCGTTCGAAAATGTTTGCTGGGTTTATTTTGTAACATTTGTATGTATGTATGTGTGTATAGCTTATGTGTTCTTTGTATACATATCTTGTTGACTTTATTTAAGCATTGTTCAGAGTGCTTCTTTTCTCAGTGCGTCATCTAGGAGGGTTTGGGTTTTAAAAATTACGATAAAAACATTTCTTTAAGCCGCTAAAAGCAATATTATGCATTCTGATTAAAAGAAAATAAATCCAACTAACGAAACCGAAATGCGTTAAAATGTCAAAGTCATTAGGCAAGATAGTGCACACAAGTAGAACAATTTTCAATAATTTCGAAAATTTGTTTTGAATCAAATAATTTATTTTTATTAATTAGCTAGATACTTTTCCGTGTCCTAAAAATGTTGATGTTTCGATTTGTATTTATTGTGCGATTTTTTCAGTATAAATCATACAATCCTCTTACGTCAAAAATATTCTAATAGTTAAAAATAAATATTTCCTAAAGCTCTATTGTACAAATTATTTCAAAAGTACCAAGCCTTTAGACATTTTTTTTATGAGTTTAGTTCAATTTTACTTTTAAACCCGTTTGCAACCATACCACCCACATTTAAATTACAAAATAAAGCCTTTTCAAACCATTTTCCAGCGGCCGTCATCTTAAAATAATTTATTTAGCTTAATTAAGGACATTTTCATTACTCTTATTTTTTGAGCAGGTAGCATCGCTACTACATTTATTTTAAGAATAAAGTTTTTTCCGAGCCATTTCTATAGATACCGCCAATAATCTACTTTAATAATTAAAGAACTTGAATTTATAAAATATAAAAAAAAAAAAACGACATCACTCTAAAAATTTAAAATTTTATTCACAGCTACTGGCTTTGGTTTGATACAACCTTTTTTATACACAAAAGAATTGTGTATTATAAAATGTTTATTTTTAACAAGTGGTAACCCTTTAAAATAAATAAAACATATTACACATTCATAGGCAAAGCATTTTTAATTGATACCACGTTAAAAAAAAGAAACCGATAGTATAGTTGAACTTATTTTTTGAACAGTTGGAAACCCTTTTCGTTTCTATGTGTATTATTGGTATATTTTTTTTCTTTTTCTTATACGCGTCACTTTTAATCTCTCATTATATCCTACCTAAAACCCACTTGTAGTATCCTTTTATTTAGTTTACTGCTATCGATCTTGTAAGATTATATTCTTCTTTGAACCATTCTGAACATCTCTAATTTTATTTATTCCTAAATTATACTGTTCTACCCTTTCCTTTCCATCCTTTCTCACTTATCATCTTGTTTTAACGTTTCTACGGCACATGTTTTTTGTTTTTCCGTTTAGACCTTTGAAATGTGGAAATTACTTTATCGACTGCGATGAATTTAATTGAAGAGTTTGACATATCAAAGACCATAAAAAATGAAAATAAGTCGAAAAAAATCAAAGCAGCTTAACTACTGATGTTACCTGGGTGATGTGTATTGGCCTATTTTACTGCTTTGTGCCCTATATTATTCTATTCATTTCGTATTCTAACCATTATTTCCAACAAAAACACATCGAATAGGAAATAAAATGATGTGTACTTTGTTTTCGTGTATTGTGCTTTGAAATGAGAAACTACTTTCTTGACAGCTATAAATGATGAAGAAAAGTTTGTCAGATCCAAGAGCAAATTAATAAACATAGGCAACGCTTTTTCTCCAAATATTTCTGTTCTATCTGATTCTATAACAGCTTTATTCTTGCCTGGTTTCATTAAGTCAAATTGTATGTGGAATGTTGTCAGTTGAATCAAAGCGGGTGGCAAATTGTTAGCACCATTTTTCCGCATATTGGCAATTTGACAAGTGCTTGGCAGGCACTGCAATATCGCCAATGATCACTACAATATCGACATCAGGTAAGGCGCTTTTTGTTGTCAGTAAATTTGACCGAATGAAAACCAAGAATAACCAATTTGTATTCGTTTGACCGGCACCGCAATTATCGATATCAATGGTCTTTATTCCGCGAACTTTAAAGTCAAACATCACCAAATGTCGTATGTTGAATAAAAAGAGGATTGTCATATGTCATATATGTCACCATATGTCATTTTGCCATTTTAAAAGCGATTGAATTTTATCGCAATATCCATGTCAGTTGCGGCAGTTTTTGATGTCTGTAAATTCAAAATAATAAAAATCGCTTTCGATCATTTCTTATACTCTTACATTGTCATAAATCAATCTACTGAATTCTAAACATTTAAAATCATAGTTTTCCCAAGCCGTTCATATAACAAACTTACTCGTTTGTAAAAACTCATAACATGACTATTGTCAATGATAGGGCACCTTAAGTTATGCATTAAAAATTTTATTATATTTGCAATTATATTCAAGTGCTTTTTAAGTTTTTTAAAGCGCTCAAAATCAAGTTTTTCCAACAAACTTAAAGGCGCAGTAGCATTCGCAAGCGGTGAATTTTGTCAGCTTGTGGGAATAGTGTTGTTTATTTACTAAGAGCAATAATACTAATTGTGGTATAGGCAATTAAAGTGGTCCCACAGGCAATAATTAATTGTAAATTTTCTGCCAAAAAAAAATTGTTAACCACAAAGCAAATAATTTGCGACCGGAAATGACGCTCGCCAATATGCGACACTTACACCATAACGCCCGTGGCACAGTGAGTCTTAGTCAATAGCAGAAATTTGGACAATTTTAAATTATACCCTTGAGGCTAGTCAACTGACAAATCCTTTGCAACAGCGAAAAGGCAGCCTTTAAAATTGTTTCGCTTTTATTTTGGCTGCCTTCGACGAATTTCACATAAATCATAATAAAGAGCTATGCTTGGTGTTGATAAATTGAAAACACTTAATTGAATTAGCGCAAAAGTAAAAGAAAATAAGATATTAAAACACAGACAAAAAAAAATATCTGAAATAAATATAACACACTCCTACAGCTGCACAAACGCTCAAGTTTGGTGTACGTCGCTGAAAACAAAAATTTCGCTAATTAATCAATTCGGTTGTTGTTTTTGAAGTAAGTAGACGGAAAATTAAAAGTTCATGGCAAGCCCCAAAGAGCAGACACGCCCACGAGTGACTTCAAATGCACGCTTTCTACAAACTTGCAATAAATTTCAGAATTTCACAGATGAACGCAGTAAAAGTAAATAAATCGGATATGTGGATAGTGGAAATGCAAGTAGTTAACATTTTTTTTTCTTGAAAGACGATAAATACGGCAGCAATATGTGTATATGAGTAACTTGATTTAAACACATACATTTTTTTATTTTTATTTTTAATTTCATTCTTAATAAGTATACATAAGTTATAATAGACTTCATCTTTATGAACGATTTAAAACGCGTAATGCCTGTCGAAATAAATATCAGTTAAGCAGTCGCGCCGTCAACTTTTGTTGCATAGCTTAAGGCGTAAATGCCAAGCGCTGCTGCCTGCCCGCCACCGACAGCGCCACTTAATGTGTTTACAGTATTGGATATTAAAAAATAAGGCCACATCAACCAAATGGCAGCAAACAAATTCAATACAAAAAATAATAAAAATAAGAAAATGAATGCAAGTATGTACGACGCTTTATGCTACAGATTAAATGCATCAGATGAATGAGTGAGTGAGTGAGTGAGTGAGTGAGTGAGTGAGTGAGTGAACGAATGAATGAATGAGCGTACGAGCGAACGACCGTAATGCGTTGCGTATACGCAGTGGGTGTGCAGAGTCCTGCTGTTATTTTAAAATTAAAAAATACTATTAATAAAATCATTTGGTTAACTCCCATACAGATGTGCACACATACAAACATATAACATGATTTATATACACACACATATGCTTAAATTGTGTTTCCATACATACATACATATGTACAAACATACACGAATACACTGACGCCAAAAATATTAGAAATGTGAACTTTTGACTATTTCTCATTTGTTTATTAAATATTTAATAGTTTATTAAAAGTCTTATAACATAACAAAGTAGCTTGTGAATCATTTACAAAAAAATATTTTTTTTTTGTTGATGTATATTTATTTATTTGCAATCTATCTTTATGACAATAAGCAAATTCGATAAATAGTAGAAACTTAACCTAAATAGCAGGAATGGTTAGACTCCAGTGAGAATAACCAATATAAATATACATATATGTATGTATGTACATATAACATATTATTTTAGGAACTTTAAAGTTCTTTATCTGGTAAGTCTAAAACATGGCATCGTTTCAACCTTCGTGTGGTTTGACTATTATCTAATAGATTTATAGCTAAATTATTACCACGATTGCTAAGTTAAGTGATGTATTTATTGCCTAATTTTACAATTTCTTCTTTAACAAAAGACATTTTGAGATATTTATGTATTTCGTTATTTTTTACAAACCAGGGAGCCCCTACTATTAGTCTCAGAGTTTTTGATTGATAGCGTTGAAGGATTTCAATATTCGAATGACTTTGCCGTTCCCCAGAGCTGTATAGCATAGATCCAAACGGGCTTAAGAATTGCTTTGTAAAGTATCACTTTATTTTCCAAGCTTAGTTGTGATTTTTTCCTAAAAAGCCAGTACAACTTTTTGGTCTTTTGGTTTAGCTGCTTAACTTTAGATTTTATGTGAGCTGTCCATGTCAGCCTTCTGTCAAGGTGTACACCAGGATATTTAACTGTCGTGGTTTGGGGAATTTGTGTGCCATTGAGGTTTACCGGTGGACAGTCACCTCTTCTGTGTGTGAAAGTTGTATGATAAGATTTCTAAGGATTTACTTTAATCTTCCATTTGTGTAGCCATTTCTCTATTTCACAGAGTTCCTTCTGTATACACCGTGAGGTTGCAATTATGGCTGTATCATCAGCATAAGTGGCAATATTTACTTCTGCCAAAAACGGCAAATCGGCGGTGAATATTGTATAAAGCACCGGATCCAGAACGCTACCCTGCGGTACGCCGGCGTTTATAGAGTACATATTAGTTGTAACACCTTCATTTGTAACATACAATTTTCTATTACTTAAGTATGACCTTATCAAAAGAAAGGGTATGGAAAAGGTAGTAATTTTTTAATTTTATATAAAATATACGTGTGCCAGACCCGATCGAATGCCTGCTGTACATCAAGAAATACAGCCGTACAATATGTATTTCTTACCTTCCAGTACTTTTGTTATTTCATTCACAATTCGATGACATTGCTCTGGTGTTCCGTGACCTCTCCTAAACCCAAACTGGTGTTCCGGTATTATGTCGAATTTGTCCAAAACTGGTAACATTCTTCTCAAAAGTATTCTCTCAAATACTTTAGGAGAAAGACACCAGCAAGCTGATAGGGCGGTATGAAGACAAACAATTTTCAGGCTTATTAGGTTTCTGAATCATGACAACTTCTGCACATTTCCATTGCGTTGGATAGTAGTCGAGTCTTAGCATTGCATTGTATATTAGTGTCAGATGTTGAATGCATTTGGGGGGCGAATTTTTTAAAGTGTTGCCGTCTATTTTGTCAAATCCCGGTGACTTTTTGCGGTTAATATTTTTAGTCTCTCCTTCTACTTCTGTTTTGGAGACACGACTAATCGGAAGACTCATTTGACACGATGCTTCTAAAAAGTTTATAATTTCCTCCTCCTCTGTTAAAAAAAAAAACAAAAAAAAAACTGAAATTTATTTAAATTTTTGAACACGCTGTATTGTTGACCATTAAGTTTTGAAAAGTGCAAATTTCAAGTGCTAAAGAAATTTCTTTGATTTTTGATAATTTTTTTGTTTACCTTATAGATAATATATGCATGATTTTTTCATGTTTGGACTTTTGTTTAATTGTTTATCGAATTTTTTAAAATTTCTTTGTAGTGAGCTTGACTTTTATTTAAATGTATAAAAAACTATAAAAAAGTAGAAAAATAGTTAAAATTTTTCAAACTATTACATTTCAATAACATTCGCCACCAGTGCACAGATGTATACATTTATAAGCTACTATGCGTGTAATCGTGGTAAAAAGTTAATTTTATTTTTTAAACTTTTTCTTATTATATGTAAATAATTTCATTATTCTGCCACTTTACATAACTACGTATACGTAAATCGATTGATTAAATAAATTCTGCTTACAAATCGAATTGTCCTTTGTGGAACGCAACAGGACGCAATAAAAACGTAAATAATTGATAATATTTTTTTACTTTCTAGTTTTTAAGTCTTGTTTTCATTTTATTGCTGATCGAAAGAGATTAAACCAATTGAAAGTTGCGTCTGAAATTTATAAAATTGATGCTACATATGGGTAAGTCCCAAATAAGGTCTACCGCGAACGGAAATTCAAAGTAGTCAGAGTTTGTTTTTATTATATTTCAGCATAAGTTAAATATGTATATGATATGGATATAAAATAGTTTATAGTTTTCTCTAATTATAGACCGATAAATAGGACTCCAAAAAAAGGCTTTTTCGGCTTTTTCATTTGCCCCTTTTGCAAACAAAATATAACATATTTTCTTTTTGTATTGAGCCTGTTTTAACTGCATCCATATAATTGCTGTAATTCCGATATTTTTAGCCTCTTATATAACATTGAAAAAAACTCTAAGAAACTTTGGAAAATGAAGATTTTCTGATTCGATCTTACCCTTATCCTTGTGTCGCGTCTGTTAGCAAAAAACTACACGAGTTGTTCCTATAAGCAAACATGTCCTCCAACCAAAGAACATTTTTTGTAGTCTTTCAAAAAATAAAATAATTTTTTACCGAACTGTTGAATTAAATATTTTATTAGTGATTAAAATTTGTCGCGTCCGCAACCGTGAGTACAAAAATTCACTTAAACAATAATACATATGTGTAAATTAACATTTTTGTTTACAGATGGAAACAACCATAAAGAAAAAAACTACAGAAAAAATTAAGAAGTGGCGGGAAAAGATGAAGGAAAACGAAGATAAGTGGCAGCAATATAAGCGCAAAGAAGCAGAAAGCTTCGAGAAAAACAAAAGGAAAAACTACAAATCGAAAAAAGAATTTTGGCAAATTGTTAAAACAAAGAATGTTCTTTTGAAAGATGCTTTATCCTTTTTTGAGTGTGCTCAAAGTAACATCGTGGGAGTAAACACGCTTTATACTATATCTGGAACTGAAATCGAGAGTTTTAGTCCTAAACTATCTAAGCGATGGGAAAATGTTCCAAGTATTAACGGGATTCAAAGTTATCATTACTTTTCTTTAATCGATAGTTGCTATATTGAAGTTGGTCGAACTGTTTATTCTTTGAAAAAGAAAAAAGTTAAACTGCAGTAAGTCACATGCATACAATCGAGTTGTACGTTACTTTTAAGTCTCTTTATTACTTCGTTGCACTTGAAATGTAATTTTTGTTTATTCTTATGAGAATTTTATTAAAAAAATAGAACAGACCTATTTACTGTATATTACTCCTTGAGGTGTCCCCATGTTATATGTATATGTAGAGTGCTGGTTCAAGTCACGAAGGAAATAACACCAAAATTACTAAGACAACTTTTCTAAAGGGAATCGCTACTCGGCAGTTTTTTGCCAAACTCTTTTTAGTGCATTTTTGAAAGCTGGTAAACCAAAATTCATTTGGCTTATCGGATGCTGTTTGGATTCGGCATGAAGCTTTTATGTAGATTCGCAATTTAAAAAAGTATCAGACTGCTAATTTGAGGAAAAACTCGGCATAAATCTCCTCGAAAATGATATAATTTATACAATTTTATATATGTATTATTATTAGTATTATTCATTGGTAAAAATTTGTCGTGTCCGCAATGTCGCGTCCGCAACCATACTTTATCTAGTACCCAACTTTTTAGAAAGATATTTTAACTTTCGAAAATCTACAAGCGAGGGCCTTATTTAACCTTACATCACTCATTTAAAAAAACATATATTATCCTCTAATTTTCGCTAAGCTTTACATACTTTCGCAAATATTAAAAAAATTCTTCCGTTTCACGTCGCGTCCGCACCACATTATATGTATATTGATATATATAAGGACTTAAATCCTTAAAGTCCCCAAAAAATATATGGAGCGAAGCACCCCGGCAGTGCTTTGCAATTTATTATAATATGCATTGAGTTCGCTTCTTTTTCCTGCCTTTTAACAGGAATAAAACACGTGCGAATGCCGCGTCCGTAACCCAGGACTTACCCATATGTGTGCTACGAGTGTGCATGTATCACTTTTCGAAAACTGTATGAGTGTGGATTTAGTACTTTTCAAATGGTAAATAAATAATTGTGCAAAATATTTTTGTGTTTTTTTGCAAATTGGTATTCAAGAAAATACTTTTTTTTTATTATGATCCAAGAAAAGACGTGGAACATAAGCAATGTCTTTAGATTAATTTATCAAGGAATCAAAAAAAAAAAAAAAAAATAATTTAAAACAAATTTCAAAACTTCAAAATAATTTAATTTAATTCCAAAATATTAAAATAAATTGGTTTTGGGTAAGCAGTTTTATAGTCCATTTAATTTTAGTATTGTTGATTTTTCACAATTTTTTTCCGGATTCTCTTCAACTAGTACGAAGTTGTATTTTTCTTTGAGAAAAGACTGTGCAACTCCACCAATAAAAAAACTTGCTAATTACTATAATAAAATCTAATTGGAAAAAAAATTTTTTTTTAAATAATCATAAATTTTACATAAAGTGTGAAACTTATTCGTATGATTTTTGTTACGGATTCAACTGTATTTTATGTAAAAATCTGAGAAACTTTAAAAAATAAATGCAACTTTTAAAAATCGCTTCGAAATTCGCCCAAAATCACTTTCTGCTAAATAAATGACTATAGTTAAACTTAGATCAAGATTTAACATTAAAAATACATAATTATTTGGAGCTTACAATATTTAGCTCAGTGTTTGGCTTCTCCCACCATTTGTGGTGTGCATCTTTATGCCCTATGCTCGACAGGTGGTTTATTTCTCAGGTATACTAGGGTTTTTGATGAGTACTATCTTATTTAAGCTGTCGGAATGGATGAGATTCCAAGCGACTTACAGGTCGGTTGGAAAGGACTAGTTTCCGAGCCAACCTTTCAATGGGTTCTTTTGACATAGACGAACTGAATAATTTAGTTCCAGAATCGCTTAGGTGGAACGGATGAAAAGAACTTGTTTCCAGCTAGTAGCCTCTTGAAAGTAGTAATGTTATCACAATTTTTTATTAAACTTGCTAGCTCATTAAAACATTTCAATCCTTTGTATAAAATCTTTTTCTTATCAACTTCTGTTTTGTATAGTGGTAGCCTGAAACTATTATTTTTTTTCCAAAGTAAATATGAATGCGTTTCATTTATGTATTGTAGACTATTTAACACTTAAATAATCCGGCAGGCTACCCTGCTTTATACTAAACACGAATTTCATGGCGTGAAAGAATATTTGCTAAATACTTCACGCTCAGCCAATTTAAGGCTCCAATATAACATAAATCGCATAGCTCTACTTTGATCACGATTTTTTTGGTACCTTAAATTGATGAAAACTTTGTAGTTAGAAATTCAAAAAACGTTCTAACATTTTTCGCGTGAAAATTATATTACTCCGTTTTATATATGGTAATTTAAGTACGTTTTTTTGCTTCATGACTTTTTCATAGCGTATACAATTTTAGTTGATATATTTTTGGTTAAATATTACATGAATTTGTTAGATGTATCGTAGTGAAGTAGAGAAGAATTTTAAAAAGGTTTCAGACCAAATTCATAAAAGTCATTACGAAAATTTGTGTCTTCTTTATAGTAATATTTATCTATATTTGTATATAATATTTTTATACGAGTATTTTTCATTCAGAATATAATAAAAAAAATTTATATTTGTAAATCTCTCATAGGAAATATGTATATATCTGATCTAACAGAATTTAACAAAAAAAAAATATATATGGAGAGTGGCGGCTAAGTGAAAAAATATGCAGCAGTGCGTGCTATAACTCGATATGCTGCTGAGTTTGAGGTTCGAATCATAGTCAAGGCAAGTAAAATCTTAATCATAGAAAACGCTTTTTTCGAATAGCAGTCACCACTCGTTAAGCAATGGCAAACCTCAGAGGTTATTTCTGCCTTGAAAATGCTTCTCATAAAATACGTCTCCCGTTCGGAGTCGGCACAGAACTGTAGGTCCCGCCATTTGTGGAACAACATAAAATTCGCACACCACAAATGGTGGGATAAATTCGGCCTATTATTATTATAGATATTTAAATGCTTGAAATTAGTTGGAAACCCAATTACATACTTACATATGTTTGAAAGAAATAAAATGCTAATAAAATAATTTAATGAAAATTTATATTTTCTAACATTCAAAAATCTTTCGTACAAATAAATCTAGTTCCTTTTTCGCATTCTCTATCGAACCATTGCGTCTTGTGATATAAACAATATTGAGGCTTACTGGTTTATGGATTATTGGTACCCCAATTTGTGTATGTAAATGTATCATCATAAAGATCCCAGTACCAATTCTTTTTGTCAGCCAATCGATTACCAGCTGTCCAATACGCTGTGCCATTCAATTCTGCGAAATAAGAGAGTAATAAAAATGTGTAAGAAAATCGAAGGATAGAATAACTTATTGATGTATGTATGTACACATATGTATGTAATTATAGTTTTACTTACTATACAATTGCAGAAAACCATCCAACTGCACCGATTCGCGCAGGTCCCTTATGGGCACCAAATGCCAGCCATTTGATTTGCAAAAGTAGTCGGCTGCAAACCAAGAGACCTATACAGTATTGAATTGGATTAATTTTTTTTTAATTAATAGTAGTTTACTAAAGTTATAGGAATGTAAGTAATTAAAAAATTAAAGTTTAATTTTACAACTCACTTCTGTTGAGCTTACGAAGAAAAAGTCATTCTGTGTGATGCCAATTGAATCGTAATGCAATTGGATATTTGAGTCTAAAAGTTAAATTAAAATATTTTAATCCACGAACTTAACAATTTTAATTTAACTTATTATATATGTATACATACATACATACATACTTAGGTATAAAATGTTGATACTTACCAAAGAATTTTGTTTCTGTTTTATTTGAGAGACGTTTCAAATCAACAATGGCACTTTGTGTTGCTTTAAATAAATTGAATTCCATGTAGAACAACAACAAAACTGATAAATTAATTAAGTTACAGCGCTTCATGACTTCTGCACTGCGTGCACTTTAGCTAAATTTTAAATATTGTATAATGAAAGCAACGACGAGGTTTTTATACCTTACGATTTTGCTGAATTTCTTAGAATTGTTATACTCGTACTTTCTTTAATTTATAACCTCTGCTGATTAAATATGTTGTCATATTTTGTCAACACTTTTTTTTGTGATTTACTCATTGCTATTTATCTATTAGCGGTGAATCGGTGAATCGCTCCGTAAGTCAAATAGATTATTATATTTCGTTGGAGTGTTTGTGTTTGTTCCTACATACATACATACATACATACATACATATGTACGTAGGCAATGAAAGCGTGAATTTATTTGACGGACAACAATTTGGCGTTTAAAGGTGATTGGTCGTAGAAGAAGAAGCCAGATATGGCTTCACTCACTTGATTTGATTGATCGAATGCAAAATTTTAATTTTAAGAGCTAATTCTTGATATTTCTAATAAAATTGTGTAATTTTTAGAGAGATCACCAGGTGATTTGACAGCTATCAATTATCAAATTGCAAATTTAACAAATAAGTTATGGTTAGTGTGTCTCAAATGACAATCAATGCTTACTTGACTGCTGTCAAAAAAAAAAAAATAGTAATTATGAAATTCATGATGAGTGTGTTACAATACAGTTGGTTCAACTTTTAATGAAAAATTCAGTGATTTGACCATGTCAAAGTAAAAATTAAATATTAAATTCATTACAGGCGGATTACAAAAATCAGTCATTGCCATCAATAAAAAAAAAGTGATACCAGGGGAAAAATAAAATATTTAACTCATGGCCAGTATTTTGCAATACTTTGTAAGTGATAATTTCAAGAAGATTTTATTTATTTTTTGTCATATATAATTTTAGCGCTTACACTATATAGCTCAGTGTTTGGCCGAGCTTCTCCTACCATTTGTGGTGTGCGTCTTTATATTATACCACAAAATGGAGGGACCTACAATTTTGTGCCGACTCCGAACGGCAGTTGTATTTAATGGGAAGCCTTTTCATGGCAGAAATACCTTCGGAGGTTTGCCATTGCCTGCCGAGGGGTGACCGCTATTAGAAAAAACTTTTTCTATCATTAAGATTTTGCTTGCCCTAACTGAGATTCGAACCTACCGGCATATCGAGTTATAGCACGCATCGCTACCAACTCGACCACATATGCGCACTCAATTTTTCAGCTGACAACTGTCAAACATTTAATTCGATATTTAATTGGTTCCTGCTTTAGTTAAAATGCAACCTTAAAGACTTGGAGAGTGTTTCTCAACCATGCAAAAAATGCGATTAGTCTGGGATTAGTCTGGGAATAGTCGGAAGGGAACATGCGATTAATACAACTTCTGATCTCTTTTATATCCGAATAGGTATAAATGAGGACCAGTCGATTTATAAAAACAAAAATAAATATCATAGCTTCGAGTGATGTTCGAACCGGCTGCTAAGCGAATGCTCTCCTTACGAGTATATGCCAACCACGCGTATAAATTTTGTTGTCTACGTACGTACATACAGATACCAATGCATCGTTTATCATACCTGAAAGAGATGAATAAAGTTCTTATCAACAATTATACCCGTTTGCGACTTTTTGCGACTAATTAATTTCTATTTGTACCCGATAGAGACTAGTCCCGAAATACTCTCTTTAGAGATTAGTCGCACAATTTTTGCTTTAAGAAGTTAAAATGGACTTTTTATTTATCGAACGGTCAAACGAAAGAGACGAGGGATTTACCCAATACATTTTATTGATAAGAGCATTAACATATTATTTCTTAACGAAAACAGTTCAATGTAAATACATACAGTGATAATATTTATTATTTATATGTTTGCGAACATTCAAAAAAGCAATCTATCAAATTTTTATCTGTTTGAACTTTAAAAATAATAAATCATTGTCAGTGATTAAAAGCGCAATTAGAAAGTAGGAATTTTATGAATGAATTGGAATTTTGAAATATAGAACGGGTATTATTTGAAAAATTATTTATGGTACACGATGAATTCGCCTAATTCGGTTAATTTGTGGGAAAACAAAGGGTCGCTATACATGCGAAACCAAATGGTAGTAAGTATTTACAAATAAATATCTTTATAAAATCAGAATAAAAAAAAGGTTGCCATCTGTTCAGAAATTAATTTCAGTGCATGCGAATCTTTGCTTTTCAAAAAACGTGTCAAATTAAAATGGCTCGCATGTAGATGTGCATTAAGCTTTTGTTTATTGAAAAGAGTTGCCACGTGTTAAAAATTAGATTCGCAGGCACTGTTATCTTGATTTTAAAATAAGCGATGTCAAACTAAAGGGACTGATTTGTTGGTTTGCAATACAATTTTATATTTATGGGTTTGCCACCTGTACAAAAATTTATTTAATATTATTTTTGAAGTAAAAAAATGCATTTACAAGTACGGGTATTGGTCGAAATTTAGGGAGTCGTTTTTGCTAAACTATGTATATTTAGGAGGATTGCCACCTGTTCAGAACGTTACAATTTTTCTTGAATTATGGTAATTAGATAATTGAAATAAATTTTACAATATTGACAGCACTTAAAGCAGTTTCAAGAAAATTTTAATCTGCAGATATTTGAAAGAGGGTTGCCGCCTGTTTGAAAATTCGAATTTTATAAGTTCTTCACAAGTCAAAATACGAGTATAGTTATATAAAATATTTGTGTGCAACGAAAGAGTTTTATGAAAGTTTAATATCAAAAATATTTAAAAATAATTCGATATGTCATATTTATTTTCATAACATACAGATACCTCACATAAATAGTATTATTTTGAGGGCGTATTTAAGTTAAATAAGTAGTAGAGTGAATTTTTAATTTTTCCGAAATTGCTTTCAGGATACCCGCAAAAACTTGCCAATTGCCGATTCCAATAAAGAGGACGCTAAATATAATTTTCTCAACGGATGTATGTATGTATATCGAAAAGTCTTAAATTCTTAACAAACAAAATGCAGCCTTTTTAAATTGTATTTTTCAGATTGAGGTCGCCTTATACATTTGCATTTCAGCGTTATTTCTTTCCTGAAAAATTTTGGCCTTTTAACGCCATTTGGGTGCAATAGTATGCATTATTTAACAGCGGATGCAATCTCCATCACATCGAGCAATAAACATTCCAAAAGTCAAAGCAAAAGTAAATAAATAAAAATATATAAGTAAATAAAAAAATACTCTAGAATAGTTTTTATTCATACAACAACTAAAACAATTGCACTCAATAAATCTACTTTATTGCTGGATGTCTGAATTGCAGGAGAAAAGCAAACAAAAACCATTAAAAATAGCGTTATTAAAAACTTAGTTATCGATGCAGATACGCACATTCGCGTAGCCAATATCTTCAATGACATGTCGCGCCGCTGCGCTGGCCTGCCACTTGCCAACGCTGATGTTCTCCTGCCTTTGTGTTGAAGAGTAGCGCGCTTAGACGGCAATAAAAATGTAACCTTAAGGTATACAAACAGCAATGGCGGAGCAGCGGCGAGCCACAAAGCCGGCAAGGCAAAAGGTCAAAGCAAAAGCAAAAAAAAGCTTGCACCGCACCGTCCACAGACACTGTGAGTGTATGAGAAAGCATTGCCATGTACAAATGTGAGTGTGTATACATATGTATAAAGGTATGTAAATGCCACAAACGGAGCAATCTGATGCTCGAATTCCCTCTTGTTGTTTTGGTTGTTGTTGCTGCTGCTGTTGCTGCTATAATGATTACCTCAGGCGAAACGAAAAGTGTACAGCTGTGTGTCTCGTCAAAGCGGACAAAACAATACGCTCGCTCAGTTTGCTCGTTGTTGCAAACAATGGCGAGCAACAATTGCAGGCAACCAAATCGATGTTGCGGTATTTCTTGGCGTGTGCCATTTGCGCAAATATCAATCATTGTGAGCAATTGCAATGGCTTGCTGCATCGTCTTTGTTCTAAGGATATTTAACGGCGGAAAACTGATGTTTTCGGTATGCAAAAGTTACATTACACTGGCTGCAGTCTCGTTCTCACAATCTTACGTGCACTTAAGTTGGAGAGTTTGATCGGTGTACAGTTGGACACAGGCGGGGGATACTAACTACAAAGCTGAAGTATAGCGTTAGCTTCATTGCATACCTGGAAGAAGTTGTGCATTCAAAAAGATTATCTTGCCAGTCTCTTCCTAGCTCTTAGGTTTGCGTTCTCTGCTCACATCGAAAAGAAGTAACGCAATTCGTTATTATCGAAGTGACATAACTGATGTTCCCACTAAGAGTTTCCGCCAATTTTTGAGTATCAACGCAATGTTAATTTTGTTTCGAAAAGCAAAAAACAATTTCATATTCTATGTTGGTTGTGCTGTTGATAGCCGCGTGTGTGGCTGCCTTAAAACGTTGCTTAAATGGTTGCCTCGTTTGTAGTCAGCGTAATACTATAAAGTGCCTTCGCTAAGGAGACACTACAATACTGACTTTACTTAGACGAAATCACCGGTAGAAGCAATGTTGTTACGTGTTCGAAATCACTGACATGTTGAATTTAGAGCTATGGTCAGCCCTGTGGCTGTTTCAAAACTCTTTTTCTATTACTGAAGACTGTGATGCTTCAATATGTTGGCAAACTAAAATAATAACTAATTATTCGAAATCTGTTAACCTGAGCAAAACTGGTTCTTTTCAGACTTTACTTCGTCCAATTCTAGCGCTTTCACCGATCGATTTTATCATCAAGAAATGGTTATTCATGATGTAGTAAAAAAAAGTTTACTGGATTTTGAATCTACTTCGAAAATTGTTTGCGTTGTATTTGCTTTATTAATTTAGAAAATTATGGTTTCAGTAATTTTAAAATCATGTATTTAAGAATAATTAATAATTATTAATATGGCGCTCGCACTATTAAGCTCAGTGTTTGGCTGACCTTCTCCTACCATTTTTTGGTGTTTGTCTCTAATGTGTACCTCAAATGGAGGGATCTATAGTTTTATGCCGAATCACAACGGAAGATGTATTTTATGACAAGCTTTTTAGTAGCAGAAATACTCTCGAATTTTACCCATTGCCTGCCTGTCGTTAAGAATTATCTGAGGAGATTCGACCATCCAACTCAGCGGCATATCCAGTTATAGCAAACACCACTAAACACTCGGCCACATTAAGGGATAACTTGAATCGATTTAATATATAAAAATCGCATTGATTCTCTCTATCAGCATTTTGAGCCACTTTTCTATGAATTATAAGCTAAAGTAGTTTTCATATGACATTTTTTTCGAAATCCGATCTTCCTAGAAATTATTCCTGCGTTTTATACCAAAGTCACAGGTTGTTTTTTTCGTCAATATTTGACCACTTTTGTCAATATATTGCAATTCTATATGCGTTCGATATCACTGCCTTATCGACGCCGATTGTGGTGGCAATTTTTCATGTCATTAATTTTCACCCATTCGTTCGTTATTGTGCACGTATTGTTTTAGAATTGAATGCGCTGTGACGCTACATTCCCCAAAAGAAAATTCGAACATTTCTTCAAAGTTTGTTACTTGCTTCTATTTGATTTTCTTTAAAGAATAAACTGTATATTAAGTGAAATTGATTTGCAACCAAATTCAAAACGATATGGATTGTCACTTGTTTCTATTTTCTCACTTTAAAAAAATTTCTATAAAATTCCAACACTTCTGATAAAAAAGTTTCAAAATTATTAGAATTTATTTAATTTTATTTTAAATTTTCTACAAAATTTGAAACATGGGTTTACATTGTTTTTATAAGAAAATGAGCTGTGGTTTAATTGAACGTGCTTAAAAATGAATATGTAAATAATCATAAAAAGCAATGAGTTTCATTAGAAATCATATGGACACCACTGTAGTTTACTTCGAATTGCTTATTTCTCGTTTTAGTACATATTTATGTTCCGATAAGTGTTGAACATTTTGTTTATGCTATGTAATTTGTTTATTTTATCTAACGAAAAAATATTATCATATCTTGACAAATAGATAATATTTCTGATATTTCAAAGTTTTTACCACTACCTAAATATGACATTCCAAAAAAAAAATTGTTTAAGCTAATTTATACTTACACTGATCGCACTTTTAAAAATGCTCGTTTAGAAAATAAACATTTTAGGACAATGCAGCTGGCCGCGATATTGCAATAAATCCCCTTTAATTTCGCTTCAACCCAATCAACTGCGCTGCTGTTCATAAGCAACGAACTGCTCACCGCTCAATATTCAACTATCTAAAAGTATGCAATCTGTAAGCAATCTGTCAACAAGCTGTTCGAAAAAATGCTCACACAATTACACGTACAAGCAGTGAAAACGGCGCCCGTATATTTTTTTTTGGCTACTTTGGGAAATATCTCATCAGATGCAATCTCATCGCATCTCAATGCATCGCAGCGCAAATCGCTCGCTTCACAAGCACGCAACAGCCATTTGCAAAGCGGACGACAGAAGCGTATGACGAGAATTGCTGAGGGTAAATATTGCACATGACCCACATTCCATCATTTCGCCCACACACACACACACACACACACACACACACACACACACACAAGTCATATGGCCCGTGATTGCAAGAAAGAGCTGAGGTGTGCCATTTGCACGAGGAAAAACTTGGCAGATTTGAAGCACAGAACAGGTGGAAGAGAATGCCCTTGTTATGTACAGGCAGTACAGGCAGTACAAAAGACACGTAAAGAATGAAGGTTTGCCAACTAAATCTAAACCACTGTAAGGCGGCACAGGAATTGCTGCAGCAGTCGGTATTAGAACTGAATATCGACGTAGCTCTACTGAGTGAACCATACAAAGTGGTCGACTGTCAACTATGGGCCAAGGCCAGCGCAGGGCGATCAGCGGTATGGAGTTGTGCCAAAAAACCACTCCCATTAGAAAAACTGAAATCGGAAGTAGGCTTCGTCTGCGTGAAAATTGCTGGCATCATACTGTACAGTTGCTACATACCACCTAGCTTCAACCTCGAGGTGTTTGAAACAATATTAGATAACTTGGTCACCGATGCTAGAACTAGAACGCCGGTTGTAATCGCAGGTGACTTCAATGCATGGGCCCAAGCATGGGGAAGCCGTAAAACAAATCCCAAAGGCAGAGCGCTCCTGACAGCTCTTTCGACCCTAGAAGTGGTGCTATTAAATTCCGGAAGTAAAGCTACATTCAAAAAAGACGGAAGTGAGTCTATAATAGACTTAACATTCATAACTAGTAGACTATCCCGAAATGTCCATTGGGAGGTTAGTGACGACTATACTCACAGCGATCACCAAGCAATTATCTTCACTATAAACGAACCAAAGCAAACAGGGTCTTGCACCGAAAGGAGAACAGTGGGCTGGAAAATCGACTCTCTAGATGAAGAAGCGCTAAAAGTTATGATGTCTGAAGTTACCCTAACACAAGGAGCTACGAATATGGCCAACAAGCTCATGACCACCATAGCAAACGCCTGTGATGCTTCAATGAGGAGAAGAGGAAGAAACCCATCGAGCAGACGTCCCTCAGTATACTGGTGGAATTCCCAGATAGCAGATGTTCGTCAACAATGCAATAGAGCAAGGCGCGACTACCAAAGGGCCAGAAAAACGGCCAATTATTTGGAACAACAAATACACTACAGGGCCAAGCGAAAGGAATTAAAGCAAACCATTAAAGCGAGCAAGAAGAAGTGTTTTCTCCAGCTTTGCGACAGTGCCGAACAAAATCCTTGGGGTATGGCATACAAAGTGGTTACTAAAAAGCTACAGGCATCTGTCCAGCCGCAGCTCACAAGCGCCGACCAACTGGGTATAATAGTAAGCAAACTGTTTCCAGGCCAAAAAGCATTCAGTAGAGAGATCCTCTCCCATGCTGAATGCAAATTCCCCCAGATCACCGCTGGAGAGGTGCTGCTTGCGGTTGATGAATTTAAAGACAGAAAGGCCCCAGGCCCTGATGCAATTCCGAATAAAGTTCTTAAACTAGCAGTGAAAGCGAATACTGAGGTTTTCGTTCACACGTTTAACGAATGCTTTACAGAGGGCGTATTTCCGAAAATATGGAAACGCCAGCGGCTCGTTCTACTACCAAAGGCGGGAAAATCTCCTGGGGATCCCTCTGCATATCGACCAATATGTATGCTTAATACAACAGGAAAGCTTCTGGAACGCATAATTACCAATAGAGTTACAGAAGCAATGGAGGCGAATGGAGGACTCTCCGAAACACAATTTGGATTTAGAAAAGGGCGGTCCACAGTTGATGCAGCCAATTTCATAAAAAGAATAGCAGAAGATGCGATTAGCGGTGAGAGATGGAGATGGGGCTCAAAAGAATATTGTTTAATAATTACGCTCGACGTGAAAAACGCATTTAACACCGCAAGCTGGCGGAAAATAACAGAGGCGCTAATAACTTTCGATATTCCAGCATATCTCAGAAGAATCCTAAACAATTACTTGTCGGACAGACTTCTACTCTACGACACCGATGAAGGCAGAAAGAAATATAAGATTTCAGGCGGAGTTCCACAAGGCTCAGTGCTGGGTCCAACGCTATGGAACATAATGTATGATGGCATATTGAAACTACATCTACCAAAAGGGGCGAAAATAGTTGGTTTTGCTGATGACATAGCCATTGTGGTCGTAGCTAAGCACATAAAAGACATTGAAGAGAGTGCAAACAACTCGATCACTAGTGTTCAAAACTGGCTCCTCGATGCAGGTCTAGAGCTTGCACAGCAAAAAACCGAGACAGTGCTAATTAGCAGCAGGAAGATCCGAGAAGTGGCGAAAATAAACGTATGTGGCCATGAAATAGAATCAGCCCC
This sequence comes from Philophylla caesio, assembly GCA_963971545.1. Taxonomy (NCBI): domain Eukaryota; kingdom Metazoa; phylum Arthropoda; class Insecta; order Diptera; family Tephritidae; genus Philophylla; species Philophylla caesio. Next base: position 94,481,003 of record OZ020609.1, read on the forward strand.
AGATCTGAAATACCTCGGAATCATACTGGATGCTAGATTAACATTCAAGCGGCATATTGAATATGCAGTCGGAAAAGCGGAAAAAGTCGCAGTAGCGCTTTCGAGACTGATGCTTAACGTCGGAGGTCCAAAGCAACAGCGAAGGCAGTTATACGCCAATATAGTCAGAAGTGTCCTGCTATACGGGTTTCAAATCTGGGGTGAAGCCTTTAAGAAGACGTCATACGCACGCGAAGCGAAGTCTTTATACCGGCTCTGCGCGGTTAAGGTATGCTGCGCTTACCGAACTACATCGGAAGATGCTGCGTTGGTTATTGCTGGCCTATGTCCAATAGATATCCTGGCGACGCAGACGTTGGCAAGATCTGTAAACAAGGCGAATCGCCAAGCAGAAATCAAGATATGCTGGCAACAGTGGCAATGCCGTTGGGACCAGACAGATAAAGGTCGCTGGACACACCGTCTCATACCATCAATAGAGAAATGGTTAAGCCGGAAACATGGAGAAGTAAACTTCCAGTTAACCCAAATGCTTACGGGGCATGGCTGTTTTAAATCTTACTTTTATAGATTTAAAATCGATGATGACCCTTACTGCACTCTCTGCGAAGAGGACGATATCCAAGATGCTGAACATTGCTTTTTTGCCTGCACATATTTTGAAGATGAACGAAACTGCCTAAACGTACAGGTAGGGCGGCTGACAAAAGTAGAGAATTTGATCGATATAATGCTCGAATCGATCGAAAACTGGTCTGCCGTCTGCAACATGGCAAATATGGTAATATCGAAACTACGTCAGGCGGAACGACTCCGCAGAAATACATAATCTTTTAATGTCGGTTGACGACAACAAACTTCACACCGAATCGGCGGCTCGGAACCTAGTCCGTTCCGACTGCCTGCACTAATAAAAAAAAAAAAAATAAAAATAAAAAATGTAAGCAGTTTGGCTCTTTGGCCCTAAGCACAGCTCCCAACGAACAGCCCAAAGCGGTTACACACGGCCGGGTAGCCCGGAATCTCGTCCGTTCCGGCTACCAAGAAAGGTTAGTGCTCAATAAACTACTTTTGAGAAATTTATATATATATGTATGTTAAATCCTCAGCTATAAAATATTGTGTTTTTTCCAATAGTTCATACAAAGCAGAAAAAATCGAATTAAGTAAGTAGACGGCTCGGAATCCAGTCCGTTCCGACCGTTGCAGAATAGTTGGAAACCATAAATTTTGAAAAACCAGACGAGAAGAAGTAAAGAGAGTAACAGAGCGGCTCGGAACCCAGTTCGTTCCGACCGGCGGGCAAGGTAATCTAAAATCGTAAATTATATTAAAATCAATAGTTTATATAATAGGAGAAATACCATGTTGAGCGGCTTGGAACCTCGTTCGTTCCAACCGGCAGTTAAGCAAAAAAAAAAAAAAAAAAAAAAAAAAAAAAAAAAATGCTTGGAAATGAAACGGGGCAATTTAAACCCCCACGAAGATGTAACAAACAACAGTACAGAGGGCGGTACAAACAGACTTCACGTACGTAGAGCGTAAGCTCAAGCCATCTCCCGACGAAATACCTGACGGTAGTACCGGGGGAAATGGTACTCAGACAGTAGGAGGTTTAGTTAGGGTTAAAGTCCCACACTGACAAACCGGTGACGGTTAGGCTTTCGATGCTTCCTCCTCGTAAAAAAAAAAAAAAAAAAAAAAACACACACACACACACACACACACACACAAGAAATGTATCTGTGTATGGATATTGCTTACCTCAATACGCTTCGATGTGCTCGCTTTTGTTGCTGATAAGCTTTTTATGGCACAAATAAATCACTAAAATATTTATGGGCGACCCAACGCGCTTTCGCGATATTCATGAAATTGCGCGCAAAGCGTATAAAATCCTTCAACGACTACACCTCCAAGCAAACGAACACACACATATAAACATACATATATATAAATGGGACCACCCATACTCTCTGTTCAAAAATTATCGCACAACCACATATTGATACATTTGGAAAATTGGATTTTTGTTCAAACTATTTAAAAATTATTTTTCAATTAATATACCGTTCATTTTCTAACGAAAACATTAAAAACCCAATTATACAAAATTTACAATGATTTGACAAAATGTTCTTAAAATCTCGAATTAAAAAAAAAATGAATTTTAAAACCCCATTTTTTTTTTACTTTATGTGCAATAATTAAACAAAATTTTACTTATAAAAATAAAATTTGGAATTTTTAAAACATATTTTTTTAAAATAAATAAATACAAAATGTACAGCCATTTAATAAAGTTTAATCAGAATTTCGAAATTTTTAAAACCCATTTTTCAAACTTTATATGAAATGTATTTTTTAACTTCATACAAAATACATAGGTTTAACAAATATTTATCAAAATTTCAAACTTTAAATAAAATGTTTAATTTTAAAAACCCATTTTTTAAACTTTATACAAAATGTAAAATTATTTAACGAAATATTATCAAAATTTCAGACTAGTAAAAAAAAATTTTATTGTAAAAACTAATTTTTTAAACTTTATACCAAATGTATAAAGATTTAATTTTGTCAAAATTTTGAACTTTTAAAAACAAATTTTAAATTTAAAAAACCCATTTTTAAAAAATACAAAATGAACAATGATTTAACAAACTTTTCTCATAACTTCGAACTAAAGACATTTAGAATTTTAAAAAATCGGGCTTTTTTAAACTTTTTGAAAAATGTACAATGATTTAAAAAAAATGTTATCAAAGTTTCGGTCTTTAAAATAAAAAAAATCGATTTTTTTTGAGTATGCAGTCTTAAAGCTTATTAAATTTTATTATAAGAAAGTGCAAGTTTAAGTGCCTAGAAGTTACAATGATTTTTCTCAATTTGACGCTGTTTCGAAAATTCCTTCCAGAGAAAATTGCCAGTAAATTTAAAAAAAAAAATTATTGGTGATTTGTAGGCACTTTCAACACACACTCAATTATACTAAAATCGAAATTTGTATAAACTTTTGTTTAATCAACGTACATTTTGAATAAAGTTTAAAAAACGCGTAAGAAAATTTACGGTATTTTAATTGAAAAATTACTTAAAATAATTAGAAGAAAAATAACTTGTCCAAACGTGTCAATATATGGCTGTACGTACGAGTATATATTTACGTATGTATTTAGTTACATACGCGCGCGTTGTACAACACTTTAACGAATGAGCATAGAAAATGCACAATACAAATACAAAGATTCACCTTTTATATCGCACCTATTACATGGAGAGGTTAAAAATAAATACACGAACTTACATATGTATACACATAAGCAAATAACTACATCAGCGAAATTTGAATATACACATATGTATGTATGTACATATGTATGTTTGTATGTAGTATCTATGAAGGTAGTTATGTTTTATAAAGGAATATATATTTTCTTGTAACATTTTTTATTGCTATTGCGCTATAAATTTTTATCTCGATGAATTTGTCAATTGGACTGTCAATACTTTATGAAGTGTGTATGCTAAAAGATACGTATGTACATACATACATACATACATATGTATGTAGAAACACGTTTGTTTAGTTCTTTATGTATTTAGCATATTGCAAGTTATACGAAAGTACCCAATTACTACCAAGTGTGCAAATGTTGCTATCCAATTACTAAGTCACTTTTCAAACGTTCAATTGTCACCAACGTAGTACACAACACTTTTAGTATTATATGTATGTAGATATGTATGTATATATGTATATATGGATATGCAGCATAAATAAGATTTACAACTGCCATACACTCGTTTCGACAATCGATTGCAAATTTGTAATCATCATCTGATCACCATGCAAAACAATTATAAACGAATTCATTAATTACTTTTACACATTTATGAATGTACATATGTATGTAAGTATATACATATATGTATATATTCGATTATTGTCCTTTATTTTCAAAACCTGGTTATTTCGAAAAATGGTGTTTTGAAACAAAAATAATCAGCGATGCAATTAAAAATTTTATTCGAGAAAAAAATGAGTTTAAGAGAGTGTGAAAGAAAGTGAGATAGTTTCATCAAGTATTTCTAAGTATGCGGTTTTTGCTTTGGTCTGTCATGACAGCAAAATCCTTCTTAAGAAAATTTTACGCAAAATTTGCTTAAACAATGATCTTAACAGGGTTGATATGGGATCCTTAAATATTAAATTTGCATGATATACTGCAAGAATAAAATTTAAAAGCTTTGTACCCACTAACAACTTTATATGTACTCTATAGAAGAAAATTGTTCAATTATATTTTTTTGAAATATACAGCTTTGTAGGCTTTTTAATTATAGTATAATAACTCAATAATATTATACGAAAGTCTCGTTCTTGTGGAAGCGCTGCAATTAAGGAAGAGCGTCAGCGAAAAAAAAAATATTAAAAAAATCAGCGGTAATATATTTTTGGACTATCGACGATTTATTAACGTCGTAAGTAGCCAAAAAAATGTCTAAAAAGGTCGTATGCCTAAAGTATTTAAATATAGTAAATGTGGGTATTATGAACCAACCAATTGAATTAGGTTCCAGCGGTTGAATCATTTGTTATTTGCGCTTAAGTTTCTCGTCAATTTAAGCAAGCTTCCTCAATTTGATTCTATCATTCCGTAAGTGAGCGTACTTGAGCAGTAGTTAATAAAAATAATAATAATTTGGCGCTTACACTATTTAGCTCAGTGTTTGGCCGAGCTTTTCTTACCATTTGTGGTGTGCGTCTTTATATTATACCACAAATGGAGGGACCTACAGTTTTGTGCCGACTCCGAACGGCAGATGTATATAATGAGAAGCTGATAATTTTATATGGGTAAGGGAAGTTTGTATTTATATAAGAAAATTATGCATTTTGTAATAATTAATAAATTGCCAAATAGTAGCTGCGTTTAAGGAAGAATATCCGGGAGCACTAGTTTGACGTCTACTGAGAATTTTTCCATAAACTGTTCGATTGAATTAATATTTAGAATATTGGATCGCTAGCCGATGTACACTTGTTGGCTTTTATAAATACCTGGATGCCCAATCTATAAAGTTTCTTTTACAGTAGGACACTGTAGTAGGCTGTCGGAACGGGCGATGTTTCGAGCAGAACCTTCTCTGGGTTATATAGGGGCTGTCGGAATGGACGAGATTCCGAGCATCCTGGGAACTTGGTTTGTGGTAGCTTAATGGTTTGCTCGCCGCTTTCTCTCTAGACCTCTAAGCTGTTTCAAGATTGAGGAAATTACATCACTGTATGATGTCCATTCACAAAAATTCTTCATCGTGTGCCTTATGGCTATGCACATGTGTATGTATGTACATATGTACATAGTAATGATAAGCAACCCAATATGCAACAGTATAAAGTGTTATATTGGTTACCTATATTACTATAAAAAAAAACTCTGCTTTTACTTTTTTAAATACTATTTTCCACAGCAAACTTCATTTAAGAGTTTATTATTTCATGATCCTTAAACTCTATATTTTTAAAGGCACAGAAGTAACTGCTATGATACTTTTTTTATTTCGACATAGTGAGCTTGTACTCCAACCCACCACTGTTGAGCTTTTAACAGCTTTGTTACGCTCGCTAAGCCTTTAGATGCTGTAATCTGATAGTCTTACGAAAAGTGAAAGCAGGACGAACTAATACAGTGTGTGATTGATGTGCGCATTAACAGTTTGTGTGCCGTTTGTTGAAGGTAGAAAAATGAGTAAAGATTTTTGAAATTGAAAAAAAAAAACTTGTCTAACACAATGTTGTGACGATAACAACATCGATAAAGTTGACAATATCGATAAAAATTACAATATCGATAACTATTTAAACAATAAAATACTATTCGCAGCACTTTCAATACCGATAATATTGATTGTAAATAAAAATATCGATAAAAATTATGGTATCGATAACAGAAACAAAAATAATAATGATAACAATGTTTTCGATAGTCTAACGAATCGATGTACATATGTATAAATTGTTTTATATATAATATATAATATAAATCAACTAAAATGGCTTACATCGAAATTTCGACTTAGTAAATACAAAACTTAAAAAATTTAGGCGATTTTTTGTCAACACTTTTAGAACTTCATTAAAAACTTTTAGAACATTTTCGAGTATGTATGTAGATAACTTGTGTTATTTTTTGAATTTTTCGTTTTTTGCTAATCAGTGCAATTTTGAACACTTGAAATTTTAAACTTGAATATTCAAAAATTGAATGAGTTGCCTAATTCTGTACACAAAAATTTTCTAAAAAATTCTTATGTATATTAAAAAGTATGTAATTTGGCTTCACGAGACTTGTTGAATTACAAACTTAATTTTAAATTAACAAAAAATATCTAACCAATACAAAAAGTAGCCAGTATTGGAAAAATTTCACTTTGTGTAGACGTTTGTCTCAAGTGCATATATCTTAATATTTAGAATGAAAAGCGAATGCGATTAAGTCAAGTTTAACATTTCTTTTTGGAGATTTTCTGAGTTTCGTTTAAATTTTACTTTAATACCCCTTGCTACCGGATCGCCACACGCCTTTTATTTTTTCTAATCCTATTTTATTTTTTATATTTTCACCTTCCATAATTGTTATTTCTTTTGCAAAACTTGTTATTAGTCACAAATTATTTTCAAATCTCATTTTTTTTTCTTCTCGTTTTATTTTAGTTAACTTTCTCTGCTTTCATGCGCTCATTCTAACCTCTCAGCGGTGCAGCATTTACAAATGTTTTCAAATTTTTACTTTGGCGTCCACTTATCATGGCTTTGCCTGCATTTTTGCATCCTTTGATTTTTCTCAAGTCCAACAACATTTACCGCCTCACTACCACATTCAAGTGTGCCAATTGTGGCTTAACGCTCGCAGATGTGGTAACATGAATTGGCCTAAAGATGTTGATGTTGATGTTGATGTTGTTATTGCTAGTCTGCTATAAATGTTATTTTGTTTGTTAGTGTTTGCGCTACCAGCTCAAGTTCGCTTAACTGGGTCGCAAAACAAGCGAGCAAGTGCATACTTAACCCCATTCAAGAATGCTGGTCGTGCCATTCAAGGGTCAGTCAGTGTGTCAGTCAGTGAGTTAGTCAGTCAGTCTGTTGGTCTATCCGTTACTCATTTATTCACGAGTAGTAGTAGTTCTTTCGACGCTTAATGCCAGCTGTTCGTTCATTCGGCTTACCTTGCCGATGGCGCAAATGCATAAAAGTGGAACATAGGCGGATTTACTTTGCGAATGAAGAAAATACTGAGAATGCATGTTATTGTTGTTTGTTTTTGGCGCACGTACGAATTAATTTTTAAAACACTTTCGGTAGAGTTGTTGTTCGTTTTTCTGCTCTGCTGCACTGAGATTAATGAAACTATGTTCTTTGTGCTAACTGTTATGAAGAATAAATCGATAGTTCAGTTAATGGTTGAGAATTGAGAATAAAAGCTGGCAGGTTTTTTTTTAGCTGTAAATGAAATCACTGAAATTATTAATATTTCTCTTGCCTTGAAAAGTATTTTACCGTTGCTTTAAAACTTCTTGAATAAATAAATACACCCGCTATATTTTTCTTGAGAACTTTAAACTGGTTAAGAAATTTATATCGAAGAAAATTTCTTTTTAATTTATTGAGTGTCTTTTTATTTGAATTTTTCGATTATCTAGAGAGTTGTATACTAAGCTTATAGATAAATAGATATATTTGCACTGCGACCTTTAGATTTGTAGTGCCCTACTATTTACTACTCAGAATACTTCAGCCAGCCTCCGAACCTTAAGAACCAATAACAGTTGCCTGAGGAAGAATGTGTGTGTGTATTTCTCTAGATCACTCTCCCGTCTTTGTGCCGCGGCCTCATGCTACATGAACAGGTGTTGTAAAGTTTCCTTGAGACACAAATGTGATATAAATCGTTCAACTAGATCCTTAATTTACTCAGATCAGTAGTGACTCATCAAAATTGTGACAATTAAAAGACTACTTAAAAACAGGAATATCTCATACGAGTTCTTGAACGAAAATTTTATTTTATTTTATTTGAAACAAAAGCTTTTTTGGGGATGAAAACACTGAATTTTTAGACCTTCAAAAATCGAACATTTCAGTAAAATCATCTCCATTTGAGTTAAACGTTTATTTCGTTCAAGTACGGCGTTATGATATAAACTAAAGAAAACAAGCGTTTTTTTATTGCCTACTTATCATGCTCACCGCAAAACGTGTAAGAAAAAAGGCGTATCAGCGCAACAGCTGTACTGCCAACAAATGGGCTGATTTTTAACTAAAAAATTAAATTAAACATCTTCAGACATATGTATATAGATAAACGTGCACGCAGTGCTTTGATTATTAAAAGAAAAACCTGTCTGCAAAAAAAAAATCTTTAAACAAACCCCTTTTTTTCAGGAGAATAAGTGTATATAACCTCTTAAGGAAAAAAAAAACACAAAAATTCACTTGGCAACTCGAGGTTCCTGGACTCAAATCTGGAAAGCATTGATGAATATTAATTTAAAAAAAAAAGTCTGATGAATGAGGAGGTGTGGTGATCTTCGAAATAGCGGCTATAACCAGTAAAACTTTTGTGGTTTTTCCAAATAAATTTTTCCATAAACTGGCCTCCAGCTCAATAAAAACAATGACTATTCATTTTAAATAAAAACTTTATAAAACATCATTTATTATTATTGATAGAAGAGAAAGCACTGTGACCGTAAGATTTATTGTGCCCGCCGCTTGGAATAAAGAATTTCCTTGTGTCCAACATCTGAGAGAAATCTTAGTAACGGTTTAATCATTTAGAATTACTTTTTTCAGTTGAATTTTAACACACAAGCAATAGTGAAGTGAGAACACCGATAGTTATTTAAATGTCTCTTTTGCAGCTTTCCCAAACCTATTATTCGATTAGCGAGCAGCGTGATAAAAGAGCGGAAAATAAAAAATCAATAAATATCAGCCATGGAATGAGAGCAGTTAATGTGTTCCACTTCCCTTGGGTATTCTGTAAGATGATGGATCAACTAAAAGCAAAAGCAGCAAATCGCCAATTAACAATAAATGGAGGAATATTATAGAATTTTATTTGTCTTTATCTACAAACTTAGCTGTTTAACAATTGAAGAAAACTAATCAACGCACTTTTTTAAATGTTTTATTACTTCATTAATGATTCACAAATATTTTCCAAAACAAAATGTCACTTAGGGAATTTGAATTATTTTCCCTAAATTTAACTCAAAAAAGACTTTTGCATAATTTATGCTCGCAAATATTCGCATACTACATTGACATTTATGCGCTTATATGCATACATATTTTTATAAATTAATTGCCATATTTCATGCGTACTTACATACATAAATTCCCATAAATATTGACACAATGCTATTGGCTAAGTCCTTAAAGCCTTTAAGTATGGCAAATATGCCGATTATACTTAAACAAATATAAATATTTTCATATCACATACAAACGCTAATAGCTAATATTCACATAAATTTAAATATATGTATGTTTTACACAATTACATTTCTGCGAATGTATGTATGTATGTATGTACAATTCATCATTAAATAGTTTTGTTTGACATTGCAGCAAAATTAAATTGATTAACATTCTCAAAAGGTGTGACGAATTAAATTACTTTGACCAAGTGTTGAGTGCGCAAAGTCATTGTAAAGTCGTCAAAGTCATAAAGTAACCAAATAGATAATGCAATAATAACGTTAGCACAATACATAAATAATAATTTAAAAACGTTAAAAAAAAAAACGAAAAAAAATTCAGTGTGCAAAGAATTTTTTTTTGTACAATACTTTTTTTTCTTTGAAACGCTGCGCATGCATTCGCTCTATTAAGTTACTCATCGAAAATTGTAAATCAACAAAGTGTTAAATTGCAAAAATTTACATTAAATTAATTGCGCGTTGTATTTGTAATTTTATTTAATCTTAAAAATATTCATAAATAAATAAATATTAAACTTTTGTTCGGCGGTGCGTATGAGTGATTTTATTTTTATTTTGTTAAATCACAAACAGCTGCGCTCTAAAATGTACATTTTCTCTGAAAGTAATTTAATTTCACTCACACAATTGCGCCTCATGTATGTGTGTATGTGCATATGTATGCATGCATGTGTGTTTGTTTATTCGAAGTTCGTTAATTAATATAAAAACTTGTTATTAAATAAATTGTGATCAACACGGCGTATGAGTGATTTTGCTCTACAATCGTATAATTCTTACTATGAGCTTCTGCGGGGGGTCTACAACCGGCCGTTTGGAAAAAGAGCAAACAGTCAAAGGACAAAAGTAAAGTACATGTGCTCTTCTACAATAGTTCTTTAGCAATACAAGATTTCAAATATTTGTAAATTTTTTTTATATATATCTGTGTCGTTTTACCATAACATCTTAAGTCTTAAAATTGAGTTTTGAAATATTGGCGATTTCCTCTAAAATCTATTGTGTTGAAATTTAATGAGTTATTTTTAATCAAGAAAAAAGTAAAACTATTTCTTAAGACATTATATGCCGATTTTGAAAAAAATTTTAGTAAGAAGTATGTTTTATACGTTGTTTTGTACATAAGATATTTTAAAAAACGAAAAGTTAAGAAAAATCAAATCTTAATTTGTCTTAAGATATTTTGTCAAAATGAATACTTCAGTTGGATAATACTTAAGTTGACATAAAAGCTTTTGCTAAAACTGAAACAAATAACTCATTGGATATAAGATTTTTGTATTTGTTTATTTTTAAAACAAAAAATTTATTCATAACAAAAATATACAGCTTCATGTATTGTTTCTTAAATCATATTAATAAGTTCAACTCATAGTACAAAAAATCTGGTTTCAAAGCAAATTAAAGCATTAATTATTCATTAGTTTCATCAGCTTCTGTAAGATCTGGATGACAATCTAACTGCTCTTCTGTTGCTAAGTTTACATAAAATGGCTTATACACTTCATCCACAAGAGGTAACATATCTAAAAGATCTTGTTTCTTTTTTGTGCCAATTTTTATTGGTGCGTCGTAGCATATTTTTAAATCTGTCATTCTCACGCAGTTTATTCCTCGTTTAGATATGTTTATCAATTTAAAAGGTTCTTCTTCATTTAAGGATTTTTTAAAATAAACATTTCCAGTTTCTTTGGTATATCTTAGCCATTTAATGTCGATCCAGCTATACTTTTCACCACTGTCATCTACTTTACTCCATGTAAATAAATTCTTTGATGCATGTGCAAAGTCATATATGTTCGACTGTGCCATTTCATTAACAACAAATTTTTTTGTTACGCCAATTGTTCTGATAAACTGGCACCAATCACGGGGATGGTGAATTTTGGTTGAAGTTAGTTTTTTCCTTTTTTCTATCAAAGCATGGTCGCTATCACACTCCATATGAGTATGACCAGGGACCAAGAATTTATGATCTATAATGTCTACATTATTTTTAAATTGCATAAAAATTGCAAACATAGTTGCAATGAATGAATTTTTATTTTGTCCTGGACATGAATCGCTGTATAAAACAACGTGCTTTGCATTGGTATTTAATGTTAATAAATGATCAAACACGCACGATGCTATTTCATTACCCCCTCTTTTTGCTATTGCTTCATGCCACATGTAGCATGAGGCCTGATTACTTGCACAATCATGCATAGTAAGATTAAAAGTCCACAAAGTCCTTTTGTAAAAAGAAAGTGAGGTTCTTAATAATGGTGTAGGAAGACACTGCTGTAGGTCAAAACACAACACTTTAAGTGTAGCATCAGCTAAAGCTCTCTGCTTATCATTTTTTTTAGCACCATAAGCTTTTTCTGCTAAATTTACATGTTTAGATTGCTCTAGTTGTAAAGAGTCCAATTCTTCGGGTTTAGCAACTTGTATTTTGCATTGGAGCAAATCACACTTATGACAAGTGTCAATTTTAGGTTTTTTAAATTTCAAGTTGAGTGTGCTAAACAATTGCGAAAATTTTGAAATTGAAACGGAATAAGCGTATTTTTTACAATAGAGACGATGCATTTCATTCACAGATAAATCACTTGGCAAATAACGTTTTGATGTGTCCATTCGAGTATAATGCGACTCATACGATGGGAAGCTTTTAATAAAATCTAAAATTTCATTCTCTTTTGCGATAGAAAGTTTTTTAGCGCATTTATGTTTTCCACGTCCATCGCCGATTAGACGCCCATCAAGTTTTGCACTCACAACCGTTTTTATAGATTGTTCTGTCTCGGATAATGTGAATGTAAAGCATTTTTTGCATACTGCGATTTTATTACTACCAACTTCCAGGAAATAATTGTTTGTATAAAGTCTTATTAGCGCAACGACTTGTTTTCAACTGATCGCTTATGTGCGCAATAATGCGTTGTGAGCACGCATCCAAATAAACTTATGTTGAGTTAAAATGGCGTTATGTTCAAAGCGAATTATTGCATAACATTTTAAGTAGACTTAAGATGTTTTGCAAAATGTAAAAAGTTCTCTCTTTGAATATTCGAGTTTTTTCAAAACAACTTAAGTCCATTTAAGTGAAGAAATTATAAGAATATAAGTTTAACATATTAGCGTAAGAGGACATAAGATGTTTCATTGAATACATATTTTTAATTTTTTTTTAATATTAATAGAGCTTAAGTTGACATAAGTTTAAATGAAGAAACCTTTAACAACCAATAAAGCATCTCATAAAATTTAAGTTTACTTAAGATGTTTTAATGTATGTAATATTTTCAAAAATAAAGATAAGAAAAATACAAAAGGCGATAACTTTCTTTAAAATTGTTATTATGTACATATATGGGTCATTCCACGAAGAATTTACATTAAGAAATTAATTTCGTTCAGAATAATTTATTTTATTGTTCTAAATATAATAATGAAACAATTTTTTCCTTTTTTGATTTCGCATTCTTTGGCGACTTCACGACAGTTTTCCCTAAATGTTTACTCGTATAAGCGCTCTAGCATAGCCTCGAAATTTCATGAAATCTTCCTCGGAACGTATGTATAATTCGACTTTTTTATAACAGTGACCTATTTTTAAATAAATAATTGATAAACTTTGATAAATTTGCTCAACGTCGATCAATACAAACCTTCAACGATTGACAACTTATCCTGAAAAAATCATCGTTCTACGAGAAATTATTTAATTACGAGAGATTATTGAAAACTATCTGATTTATGCTACTTTGAATGTTTAAATATTTATAACTCGAAAAATACGTGTCTTTTTATTTTGAATATAATACGTATTTAGAACGATAAAAAAATTATTCTGACATTTATTTTGATTCAATTCATGAAAAAACTCATTTAAAAATAATAAAAAAATATCTGTGATAAGCAAAAAAAAACTTCTAACAATAATGTATTTTTTAATCTAGTCTAATTTAATTTAAAAGCGACGGCCACACAATTTATCAAATTATTATCTGACATCACAAAGTTTGTTTGTTATCAAATTTTTTGTATTCTCTTCTAATATATTGGCTACTTCGTTTTGTTGAATTTCCTATTTTCGAAATTTTAAAAATATCAGCATTCACCGCCTTTTTTACGCTCCTGTTTAAAGAGTCCACAAAATAAAACGCAAATTTAACTTGTTACTTAAAAAAGTATAAAAAAAATTTAAATGAAAAAATTAGTTGCAAAAACCTCAATTTTATCCACATTAGAAAAAAAATCAGTTACTTGATATACGACAATATCATAATGTCAATTGCAAAAGTTACAAAATAAACGACTTAACAATTAATTTTCCACTTTGGCAAAAATTGAGTGCAAATATATCATTTACGTATTAATATAAAGAGTATTCAAATTTTTGTATTTAACTTTAATATTAAGCAATCAAATATCAACAAACCCGCAAATTTATTTATTTATAGCAAATTATACATGAATTTGAAATTAATTTTATAGTATTTACATTACCACACATCTACTAACATACATACATATAATATACAATTTTAATTACATTTGGCAGATGTTGTTTCATAATTATATTGTAATTACATTATTGTCGGCGGTTAAGAAAATTTGATTGAAAAATGTAAATGTTTGTATGTGTGTAGTTAGTGAAATTTACGAGCGATTAATATGATCGAAGTAACAACAAAATAAAATGGTTAGTGAGAAACGACTTTGGTATGTAGTCAATTAACGTTACTACCGCAATTTTAAATAAAAAAAAATCTATCAACGTTTATACATATATTTAATAATTTTTTAAATCTAGTGGATATTGAAAATTTCATGACTTGGCATACACACAAATTGATTGCATTACAATTCTATATATTCGTATTTTAGTACAGTGTGTCAGTGTGTCAGTTGCCTACAAATTATATTCATACATATTGACAGATTAGGGCACTTTATTTTCATTATATTTAATTAAAATTATTTTTCAAGTAAAATATAGTTCATTCTCTTAGAACTCACATAAATCCCCATTTTTTAAACTATTTACAAAGTGCATAATGATTTAACAATATTTCTTCAAATTTTCGAACATTTTAAAATAAAGTTTTTAGAATATTTTTGAGTATACAATTTTTTGGCTCATTCAATTTTAGTGTGAGAAAGTGCACGTTTCAAGTGTCTACAAGTTATCACGGATTTTTGACAAATTTTTTTATGGCAGTCTTTTCCATGCAACGCAAAGCCGCGACTATTTTGTATATACATAGAAGATGAAAGAGCGTCCGAATAAAAATTGTCAAAAATTAGTGGTTATTCGTTGCTTTCAGAAATTTGTTCTTTGTGGTACTAAAATTGAATGAGCTACTTATCTGCATACTCCAAAAAAAAAAATTTTTTAATTTTTAAAATTTTTAATTTTTCGAAATTTTTATGAAATGTTGATAAATGTTTTTAACATTTTGCATTTATTTATTTATTTATTATCAGAAAAATAATAATACAATTATACAATTATTATTTTACTTAAAAAAATAGGCGCACTCAATTTAATTATATAGTCGTTGGACGGAAAATTTGTACTGTCTTAATCCAGCAGAGATTTAATTTGCTTGCCAATCGAGTTACATAGGTTTGCATTCCATCAACTCACTAAGCATTTTTCACTTTTTAAGAACTCACAGTTCCACGGTGAGATTATTAATACTTGGGTACACCCTGGTTCATTGCTCTTCAATATTCAACATCGTTTTCATCACGTCTGATTTCATATCTCATCGCATTTGGTATCATCTTTTCAAAGAACTCGTCTCATTACAGCGACCTCAACTCTGCTCATCTTATCTCATATTAACATATCTCATTTCATAGTATAATTGCTTAAAACACGATCATCATATTTCATTACAACTCATCCCATTATATCTTTTGTTATACCTTTCATGAATATGGTTTATTAACTTTGGTCCGATGTTAGTAAGTCCAGAATGGTAGGAGTTAGACCTATCAAAAAGTATACCGAAATGATTAGGATGATGAGCTGAGTCGACTTAGCCAAGTCTATTTGAATGAAACTTGGCAGTCAAGTGCCATTTTGACATTTGTCGGCACAGGCCAGATTGGACGACTATAACGTGTATAGGAGCCGATGGTTCAGATATTTTATTTTGCTCCATAACTCCTTACTTAAGGCTTGAAATATTGCAAAAAGTTCCGCTATTCAAAGCTCTATAGAAGCAGTGAAAATCATATAGATTAAAGGCATATAAAATATAGCTCCCATACAACTGATTGTTCAGATATTTCATTTAGCACGAAAACTGCACCATTTAATCAGCTAAAGTCTAGAAATTTTGCACGAATAAAAGCTATTATGAGAACTATTGAAGTATAACATCTAGCTGCCATACAACCGATAGTTCAGATATAGCATTTTTGGCCATAACTCCTTTATTTAATTAGCTTAACACTTGAAATTTCGTCCAAATATAAGTCATTGTGAGTTATATAATTTAAGTGAAACCCGTAAAGATCGCAGAAATAAAACATATAGCTCGATACAACCGATTGTTCGGATATTTCAATTAGCTCGATAACCCCTCCATTTAAGCAGTTAAAATCTTGGAATTTCGCAGAAATAATAGTTAAACGAGTAATATCTTAGCAGTGAAAATCATTAAGATCGCATAAATATAACATATAGCTGTTATACAACCGATAGTTGAGATATTGCATTTTAATCAGCTAAAGACTTGAAATTTCAAACAAATATTAACTAGTATTGGGACTATTACAGTAAATTAAATCATTAATATCGGAAAAATAAACATATGGCTCCCATAAAATCTTCTATTCATGAAGAGTATGAAGCCTTCTTTTACTTGTTTTGTTTTATCTCAGCTTAGCTCAGCTCATCTAAATACGTTTAATTTCATTTCAACTCATCTCATTTCATTTCATTTCGGTTCTTCTCATCTCATCTAATTTCATTTCATTTCGTTCCTTCTCATGTCATATAATCTGATTTGATTTCATCTCGTTACATGAACTCAACTCATCTCCTCACTCCTAAGCTGAAGTCAATTAATTTTACTTTATATTATGTCACTTCATCGAATAATTGATGTTTCGAAAGATCTGTTATACAGTGCACGCCTGCACTTTTCGAGTATAATATGGTGCTCGAGAATGTTTCTTATTAGTAAGTGGAATCAAGTATCAGACCTAATGGAGATTTATAAACATGAATAAAAAAATCTCATAGCTTAAACAAAAATTCATCCACTTTACACACTGTACTTCCATACATCGATGGAGCCGTCAGGATATTTATAACTTAATGCATTTTACTCAATGTCAGTTTGTATGTTGTCATATTTGTATAAATATGGGCATTCATATATATGTACATATACATAAATGTATGTATGTATTTACCTTCGGTTGTGTTTGTATGTATGTATATATATATTTGTATACGTATGTATTTGCATATGCATTTGAAGGCATATCGCAATGTTGCGGTTAAATTAATATGCGCATTTTGCGTTAAATAAAATTGTGGCGGCAGTGAAAACAACTATCGAACGCAACAACCACACAATACACAACAACTGCAGATAATGAAACAAAACAATTGCACAAATGGCCAGCAATCGATTGGCAGATATTGTATTTTAAATTTATTTGCAAGCACTCACACACACACACACACACACACACACTCAATCATATCCATTCACGGACATCCTGTCAACGTTTGGCAAATACGATAAGCGTTTTGTTGTTGTTTTTATTGTCAACTACTGACTAAATTCAATAAAATTCACTTGCTGTGAAAAGATTCTGTTTATGTGTGTGTGATTTTTTTTTTTACCTTTTCTTTTTCAAATGCATTTGAATATATTTTATTTAATTTTCTTTGTGCTCGTCATGCATACCATTACACAAGTATGCCCAGGTTTTATGCATTAGTATTAGTGTATGTATGTGTACATAGATATGTATGTTTGTGTGCATAGAATTTTCCACTTAGTTTCTTGTTTTCATTGCTTTAAGCCATATTAGCATTTTATTGTGCTTCTTTTCAAAAAATATTTTAAAACGTTTTATTATCTATGAATTTTTGTGGTTTTGAATTAAAAGTGCTGATTTAATCAAAACGTCATTTGTTTAGCATTTATGAATGTTTTCATTTTGTATTGATGGTGAATGAAATCTCTTGTCGCATGACTCACTGATTTTTTACATGCAATGAATAATATTCAATTGAATTTAATACTTGTACATAAGTGTGTTTGTACGCCTTCTCATAAAAGTTCACAGACATTTAATTTATACATACATATGTTTATGTATCCCAGTTAGAAGTAGGAGGAGTACTTCTTAAAATAAAACTCATCATCGCGCTTTAGAACGGATGTGACTGTCATATAAAATTTTGTGACTGTCATGTGAGTGGAAGCGTGATTTCGTATCAACGGAAAGCCTTCAAGCATTCACGAAATAAAGAAGGGTTCACACAAGAAAGAGAGGGAGATATATGTAGCAGCGAGTATACGTCAAAAAATAAATGTTTCATGCCGAGATCAAACCAGGTGGTTTTGATTTACCAACTGGTGGGTTGTCAAAATCAATTTATTTCTTACAAGTAAACAATTTTACGATGTTACTAGAGGAAAATAAACATTTGGATCCATAAAACGTTTTACAGTGAAGCTAATAGTGTAGAAATTATTTTGCACAAGTTAAAAAAAAGCATATAGAGTTTCAGAATAGTCTATCAAAGTGTTGCATTTGTAGAATCGCTTTGAATATATCTGAATACCTTTAAAATAAACCGTTTCAAGACAACATTTTTTTTTTATAAGATTTTTCTTTTGACCGTTTTCATACGATACAACTTATTTCGCTTGAGCTCTCAAATCGCAAAAGAGACATATCGAGTCATAGGAACACCATGTTTTCTAATCTATATTAAAATTTAAAATTATGCAGTTTCCGTCCAGATTAAAGGATGATAAGAAAATGACATGGGAAAAAGGTTTTGAGCGATTTGCCGAGTTCAAACGAAATCATTTAGAAGATTACAGTGCTCGTTTAGAAAAAAAAAAATAATAAAAAAAATTATAATTTACTAATTTTGGAGATATCTGCTTTAAAATATTTTTGCTCTTGAACCTATTTGGTTGATAATAGTTTTGTTGTGTTAAGGACAGTCCCACATATTTCAACAAAATCGGGTTCGTTAATTATTTTCTTAAAAATTAGTTTTAATCTCTTTACTTGTAAGGAGCGATTATTATAATTGTTATTAGCAATTTTTGACTGGACTTTTTTAAATTTTATTTTAATAATAAAAAACAAAACTAAAAGACGAATTGATGCTTTGAAGTTGTTTAAAAAATATAGAATCATTTCAAGGTCAAAAACATGGAACAGTCCAACGCCTCTATCGTGTTACCTACAGGCTGTATGGATAAAATACGTAATATTCCGAAGAGTACATTCTCGCTAAAAATTAAAACACGTAAAACAAGAAATAATTTAAAATTTTTTAAAAAACATTATTTAATTTATAAAATGAAAAAACTTTATCATTTAAAAAAGTTCATAACACATAAATTTAAATTTCTTGCAAATCCTAAGCGATTTATTGCCCTCTAGTTTGCCAATACATTTTTGAAAAATAAATTCCATTTATACAAACCCTTTCGCACTTCTGCTGAGCAGTTTTTTTAATTTGACACCATACATTTGAATTGGATAATCAAGCGCTTACAACCCTTTCAGAAAATAAAGCCATTTTGTTCAACTACAGGCCAAGACCTTTTAATATGAAATTAAATGTTGAATGTCTCAAATTTCATATTTAAACAAACAGATATGTGGAGGCTACATATATTATTGGCAGTTCTCCAATTTTATCGGTTTAGAAAAAAAAATAAGTAGTTCATTATTAATAAGCTGATAAACGTAAATGTGTATGTATGTACACAGATAAATATTTTCATTCCAAAAGCATGCTGAGTATGATACAAAAAACTGCTTCAGGTAGCACCGAAATTATAATAAAAGTCAGAGTTTAAATGGCGCGAAAAAAATGTTAGACAAATTAAGCAAAAAAGCAATTAGTTTTTCGAGTTTTTGATACAAGAGATTATTTATTTGTTAATAGCTTTTAGCAAATGATCTCGCAAAAGTGTCGAATCCAGTAACATAATTAAATAACTGCATTAATATCATTTATCTGCAACCAATTATAATTTACTTTATATAACGAAATTAAAAGGGCTTATACTCAAACATATACATATGTATGTATGTATGTACAAACATATACCCTGCAAGTCAAGTCTAAGCAGTTTTCCCCAAAATTCAAAAAATTTACTCAAACATTCACAACGATTGCCCATTTCACCTACACATTTACAAATTTGTTTTTCAAACTGTCGATATGTTAGAGCAGTAATGCCGCACTCCAATAAGAATCGTATGTGTTAGAAGGAGAAAGGTAGAAACATAGAAGACAATTTTTTATCAAAGTAGGCTATGAATAAATCGGCATTTCAGCAAAATTTTATTTCAAAATTTTTTTTATTTTGTTTATGCAGAAAATTTTTTTTGGATGAACATTAGGGATATTAGAGAGTCAACACTGCAAATAAAAGGCGCTGGTTATTCTTATCCAATAGTGAACTGAATTATCTAGTTGGTGTAAGTATGATCAGAGGCAGAATAATCATGAAAACCAGGCCGTCCCATCTTCTTTAGTGTTAACGACGACTTTTATTTGCAGTGTTGCAGCAGTGATTATTGCTTCAAAATCCAAATTCTATTACCGATTTTATTATTATTATTATTTTATTTAATAGTTTATTTAACAGTTTTAATTGTTTTTATTTAAAACTTAATTTTAATAAAAAATTATAAGATAAAAAAATTGATTACAAAAATGAGGAGTTTGTTTATTAGTACTGAGGACTTTGTGATGACAAAAATTAGTAGTTTGATTATTTGTGCTGGTAAGTTTGTGATGACAATGATGAGCAGTTTGGTTGCCGGAGCAAAAAAATTATTAGCTGCCTCATCTGTTAGAGCATGTATGAAATTTTTGTAGGTAGAAAAGAGATATGAAATCACACCGACAAGGGGAAACTACTCAGTTTTTTTCCCACGCCCCTAACAAGTATTTTCATAAGAACTTTTAAAATTATAAAAAATAATTATTTTAGCACTTATTTTATACTCGGCTCTCTTGTAGGGTATATTTATACTAATACAACTCACAAAGCAAAGAACGAAAAAAAAAATATTTTGCAATATAAATAAATACATATTCAGTATCCGCTCAACTATTTATTGTTAATGCAAAATAATAATATTTCACTCTCGGTGACATTTTTACGCTAATGTAATATAAATAACTGCTTACATACATATGCACGCATGTTTGTGTGTGTTTGTGTGTGCGTATGTACTTGAACATTATCGATAACAATGTAATTAAAATTGAATTAAAAACATAATTTTATGAATAAATAATATAGCAAAATGCACTGTTACTTATTGCGGCGCTAACAAAATCGTTGATGTTAATGGTTTTTTAACTTTTTTTTTGTCGCTGCGCACTGCTTTGTTTTAAATAGTAAATAAATCATGGAAAATAAGTATTGTATAAAATGTAAAAACATAGTTTTTAAAGGGTAACTGATATGTCTCATACTATGATTGAAATTATAAACTGGGTTCTTTCATGTAAGCAAGTGTACATTAAACATTTTTCTATTTACATACATATACGAGTATATATTAGTGAGTTTAATAAGCGCCAGTAAAATCCCTGTAGCGAAATCTGTTGGCAAAAAATGTATTGATATCTCATGGTATTGTGGTAGATTCGGAGACATGTTGCGTTCAATATCATTAGGGTGCAGTCAGACTTGACAAGGAAACTACTTTCGGCAAGTAAATCAGACTAAATTAGAAATAAAAGCATTCGTAGAGCTATGAAGTTAATAAACATGGGCGACTGTTTGCAAAGACTGTGTCTATTCTTAAAAATCTTAATAAAAAGCTTTACTATTAAACTTCCACGGTGAAAAGCAGTTTTGAAGAAACTTAGAAACTTTTTTTGTATTCATTTGATGGGAAGCATGTACTGTTTAAGTAATGGAATAAGCAGGCGAATATATCGATTATGGCGTACAAAGGTTTGCGTAAAAATACTAAGCAGTAAGTCCTTTGAATTATCTAAAAATGTTATAAAAAATCTAAAAATGCTATAAAAACTATTTATTGGTCCTGCCCACTCGCACGTCTTTTAAATAATAATGATAGTAATTTGTGGCTTACACTAAATACTTATCGTTTATCCTACCATTTATGGTGTCCGCCTTTGAAAGATTATTGCACAACAAATGGAGGCAATAACAGTTTGGTGCTGACTCCGAACGGCAGATGTATTTTAAGAGAACCTTTTTTCATGGCAGAAATACACGCGAAGGTTTGCTATTGTCTGCCTAGGAATGACTGCTATTAGATTTTACTTGCCCTGGCTGAGATTCGATCCCCAATCTCGCATTAAAAGTGAAAATGTTTGGGCGAAGGAAATAATCTCAGAAAGTAATTTATCTGCTACGTCTGTATGCTCATTTAGAGTGTGATTCTAGGTCGCAGCTGGTACCTCAGCTGTCTGCTTTAAATTATTTACGCCACTATCTTAAGTATAGAAAAGAAAAACGACAATAAAATCAACAACTTTATTGTCTTATAACAAGAACATCAATCAACTACAATGGCAACAACATACTCGTTATATGAAATGTATGCCAGGTATCATCCAAAGAGCAAGTGATAATTTTTCTGACTAAGAAGTTTAGAAACTTTAGAACCAACATCTTTAAGGTGGCAACACTATCGACTGTTATTAAAAAAAATTCAAGCATAAAACAAAGTCTTCTAGTCAATCTCTTATGAACAAAGTTGCCAATAAGTACGATCCCTCCGACAACATCATAATCAGAGGATACGAGTATCAATTGTAGTCATTTCCACAAAACTTCTGCGATTACGTTACCGAAATATATATAACATATTTCTAAAATTTAAAGGGAAAACTTTATGTCTTTACATCAAATCCAACGAGAAAAGTGAAAAATTGACTTCCAGCATTAGCTCGAGTTTAAGGTCCATTTTTGTGATTAATGTCAAACGCCTCTCATAAACTTGGAGTTTACCATATTTTTGTTTTTCGCTTAACCCGCCTTTAACACTGCTCTTATTTGACGTTTATGAAGAAAGTAAACAAACGATTTCAAACTATACGCCGAGTTTATTAAAAACCCAAATGTGAACCCTTGACAGTTGTTAATAAACACGAAAGCTGTAATTCGAGGCAAAAGTCTTAAAATAAAGTCTTCAAATTATGACAAGATGATAGGCAGGTTACAAACAATTTAAACAAACTCCGAAAAATGTTTTACTTATCAGCTAACAAACTGATTTGAAAGTACTTAAGTAAAAGAAGTAAAATTAGTTATTCAAACAAAACGCTACGGATGGATTAGATGCGATAAAGAAATGTAAAAAACTGAGAGTCCGCTCAAAACTAAAATTAGAGAAAGTTACCTTGTGTGGTTTAAAAGCAACAAAGATACCTGGCGCCGATTAAAAACTCGGATTTTTTAAAATCTTCAACGCAGGTTCCACATCACCTTGTTTTCATATTTGCATACATATATGGCGATGAATAACCGAAGATCGAACTTGACTTCCGTATACCAAATAGCTTCAAAACTTACTTAAGTTCAAACTCTCGTTACCAGATCGCCTCTGCCAATGGACTCACCTAATTTTTTTTTTTTCTTGAGGTGGCACAAATCATTGAAAGCCGAATTGTGGGACTGTTTGTTTCCCCTCGCTCCTTGGAACTACCGTTAGGTATTACTTCGCGGAGGGGGAGCGGCCTATTGCCTTTCCATGAATTTGCTCCGCTTGAAGCAGTTTAAAAAGTATTTTGTTCGCCATATTGCAAACAACGGACCAATTTTCTTTTGACTCGAGCAAGGTTTTCAACCGAAAGCGATCTCCCCAACTTCGTGTTCGAGTCATCCCTTTCAATTGCAAACCGCGGACAGACGAAAAAACAGTGTTCGGCGTCTTCAACCACCTGATTTGCACAGAAGGTGGTCGTCCTGTTTGAACCTGTGCAAATAAGACTTAAAACAACCATGTCCCGTAAGAGTTTGAGTTAGGTGGAAATAAACTTCGCCATGTCGCCTATCTAGCCATTTCTCCAAACGGGGAATCAACCTAAATTTCCAGCTGCCTCGCCGCTTCACGTCTTACTTTATTTATCGGGGGTGCCATAACCTTCGGTTGCTAAACCACATCTCTCATTATCGCCATTCCTTCCACAAAGCTACCAAACAGCTCGATTTGCTACAGGGATTTGTCTCATAAATCTATGAGCTTTTAAAATTAACGCATACGAAAACTTTGTGTCTAATCAGCAGTTCTCTAGGCATCAACGACTAAAATGACGCATTGTAAGCATAAATTTGTGTAATAACATCAAACATTTAATAGCAAAATTGTACAAACACTGCAACATACGTATATGTTTACATGTATGTATGTGTACTAACAAATGCATCAGTCTTTTATAGGTCAGCTTTTGTTTATTATATAATTGTATGCACGCAACAACATATAGTATATTTCGATTTCTGATTGGTAAGTGAAATAAAAATAGGAAATATAGCTACATACATATGTATGTATGTATGTATGTACAAAGACGAGTATACCGTGTTACAATACCTGTATCCGCTGACACGAGCACAATGCTTTGTTAACTCACAAAGCTGGCAGATTAAGGTTGTTTCTAATTTTCCACCAGCATTTTCTATGATTCTATTTAAATTCCGATTGCACTGTGTGTCATTGTATTCGCAATATGATGACTGGTGTTGGGCGAGTAGTTATAACAACAAATATACCACAAAAATAGTTTGACTTATATATATCAATATATGTGTGTATATAAATGTGTGTTTGTTTTGTTGGACTAGTTAAGTTGTAAGGCTTTTCCGAAAGGGCGAATATAATGTTTGAGTATTGATCTGATAGTACATATATTCTATCTAAACGGACTCATCTTAAGTTGAAGACCAGTTCTCTACACTGGCTTATTAACTGTCGCTCAACCCTGAGCCTGGAGTATAAAGTGACTATATTAAACACGGTTCTAAAACCCATTTGGACCTATGGATGTGAGTTATGGGGCAACGCGAGCAGCAGCAACATCGAAATCCTTCATCGTGCGCAATCTAAAATCCTTTAAACAATAACCGGAGCACCATGGTATATCCGAAACGAGAATATCCACCACGACTTGAGAATCCCGGAAGTACGAACTGAAATTGAGCAGCGGAAGGCGAAATATGCATCGAAGCTTTTAGCGCACCCTAATCAGTTAGCAAGAAATCTGTTGCATGTAAACAGGAACTCAAGATTACGTAGGAATGACTTTCCAGCCCAGTCGTAATATTTCTTAGGGCCAGTTAATAAAAATACTCATCCTGACTATGGGATGTAATTTATGTGATTAGAATAAGATTTGCAAACTTGTTGTTAGGCTCCTTAGTTGAGCAGATTCAATAAATAAAAGTAACAGTTAAAAAAAAATATATATTTTTATATATTTAAGAAAAAATTTATATTTAAACAGGTTTTTAACTTTTTCGTGGATTTCTAAATTTATTTCGTCATTTTTTTTAGCTCCTTATTTGCTATAAAAGCCAACGATATACTCAGTATATTATATTGACTGAGCCGTTCATAGCTGGTGGTGAAGAGTTGGTAGCTGTACCAGCTATTAAGCACAATTCGATTTCAAAACATAAACATAAAAGAAGTCCAATCGTCTCTCGGTGTAATTTGCTCAATTCATATGAGATTTGATAGCGTTATTTGCGCCAAATATCGCGAAAAAAGTCTCCTTAATATCGCATATTTGGTTCTATCATCAATACAGCGTAAAAGATTGCAGCCTTATATGTACGATCGTGTAGAAGCACCTCTCCGAGACGTATGTAGTTATGGCCCTGCATATTTGAAAACTCGAATGCCAATTTCGTTTGCTTTGGACTAAAATTTATGTTTGCTTGGACTTAGTCCCTTTTTGAAAACATAAACGAAACTTATATTAAAGTAAGTTATTATTAATCAAAAAAAACTTTATTTTAATTGGAAACTTGACATGTTTCTTCTCTATCATTGTCTTAAATAGTTTACTCCCAAGCTTCATAAGACTTAGTCTATACGGAAATAAGTCCAGCGGGTCATACTTTATTGGTATGTTCGTTAAAAATTTCCAGTAGAAAGTACCCAACAGCAAAATTCAAGGAAAATGTCTTCTGTTCACTCATAGGAGAAAAATATGCAAAGTTGTACACGAACGCAAAATTTGTAGAAACTTGCAAGTTCAACGAACAGCTGATTGAATTGCTATCCGCATCCAAATAGGCAAAATGAAAAATATTGCATTATTGTTTTCTTGACACATTCTTCTAAGGAAACTTAACGAAACTAAAATTTACTTGCTTCTTGCTTGCTGAATACTTATATTTTATAATTTTCACCTTTAAAGTTGTGAAAGAAATATTTTTTTTAATGCAAACTACGATCAGCTGTTTTCTTGTTGGCAAATTGGTGTTGGCAAACATTTTTTCAGCAGAAACCAAGAGCCTCCCCTCAAAATGAAATGCGAACGCTTAAAGCTAATAGTTTTCGAAAACTTTCAATAATTATCAGCTACGCGCACGTACCTTACGTATAAAGAGGTTTAAGCACAAAGCTTTCCGTGGAAGTAAATATATTTAGGGGTGAATCTATATAGCGAAAATCTACGTCGAACTGAAAACGGGCGCTGAAAGTTTTCGGACAGTTTGTAGAACTTTCTGTTTCTGAGTTGAACAGACTACAAAGCATTAACAGACTACAACGATTTTGACTTCTGGCACGCCGTTCGGGGCGGCAGGCACAGACATTTTTTTAAGGTAACCAGAACAATAGATTTTAAATGAGTCAGGAATGTAAGTTAAGAAAAAATCGTCTCTAAATTAAAAAAGCTTGAAAATTTATTTTTTCACACAATTCTATACACTCTGCCTACAGCGGCCTTAAGTATTAAAGTGTCTGCGTGCCTGGAAAGTTTTGAGTTTCGCAGTATACCACAAATTCGAACAAATCATTCAATATGTAGAACGCGGCCTCACATAACACTCTAAGTTAACAGCTGTTAAGTCCTTAACAGCTCAATGTTAACAACAACACAAAAGTGTACACCACCCGAAAACTAAAAGTTCGGAATAAAACAACATTTTTCACACATTCATTGAAATTATATTCATTTTATTTAGTTTTTCTTGGCGCATTATTATTTTATTTAATTTTAACTACATTTTTAATGTTAAATAATTTAAGCTACAAACATCTCGTTTCTTTGTGTTTTTTCTTTCTTTTTAACTTTATCATACTTTATTTGCAGTTTTTGTGGCTTTTCATTCGTTTGGACTTATTCCCTTACTTAGTAAAATCTTTCAAGTTCTTTATAATATTTTTTTATTTATTTATATTTGACGACCAGATGTAAAATTCTTCAAGAATTTCATTTAAAAAAGTACAAAAATGATGCTGAACATTTTGTAATGACTTTTAGAAACAATGTTTCAAAGAAATAAAATTGTAATTTTTTTCTAAATGAGCATACTAACTGGAGAAGCAGAGGAATTTGATACGCTAGATATACTAACTATTGCGAAAAATTTGCTAATGAATGTATGTATGTATGTACTAAATCTATCACAGAATCGGAAAGCAGTGTAAGTGTAATATGAAAAGAAAAAAAAAATAGTTTTCACTGTAATGCACTGTAGGCAGCAACAAATGTATTTTTGGGTATGTGCAAAGTTTTCAAAACAAATCAGGTACATAAAAATCTAACAGCAATAAATAAATACATATTAAATACAATACATATGTATGTACATATGTACGTAGTTTAGTAATCGTAAACATTCAACAACTATTTAGTTTGACAAATCTATTTAACAGAGATTCTTCCTCACTATACTAGTTTCCATCCATTCATTTGTTAAGGATAAAGGGTTGCATGTAGAGCGGCTAGGCAAGAATAGGGAATAGGGACGTGGGTGAAAAGGATGAATGAAGGCTTAAATGGTAGAAGTGATGTTCGTTTGTATGTACGAGTATGCACGAGTAAATGTGAATACATTTTTCGGCGTCTTGAGTGTTGCATCTTAAACTTTAACATACGCGCTAAATTTGACATATTCGCTAAATGAGTAACCTAAACCAACTACCAAACATGTATGCCAAATATAATTCGTGACGGTTTTGCGGGCGAAATTCGATAGCGTTGCGAAGATTTTCACCGTACTCCAATCGCTAAGACCGGCGGGATTACGCGTGGCTGCACGCACCAAATACGTGACATTGCGGTCTAATCCGTTGAGTACAAAGCGTCCACCTGCGAATGAGGGTTGAAAGAGTGAATGTAAATATATAGGTTTTTGATGAAATAAATGCTGAAATCAAAGTGTAATATATTTTAAAACAAGAATTGAGAAAAAAGCATAGTAATGCTGAAGCTGGCGCTCACTTTCAATTTAAATAAAAATGTATGCTTAAAAAATTATTCTTATATGAAATTACAGTCGATCTCCTTTTAACGCGGAGTTTTCTACAATCACCTATTGTCTCTTTTTACACGGTTTTTGCCTTTTTAATGCGTTGCTTTTTTAAACGCCATTTTACTTTCTTTACGCGGTTTTACGTTCTGAACGCGGTTCGCGATTCATTATGATTTTCTTCTTTTGTTTAATATGAATAAAAGCATAGCGAATATGTATGTATGTAATAAATTTCTTTACTTCTCAAAATTTGGGTTTTGGGTGGAAACTTGGTTTTTCGCAAAAGAGGAACGAATACACAAATTTAAACGAAAAAGTGGTTATTTTTAAACGATTTTTTTTACGCGACCGAATTTCAGTCATAGTAAACCGCGTTAAAAAGAGATCGACTGTCGCAGTTTTGGTTGAATACATTTTTTGCGTATCCAAATTGAGTATTTCTACTTGAAAATCGGAGTCCCATATGCAGAAAATGATCAAGAAATCTTCAAGAGTAATATCCATTTTTCTAATACCAAGCATTAAACTTATAATTCGAGACCTTTTTGGCAGAAAGTTTGTATGCCATAATATTCCCTACAAACCCGCACTGCCGATTATATCTGTGATTTAGGGTTCTACACCCATTTGTTCCTTTATCCCTTCATAGCAACGCCTCTTGTGTTCGAAAATCGATCGCGGTTTTTGGTCTTCCACGATTCCATGCAATTCCATTACAACTGCTTTGCGCAGTTGCCACGGAAGGACCAATGATAAATGAGATGTATTTTTCTCATCTAAAATAATTACCTAATAATTGGACTTATCGCAATTTTATAAGATCAACAATATAGGATACGAGTGGAAAGATGAAACTTCTGCAACTCAGAGGGTAATTGGAATCTATAAAGCCACTGTGGACTACATCGAACTTTGCACTTGATATTGGGGCCGCAGATATGACAGTTCTAATTTTCAGAGACACGGGAAATATAACTCAATCAATTATTTTGTCGACATATTAAGAGGTATTCTGGTCTATAAATAAAAAAAATCATTTTTTTATATTTTCAAAGTTTAACGCGTTTTTCTCGAAACTCTCTTTTTCAACGATAACCAAGATTTCTCAGGTTCTACTGGCCCGATTTACCTGAAATTTCAATTTTGACTATTTAAAAAAAAATATTTTTTTTTTCAGGCAGTCGCTGTTTCGTGAAAATTTTTTTTTCAACTTTTCCGTAGTTCCAGACATCGCGTCATTATTCTTGAATAATAATCTTTTTTCAGATTGCTAGGAGGGTTGAAATCATTTTGAGACCCCCCACATTCATCAACTGCTAATTTATTGGAATTTTCAATTTTTTTAAATTTTTTCTGTATTCTTGTAATATTAATAGCTAACTAATAAAAAAATGAGTAGTAAAAATAGTGATTGCCTTTTTTATACGACACTTCAAAAATTACCTGCCAGAATACCCCCTTAACTACCAAAGAGGTTTTGACCCAACTTAACTAAGGATCATTCGGAACGCAATTTAAATGTGAAATGTGATATTAAGGGGCTCTCTGAGCTATATGGTTTAAGTACTCTTCGACAGATAACATTTTTCAACAGTTAACCATCTCTTAAGGCGCCCAGAAACTTGAAATGCTCGGGTTCGGACAGGTGCTAAGTGTAATTTTCTTAAAACTACGCAGCTAATTTGGCAAATATGGCTAACAAAGCCTTCGTATTTTAAACATCAGATTGCATTGCCTTGAACTCTTTCAGATACTTCCTTTTTTCTAAGTTCTGTCGCTGCTAGAGAGAGCCTGCTTGTTACTAGTATATAAATATTTATGTTTAAAATTTAATTTAAATTTAGAGCTTCGCACACAGCTCCTTTCTAAATAAAAAGATAAGAGATGCAGAATGAAAGACTTTTGTATGATCGGCTGTAGTATATTTAATGGAGAGTGGACTATTCTGAACGAATTTCCATCTACTGCTTTAACGACATTTATTGCCAATGAAGCCACTGCTGTTTAATTCGTTTTTTTAATTTTTAGTTTTATAGTTTCTGAATATAAAGAGCGATAGCATAATAATCATTTATCCGGGAACTACATGGAAACCATCTAAACCTATTAGAGATAAACAATCTATAATTAAACGGAATTTTTAAATTTTTTTCTAACTAGCTACGGTAAGATAATAGACCTTGAATGAGGGCTTAACCCTCACATGCGTACTTTCAAACTTTAAAAATAAATTCACTCCTAAAGCTATTCGGTTTTTTCATTGAATATTTTGCTGCACTTAACTTAACCACTTTACCACTTAATATTAATGTACTATTTTTCTAACAATTCTCACTTACCTCGCTGAAAATGGAAGTCCCTATGCTTGGCATAACTCCAATTGCCGCCACTATGTTTGAAATCGCTTTCGCTCATATATTGCACACGATAGCCGAACGTACGCATATTCTCCTCAATATTCGCATATTTTTCCGATTTAATATCGAGGTCGAAGCCATCGGTGAATGCGCGTCGCAATTGAAAACGAGATGGTCCACTTGGCTTCTGGCCCTTACGCAGTTTCACAATGCGCTCCAACATGCCCAAAGGATTGGCAACTTTGCACTTATAATCGCCCAGTTGTGATTCATTTCGGACATGTATCTGCAGTGTTGAACCGTAATCGGCATAGAAAATGCGATAATTATGCCCGATAATGGCACGACCCTCATGCACCCAGGTAAACGAAGGTGGCGGCTCGCCCATTGCATCGCACGAAATATTCACCATGCCACCAATGTACGCATATTGAATCAATGAAGTGTCATTATCGAACCAGTGGGGCTTATCTAATGGTAGCGAATTAGAAGAGAAGATGGCTTATTTATTGGTTATTGGTTGTTGGTTGTTTGATAGCAGGTGGCCAAGTGTAGATGGGGTTTTAGCAAAGAGAAAAATAAATGACTTTTTGAATGAGTTGTATGTTAGTTTCGAGAGAAATGTAAATATGATTAAGTGAACTGTGGAATTCGTACTTTCTTACATACATATATATTTACTACAAATGTGTAAGGTATAAATTGGAGATAATACTTTGTAGTACAAAATATGTGTAGTTATAAACTTTTTGATTTTTCAGTAATGTTTGAGTGGTTTTTGGCATTCATTAAATGCAGCCTCTCAACACACTAACAATTTCAAAATAAAAAAAATAAAAACACTTACCAAGCGCCGCACTATGTTGCTTTGGCACATTTCTTTTAAATTAGTTGAGTACGAGTATACATATTTTAACACATATACATATGTATGTATATCTACATATGCATGTTCTCATAAAATCCATTTAAGTATTAATGTATCAGCATCAGCAGCCAGGCTTTTTGCCCAACAAAATCTCTCTGCTCTGAAATACCTCACTGCTAAAATATTCATTTTTCCAATCACATAACCATGCCCATACTTCTACTTTAGCACTCGGCCGCATAAGTACTCACTCAACATAACCACGTAGAACTTGAAGTCGAGTTACAAAACACTTGATCTGGCAGTAGTGTAGATAAAAAAAATCTCTAAAATTCAACAGCGCTTAGTTGCTCAGTTGTTTGTAACTTTTATTCCTGTCTTTGAGATACACTTTTCCCATCCGGCCGGTTTCGATCAACAATCGGCCTTAAGAACTTGAAACACACTCTATGTACTAAAGTGTTTTTAAAAACCTACTTGGAAGATGCTTGGGAACACGCTTTGCATAAAAAAGCAAACTCCATTCCACTTCTTCAGCTTAAGTCAAACCATCTAATTGACTAGAAATCATTCAAAATTAAATTTGAATATTTGACGAAATTTTTTTCATAATTTTAAAGATGAAAACGGCCTTTACATAACCTTCCATTTAAATAATAAAATTGAAAACTCTGAACATGTTTTTCCATCAATTTACTACTTGCAACAGAGCAGGTTGAGCTGAGCTCTAGGTAAATGATTTCGTTGTAGTTCTAAAGAATAATTTGGAGAGGCCTTCAAGGCTTTCATCTTCTGAAATCTTCCTGCTAGATCGCCTGACCGTCAATAAATTCAGCGATCGGACAGCTCTAGTAGTTTTGTCCACTACGACTACCACAAAAAAATATATTCAAGTCAAGTTCTGAAGTCCATCCTTTTAGATCCCATAAACCCGCACAAAGTACAACAAAAGAAATTTCGATCATTCCTACTGCAGAAAACCTACCACTTTCATTGTAGTCAGTTAATCAACGATGCAACTCTCTATAAGCTGCGTCAGAGCTGCAACGACTGTACTTAGATTGTATGTTCAATCCAACACCCAACGAAATGCTAGCAGGTTGTGCGGGTTGTTTATACGAACTTTTATAAACAATCGGCAGTAATTAAATTAAAATAGCCTTGCAAGTTTTGATGTCAGACCATTTGCCTTCGCTTATTCCCAAAAACCCAATCATCTCTTCGGTATATGTGCGTACGCTCACCGAAGACCTCGAACAATTTTTAGCTAGGTAACTAGCTAGGTAACTCTAATCGTTCTGGCACAACTGAGATCTGGATAATTTAGGAGACAGAACCTAGCCAAAAATTCAACCATTTCTATTGACATCGGTCACAAAAACTACAATGTGAGAAAGCAAACTTTTTTTTTGAGCAGAGAAAATGC
The DNA here is from genome assembly GCA_963971545.1 of Philophylla caesio. Lineage (NCBI taxonomy): Eukaryota > Metazoa > Arthropoda > Insecta > Diptera > Tephritidae > Philophylla > Philophylla caesio. The sequence goes on from OZ020609.1 coordinate 94,513,871, forward strand.
CATTAGATAACGCTTTTTCCTGTCGTTTTCTAGGCAATACTAACCCAGATCTCGCACGTTAGAGTTTCAACCAAAGATATTTAAAAATCCTTACAGATGTGGAATAAATTCTCAGCGATATTTCTGATTGGTTTTGTTCGCTAACAAACGAAGCAGACAAACAGTTCTTTGATTTCGAAAAAAAAGGATTTTGATTAAAAAAAAAAAAATGTAAAAAAATATTATTATTTTTTAATAATAATGAAAATTTATAAATAATTTTTTTTTTTAATTTTTAAATTTATAAATTTTTAAAATTAACACATTTTAAAAATTTGCCCTGCTGGGGATGTCACTAACAAAATATGTATGAACATACCTAAGAGCATTTATCTGCGTGTGCTGCTTGAACTCTCTGTACTTTCCAGCGGGGATTTAACGCAAAACTTCTGCTACAAATAGTTTGCTAAAAATTTTCGCTCCAAGCACCAAAATGCCATTCCGCCCACATTTTGTAACTTTTCCGATTCTCCCTTCCCACCAACGCCCACTTCGGCACTCCTAAGTATTTCGATTGCGTATGCAGCGTTGCATAGAGTGGCAGAGTAACATATCGTTGCACCCAATCCAATCAATTTGAATAGTGGTTGATGCAATCCAAGCTCAACAGCACATACATACAAACATGCATACATATCTAGATATAGAAAATCTTCCTGATGATGACATTGATGGTGGTGCTGGGAAGAGGCGGAGGGGAGGCAGTGGAGGCGTTTATGCTAAGAGTAGTTGTTAGTTAGTGCCCAATGGAAATGCAAAATTCGCTTTGCTGGTAAACTGAAGTGGTACACCATTCCTCTCCAGCTACGCTCCACCACTCCTTGGCACCCTTTGATTACGTCAAAGTAAGTGTGCGAGAGCGTTTGCCTTTAAAGTTTTAGTTTCATTTCATTAGGCAAATGCGTTTGCGGCACAACTGCTCGCCAGCTTGCCAGCTTGGTTTGTTTGGTATTGCCTACCGCCTGTCTCGCCCTGCTTGGCTTTAGTCCGTTCGCTTATACTTTGGTGGTCCTATAGCTTTCATGCGTTCGTCTATCGCTTATTTATTGTTAAACGTTATCCTTTAGTAAAAAAAGAAAATTGGAAAAAAAAATCCGGAGTAACAAACAGCAATATTTCCAAATCCGTTTCATTCTGTTCTAAACTTTCAAAGTTTGCTAAGGAAGCTACAAATTTGCTAGCAATTAAAGTGGTATTTGGGGATAAATCAATTGGGCGAATGCATTTGTAAGTTATTTTTTTGTTGTTATGTGTGTCCGCCTGCATTTGTGTGTATGTATAGCTCGTCAGCTCTTTTTGGGATTTACATTTTTTAGGTACTTTCTGAGAGCTTTGCATATTGAAGAAATGCAAAAGAAGAAATAGCAAAAGAAATTACGAAATTTGAAGAGCTTAATCTTTTCCTTCATTTAGTTTGTTTACTTTTTATATTGTTGGGAGTAAAAAAGCCGAGTTTCTTTAACTGAAAAGTGTGTGTAGTTCCAGGCAGTATGAGTAAAGACAATATTCGCAACAAGCGAGCAATTGATAAACAAACCCAATTTTGTCTTAGAAGTTTACAGCTGTGAAAAGCACCAAAGGCCTGAATGGAATGGAATAGATCGTCAACCCGAACTCGGCTTCTCAGTACAATTGCCCATTACGCTTGCGGGACTTCAGTGAAAGCGACAGCAAATGGGTTCTCTTCCAGAGACTTTCCCGATTCAGTGACGAATTACGAAACCCTTCTATGGATGGGAAATTGAGTTTGTCTGTTAGCATTACATTTGACCACCTAAGGTGAGGAGAAGGAGCTGCTTATGAAGAAATTTCTGGTATTTTGAGGCAACACTAATTTGATGTTTCATTGAAGGTATTTTGTAAAGAAAATGATTTTTTAAAAATTAATCTTTTCGATTGGTGGTAGGAACGTCAACGATGAACATTTATTTTCTAAAACCACTTCTTTGAACTCAACAAATCAGACTGGTTTTAGGGCTGTGGACTCGTCTTTAGCCGCACCAAAACCAAAATGGCAATCATTACGAGAAAACATAAGCATTTTTTAACACGCTCATTAAATAACATGCGGTTCAGACTTGGTGCCGGAGTTAAGCGTCTAGGTGATATTATTCAAACAGACCGGATTGGAGCCGAAATATAGAGCAACGTACCAGCAAATTTCCAGCCATAAAATACTCCACTCACTCAAGTCAGTGATCAGAATAAGACGGACTTTGAAGGAATTTGATGTTCAAAGCTATTTTATCGAATAGCGTCATCATCTGGTAACCATCATATGGAAAGAACATACAATCTTTTTAGAAACAAAATCGAATGGATCCAAAAAGCTGCTGTTATTTTAAATTACGTTGCGGAAAATTAAATGCAATAGAGACCTTGAAAGATCTTAGGTTTTCGCCACTCACAAATTGTGTACGAGTATACCACTCCATAGGCGCTTCGTGAGCTGTACTGCGTTAAAGCTCTCCTTCTCATTAGGTAGAATTCCTGCAAGGCAGGATTGGAAATGCACAAAATTATTCGAGTTGGCAACGCAAAATCTCTTTCTCGCCTAAAATTGCGCGCAACTGCCTGCAAGAGCTGCCTAACCATCTGACAAAATACAATTGGCATTGGGAGGTCCTAAGGGCGAAAAGTTCCCAAAGCACTCTTTCGACGAACGTCTGACGCCGCGAGACAGAATTGACAAAGGGGATTAACGAAATAAATAACGCAAAATTTCACTCTTTCTGTGAGAGAAAAGTGGACATATCCTTTCAAATGAAATTTTTGCTTTGTCTGAGATCTCTTCCGTACCGTAAACGTTTTCAACGTATACGAGTTTGCCACTAAAAACAGAGTTATTGCAATGTGTTTTGGTTTTGGCCACAATTCAACCAGCCATATTTTATTTGACAAAATTAAAATTTTTCCCACAAGTGCTACGATTAAAATATATACATACATATATATGAAGGTAAGTAAGAATATCCACAGGCACCTATAAATCAAGAAACTCAATTTCAGAATAAATGTATCTGCGCTTCTGCATGGATCGTTACCTCATAATACATAGAGCACGAGGGCATATATTTGTATAAGTTTGTACTCACTCAAAAGTGCTCATTTTATAGTAAAATTTTTGATCTAAGCAATAACTTTCTCCGCCGCAAATTTGTATAAAAGTTAAATGGGACGCAAGTTGCATTTAAATCACACCAATCATATAAACGTACATGCACAGAATTATATATTGTTCACGGTATTAGTATATATGTATTTACATATATATTCAATAAAGTTGCACGGCAGATCACATTCGATTGCACATTCATACTCGCATGTTTGGGCAGCTAAAACTAGTTGAGGCAGCGCATGAAGCCGACAAATTGGTGAAAGGACGTGCAAACAGACAGAAACTAACAAATGAAGGGAAAAAAATTAAGGTAATGGGCATGAGTGCGTTAAAATATGTATATGAAAATACCAAGCAGACCAATTAACTAGTTCTAAAGTCGTGAAGAACAGTTGATTATGCAGTTCAAATTTTTTCATTTTCCAATTTCTCATGAAGAACTGTCATCGAACTAGTATCATACTAGTTAAAGAATTAGTGTGTCTCACATCTATATTTTACCGGTGGATGGAACAAGCGAGATTCTGCGCTAGTATCATACCATTTAAAGAACTAGTTCCTCTGACATCAATATTATACCAGTTTTCGAACTAGTCACCCTCTGTATAAGTATCATATTAGTTAATGAACTAATTCGTCTAACATCAATATTACCTGTTACCGAACTAGTCAGCTTCTTCTATAGTATCAGTTTACAAACTAGTTCGTTTTACATTAATATTAAACCAGTTTGACAATTAGGTAGTCTCCGCTTTAGTTTCATACTAGGGTTTTGTAGCTTGGTACCCAAATGAATAAAAAAAATATGTTTTATTTTTAAAATTATTACACAAAACGCGCAGAGTCAACGACTATATCTTAATAAAACTAACTTAAAACACCATCGGATAATTTTTTTTTTTTTTCTAAACTGATTTAGAATTAAAACTTCTGAATTTATTAATAAAACTCGCATATTATTAAAGTTAATTAAAAAATAATTCAATTTTATTGATGTTCTTTCTTTTTCCCGAAAGGTAGAATACGAATGTTTATTGTAACGATTTTTTCAATATTCCTTGTACAATTTTGAGAGATAATAATTTTTTCCCAAAACGTGAAGTACCGTTGTTCCTACTTTCTAAAATAGAGTTTCTCCTTTCCACTTTTTTATAACTCAGTTTGTAGAGATTTAAAATTACGAGGATTTTTTCTTATCATTTAAATAATTTTAAGGTTAGGTTTGTATGCGTTTATTTAAATATTGCCCAAAAATATGGCCAATTTAAATGTGAAAGAGTTTTTACCCAAGACCCGATTTTTATGAAGTACGTTGCTCAAGGTGTTGCAACCCTGCGGAGTGGTTACCACTGGTTTGGAATGGTGTGAGAAATGGAAATTGAAAATAAACTTGACGGACACCTTGCTATTTACATATAGATCAGATCCACGCCTCATAAAAATAATACCACAATATAAAAGGTTTACTAGCAAGTAAACGACAAAATACTAAAGATTCCACTTTTAAATTCCTAGCCGGGCTTTTATAGTTCTCAATCCTAGAACAACTGCGTTCTCCGAACTCTAATAAATACCTATTTGCTGTGCACCTGACTGTTTCTCCTGACTATTCGGTCACTTTCTTTTACCCTTTCATGCTGAAATAAATTCTCTAAAGAGTTTATCAAACGAACCCGAAAGAGTGAGCTCAATCCGTACCCCTAAAGCTCCTATATGTTGCGCTAATCGGATGGAGCTATGAGCTGTTTTGTTGAGCTCGTTAAAAATCAACCAATTTGAGATGCTAGCAACTGGCGCAGAAGACACCACGTTACACACTGGTCGAAAATTCGAAAAAGCTGGCCAAAAGTGCAAAATTTAAAAATACCGGGTCGAAAATAGTTCTTAGATATGTCTCAGAGGGGGCGTTGGTGAGGCAATTTGTGGAATATTTAATGCAGTCACCCACATGTGTTTTTTTTGCAACAGCTGTTTGAAGTTGACACTGCAAGGCTAGTTACTACTGCTACAGATATAAGTCGTAAAAAGTATGAAAAAGTTGTGATCCCAGTAGATCCTGCCAAAATAATAGAATAAGGGGATTGTTAAAAGTGTATTACTTTATATTATTCAAGAAAAAGTGACAAATTCATACTACAGATTATTTTTTTTTCGTCGCAGTTTTTTGACGTAAACGTGGCTGTACGTATTTGGTCTTAGGCTGATACATACATATTTCGTTAAGAATATGAAGTTTTTGTTATGAGCCCGATTTTATTTTGCCTTCGTTTTTTTCGTCATTTCCTGGTTGATAAATTCGTCTTCAAGCAGTGCAGAGTAGTTGTGGTGTGCGTCTTTATATTATACCACCAAATGGAGGGACCTACAATTTGGTGCCGACTCCGAGCGGCAGACGTATTTAATGAGAAGCTTTTTCATGGCAGAAATACCCTCGGCGGTTGGTCATTGCCTGCCGAGGTGTGACCGCTATTAGAAACAACTTTTTCTATAATTAAGATTTTGCTTGCCCTGATTGAGATTCGAACCTCGAACTCACCGGCATATCGAGTTATAGCACGCACCGCTACCAACTCGACCAAAGCGGCCACTATAAGGAGATGAGCTATGTATGTTATTAATTGAATTTTCTTCTTGGTTTTCTAAACTTCAAATTGGGCCGTTAAACCCAAACTAGTATGATAACTAACTCATAAAATACTAATTTATAAACTAGAGTAATCAGTAGCCAGTTTGGCTTTTCACTGCGCGGTAAATGGAGTAGCGTTTGAATAGATATCGCCGCTTTCGGTTTGGTAATGAAGTGCACTTTGGTGCCGGCAGAGCATACAAACGATACTCCTCTCCTACATTTATACCACCTTTCAAACATACACATACATATACAAATTAGAATACTCGTACATATATGTATACACACACACACGCACGCGCGCGCATACATATTTGTGCAGGGGAGTTTGTGCTGGGCTAACACTTTCGAATAGAGACAACACTTTCACCTGAACATGCAGGCTCACTCAACTAACTGTGTATGTATGTATGTATGTATGTATGTATATAATCAAACATTCAATACATTCAAATTCGCATACAGTTATGCATAGGTAGTATATGTATGTACATATGTGTGACTGCTGTTAAATGCATGTTCGGACTCCTGTTAAATGCATGTTCGGACTCCCTTATGAACACTAAGAGGCAAACATAGACACGCAATCCACACTTTGGAGAGTGCGCCGAATAACTGTAAATTAAATGCCGCTACCTCGATTTAAGCACGAAACGATACTCGGACACACACACACACACACACACACACAGTTACAGTTGCGTTTACCGCACGGATTTGACACTTCCACTGAACTGTAGAATTGCATTTTCAAATAAAATTACAAACACACACGCATACTTACATACATATATACATACATATAATAAATATAGGCAAGAGTATGCGTGCGTGATTGTAAATGCATGCAAGAAAGTTTAAAATTACATATCTCCATATATGTACATACATACATATATCTGAGTGTGTAAGTGTTTGTAGTTTTGTCTGTCTGGATTTGTATGTTTTTTTTTGTTTTTTTTTTTTTGAGTTCATTCAATGCACTTACGTTGTATCCTCAGCAGAATCGTAATTTGTTCAGAATCCGCAAAAGTTGGCGTGATTCGCATCGCACGACACGTGTATTCGCCAGCATCCGTTTGCTGTACATTCTTGATGAAGAGTCCATCGGAGAGCTTTTTGTATTTGGTCGAGTTGACAGCTGTGTGAAACAAATCAAAATGCCATGAAATTTTCTATATACTTATGTACATTAAACTTTGTTGTTATTTTCCGTAATTTCACCCAAAGGCTTATAGAATTTAGAAATTTAGTTAATTCATTGAAAGCGCCGGAGCGCTGGAGTAACGCGCCACGTTTCAATCTACATAAATATATGTATATAGCGTTGACTCGTTTGAATTGTTGCAATTTAAATAAAAGTATAAAATTTTAAAGTTTCTCATTATGATTTCAGCGGAATTTTAACTAAATAACTCCAAACGTAAATAAACTAAAATTTTTGTTTTTAAATATTATTTAAAACTATTTAGAAAATAAAATATAAGTATGTAAATTAAAAAAAATAAAAAATATAATTTGATACTTTGTGAACATAGCCCTTCTAAACATTTTTGATATCTTTTTTTGACTCATTGCGAAAAGTTTTTCGTAGTTATGGCTTTTTAAGTAGATACATCGCTTATGTTTTATAAGTCATTCTGCATATTATTGACATGTTTTTGGCAACGCTTAAGTCCGCAATAAATGATTTTAAGCAAATAAGAAATGTGAGAAAGGGTAATCGATTTTCTTTGATTCATTATCAATCAAGTTTGGGGCTAGTTAATACCAAAAATGTCACTTATTCTTAGTGATTTGGTTTGCCTAGTGAAAATGGTGCTATGTGCTAATACGTACTGTGAGGACAACGAGATTTGGGTGATTGGTAGGAATAGGTTTTGGGAGCTTCTTAGGCCTACTTCAGAACAATTTAAGGACTATTTGGTGAGCATTACAAGTTTTTTTCGGGCTTACTTCGGTACAGCAACGAGATCTGTTGAGGAATTTTTCACAACTAATTCGCGACTATTTCGAAAAAAAAAAGTCTAGATCATTGCGGGACTAGTAGACGACTACTTAAAACACATTTCGGGAAAAGTTATGGATTATTAGAGCATTACTTTTATACTTTAATCAATTCTTAAAGAAAAAAGTTTCAAAAAAACTGAATTTATTTCTGAATCAATTTAGTCAAAATACAAGCAACTTATTCCTGCGCCTATGACGTAAACTATTATAGCCACTGCTGCGTCTAAAAGTATGCTGAAACCACTTGAACCATACATTTATTTATATTGATTTAACATTTAAATCTTTAAATTTTAATGAAAAACAAATATATTTTAATTTTTTTTTTTAAATTTGTTAATTTCATTGTATTTAAACTTAAAAATATTAGAAAGAAAATAAGAGAAAAATAAAAAGTCAAAACTGATAATTACTTACATTCATATATACTGCTATACAGGCGGCAAGTTTTGACTATTTGTTTTTTTTTGTTAAGATTTTTTTGGCTTTTAAATTAATAAGAATTCATAATTTTATATTTGAAAATTATATTTGAAAAAAAAAAAAACAACCACTGTTTTGGAGGTAGAAGTTATAGCAGCACTTTCGGAGAATAAAGGTCTCCTCATCAGATATCTTTTTATTTAATTATATTTCTTCTTCATCACCACTCTCACAGGGTTTGAACCAAGGTACCTCGGGCTGCGGAGCCAACACGCTACATGCTGTGCTACGCTTGAGGAATGCACTGTTGTGTTTATTCCATCTTCCTTAAACAAATTTTTCACAAACTGGCCTCGAGCTGAATAAAATTGTCAATTATTTATTTTTCTTTTATTTATTTTTAAATATTTTTCATTTAACTTATTTTTAATGTTTTTTAATTGCTGTTTCAAGTTTTAAATCACTGAAAATGACAGTTGATTTTTAATTTTTTTTGGCGCAAATGCTTCCATGTAATGTTTGAACTAAATTTATTTTCATACGTGGAATCAACGACACAAACAACAAAAATTTAAAAAAGAATTACCCTTGTTTAGAGTATGAAATGATTTTAATAGTAAAAGCTGGGTAAAATATCCCTTCTCTTTTTTCCCCCCAGTGTACTTAAAGAATGTTGAAAAAACTAAATTTTGATTTCAAAAAACAACATGTTTCGGACATTTTACGTTAGAACTCTTGGTATCTGAAAAATTTTAAATATTCACTCAGACTAAGCCTAATCAAATTAATATATTTTACTTAACTTCGCGAATTTCAACTCGAAAAATTTCGGTATTATGTTTTCAAGAAAAAAATTACATTTAGGGTATTGCATTTTAAAGCATTGCAGGAGCCTGTGAGAGTATTCTTTTAACAATTTGCTTTTTTCATATTAACTATTAAATCAGTAGACTACACTTCGCCTAAAGTTATGCAAAATAATAGTTCATTTAAAGCGCTTAGCAAATACATAAAAAAATTTCTTATAGTTTTAAATATACGCAGGTTTGTATCATACTTATGGGCGCAGTTGCTATGACAGTAGTCACGCACAAGGAATTTGGCATAGCACTGTCAAAACCTATTGAAAGTGTTAGGAAACATTTTTTTTTTCATTTTTTCTGTTGTATTTTAACTAAGTAAAGAATTGTGCTGTACTAAGTACTATCAACCAAAATTTCGCTTAGGCATTTCAAGCTTCACTAAACCAACAAATCTTGTTTTTCACTTTGCTTGCATAGCTTCGAAATGTCTATATTCACACACTCATTTCAGTTTAATGACTACTTAAATTTTATATCCACTTAATTAACAATAACACCTTTTTTATTTAGCCGCTGTATTTGGACGATTATATTTAATATTATTTTTTACTGAAACACGTGTCATCAACACAAGTCTACTTACTATTTATTTGTTCACCATTGAATAGCCAGGACACGTCCGGACGGGGATCGCCTTTAACAAAGCATTTGACCGTAGCATCGCGACCCTCACCCGCCGACTGCACCAGCTCCGTTTTGTCAAAGGAGATTTTCTCTTTAGTTTTATGTTGTACGCAGTGATGATGATGAGGCAGTCGTTTTTGAAGTTGTTGTGGCGGATGAGTAGTAGATTTATATTCAGTTTAGGTTTGATTTTTTTTTTGGCATTTCCATTTACATTTTCATTTTTGGTACATTCACAACAACCGCAATGAGCAAGGCGGGCAGCGAAAGACCACAACAAAGCGTTTACGAAGTGGTAAATGGGGCGTATGAGTAACCAGGATTAAGGATGTACATACGTAGGTAAGTATGTGCGTGAGTGTGTTGGCATGTGTGAATGCGAAGTAAGTCGACCAAACCGGACATCACGTAACGATGTGCAAGCAAATGTTTAGAAAGAAAAAAAAATAGTAGAAAGTAATAGAAAATGAAGAAAATTGTAGACAATTTGTGGGTAGTAATATAATTTTATGTATAAACTTGTATACATTTTTGTATGTACATATGAATATGTATATGTATGAGTATGTACATAAATATAACCGCACCACAAATAAGACAACTTATTTTTCTGTTGATACATTTTTTGTAATTTCCAATTAAATTGTAGTTAATTCCCAAACAATGACTGTAAAATGCAAAGTTTCAAACTTTATACACAGATAAGGCAAATTCAATTAATGTGCATAAAAAATAATTTTTTATTAAATTGTAGTACATTAATAAGCAAGATCAGGTAACTGCAAATAAGCGTTGATTTTTGAAATTGTTTTTTATGGCGCCGATGCGTATTTGTTCTTTATAAAAAAGCGAAGAAATTGCGTAAGAGCGGTAATAATAAAAATTCTCAAATATCAATAGTAATTTATTTCCACTTTAAATTTGCATTTTATTATCCAAAATTAAATGATCTACAAATTATATAATTTAAAAAAATTAAATATTAAAAAAAATGTTTTTTTAGTTTTTAGATTTTTCTTCTTCACATTTTAGTGTAAGAAAGTGCAAGTTTCAAGTGTCTACAAGTTATGACAGATTTTTGACTATTTTTTTTATTGGGAGTTTCCTCAATGCAAGAAATTGCGAAAGAGCGCCAGTGGCAAAATTGTCAAAAATCAGTCGTAATTCGTAGTTACTAGAAATTTGCACTTTGTGCAAAAAAAGTGCAACATTTTATTTTGAAAAAGTTCGAAATTTAGATGCATTTTGATAAATGTTTTCTACATTTTTAATAAAATTTTTAAAATCTTTTTAATGGGATTTATTAGAGTTTACGATATTTTAATTGAAAAATATTTTCTTATAACTAGAGGATAAATAAATTGTCAAAATGTGTTTATATGTATTTGTAGTATAATTGAAAATAATAAAATTTTAGTAAAAGCAAAATAATTTGTTAAATTTTGTACTTGTTTATGTGGTGTGGCTACAATTTTGAGACGGAGTATGTATGTATGTGTATATGTGGAAATGTAAAGAATGTATGTCTAAATTGTAGTGGAGATTATTTTCCGATGATAACCGTGACAAAGAAGGCGTTTGTGACACTTTGAACAAAGCTCAAATTAGTCCAAGCATTTTAAGGATCATCTTTGTGTGTGTGTGTGTTGTGAGTTTAGAAATCAGCAATCGTATATGCACATATGTATGTGTGTATGTGTGTACACTTGTATAGATTACACAAGATAAACCTGCACGGAAGTGAACGTACGATTTACGAGCAGCTCAAAAGACTTCCTCGTATCACCGCTGGCCACCGCCGCTGCGCCGCCACCATCCATTGTTGCGCCAGCTGGTGATGATGCCTCATTGTTGTTATTGTTGTTGTTGGTCAATGTAGCTTCACAAGTCCAGTTGCCCTTGTCCGTCAGCGCAATGTGCTCAAAGACCAACGCCAAAAATCCTATGATTGCATGGAATGAGAAGAAAAAAAAAGAAATTAAATAGAAGTGTAAAGCACGATGAAGCAAAGAAGGCAAGAGCATCAATGCAAGAACAACAAACAACTAACGGAAATAATCGGACCGAAAGGAGGGGGAGCAGGGAGTGTGACGCAAATGAATAAATGAGTTGAAAGCGAAAATTTCACTACAACATTCTTGTAATCCGTAATGTTGCCAACAGCCACAAGCAATAAGTATGAAAATAAAAGCAAAGCAAAACACACGAACACATTTACGTGCGATTTATGAAAGGATAATTCTTTTTTTTTTCATTCATTTTTGGTTTATTTGCACTTGTAAAATTTGCATTTGTACAACGGTTGCTGATGCGGTTCGTTGGTTAGTTGCTCGCTTGGTTGACTGGTGGTGGCGTTTCGCTGCTTCTTTATTTCTTGCAACGTCAACATGTCAACGATGGCCATGAATCAGAGGCGTAGCCAATTGAACGCACTTGTTCATTATCGATAAACGGTGAGTCGAGAGTATATTAGCTTAGGCATTTAAGTGACTTTGCTGAATTTTTAGAGCTCTTTGAGGCTGTGTATGAAAAGTTTCTCAGAAATTGGAATGCAAGCGCATGAGAATATAGGAAATATTCGAGCCAGCTTATCTTAGGGATACCAAAAAGCAAACCTCAGACTTGTTGTAGTTTTGACAGAGCTATGATAGATTCAAGTTGCTTTTATGGTGGCTCTCCTGAGTATAATCATCATTTTCTCTGCTTTCCAGGCTTGGCGAAGCTAATGATGATTCCAACATCTTGGTTTTTCCTTCTATTGCTCTGCGGATGGGACTTTCTTGCACACAACAGCAATGCAAGTCATACAAGTGTGCGCTAAGTATACATAAGATATCACCTTCTAGCGCAAGCTCGACAACAGTCTCGCGCTCTTCGATTCAAAAGCCACGAGGTTTGGTTCGACAAAAAGCATTGCAAAGTAAATATTTCGGTAAATCGTCATTGGACCTATTCGTGTATTCCAAATCTATGTTCCTGGTTAATGGATGACATGGTGGTCTTAATTATTACAAACTCGAATTTCTGCACGAACAGGACTGCAACAGTACAAATCGGAGCTTGAACCTGAGCGCGTAACGTAGAACATGACGGACGCTACGTATTTTTTATGTACCTTTGAGTTAATCGATGAAAGGAACAAACCGAAATACATAGTGGGTAAGGTTGTTATGTGTAGAAATATCAGACCAAATTAACATGTTCTAAGAAATTGCGTTCAGCGCGAATTAAAGCTTTTATTGGTTGTTTTAAACTTTTTAAAAAGTAGAAATTTAAGCAAATAAAGCACAAAGACTTCGCTTAGCATGAAAAAATACTTAGTTATAAAGACTGCCATTTTGTAAGCAACAACAACTCTTTGCCTTCATTTTTGCGATGCAAAGTATTTAAGTCTGTCTTTCGATGGTGACATAGATCTGAGTTTCAGGGGAGAAGTTGGACCAACTTCTTATCGAAAGATCTAAGCGCCAACTGTTTATTTCTCTTTGTGTATTCGAAAAAAAAGCAGAAAGATGAAATGAACGTGTTCACAACATAATCGTCGGAGTCCCATAATAACGTCATTATAGTTAATATAGTATTTTAAAGCCAAAAAAAATATATGTTTAATGGTAAAATATGAAGAAATTTAGTTGATTTCAGGTGAAGCATTTTTTCATTGAAATATGTATGCAATTTTAAAGAAAATGGTGCACAGATAATTGTTAAAAAATATTGAAAGAGAAGAAACGGGATAAATTAAAAAATTGTAAATTTCGGAAACACATACATAAAATTATGGAAACAAACAAATTTAAAAAATAATTAGAAAATCATGTTTGGTTATAAGTTGAAAGTTAAACGTTTTGACAATCGAGTAATAGCTTTATCCAAGGAGTATGGTAACCAGAAATAGCAAAACCACGTATTGACACATTTGGACAATTTATTTTTTCCTCTAATTATAAATTTTTTTTTAACTAAATTACCGTTTGTGGTCTATCAAAAATAAAAAAAATCAATTTTTTAACATTATTAAAAAATTAAAGGATTCATACGGTGCCGTAAAGTGTCGTAAAGTTTTTAAGTCATAAAAATTTTCGATTGCTCAACACTATTTTTGTTTTTGGTTTTTATTGCATTGCAGAGAAAAAGGATATTAAATAACACATGTTTTTTTTAATTTTATGACTATAAAAATTTGGAAGTTTTAAAAAAAATTTAAGAAATTTTATGAGTATACAGTTTTATAGTTCATTCAATTTGAGTACAATAAAGTGCGAGTTTCAAGTGTCTACAAGTTACCACTGATTTTTGACAATTTTTTTTTACTGGCGATTTCCACCATATCCGCGAATATGGTAAATCTCATACGAAAGGAATTGTGGAAGAGCGTTAGTAAAAAAATGGTCTAAAATTAACCGTCATTTTTAGCCACTTCAAATATGTACCTTGTTTGTCTAAAATTGAATGAACTATTAAACTACGTTCTCCAAAAATTTGTAGAATTTTTTTTTAAAGTTATAAGTTTTAATAAAATTTTATTCAGTCATTGTACATTTTTTATGAAGTTTAAAAAATGGATTTTTATGGATTTATTAGAGAATGAACCGTAATTTCAAAAATAATTTTAAATAATTAGAAGAAGAAAATTGTCTTAATGTAGTGGTGCTAGAATTTGTAAACGGAGTGTATACTAACAACAAAGTTTTAAAAATATCTCCACAGACTTTGATTTTTGGTCGAAATAATTTTTTTTTATTGTAAAATATAAATACATACGTAAAGAAATAAAAAACTCTGTGGTAAAGCTGAAAAACGTGAACTTGCTCCTTTTTTCTTGCATATTGTCCACATCATTGTGATCACTCTTGTTGAAGTATGTACGTTTGTATGTTTATAAATGTTAGTGCATGTCACTGCATTTGAAGAGGCGTTGAATATTTTACATAATTCAAAAGTATCTAAGAACAGAAAGTGCCAAAGCAAAAGCATTGAAAGTGGAAAAATCATAAATATCGGACGAAGCAAAGCTGTTGGAGGGTAGATGCATTCTTGTGTGATTGCTGACATGACACGTAATTTGTTGGTGCTTTGTTGTTTTGTATTGACATTTTTTTTTTTTGTAATCTAATTACACATGTTAAGCTCAAACTCAATAGAAAAACTTTTTGTAAAAATAAAATGAAATTTCATACGAGCACAAGACTATGAATTAACTGATGAGGAAACAGGGAAATATACTATTTTTAAATTAAGAAGTAACTTTTTTCTATAGAGATCCCAATGACATTCCACATACATATGTATGTACGTATGTAGCATATGCTTTGGCTAAGAAATTTAAAATGTATTTGAAAAATAATATTGAAACTTTAAGCAAAAAAATAAAACTACTCGCTACTACACTCACCAGTTTTCTTCTCGATATGCACCCGTCCTTTTGTATTCTCTCTTGCCACCCCCTTGGGGTCCTTCCATCTCGCACTCACATCCTTTTGTACTGTTTTGCAGAATATAATGAAGGATTCATTTACAAAATGTGTGATAGATGGTGTTGAGGGTGCCAAAGTTAGCCAACTGCCATCAAATTGGCCAAGTACAGCAACTGCAAGGAAAGTGAGAAAAAGTTTTAGAAAAAATAAAATACATTCTTTGTTTAAATTTGCAGTCACACAAAAATTTTGTTGTAAACTAATAAGAAAAAGCTTAACTTGAATTTTATTAATCAATATTTTTAATAAAATGAAGTTGGTATTGTCTTTTTGTTTATATTCAAATATCTAACATCGAATATTTACATACAGCTGCATTTTTTTTTCGACAGCAAAATATGAAAATAATAGCTCTTTTTAAATTGGTGGTTAGTAAAATGGGATCGAAAATAAAAATGTTATTTCAAATTTTTACATACAAATCTTAGACGGAAAGAATTGGTATAACTATTGTTTTAATACGAGTATGAATATGTGAAGGTAATATTTATATTAGAGGTCTTATACTTTTTTGATTTTTTTTTTTAATAAAGTAAAAATTGTATCGTTCTTTCTCGACCGATATTTTTCAAACAAAATTTGAATTTTTCAAACCAATATAACAGTTAAAATTTGACTTTTATTTTTTTTCTTACGTCAAGAATTAAACAGACGCATTTTTTTTGAAGTAACAACTGCAATTTTTGATCGAAAAATATATTCTAAATTATAATTGTTATATTTAATCGAAAAAATAAAAAATTTTATTTTTATTTCCGAACGAAAAAAACGTGTTTTAACTATCTTTTTTAATAAAAAAAAGATTTAAAATATTTAAGAAAAGGAGAATTTTTTAAGTAAAATTTTTAAAAGTAAAATTTAAATTATATCTTTTATAGAAAAAATTTAAGTAAACTTATTTGTAATTTTCGCACCAACATCATTTCGATGGCAAAGTAGTACTAACTTTTTTTCTCTTACGTTGCTGCTATAATCACGTCTGCTTATTAGACTTAAGTTTTCTAGACTTTTCCGGTTTCGGACCCACTCTATGCTGTACTAAACTTGTATCGAGAGTTTTCTTCTCAGGAGCTATAACTCGCTCTAATATAACGGACCTGAAGCTAAATAATCTCTTTATGCGCGAAATGCTCCTATTTATAGAGAGCTCTGATTGAGTTTAAGAGATTTTCTTAATTTACTGATTTAGAATTTTCATATTCACAAGTGCGCTTTTCGGATTCACTAAATATTTTTATAAATAGTTGATTTATACATCTTTACATAACTGCTTATTAAACTTAAATAATGTCTACTTTGCCTTTAAGAACTTCGGCTTTAGTAAATAATTGAAGCAAATACTGAAAGCCATAACCGAATTTAAATAAATCAAGGCACATTGATTTGTCTTTGTGCAAATATTAAAAATTCGGTACTGCCCCGCATCGAAAAAAAAACCGCAACCGTCCATCAGCAATTTTCTTTTAAATTTTAACAAGCCCTTTAATTTGAAAATATTATTTTTAACTACCCAACCCCCTTACCTACTAGTATGTACTTGCGTGTGTTCATGAAATTACTCCTCTCCTACTAAGTATAACTAAGGTAGTAAAAATATAAGTTTTCAACTTAAAACTTTGACGAAAGTTTCACTATAAAAACTGCTATTACTCCTTCGTTACTTAAGTTTTGATATTGAAAGAGGTATAGATACATACATACATACATTTCTATATGTGCATATAAAATCGCACTACATTGTACATTTACGACATAAATACTTTCGATTTTCATTCTGTGCAGTCAAACCATCTTGTCAATTTTTAGTGATAAAATAGTTTTTTCCTTTTTTAATATCAGACGCAAAACACGCCATACACACATTTGTATGTATTGTTTTACGATTTATTCATACTACAGTCGCTGTCTAGTTAATGCATCAGTCTGTGCAACATTGTAGCGCATTGTGCCAGTTATGTAAACTCGATGAAAAATCGATTGAAATAAAAAATAAATTTAATCGCTGTTTTATTTTCAATAAATATATATTTTTTATCGAATAAAAATGTTTATATTTACTTAAAGAATATGGCAGGTAAAATTTATTGCACAATGGTTCAAATTCAAATTAATGGTAACCAATGATTGCCAAACTTTAAACTTAATATTTGTTGGTCTACGACACAGAACAATACATTTTTAATGGTGGAGCTTTAACCACTCGAATTTTCAAATTCAAATTTTCGCTAGTATTGTAAAAGTCAATGGGCAAACCTGCCTGAGTGCTTGGGTAACTCCACAATTCATTGTAAAAGTCTTTCGATAATAACTATGAGTGAGAAACATTGAACATCGAAAACGTTTCATATTAGCTATCAAAGAAAATTCTTTTCGAAATAACTATTTATGAGGGAGAACTTGCTCAGGATTATTTCGAGAATATTTTGGCATAATTTCGGTATTTTTCGCCACATTTACGGGTCATTTTGTATTGTTTCGGTACAATTTCTGTCTATTTTCAGTACATTTTAGGCAAAATGTCGGTATATTCTTGGTAAATTTTAAGCAACTTTTCGGAAAATTTTTGGTACATTTTAAGTACTTTTACGGTGCATTTTCAGATTTTTTCGGTACGATTTCGGTACTTTTGTACATATATTTTAGGTAAAATTTTAGAACATTTTACTTAAATTTTCTATACATTTCAAATACTTTTTCGGTAGACTTGCGTAACTTTCTCGAAACCAGCTGATCTTGAAGTGGTCCCGAAATATTCCCCAACACATTACAAAATTGTCCCGAACTCAACCGGAAAAATTTCTTAACTATTTTATCTGGTTTTATAAAACAAACTTTTTAATTAAAAAAAAAATTAAAAATTTGTTCGTACTTTTAAGCTTAAATTACATCTTATATGCTGAATTTGTTATCACTTTTGAGGAGCCAACCCAATTAATATTTAATGTAGCATTGTTGTTCGGAGCCAAGTCTTGATCTGGTGTAAAAAATAAAAATATTACTTTCAGCGATAGCAAATGTGGCAGGGAATTTGCTTCTAAATATAGTGATAAAGTAATAGCAAAATAGGATTGTAAATATGATTTTATAAGAAAATTAAATTTTAATTCGAAAGGTTTTGACTGTTAGTTAGTTTCCTTTATCCTATAAAATAATTAATGCACAGAAGTTTGCTAAAGAAGACATTTTTACCATGAAGGAAATAAAAAGTGTTAAAAAATAAAAAAATAAATAATGGATATAATAACTTATATAGTGTATTGTCATATACCACAGGCGGTGGAGGCGATTACATTTTTAAATATTATCACATTGATAATAGTTATTTGGATATTGCGTGGCAATGGCCTATAAGAAATTAAGAATTTTGTTCCAATTTTTTTTTGGTCACTTTTTACGGATCTTTTTTTTTTAATACATTTTCACTTGACCCATTAATAGCATTTTTTAAAAATATATTTCTTGTTCTAATACTAAACATAAAAATGTTTAATTTAAATTTCATTTAAACGGTATTCCTCAAAAGCTTACTAATCTGAATTTTGCACGAAAAAATCTGAGAAGTTTTCATGAAGATGTTTATGTATTTATATTTCTGCAAGAATTTAAGATTTTAGTTTGGCGTGTTTTTTTTTCTTTTAAAAGAAATAAAGCACGTCACATTTCTAATGTATGGGCATAGAGGAGTTAAGGGCAATGTTAAGAACATTACAGGAATAGGAAGGTGTGCCTTCAATAACATTGTACTGTCTGAAAATCGAACCTCATTATATTGCAGTTCGGTGTAATTCTCGCTGGAACCGATAGTAAAATTTTACGATTAGTATATGTACTATTATAATTACAGATAAAGGACACAGTTCTAGTTCTGGCACAGTTCTAGTTCTGGTACAGCCTCAACAACTAAATATTTAAAATCTCTTCAAACCTGGTTTGCGTAAATCAAATTCTCTTTTGATTTTTAAGACAGTATTAAATATTCAATCTATTTAATTTGTGATTTGACTAGTCGCTCCAAAAAATATAAAATCTATTTTAGATTTTATTCGTCGAAGGAATACAAATTAAAATTTATTTGTGATTTGATTTATTAAAAAAATAAAAAGTAGTTTGATTTGTAATGTTTGCATTAAAAATACTCCTTGATGTAACGCATGTACAATTTTCGATTTTTGTTAAACGGTCAGATCTATGAAAAATATAGCTTCTCACGCTTGTAACTATGGAAATCGTATACAAAAAAAAATAAAAAAAAGTTGTGTGATTTTAATTTTTTTTTTGTATTTTAAATCCGCTATTAATTAAGACTACCTAATTTGTGATTTGATTCGTCAACCAAATAAATAACACCGGCCGATAAATTAAAATTTTTTAAACGTTGTTTGTATTTGTGCCACAAATATCACGACTTTATACTATTTGACACACAAAACCACCTACATATTTGCCCTATCACTTCAGATTTTTTTTTAAATGGGAAAAAAGCGTTTTTTTTTTAAATTTAAAGAAAAAATTATAACTATATTACAAGCATTTACAAAGAAACCATTGAGTCTAAACTTTGCTTCAGAACTATTTAGATTGACATCTTTTATGTTTAGCGACAAATATACGTCTGCAGGTAGTTTTTTTTGTGAGTATCTTCAGTTATATCACGTCAGTGACCGCTTCGAAGAATCTATAAAAAGTCTCCAATCTCCAGGATTATATTTAGCTCCTAACTTTTCCACAAGATCAGGAATATTTTTACTATAAACTAATGATTCTTCCTCACTAAAAACAGGTACAAATTCTTCTTCACGTTTGCTATACCAAGCAAAATATATCTATATTAGGAGCTAACAGGTGTTTTGCATGAAGTCTAGACACAAGAAGTTGAGCAGATTCCTTAGAAAGATTTAGATCTCTAACTAAATCATTCAATTCACCTTGAGTAAATTTCTGTGGTTGATTTAAAATTTGTTCATAAACTTCCGTCGACTCTTCTTCTGATGATGTTGTTGAACTAAGATCAGATATTGAGCTTGGAAGGGCACTGGCATGTCTGCAACGTGTGGAATCGGACGTGTAACTGAAGACTATCTTATTTTTATTTTTAGCATTGAAACATTTCACATTTTTTACATCAAAAATAACAAAAATAACAATCATCAATATGATTAGTCTGCCCTCTGCATTTCATAGGTCTACCAAAAGGTAGAGATTATCATTTGCGGTATGTCCACTGTCGTAATTGTAACACAAATATTACAAATGCGGAGTCCACGATTTTAGTTGTATTTTGAATCCAAAATTATACGAATTTCCAACAAACTCAGTAATTTCCTGTGTTTGCTTAAAACTCACAAAGCTTTACAAATATAACAAAATGCATCCGCATTATTTTGACACTTTCTTGTAGACATTTGGTTTTTTAGAAGTTTTTCAATAACAAATCATTGATAAATCATTTATTAAATACCATGTAACACGTTTCGAATGGGTGTATCGTTGTTGCAACCAAAATATTTTCTCACGAGAGGTAAAACAGCCAATGTATTGATTTTACTAAAAACCTAATGTGATACGATAAAAAGAGGTCTGATTTCGTGATCAGCTCTACCAAATTGGTGGAAAAAATTTAACTGATCTTGAACAAAGAAAGTTTTTTTTTGTGATTCCATTTAGTACAAAATTTGAATTCAGGAATCCATTGGATTTTCGGATTTAAGATTTGACTAATTCAATATCATGCAACTGTGAACTCGCAACTAATAAAACATTGTTCCTTAAACCATTTTTCCCTATGCTTTTCTTCTTCCAATTTCGGAAGCTTAAATTGTTCACAAGTCCATGAAATGATTTCCCCAAGTGTTGAAGACATTACAACTTCTGACATTTCCCCATTAAAAATGCATTAAGTATTATGCCTTCGCAATCAAAAAAAAAAAAGGGGCGAATTCGCAAACGACAAAAACAGGCTACACGCAAATAATTAGTACAAACAAAAGTAAAATCCACATGAATTAGAATAATACCAAGTAAAAAGCCGGAGTATCTACGCATTCATACATATGTAATGTAATTAGCATGTTATATAAGTTAGTAACTACATACGTTTGTATGTATGTACATATGTAAGTACTTGTATGTAAGTCAGTTTGTGTATGTATGTGCGTATTACCATTTTGAGTGACGAGCAGGACGAGTAAATGTAATAGAAATAATAATTCCATTGCGACTTTTTATTGTTGTTGTTGTTGGTGTTTAGTTAGAATATGCACACACACACACACAATTAAACGCGTGTTTTAATTTTTATTATTTTTGCCACTCTTTTATACTTGATGTTTATGATATATCTATCTATATATGTACATATGTTTGCACATATAAATTGTTGTTCTTGTCACATTAAATGTAATCCACCCAAGGACCAGCCGTTCGGGTCTGCTCCTGTAACTGAGTTGGCTTGAAATGGCCTGTGCTGGTGTGTTTTGTTGTCGCTGCTCCTGTTGTTAGAAATACGAGTATCCTCTGCGATGTGTGCGTTAGTTATCCTTCATGGGTAATTAGATAAATCCCTTGTTGTGAGTTGTGCATTGCGGGAAGGCGGAGCACTTGCTGGTAAGAATAAATATTTTTCATTGATATGACATTCACATATAACAGGAATTTAACGGAAGGATATTATTTAATTCAATTTGTCTTTAATTGATGTTCTTTTCTTCGGCGTTCTTTTAAGGATATTGCATTTAAATTTTAGTTTTCTTAAGCAAAACGGCGAAATAGATTTGTCTTCAAACAAAATTTGACAGCATGTAACGGAAAACCTTTATTTAATTTTTTTTCATTTACTAGATATGTATATACATATATAATTATTTTTTTTTACATATTTTACTTTTTTTATTTTCAAAATTAATTTTTTTATTTAAGTGGCTAATGCCATCCAGATTATCAGGTTATATATCTTTCAATTCACAATATTTTTTAAACAGGTAGTATAATGTTATCAGCTGATTCGAGT
Organism: Philophylla caesio; assembly: GCA_963971545.1. NCBI lineage: Eukaryota > Metazoa > Arthropoda > Insecta > Diptera > Tephritidae > Philophylla > Philophylla caesio. Next base: position 94,536,057 of record OZ020609.1, read on the forward strand.
TTTTTCGTATATGTGGTCCATAACAAGTCAAACTTCGTTTACAAAACAAACGTTTATTTTCAGACCAAACAAAAAAAACTTTTCTTACAAAACAATCTTTGTTTACATTTTGTATATTTTTAATTTCTAATTTAAACAAATTTTGCGTTAACGCGATTTGGGAAACCAAATGTATACACATACCCAGAAAAGGGACATTGTTTTATAAAAGACGGCGAATGGTCGGATCTTGTTTTAATATCCAATTCGAACAGAGCTTCGGCATGCCGCTTTCTGCAAACAGTTAATTGAGTTCCGACCATTTTTTGCATTCTTGAAGACATACCTAGTGAGTCTTTCCAGAATTTTGTGACCAGGAGCAATGCTTCCTAAGAATCCGTTCAAGTAGGATGCGTCTTGTACTGTTTGCATTGAAATAAATGAATTTTTCAAGCAAAATGTTAAAAGTCGTACATTTTGTTTAAATTCAGAATTATCAAACTCATCAAATATGATATATGTATCTATTTTGAAGAGTGATGGACCACAACAAATCACAAAATATACCCCAGGGTTGCATTTTCTTTAATGCTGCTACCGTTTTAATGTAAACTAAAAAATTATTAGTAACGATTTTCGGTTACCTCTTGTCAAGCTTGGTTTGGAGACAAACCGGCACCCGTTTTTTTTTTTTTTTTTTAAAGTTAATACTAATAGTATTATATTATATTTTATTTCTTAGTATTTTATTAATACAATTATATTTTTTTTTGCTTCGTTTTTTTAACATATTACTTTGATTTTTATATATTTATTATTTGCATTTTTATCGTTTTTTTATTTTATTTTATTTGAGAGTCTATTTATTGTCTTTCATTTAATTTCGTTTTATTTTATATTATTTTAATTTATTTTAATTCACTTCATTTTATTTTATTTCATTTTATTTAATTTTATCTTTTTTTTGTTTTATTTCGTTTAGTGCAACTTATTTTATTTTATTTTGTATTAATTAATTTTATTTTAGTTTATTGTATGTTGTTAAACTTTGTTTTAGTTTATTTGTTTTGTTTTATTTCATTTATTTTAATTAATGTTGTATTATTTATTTTATTTTATTGTATTTATTTTAAAATTTATTTTATTTAACTTTACCTTCTTTTTTTACTTTTTTTTAATATTTTTTATTTTGTTTGTTTTTTTTTTAATTCTTTTAATTTCATTTTTTTCCTTTATTTCTATTAAATATTGAAATAATTTTTTTTATACTAATTTTTTTACTTTATTGCTTTATGTTGTTTAGTTTTTCAATTTTTGTAGTAAATGTTTTTCTATTGTACGTTATTAGTTTTATTTTATATTTCCACATGACTTGTATATTATTACTTTATTTAATTTAAATTTAAAATTTTTTGGTTTGAATTAATTTTGAATTTTTGTATTTTGATTTATTTTGTTTTTTTTTTGTGTTTTTTAATTGTATTTTGTTAAGATCTTTATTTAATTTTATTTAATTAAGTTCAAGTTTTCTTATAAAACGATATAAAAAAAAGTAGTTTTTATGTAATTTTTTGCTTTTTGTAAAGATGCTTAAGTTCGAAACAGTAAAGTTTTTTCTTCTTAAAATTACTTGTTCCGTTTTTTGTTCTGTTGATGTTATCGTAAATTCTTATGTTTATATTTTGTATGCTGTTTTATTTTGTTGTATATTTTGTTAAAGTTCGAGCAAATTTCCTTCAATATTATTGCCGTTTTATAATTGTTTTTGATATTTGAAATTATTTTATTAAATTTTTTATTGTGGATTTTTATCGTATTGAAATTTATTATTATATTTTGTTTTTTCATACAAAATTTTACCTGGTTTTTTCTATTGCACTTCTGACTTTTTTGTGACTTTTTATTACAGTAACTAAGTTTTTTTCATTTCGGTTGTTTACCTTTTTTATTTCGCTTTGAATTTCTAATTTTCATTTATTTTTTGGTTTATATTTTTGGGTAATTTTTTTTATTTATAAAAATAGCTTTAATATAATTTTGAAATGTTTTTATTTTAATTTTTTTTTTTGCATTAATTTGGTTTTTATTTCATTTTAATTGATTTTTTTTTTGTATTAATTTTTATTCATATTATTAGATACTACTCAAGGCACATTCAATAGGTAGCAGCAGTAGAAAAATTGAAAAAAAAAAATTTGAGCTCTGTATATTTTGTTTTTGCTTTTAAAAGCTAAACTTTCAAAAATATTTTATCAACTACCTTGAATTGTACTGAAAGCATTCTTATCACAACGAAATTCAAAATTTGACAATTCAAATTAAAATAAAATATGAAAAAAGTTAAAAAAAAAAGTTTGCTGCGGCTACCTATTTGATGTGCCTTGATACTACTTTCTTTATTTTAATTTTTATTTTGTCGCTTGTACTTTTTATTTTATTGCATGATTTGTTCATTGGATCACATCACCTCATCGGAAAAGTTCGTCGCACACACACCAACTCTAATTTATACTTGCAAAGTGTTTTCGAAAAAAAAAATGTGTTATTATTTAATGTCTCGCCACAACTTAGGCATTTATAGTCTGATCTTAAGTTATGAGAAATCAGGGGTATACTTTGTAATTCGATTCGAAAGAATTTTTTTCGAATTTGCTGACATATACAAAAAATTCAATTCGATCAATTTCTCTTTTGATGTATTATAATTTTAGTTTCGACCAAAAATGTCAAAGATATGACAAAAAATGTAAAATGGCGAACTTTTGTGTGAACAAAAAAAATTTACATTTTACTGTACATGTAGAGTGTGTTGGCTTAGCGATCTGAGGTTCCTTGGTTCGAACCTCAGAAAAAGTGATGAAGGATTGAATCAACAATTTTTTTTTCAAAACGCCTTGCAAAATACTTAAGATTGGGAGAGTGCGACAAACTTTTGCTCTGATATGATATAGTCTACATACGAGTATGTTGTAATTGCTTTATTTTTTAATATAGATATGTACTTGTGCAATTAAAAAAAAAAATTTTATTTTTCCTTTTTTACCTTTTATTAATTAAAATTTTTTTTTTTTTTACTTATTTACTTATTTTGCGTTTTGGTCTGTTTTCACTGAACTTTGATCTTTCACTTTCTTGCCACATAATGTGACTTTCGCCACACAATTCTTTAAATTTTGCTACGAATAATTTTTTTCACTGTTGGATCATCCGCATGACATCATTCTGTAGCTTTCGTCAATGCGAACACATAATTGCCATGAAGATAGTGTTGCCAAACTATTACAGCTCTGCGCTGTGGCAAAGTAACTCACTACCACCTCACTTCGTCCACCACCGGCGAAGCCAATCTGAAGGGCCGCAGGTCATACTCAGAGCAGCAACGCCTACAGCGATGCGCCGCCACTTATGACAACATTTCTAAAAAAAAAAACAAAAACTGCCGCCAACGTATCCTTGAAATATGAAATTCCGGTTTCAAACGAATTCGTTTGGTCTGACGCAAAAAACGCTTCACACACAGACGCGCGCGCTAATCCAAACGACCGGCAGCGAGACGTATTCACGTATCCACTCAAGGGCTTCACATTCACTACATCCGCAGCACTTGTTATGCACACAATCTATGTATTGTTATCCGATTATACTTTTACGCTTTCACCACTGCCCACACTGTGTCTATGCATGCGTCGTCGAGTCCTGCGATAAGTTGGTCGAAAAGTCATGACTACACTCGCACATACGAGCATTTAAGTGCGTATGTATAGGAGGAGGCGCGCGTCGGCTCGCCGCCACTGTTGAATGATGACTGAATTGTTCTGCTGCCAAGCCAAGGATGCGGCCGCTGAAATGATGTCGTTGATGGCCAACACGCACGAGTTCAGATCCTTGCCTCACAGCAGCAGCAGCAGCAAAGGGTTTTCATACGAGCGTCAAATGCGTTCGCTCACCACTCGTTCGGTTGCACGATGCTCTAATGCCGCCAGCACTAACAATGCACCTCAGTTGAATAACCGAACAAAAAACAAACAATAACAACAACAACAAACACTTTCAGCAAAAGCGTCAATGCACCACACGGTTGCCGTTATATTGCCGTATCTTCTTCGCACGCCGTCAGAAGACAGCGCGTTCAAATCTCGGCTGTATCAGAAATTGCACTGAAGCCACTTCGCATCCTGTCGTATCCTTTATTTTGACCAAAAATGTAGTTCATGCAGCTCGTTAAACATGTTGACACACTTTGGGCCGCTGCCGCCTCTTCGGGTGTGTGTGTGTGGGTGTGTGTGTGCGTGCACTTTGTGTATGGCATCATCACCATCGAACCGAGTGTGTTGCGCGATTTTTCGAGACTCGAAATGATATCATGCGACGCCAGTGACCGCAGAGACGGCTGCGAATATGTCTGGCGCCAAAGTATGTTGCTAGCAAACATGTTGCCAAAGGACTAAGGGACATATGTACGCGTATGTGCGCTAGAGAGCGATGTGTCTGCGCTTATTTGAGCAATTGAGAGAAAGCTGGAGGATGTGAGTTCATGGCGTATGCGTTCAGCGTTGGTGAAAAGCAAAAGCTGATAGTTTTATAGCAAGGATAATGGCATACAAGCTGTATAACAGTTATTATTTTTTTGCAGATACATTTCTCATGCTTGACTTTGTTCATAGATAACGACTTTGCGCCATAATAACTGGATATGAATGCCATAAACTGGCTGTAGTTTGTAAAGTTTGTGGAACATCCTACATTGCATTATTCAAAAGTTTAATAACTCACTTGCCGGACTTCAACAAAGCTTTTAAAGCATGTATTTTCATTTAAAAATAATAATTGTGTGTACAGGACGTCCACGCACTGTCTATGATTAAGGTGAACTTTGATAGGCATTTTAAGACATTTAAATTTAAATGGTTTACTGTAAATAATCGCAGTGAAAATGAAGTCTTTCCTCTTGCCCAACCTTTAGAGATTTTAGGACTAATGCAATTCTTTGTGATCTCTTAAACAAGCTAAAATTCTTTGAAGTAATTTTGAACCACAAATTTAATTGTAGGCAAAGTATAAATTGTGCCACACACTCCTACGGTTGGCTGGTTTTAACTAAAAACCCCGCAAGAAATACACAAGCCATAGATAAATACATAGGTTACTTAGTGAAATTAAAGACAGAATTGTCGAAATTGACCATCTGAAAGACTGATACAGCAGGTCTTGGTGGTATAAGCAAAGCAAATACCAAACAATTTACTATGGATATCAGTTTGTAATATTACACGCCGCAAGGCTTGGCATACCCATTAATAGGTGCTGTAGCAGTTGCAAAACCCAAGACCATGTACTTTTCGAGAATAAATAAATAGAAAAAAATTCTCCCGTAGTTCCAGGTGGCTAATTTTTAACATTGATCGTGAAAACAAAGGCATCTCAATTGAGAGCGTACACCACACTTTTCATGAATATTTGTGTATGAAAGGCTATCTTCTAGCGTTTTTTCAAACCGGTTTTTATCCGGTTTTTTCATAAGTTATATATATGGATTTTTGAATATCACATAAATCGTTTTGTTTTTTTAAACTCCAAACCCGGTTTTTTCGTAGTTGTGAAGTTATATAAATAAAATAATAGAAATACGGGAGCATATCGACTAATTTTACATCCTTTATTTTTTTTTTTTAAACGGCAACTACAAAGTTCTTAGCAATTAGATTAGACCATTATATATTCGAAATCTAAATGTATTTCAGAAGACTTTATATATTTAGACAAATGTCATAAGAGAACGGGAAAACCTTGAAAAATTGTATAATGCCTTACTGACAAGTCCTTCTAGCTCGCTAAATAGGCTCAAACTGAAGTTCTGTTATTTGAAACTATATATTGAAGATTATTCCCTTTTTCTTAATTTTTGTGACCTGCTTATCGCCTTATCATAATTGAGAGATTTTATTTTGAAACTAAAGGCTTTATTTTGAGACCAATTAAGAACAACTCGGTGTAAAATGTTGAATTATGTCTATAAGAGGCTGGTTCTGCTTACTGAACTCGAACATTAAACTATATTTTATATCTTTCTTAGAAATAATTGCATTTAGTTACATGTAAGTACGTTGATGTAGCTTTTTTCTTACTTGGAACAAGAACGTAAACCGTTTTTTTTTTTCAAATTTTGATTTGTCAAATAATTCGAATAAGATCGATAAGACCGCGATTTTTCACATTCGACCATAAATGCAACTGTCGCACCACTTCAAATGAATGTTTTTGCACTATTCAGACACCATCCGAACGAGTGGGCAAAACGATCACCAACGAATCTTACTCAGCGTATTTGGATAGCTTTCATATTGATTTCAAGCAAGAATTATCATATTTCTTATGTTCAAACCTATAGGAATTGAAATAAAAAAAAAAAATGGAAAAACGCTGGTCTAAATGTTTCGAGCTAAAAAGAGACTATTTACATGTGTGGAAAATGAAGCGTTTCTCTACCGAAAATATATCGTTTACTCAGAAAATTACTCATTTAAAATTTCCATTATCGACGCCAAGTAGAAATATTTTTATCTTTAAAACAAAAAAAAATTATAATTATATGCCGGGCTAAGGCACATACCACTGAGATACATACATATTTTCAATGAGAAAATTGGTTAATTTTAACTATATGCACAAAAAATTTAACATATTTGTTCAAAAACTTTATTTACTTATCTAAAATGGTAATAAGTAAAATGTTCTGTTTAAGAACAATACTAAACTAAACAATATTAAATATAAAAAATCGATATCATCATAAATGTATAATTTGTTTGCTTGTTTGTATGTAGAAAATGATTTGTATGCACACCAAACGCTTCGCACAAAGAATTTTAAATTGAAAAATGCCTAGTCAATAAAGCGAAAAAGTCTTCTTAGCGGAACAGTGGTCGACAAAACTTTGCTTACCCTGAAATATTTTACAAATTCATAATAATACGTATACCTATGTACATAATAATAAATAAATAATTAAAATAAAATAATTTTTTTTTGGTCAACGATTTAAATTAAAGTTTCAAGTTTTGTACAGAGTTCTGAATGATTTTTCAAACATTAAAAAATGTTCAACAAAATTTTCAAGTTTTTAATTAGAGCTTTTTGCAGTTTCGTAACCCATTTAATGCTATTCTAAAAAAGTGTAAAATTTCAAATCATTAAGAAATACTTTGTTTTGTGACAATTTTCTATCCGCCAAGGGTGTTGCGCATTTTTTTTTTCGTTACCGAAATCTAGTTTCATATGGAAGTGTTTGCCAAATTTTGTTGACTACTGTGTATTTGAGAGAGGCACAGCTTAGCGACCTAGTGGGACGGTGGAATGAATGGCTTAACTGCTGCTATGTCCATTTCAAGTACGAGTATAAAATTTTGATTTTTAAAAATTAATTGCTGGCGGTTCAATTGATAATCTTATTACTTTTGTCCTTTGTTGGTGGTTTTTTATATATATTTTTATTTTTTATAATGCAAACATACATAAGTACCGATTTTAGTGACAATGACGAAATGTTTGTTTTTATATGTAAACATTCACATTTATTTGATTGCGCTCATCCGTGTCAGCAAATACAAAAAAAAGCTACCATTTGGTATAAATAGCGCTTCGGGCACTTAATGCGCGCATTCGTTTCATAGTTCTCGCACTTGTTAAATCTCAAACAAACACACAAAAAAAAAAACTTAAAAAAATGTTGAAATTCGTAAGTCTTTAAAGTTGAAAAGAAATTTAAATGTTTAATAAAAATCATTTTCCTTAATTTTGCAGCTCCTTCTCGTTATTGCCGCTCTCTTCGCTGTGGCGATGGCTGTGCCCGTTCCAGTGGCTGGCCCCAATCCCGAGCCCAATCCACAATTCTACTATAGCACATACCCAGTTGTAGCCTCATATCCATATGTCTACTATGGTTAGAAGAAATGAAGTGACTATAGTAGAACTTAACTCGGTTTTGGCGCTGGTTTAGTGGTTTTTTCCAATAACGATTTCATAGATGGTTAACAGCAGTGTTTTGATTTAAAGGTGTCGCGGTCTTTAACTTTTTGTTTTATTTTATTAGTTTTTTTTAATAAAAATTAATGCATTTTATGTTATAGAAAAGTATGGTTTACTAATTTCATTAGTTGGTTGCTCAATAAAGCTGAGCATCTTATAAAGATCTGCGCGAAACTAAGAAGGAAAGGAAAATAATCTACTGTCGTTAATTAAATGACGCTATATTCTTTTGATCCACTTATGGATATAGTTTTTAGATCCTTAAGGATACTTCGAAAAAGATAGAGTACTATAACCTTAAGCTAAATTGCCCAGTAGTTGTGGAGACTTTTAAATAAATAATTTTATGGTGAGCTAGCAGTCCATTGTCCAAAACATAGAGTTTGATTTCAAATCGGTGCCACAATAAGCGCGAAGTTACGTTTGACCATTGCGAAATATAAAGCAAGTCCGACAGAAACTGCTGATCGCTTGTACACAAGATATTGCATGAATAAGACCCATGGGATCTATAGCGGCCCGTTGATGCCCGCAAAAGTACGAGGCGTTCATTGAAAAAGAACTAATCAAAAGGAGACAAAATTGCCTTTCAACCTGAAAGGGAATAAGTTGGCCAGCCTTGCAAAATTGATTGCAATTACCCAAGGAGAATGAGGATAGTTCAAATTATTTCTAATCTACCTGCCCGACGCTTGCTAGATTGAGACGGCGAATTTCGAATTTTTAGGTCAGTTGAATTGATACAGAATCAGTTACAATCTGAATTTATCTACAAGCTTCTGCGAGAAGGAGTAATGACGTGAACACATAATGCCGTTTCCCTTTCCTCTTTTCTCCTGTCAATCTTCGCAATCGTAGTTCTATAGAAGATTGACCGAAAATGTACGGAAATTCGGTTTATTTAGGACCGCATTAGACCAACCCCTTTACTGGCCGAGCTCGCCACACGGAAGGAATTCGAATGCTCGAGTATTTTTCAGCAAAGCAACGACGTCCAGGTCATTGAAACTGCAACATGTTCAGCCTATTGGACCAATGCTGTTTAAATAGACTAAGGAACAGAGAGTAGGACATATGATAGATACTTTCGAATCCAAAACGATGTGTGAAAACAAACATATCTGCACATCAAAAGTTTTCAAGCATATTTCGGAGAATAATTTTATTGTTAAGCTGTTATTTTACAATACTGTTTCATACCTTTTCAATCAAATCAAGTGATCTGCTTGTACAAATCATAAATGAATTCACCAAAAGCATCATAAAACATCTCGAGCCCAAACCATTCGGCCAGCTTACGCATTGTAGTGACCAGCCACTTCGGCAATGGAGTTATCTCGCATACATCCTCGACGACCTGTAGGCGCGTCAACATATCCGGATGCAATTTCAACTGTTCGTGCAGCTGCAAAGAGTTTATCGTTATTGTGCCAACATAGTTGTCGAAAAGCATAAAACATTCGATATTGAAGCGCACAAAATCGGTGTCGTACTCATTTTGCAAGGTCGCTGCTTGTGGTGGCGGCTTCCAACATAACTCTGGACGTATGTAGATCTTAAATTTGTACGTTTCGGCGAGATCGAAGAAATTTTGTAAGTCTTCATCGGTTGGTTCTATTGCATCATTGATGCGATCGATGAGCGTCATGAGACGCACACCACTCTCTGTGTGGTATTGACCGATGTGACGCGAATGTGTGGCACGTCGCCGTTGACATCGCCGAGGCTCAACTTGCATATCCAATTGTTGATCTGGATCTGAACTACTTTTGCGCGTCTTCTGCAGCGGCGCCGGCAATGACGTCGATATTTCCTTACGCGGTGGCTGACAACAATCGCCATTCAGATTTTTCATAATATTCGTAATGATCGCTGTATTCCGTGTCACCGTCTTCAAGTCGATATATTTATTACCCACAATGGTGGCATACTTCTCGAACACATTGCTGGCGCGCAATTCGGCCAGTTCCTGCTGTGTGATGCTGGTCATGCCGAGGTGACCTTCATTATTTCGATCGATCACATGCAACTTGTAGAGGTTATTGTGTTTGCTGGCGGGCGTGATGAGTACCACCACATCCGATGGCCATTTTCCGCGTTGTAGCTGTTGTATGATTTGATCCAAGGATGTTTCGACGCGATTGTTGCCCGTACGCACGTCAGTCGTCGGTGGAGGTTGAACATCTACGAGACTTTTGATGATCAGTGGTGGAGCGTCGTCGCTGATGATCGCGCTGCGTACGGTACGTTTCTTTTTCTGGCTCGCAGGAGTAAGTTCACGGCGTTGTTGCTTTTTGAGTAATTTTGCGCAGAGTTCACGAATGGTGTCACTCATCGGCTGTAAGGTGTTGTTCTTAAGCATTACGGCGAAAGTGATTTTTTACGTAGTTGCAACACACAACGAAGATGGAATTGGAGTCGAAAGTTTGAATATTGTATATCCCAACTTGGTGGATATTCGGAAATAATTGCAGAAAGAAAGAACATAAAAATAGAGAAAAAATTTTAAGAGCCAAAAATCAACACAAAATAGTTTCCATAGTTTTAGAACTTTATTGACAGAACGTTCAAACATTCTGGTTGTCTTATTTTCAAAGCCTACGAAAGGCTGCCATACTCTTTACTTAAGTCACACATACGCGTCCTTATAGTCCGGTAAACTATTTATAGAAACCAAACAGTTAGGATAGAGGAACATCGGAGGAAAGGTCGCTGGAGCGGAAATTGTGGTTAGATTGAGGGTGATTACTTGACTTAGAGTTTAGAAACGTTACCAGTTTTGGAGACCACGAGCTACTCCTTTTTCACTATTATTGTCCCAAAAAGAGATTGGAGAGTGGACGATATCGAGTGAAAGATTATTTGAAAGATTAATGGAAATTAAGACGGTAAAGTTGAAAAACCGTACTGAAGTTATTAGGATTCGACAACAGAGTTGCTGAAAGAGAGGTCCATCGGTTGTTATGGCCCTCAGCCGTTCTGTGGTCCTTCCAAGAGATACACGGCAAAGATCGGCAAAGAGTAATAGATAATCCAAGAGGTTAATATGTCCGTCCCGTGAAGTCTATGAAATACTACGCAATATCAGCAGAGAAAGACTAAGGACTCTCACCGGCTACTTGACAGGTCATTACGATCTTTAAATTTTCAGGTCTGGATTAGGAGACCTTTGAACATATACTGTGTGAATGCCCACGTATAAATACCCTCCAAAGTGCTTAATTTCATAAAGAGCCTAAGAATGGAGTAACAATTTAAAGGGTTTACTCAATTTATCTTTATAAATCATAGCGGTAATATGCCCTAATAAAAATTATAGATGGTGAATACAGCAGACGATGTAATTATGAGTTCTACAAGAATTGCAAGGACATCAACATAGAGGGACATATCAAGATCCGCTGACAAATGATGTGCCAATGAGTTAAAGTCCTAACCCTTAAAGTACTTGATGTGGTATCCGATGGTGATGCCAGAGGAAGAGAAAGGACTCCTTTGCTTAGAAAATACCAAGTGTTTCCAAATCACGCCAGTTAATGCACTAATTACTAGAGATCTTAAGAGGATGTTTATGTTAGAACACATCTTTTAGGGTGACTTGACGGCAGTGGCAAAACTCTCTCTCTCTTCCCTTCGACCCACAAATCTGATCAAAGTCTTGGAACGTCTTGTGTATCGCGCGATTGAATGCATAAGTTTATTTCGGAATACTCGATCAAACAGCGCAATTGACAAAGTAACGGACAAATGAAAATCTAGAAATATTTTAGTACTAAAAAATTACCATAAACTTTATTATAAAAAGCTAAGAAAACGGTAACAAAAAAGATGCATATTTATCACGCAATATCCCTAACTTAAAACACTGCTGTCACATCCACACTTTGAATGTGTATATGTATATGAAATTGTTATTGGTAGAAAGCGTTGAACCAGGTCCACAACCGTGTCAAAACATCCAAACAGGAAGAAGCGGCAAACATTTTACCACATCATTCCCATCCTTCTAACCATAGTAGGCATACGGATAAGAGGCTACAACTGGATAACCGCCATACACTAGTTGTGGATTGGGTTCAGGATTGGGTCCAGCCACTCGAGCAGGTCCAGCCATCGCCACAGCGAAGAGAGCGGCAATAACGAGAAGAAGCTACGGAGTTTATTAGTAAAATAATGATTGCTAATAAAATATTTACAAAGACTACTTGGTGGTCTAAAAACTTACCAATTTCATCATTTTGTTTTGATTTCGGTAGTAAAAGAGCGAGAACTAAAAATGGAATGCTGTTATTGAGTGAGCAAATCGTTATTTATACCAAAAAGGTATCAGCTTTGGAGTGGTAGTAATTCTTGTGCGACATTTCGTCATCGCCCACAAATATGGCACTTATTTATTATGCATGTGTATGTGTAAAAAACCGACAGCAATTTAAAAATTATTACTTCATCAGCGCAAAAGGTAGAACATTAAGACAAATTAAAGCTCAATAGGCAGCAACAAAGCACGCTGAATATTGCACGGCAATCGCAATTCGCTTACACAAATTAGATTACGTATTATGTGTGCATTCGACTCATTACCCAGCAATCATTTGTGGTCATATTGCTCACAAAGGAAGCTTCTCTCACTCATAAATTCAATTCTTTTCAATACCAGATGTATATTTTTTCTAGTTCCACAAGAATTGCCAATTGCAAAAACTTGTCCATCATACGGCAAGCCTCAGAGAAGTTATATAGACAATCGCAAAAACAGGTTTTTTGCGACTCTCCTGAAAAATAAAACTAATCACTATGGTCGAATACTTTTCGAAAATAAGCGAATAAATTTGTAAATAATATTTTTGCTATATTTGATGGTTAAATCGTAAATTGTTCTCTTGGAAGATACATGGATTTAACGTCCTAGAGATAATACCTAGAGGTATTACCCTCTACTACCAATCTCTCAAATTTTGGTAGGGTGTACATACATACATACATCCCTGCAAGCCACCTCTAACCAGTTTCCCCTGAAATACAATAAAATTCACACATTTTAAGTCGTTTCACTCGCATATTTAAAAATTGTTTAGAACTGTAGGAAAAAATGTCTTAAAGTTAGAGCAGTAATGTCTGTATCCAAAAACCATTGCATGTGTAAGAAGAAGCAAGAAAGATGAAAGAGTTCTTTATCAAATTAGGCCATGAGCAAAATAAGCATTTTAATGAAAATAAAATTATACATCAAAATAAAATATGTTTAAATTCCATTTTCGTTTTTTTATATTTTTTTTGTCACATCCTATGATTCAATAATAAAAGGTTTTGTAGTAAAGCAGCTGACTCTTTCCCGCATGACAAATCGGCTCCTTAACTCATAAAGAGTGTTGCATATTCTACAGTTTTCACTTGGAATAGTAGTATATTGTAAACTTCTTCATACTAAAAAAAGCGTTGGCATTACTGACTCTTTTATGTTCTTATGTATATCTGTAATTGTGTAAATTAATCTTTTTATATTATTAATTATTTTTATAGTATAGTTTATTAAACAAAATTTGTTGTTATTAACTTGTCCAGGTGGTAACATTAGCTACATGTTAACCAGAATATTAACTTGTGCAGATTGGTAACATTAGCTACAAGCTCACCAAAACATTAACTTGTAACGAAGGTAACATTAGCTAAAAGCTCAGCGAAACATTAACTGGTATAGATGTTAACATAAGCTACATGTTTACCATAATACTAGCCGCATAAAACGAAATAAGAGTAGTCCAGCTGTAGTTCAGTGAAATCGAACAATTATATAAGTGCGAAGGAGACGGCGCGTCACACGTATATGAAAAAGTGGTAAATATTTTCGCACAGCTAAAACCAAATAAGCTACATTTTTAACCGTTAACCAGATTTCTAGCTGGTAGCAGGGGTACAAGTCCATGTATTTAAGTATGCATATGTTTGAATGTACATATGTATATATAAGCATAACATTTTTTTATATCAACTTGTGAAAGAATACGTTACACTTCATTCCTTTTTTTATATGAATTGTATTTGCAGAAATACAAAAGCTCTATTTTAAAACCCATTCGTTGTTCACTTCTCATCTCCACTTTATTGATATATGATGATTGATGAAAGCGTATTACTGGAGTAACGCGCTTGCGCACCGCATAGCTCAGCATACACAACTGCACATGTGACAATATTCAGAAATCAAATTCTTTCATATCATTGATATAATTAGACACAACTGTCGGTTGCGACTTTGCCGAATCCTGTCCACTTAGCTGGTTATAAAACATTTAACAATTTATTTTTAACTTCAAAATAATAAATTTTTTTTTACTTTCAAACATTTAAGAAATATGACTGGCTTGGGAATATGCTTCAACTTTTGCAAATAGTTTGATATTTGGAAAGCATGAGGCTTAAAGAGAGTTACTGTTCCACTCTTCTTATTAGGGATTTTTAAAGTCACTGGCCTATGCCAAAAAGGCTCAGACTATTGAAACTCTTAAAACAAAAACAAAAAATTGCATCCGTCGGATACAAAAAGGTCTGATACACAAGACTCGCTTTTGTGACGTCACATGCAATCGTTAATTTCATCGATTTCTTACAGAAACGTAATAAATTACAAATTATGACGGTAAATCGTTTTAGAACACGTGATAAAAATGTTATAAATCTGGTATGGATTAATTTTATCGACTTTTTGTGTATACTTTTGGGTATGGGTGAGGCATAGACCTAATGAACTACTCCTTAGAGACGACGTACATACTCCCGCCTTGTTTATTATAAACAATCGTTATATATAGTTATAGTACAAAGCACAGATTCTAGATAATATACTACAGTTTTATTTTGCCGAAAAAAATGTGTTTAACAAACTTCTTAAAGAACATAACCAACATATATATTTATATTATATACGGAATAACTACCTTAAAAAACTCTCTTAATTGGAGTATCATAGGGTCATAAGTAGGGTCGTAATCCAAAAGAATACAAAAATCGAGAAAGTATGAATACGGAAATGGCCATTACTTCTTCTTTGCTGTGGTGTATAATTAGATAACTATACCGATTAATCAATATTACTGATAGTAGATACCAAATAATGATAGAGAACTAAATTACGTCTTTCTAATTTTCGCATAGCCACAGAAGGTTATGAACAATAGAGATGACGAGCGCATAAAGCAGAATGGCGCAACAATGAACTAAGGCCCGTTCACATTGTGTCAAGTTTCTTTCATTACTTTGATATTTCTTCTGTTTTTCTCATATTTGTGTGAGAAGGCAAAAAAAAAATGCAGACATAAAAAATAATTGCCAACTGTAATTTCAAGTATCTGAAAAGTATGAATCTAGTGTAAAAATTGGTTGTTTATAACCTGCTGTGACGTCACTCAACTGTCAGATCCCAAAAATGTAAAGCAACGAAAGCGCGCAAGGCGACATCTCAGCTCGCTGCTTCGTCAGTAGTACCGTGAAATCAGTAAGAGTGATAAACATATGATGATAATCATAATTATGAAAGAGATTGTTGCAAGTGTTTCGGTTAAAATTCTCAACTCTTCATGAGGAAACGCATAGAAAGAAATTTCTAGTAGAACCGTCAGAAATATCATACTTATATTGTATAATCCAGAGAGTCCTTTTTATGGGGAAATTCTTTAAGTAAATATACATACTAGTGTGCATATGTGAACACATATAATAAATATCGGTTTTAAATATAAATATTTTTAGAATTTTTTATTTTTGTGCTAAAGGCAAGTTTATATGGAAAAATTATTAAGGAAACTACAACAGTGGTCGAAGCGGTAGAATTTATGGCTGCTATATCTTGAGCAATGTTTTTTTTTCTTCAATAATTTTCACATAAAAACTGGCATTTAATTCAAAAGTAATTAGTGATAAAAAATAGTTATGCGACCAAAAACGAACAAACAAATAACATAAATATTTCTGCTTTTCAAGTCGTAAAACACTTAATGCCGGATATTTGGTTAATCATTCCAGTATTCAAAGCTAGTTTAAATTCAGTCATTTGTATACTTGAATGGATTGTGTAAATTCAATATGTTTTTAATTCAATCATTTTTAAGTGTAAAGCATAGAAAAACAATATATCAGACTCATGACTTGCACATAAATCAGCCAAGGTGCTACAAATCACGTACTTTTTGCATAATCGTATATAAAAGTAAAATAATGTTTAGTTTTCGAAATTAGCTAAAAAATGGTTTTATTTGATTTTAATTTATAAAATTGCATCTACTTCTTGATTAATTCGTTTTTTGAATGAATAACTATTCAGCGATTTTCTGTAAATAACAATTGAGAACGCAAAAAGCGTAGCGGAACTAAATTTTAAAAACTTATACAAAAATGTAACGCGCATTTGCTGAGAGAATGGCATATATCGAGAAATAAAATTACAAAAAGGCAGATGTTTTACCTTTTCATGGCAGAAATACCCTCGAAGGTTTGCCATTGCGTGCCGTGGAGTGACCGCTTTTAGAAAAAAACTTTTTCTATGAATTAGATTTTACTTCATATCGAATAATAACAAGCAAAGCTACCCACTCGACCCCAGCGGCCACTTATTTCTAAATAGTTCAATAAAAAAAATAAAAATTATGACACTCTTCCATCAAAGCAAATTTTTTTTAGCAGTGTTTTTTTTTTTTTCTTTTTGTAATTCTCGCGTTTTCTAAGCCCCTTCTGCACAATTGTTATGCACAAGGCAAACTCTTTGCACTTTTGCTTTTCTTCCTTAATTTGTTTTGGTTCTGCATTTTTATTTTTGACTTTTATTTTTTTTCATGTGAGTGGCGAGTGGCGGAGTACGTGTTTGGAAATCAAATCAATTTCAGCGTAGATTGTTAGACTTAGAAGTTGGAGGGGATGCCTAACACCGAATTGGTGCTGTTGTTACTTTTGCTATTGTTGTTGCTATTCACGCTTAAAAGGATTGTTTTTTTTTTTTTTAAGAAATGTGTACAAATGTAAATATGTATGTATGTATGTAGAATTGCGCTTATACATTTTGTATTGAACAAAATACTTTCATATTTACACTGAGTACTTATAACTGATTTGCAATTAGAATTCGAAAAGTGATTATGAAATTTCGCTTGCGTCTTTTTAATGGCCAAAATTGTTAATCGGCGTCATGGTGCTATAAATAAATACATATGTACATACAAAAAAAATATCTTTGTACCAAATTGCTATAATTTTATATTTTTTATATGGTCACATTAAATGCAACAAAAAAATGCTCAATCTACTTTTTGATTGATTGCAGAGGTGGGTAACTCAACGCAGAGTTGAGTTATTGAGTTGATTCCAGGCAGTGATTCGGTAACTCAGACTCCCATCTCCAAAAAATGTAACTCATTAACTCTGTTATTTCCCACCGCACTCATGATTCAATTGAATAACGGTGGCTCATTTTTCTCCATATAACTCTCTCATACTAGCTGCTTCAATGCAACATCGTAACTCAATGTAACTCAATTTTCATAGACATTTTATGTCGTGCCACCCCTCGATAGCTTTAAATACGATAATGTAAATCATTGTTAGTGTCGAAGAAATATATATGTTTTTTAAAGTTTCTGTGGTTTAATTAAATTAATAAAAATAATTTTTAGATAAAATTTTATTCAACGAACAGAAAATCCAAGATGTCTTGTATATTAAATTTAGAAAATATATATGTATGTAACCATGATGATATTTGTTTATTACCAATTCGTTTTTTTTTTTTAAATTCATATAATTATTTTTCTTCTTCTCCTCCAAAAAAAATAAGATTATTAAACAATTTCCTTTAATTTTCGACACAAATTACAACCCTGTCATCAAGTTTCAAAATATGAGTCGCATTCAAAAAGTGTATATTTCTCGAATGAGTGTAGCATACAAAGAGTCTAATGAGTTAGTTGAATGAGCTGACTCCTAAATTGAGTTGGAGTCATTGAGTCAACTCCTGTAAATTTGTTGAGTTACCCATCCCTAATTGATTGTGCTGCATTGCACCGATTGTGAAATCCCAAGAAAAAATAAAGATGTGATAAGCTAGTTTCAATGAAATTTCCTCTTGCAAGTACTCGAAATTTTAAAATATTTTTAACTTGTTTAAAACAAATTGTTTATGCCGCTTACGCTTTTTTGCGATTTAGGTGACGATATAACTTACAATAACCTTTACGCAAGACTCAAATATAAAAATATCCGAACTCAAATATTTGCACATAAAAATTGTTAAGCGGATATGAAAATTTTAATTGTAGAGACCAAACATTTATTCTACCTCAATATTTCCAGAAATGTGTAGGAGCAAAAAATTCAATTGCATAGTAGATGCCACTGCGATTTTGTCGACGATGGAATGCTGTTTTGAGTGTTTGAGCTTTGACTAGTGTTGCCGTTTTTTTTTTGTTTGGTAACCATAAATTGCTGATGTGGACTTGGGCGATCTTCGTTTCCAGCAACTATAGATGTTTAAATTCACACATTTCCCGGCCGTGTGAAATCATGTTTAACGATATTAGTTTTCTCTCTTTCTATCTGTCGTCAAGTTTTAAAACGAGCACACATGGCAATTAATTACGATGCCATATACTTATCTTATCAGGGCCGAATTAGGCACGCCTAATTAACGCAAGCTTAGGGGAACGCACATCATGGAAAAATAAGGAAATATATAAAACTAGAAGACCTGGCGAACTTCGTCTCACACAAAATGTATTAGAAGTAAACGAAACACTTTTTGAACTCTGTTGTACTCGTATTTAATGCGTTTTCGTAGGTTCCTAATTTTTTTTTTATACTTATTTTTCAAGTTAAAAATGCAGTTTTAATAAAAGTAATATTTCGTCGTCCTAGTAAAAATTAATATTTTATATATATGTATCTCGACTCCAGCGCTACCAAACAACTTAATTTTTCGCAAGTCCATTTTTCATTATGAATTTCATGAAAATCGGTTTAGAAATACGAAGAGATGTTTTTCTTCCACAAATCATATGTCTGAACTCGGACTATAAATACGATTATTAGTTATAACTCGCCTCAAGCGCCACCTACCGCAGTTTTCTCGCCGAAACAATTTTCCTTGGGCAAAGTCAATCAAAAATCAAAAAGCAAAAAAATCAAAATCAATAATATTTGAGAGCGAGGCAACGTATTACAGAATAAGCTTAATGTTCCATGGGCACTAACTCTGGCACTGTAAAAATTTCAACTTTATTGTTTTTTTTAATTGTTATATGTACTCGTAAGTAACCAAGCGAATAATAATTAATTATTATTGTCATTAAAAAATTATTGAAAATATACAAGTAACAATAATAATCGGAGTATTTTTTTCAATAAGTTGATTATTTTTAATTGTTTGATAGTTTTTACTATATCATTATAGTTAATCATTTGTTTATTTTTAAAATATTTGACAATTTTTAAATATTTCATTGTTTTTAATTAGTTTTTGTATTATTTAAACATTTTTAATTTGTTATCATTTTCAATCGTTCATTACTTTCAATTATTTCATATTTCATAATTGTTTCAAAGATATAAAGCTCTGTTGAGCAAGCAAATTGTGATAAGTCAGTAAATTTTGTAAAGAAAACATTGGAGTATATCTTACATAAATCACTCATATGTAGTATGTATGTACAATTGTATTTGCATATACATATGTGCATTGTGCTCTATAATTCGCTGAGTCAAAAATTTATAAATATTTTATTTGGGTAAACAAGATTAAATTCAAATAATAAAAAATAAATTAACTATATTAATCATGCTATTTAGAGAAAATCAAATATAATCGAAAATAATCAATTAATTCTAATAAGCATGCGATCAAAAACCAAATATTAGCAAACGTAATCAATTTGGCAAATAAATTATTCAACTAAAAATTTAAAGTAACTGAAAATAATGATGTTAATCATATAATTAAGAAAAATCGATAAATTAATAGATTTTTTTTTTTCAAAATAATTAATTAATTATTTTTATACAATTGCCTGTAATGGCGTGCAATCAATAACCGGTTACTTTAAAAATATCGCTTAATTAATAACAAATATAATTATTGAACATTACTTAACAGCGAGCTTATATTACACATGTAATTCGATTCGTAAAATTTTTGCTAGAATTCGATTTTTTGTTTTTGCTACAATATCAAAAAAATAAAAATTCTAGCAAATTGATTTTCGAATCGAGTTACATAACTTTTTTCATACATTCAATTATTTTGGGCAAAAATAAAAGTTTAAAAGTTTAGTACACGTAGACACTTTTTCGTAATAGAAATCAAATTAATGCAAAAACGCAATTAACATACTTAAGTGTGTATATTCTTAACTATGGAATGTCAATTTAGGTCATTTTGTTGTTCCCGGGATTTTCGAGATTTGAAAATAAAATCCCGTGATCCCGAATTTCACTAAGTTTTGATTCGTAATTTTTAATTGTCAAAAAAAGTAATACGTTTGTAATCGTTGTATTGTAGTAGTATACGAAATAACATTAATATAACAAAGAAGAACGATTTGTTGTAAATCGTGTATGTATGTATTTATTTGACACACATACAAAATAATGTATACTCCAAGAAGATGCACTGCTGCGCCTCAACACTTCTTGGTTGGCTTGTCGACAATAAGTTAAATGCTCTCTGTAGGACATAGCCTTTATCGCCTCATTGCAAAAACTATCAATTTATTTTACCAAACCTTCTGATAAATCGTATGCCTTTCGATTATCGGACAATTGCAAGCTGCTCGTTAAAACTTGATGCAATTTATCTTTGACACTTTCTGCCTTATCCACTTCAGGCACCTCGTTTATAGTTCTATTAACATCGCTTTCATAATAAGGCTCATTTTCTACTCGAGTGGGATATTCTCCAGCTCATTTATAATGGCGAGAACAAAACAAAGCTTTAAGGAAGGTAACAGGCTGTGTTATTTGTCGATGGTGAATTCTCTAAAGGCTTTGTTTTACCCTTGAAAGGCGAATTTTTATGAATGATACAATATTTGAAAAATAAATGCCAATTAAATTATTTGTTTTCAACAATTCCGGAATTTGAATAGACTTATCCCGGAATATTCGGTAGCTAAAAACGGCCGGGATCACGGGATTGACATGCCTAGTACATACATACATACATGCATGTACAATAATAATGAATTAATAGTTAACACAAGAATAGGAAATCATTTCATAAGCAAAATATTACCTGAAATGAATGCAAAATAAGCAATAAACAGTTTTGAAACTCAAAAATGCAAAGTATTTTTTTTGATTGTTGTACTTGTATGTACGAGTAGCTTAAATTACGTATCTATGTATGTATAAACAAAGTATCTCCAAATGTTTCCTAAAGCAATGATTTAATTTAAAAAACCAGAAAAAAAATTCGTCCATATAAATAGAACACAAATTTGGAAGCGTAACTCATTCACAATCCAACCAGCAATCCGCTAAGAGCAACTCAAAACAAATCAACAATCTAACAAAATGTTCAAGCTTGTAAGTGTTTCGTAAATATTTGGCTATACTCGCATATGTACATACATACATATATATTTTTGCAAATTATTACATCAGCGCTGCATAAGCACAAAATCCTGTGCCACTTAACAATTCAATAATCCGCGAACGGAACAATTATCTTAGTACGATTACTAACTTATAACCGGTCTTAACATTTATTCCCTCTTTACACTTGCAGCTCGTTGTCCTTTTCGCCGCTCTCTTCGCCTTCGCCGCTGCCGGCCCCTCACCTGTAGCCCGCCCAGCGCCATTGCCAGTGGCTAGCCCACACCCAGCGCCCGCTCCAGTGCCAGTGCCACAATACTACTATGGCGGCTATGCCTCACCGTACGCCTACAACTATGCTGCCTATCCTTACTATGGTTAAGTTGGAATGATAGTCACTGCCGCAAAAGTCCTTTATTAGTTGTAGAGTGAATTACATAAATACACACTCTTACATACATATGTACATACAAACACGCGTAAGTGTGCGTGTGTGTATAAGTGTATGTGAGCTCTGGGATTAGCGAAATTCATACGGAAATTATAGAAAAGATTATTACTGCGTTCAGTTGCTTGCTCCGTTGCATTTCCCTACTACTAGTTTCAATTACTAATTCACTCATAACATTCCACTCGGTGGCGCAAGGACTAATTGCTCTGTTGTTAATGGACCAAGGATAATGGATTTCGGATAATGCACTTTGGCAATTTTAATTATGTAGATTTAGTCTTGATTTAAGTTATGCTGTTGTTTGCTTGTTTTTTGTATTCATACATACATACAAGCGCACATCCAACAAATGTACATATATAAATATATGAAATTGTTAAAAATAAAATAACTAAAAATTATTATTGCAATGAAGGAATTGGAGTTTAAATAGGGGAACAAATGTTTCGAATTGGTCTTAAGTCAAACATGCTTTCTGTTGCATGCTGTCAGTCAAGAATGATAGAAAAGAAGATTGCGCCTTCCGGGGTATCGTTACTCAAAACTTTTCTGATTTGACAGTTGAGTGACGTCGCCACAAAGATTTTAATTTAATACAAAAACTTCAAAAAAAATTACCAAACCCAGAAAAATATTACCAATAGACGTTTAACTCGTCAAAACCTTCAAATTTTTTTTTTGTCGTTCATATACTAAGACCAATTTTTCAGTGCAAAATTAACTTTGTCATTTAAGCTGAGTAAGCTCAGTATGCATTTGTGCAGTCAACTTTAAACGGCCGATATTGAAAGGATGAATTTAATTAAATTTTTGGGTTATGACAGTCTTTTAGTTAATGAGCCATGTTAATAAGCAAATTTCTTGTGCAATTGTAAGAAGGTTAAAAGTTTTAAATTTTTTATTTATCTAAACCCTAAAAGAAACCTCTTTGAAAAAATTTACCAAATCCGTTCTAATATAAAAAAAATGCAGTTCTGCGGTCGCTCTTGCATTTTTACTCTTTCGCTCATTCACTATTGTGACGTCACGCATTTTGGGAAGGCGTAATCTTCTTCTCTACCATTCTTGAATGTCAGTGTTATTTGTCCATCTTCATGTGATGACCTATTTTAAATTATAAAATCTTTTAACAGATTTTATTCTCTCTATCTGCACTAAAAAATATTAATTCCTCAAAATAATAGAATACAGATTACACAAATGACTCTTAAATTTTTTGTTTTATATAAAAAGTCTCGACCAGGAATACTAACGCGTAAGTAATGTATCGAAAAAAATTTAGTACCGTCATTTTATTTTTAAATACAAGACAGCGAATAATAATGAAACAGCAAATTTGTAGACAATTGTGATTATAGAAGGAAATTATCAATAAAGTTTATCTGTAAACTTATATATTTCTGATATATTTGATTTCTTTGATGTTTAAGGTAAGGTTGTCAGCAAGAAAAACGAAGTCTTCCATGTTCATCATTAACAATTTTTAAAAATAATAAAAATAAATTAATTTTCTTGTGTTTATTTATAAGATAATGCAAATTTAACTCTATGTCAGAATTACATATTTTTAAATTTGGAAACTCCTCTCTTGAACATTGAAACAGGGGCGTATTCCATGCGGTTCCATGGTGTAGTGGTTAGCACTCAGGACTCTGAATCCTGCGACCCGAGTTCAAATCTCGGTGGAACCTGGACAAGTAGAAAACAATGGTTTATTTTAATTTATCGATATTGAAAATTAAATAAAATTCGATTATTGGTGATTAACTCCCTAGAATTGGAAGAAAAGTAATCAAATGGTAGGACACATACGGGAAGCTGCAATTTGTTTTAGTGAGTTTTTTGTTCCAAAACCTGACTTTGCAAACAAAAAATTGCCGATGTACATGTGTAGATTTCGTACATATGTATGTGTGCTCTACTTAAATAAATACATACATACATACGTATGAAAATACGTATTCACTATATAATGCTATTTTTTTTTATACGTGTTTTTTTTTTGTAAATTAAAGAATTCGTAACGGTACTAATATAATTTTAAAACACATAGTTCCGCTGGCATCTTAGTCAGCGGCGGCAAAAGAGGTTCCATGGTGTAGTGGTTAGCACTCAGGACTCTGAATCCTGCGACCCGAGTTCAAATCTCGGTGGAACCTTCGACTTCGAGAGTTGAATACAATTTTTCAATTATATTTTATATTTATTCTCTTTTAAAAAATTTTAAATTAAATTTTATATATAAACGCCGCTCTTTAAAATGCAATGTATATTTTACAATAAAAGAATATTGATATGCTGAACCAACTTTATTTTTTATTAGTTGTACAGTGCTACCACTTGTCGTCAATTGCTTTACCTAATTAGAGTTGTTTGTTGTGTGCGGTTGGTGTCTTCGATAAGCACAAAACAGTGTTGCTTACTTTAGCGCTGTTTACTTGATTGACAGATGGCAACGCTTATGCGGATTATATTATATATATATAAAAATTAATAGTAAATGAAAATAACTCTCTGAAGAAAAAATTTGCAACTAAAGTTTTTTCGGTCTTTAGCTGAGAGAAAAATTTTTATAACAACTTTATAGCAGTCTAAAATTTGTTATTGACACTGACTTGATTAAAAAAAATTACTAACTACCGCATTCCGGAGTATTCGAAATCATTTTGGAGTAACTCAGAATGCCCTCGGCATTGGCCCATGATTTGCTTAGGACTTCTTCACTACCACGTGGTGTTAATTTCGGGACTAGTTCAAGATTTTTTCAAAACTGAAGCAAGACAGTTTCGGCAGTAAAATGAATAATCATTAGTAACACCTTGTTTAAATCAAGCTCTAGCATTAGAAAATTTGGACTTAGCAGCTTTTTACTTCTAACAAAGAACATACGTTTGATATTCAAACATTCAATTGGCCGGCCATTATTTCGGCCACAGCTCTTGCATTAAAGCTGAGAGTAGGCAACATTGCATTTTACCAAAATAGCTCCATAGAAGCTTTTACGAGCACCTGCAACGAATCTATTTATTTACATACATTCATATGTATGTACATAGGTGTTTTTTGAACTTTTAAAAACTTTAATAATTTATTTACAATTAAACTAAATATAATTGTTACTTTGTTTTGCCAATAAGTCAAATATCGTCAAATAATGGGCAGTTGTAACCTGACAGTTGTAAGTTGACAGTTGTGGGTTTATTAATTGTCAACAACAACAAGTAATCAAAAAAAAATAAGTTGACAGTTAACAATGACGTTTGACTTTGACTTTTCGGTCACCCGCCCCACCTAGAGTGAGAACCAGCTGTATAATAACTTTATATGAGTATGCATACATATATGTATGTACATATGTATGTTTGTATTTTGTTTTGATTTGATGAACGCTCCCCTTCACCTCCTCCCTAACCGTTAAGTGATAATTCGCTGCCGCTAACAAATACACCCACACGCTGGGAGAAGAAACAAATAACAACAACAAAAACAGATTTTAAACGAAAATGGAAAGCAAAATGGACACAGCGCTTACTTCCTTCCTCATTTCGTTCAGTAGCTTTTGTGAGTTGTGCGTGAGTAAAGTTTTTCGCTGGCTTTGCCAGTTGCCAGTGAGTTCGCAAATAAAAAGAAAAAATATAAAATCTATAATAGAAATAGAAATTTTCAAGACATTTCATTGAAATTTAATTGCATACCTGCAGCGAGTAAATGTATGATTAAAAATAAAATAAACACTTAGAACTTTACAAAGATGGAGCAAGAAATGCGAGAATAGGTGCACTGTGTATGGTGAGACGGTCGCTCTCTTTTAACAATTAAACTTTAATTGTATTCTTGCATTTTAAAAGTGTGTAGGGGTGGGATTCGATATAGCGCCGCATAAGTTTGGTTTACTGTGGCTAAACGCGTAAACCAAATTGAAAAATTCCAATGCACACAGATGAACAACAAAATAAACTTTTGTTTAACTATCTTTTTGCAAAAATCCGTCCACAAATTTTAACAGAATTTAACTTTAAAAATGCCCTTTTTTTGCATTTTTCACATACATGGTGTTGGAATTTCATTCACTGCAGTTAATATCGCGCCACTAATGCATTCATTTTGGCACACACATATTACTAACACATTGTGCTATCAGCTTTTACTGTTTTTAGAAACTAAAACTATTTAAATACTTTGCATTTCTTAAATAAATAGTTGCATTTTTAAGCCCCGCACAAAAGACTAAAATTCTTGCCAAATGCATCTGTCAAACTACTGAAAACAACGAGCGAAGGAGAAACAAAATGGAAGTTAATATAACCCAGTAAGCTAAAAGTACGCGGAAAGTAGTTGTGAGATACGTTTCAAAAGTATATACACCACAATTAAGGTCTGTGGGATTTTTCAAAAATAAATATTTCGTGATGTAAATCGCGCGATTTTTAAATATATATTTCGCTATATATTGAAAATTTGTAATAAAAAATCGCGCGATTTTTTATTACAAATTTTCGCCTGCGGCGCTTTTCACTAATAAATATATATTTCGCTATATATATTTAAAATTTGTAATTAAAAATCGCGCGATTTTTCATTACAAATTTTCGCCTGCGGCGCTTTTCACTAATAAATATATATTTCGCTATATATTCAAAATTTGTAATTAAAAATCGCGCGATTTTTTATTACAAATTTTCGCCTGCGGCACTATTTACTAATAAATATATATTTCGTAATATATTAAAAATTTGTTATTCAAAATCGCGCATTTTAACATGTGTAATGAACTCACATTTTGTCTGGAGTTTAATAAAAAATGTTTACTGGGTAACTTTGTCTCCCTTTTGTATGGAAAAAGTTGGATTTTTGCCCATTTTCAAAGGCTTCCCTAGGGCCTCACCGAGGGTCTAGAGGAACCAGAGGGGGCTCATGGAAAAGTTTATTCTTTCCCCTTTCTAACGGTGTGCTTGGGGGGGTGCCACGCCCCCTCCTTCACCGCCCACCACCCCCTTTTTATGCGGCGCTATACCGAATATTAACCGTGTGTAGATTTAGTGCAATTCGCTAGAAATTTGTAAGTTAAGTACAAATAAAAATGCAACCGCGATTAGTTATAAAAAAGAAACGCCTAATGAAGCTACTGGTGGCTCTTGTCCTTACATTGATGTTCACCGTTTCACTGCTGAAATTGGTTCTCTTGCTTTGGACTACGTATCCAACTTGGCTATATGCGGACCCATCGCCGCCTGATGAGCCCACAACGGTGGATGAATGGCTGGAGCAGCAGCAGTTGTCACAGTACAAGCAACTCTTCCGGGACAAAGGTACGTTCATAAAGTGTGTGCCTATAAGCTTGTGCGCCGATGTGTGTGTGTGTCTCTCGGTGGGGTGCGTGCGTGGGAAACGAAACTGCTTATTGTTTTGTTTATTCGTTACCCTTCCAACGTCTCTCCGCCGCTTGTATGCTCCATGTTTTCTATTTTGTTTAGCAAATTTGTTTTCGTTTTTTGACGTTTCCATTTATTGTTTTTCTCTTTTTTTTTGTAACGCGAGCGAGCTGTCTGTTAAATTGGGAGCGCATATTCGCTCTCCCACCGATACTGCTGTTATCAGCGTTGCCATTATTGCCCTTTTTAAAATAATATTGTTTACCACTTATATAAAAATATTTTTTTAAAAATAATTTTGAATAAAAAAAATTATTATTTACAAAAAAGCATAAGTAAATATGTACCTGTGGCAAAAATAATAGAAGTACGACGTATTGAAAATCTCTATCATAATTTTAATTAACCTTGCAAAAAAATATTTTTCTTATTTATTACAAAACAATATAAATACATACATACAAACATACATGCAAATTAAAAGTAAATTTAACAAAATCTCATCTAAAACTTTTAATATTTTTAGAATTTTCTAAATATTAAACAAATATATGTATATTATAATACGAGTATAAGTAAAATGTACTTTTTTCTTACTTTTATTGGATTTTTTTTCACATTAAACAAAAAACAGAAAACCTTCAGCGAATAAATTACCTCAACTCTCGATACATATTGAGAATATAATTGGGTGGCAATATGATTAACACATAAATATGTATAGTATGTTAAATTTCCATATTATATTTTATACATTTTACAACAAAAACAAATTGTTTTCGTTTACTGAAGATTTTTGTAACTCATTTAAATTTTCTTGGGACTTCAAAACAAAGTAGGAAAATTGGATTAAAACCTCTGTAAGGTTGTTTTGTTGAGCATACAATTTTAGTATAATAAAGTGCGAGTTTCAAGGGATAAATTACACCCTCTGCAAAAGAGCATCACAAAAAGAAACGGTCACTGGAAATTTTAATTTTGCGGTATTAGAAAAGAAAAAAATTGAGATTTTAAAATTTTCGTTTGCATAATTCTTTTTTTAGAGAATGAACTGTATTTAAATTAAAAATGAAATAAACGAAATATAAATTCTTAATACATACATACATACATATGTGACGAACATATACTTTTTTTACATGAATTTTATTTTACGAATTATTCCATACAAAAAAAAATGTTTTCATAACTTCGTTCCTTCTATGAGATCATATTTTTAATTTTGTAGGTATCAAGAGGTTCCAATATACATATAAACAAACATTTACATCGTTTTGCAATAGACAACATGTTCATTGATATAATTTTCATATAAATTTTGTTTATTTTCTTTATCTTCATGCATATGAGATTTTAGAATTCTTCTGTATTGCAAAGAACAATTCTTAAAATATGTATTTCTGTTGAATAAAAAAAAATAAAAAATGTATATTACTTAGGTTCCACCGAGATTTGAACTCGGATCGCAGGATTCAGAGTCCTGAGTGCTAACCATTACACCATGGAACCATATATAAATATCGCGCATAATTTACAACTTCATTAGAAGCGGTGGAAGAAAAATAAGGAAATGAGAAACAGAGAAAGCGTTGCCATATTATTTGCGAGTTTATGTTGGAATAAATAGTTGGCGAATGTACCAATAGTCGTGGGCTTGAGCAAATTGTACACTCACGCATACAGTATATGTACGTGTTCATACATGCATACTTACATACATACTATGTAGATTTTAGGTGGGCCAACGGAAGAAAATAAAATTGTGCAGAAATTTCCAAATGTGCAAAAATTAAGTCGAATATTAAATTTTAAGTGAAATATTACACAATTGTCAAAAAAAAACTCGTTTAAAAAAATAAATCAAAATTTTGAAAACTTTAGTTAATAATTTATCTTCCACTATCAAACCGAACTGATGTATTCAGAATATTTATTATATTTTTTAAAACAGTTATCGGAAATATTTTTTTAGACCACTTAAGACGCATTTAATATTTTCAATTAACCCATCCTTCCAAAAGTTTGACAACTTAATTTGAGATGGTTTTAGTGTAATATAATTTTTTTCTTGATGAAACCTTAAATCCAATTAAATCGTTAAGTTTAATTTATTACTCGATTCCAAATTGTGATCTGTATAACGTAAAATATATCTTAAAATCATTTTAAAACCGGGAACCGTCCACACTAGCTAATTATGAACTGGTTTAATGTGGGATTATTATAATTATAATTATTATTATTATTATTAGTGCATAGTAGCGTCGCGACCTGTCAAGAACTATTCTGCTAACCCTTTAGTTGTCATTCCATCCTTAGGTTGTTTATGAAATGAAGCACTTTGGAGGTGATAGTCACTCCCCAAGGTGTATAAGCCTGTAAGCAACCTATGAGGGTCCTATTTTGTAAAGATTCTTTCTCAGCCTTCATTGACTTGTCAATTAGCCGTTGAGAGTTCTTATAACCTCTCTCCTGAGATTGTGTAGTCTTTGAGAGGATTATCGGGATTAGTTTTTATTTAAATCGTATGATATTGCCGGATTCTAGAGTTAAGTTTAAGAAAAAAATTTCGACGAAACAATGTATCGGTTATGTGTTTCAAAGCCGCACCGCTATACATATGTATATGAAAAAATAGCTTTTCAAAAGACGGTTGTTTAAAACAACGCATGTTTTGCACACAATATGAATGTATCCTTGGCTATATAGTTCGATGATACTTCAAAGACTTTCTTTGGAATAATTTTTAAAAACCGAATACGTATATAGTACCATAAGATTTGTCGAACATTTCCATTATTTCCAGAGAGTAACTTTGGGGCAACTGCCGAGTATCAACAGTT
Organism: Philophylla caesio; assembly: GCA_963971545.1. Classification (NCBI taxonomy): domain Eukaryota; kingdom Metazoa; phylum Arthropoda; class Insecta; order Diptera; family Tephritidae; genus Philophylla; species Philophylla caesio. The sequence goes on from OZ020609.1 coordinate 94,566,296, forward strand.
TACTTTATATTGAACGCAGCCCAATAATTTTTCTTAACTCGATGAACTAGGGATGGGTAACTCAACATATTTACAGGAGTTGACTCAATGACTCCAACTCAATTTAAGGAGTCAGCTCATTCAACTAACTCATTTGACTCTTTGTATGCTACACTTATTCGAGAAATATACACTTTTTGAATGCGACTCATATTTTGAAACTTGATGACAGGGTTGCAATTTGTATCGAAAATTAAAGGAAATTGTTTAATAATCTTATTTTTTTGGAGGAGAAGGAGAAAAATAATTATATGAATTGTAAAAAAAAAACGAATAGGTAATAAATAAATATTTTTTAAACTTAATATACAAAACATCTTGGATTTTCTGTTCGTTGAATAAAATTTTATCTAAAAATTATTTTTATTAATTTAATTAAACCACAGAAACTTTAAAAAACATATTGAGTTACATTGAGTTACGATGTTGCATTGAAGCAGCTAGTATGAGAGAGTTATATGGAGAAAATGAGGCACCGTTATTCAATTGAATGAGTGCGGTGGGACATAACAGAGTTAATGAGTTACATTTTTTTGGAGATGGAAGTCTGAGTTACCGATTCACTGCCGGGAATCAACTCAATAATTCAACTCTGAGTTGAGTTACCCACCTCTACGATGAACTATCCAATGAACTCAATCTTAATTTCGTCTTATATCTGCGCTGTCCAAAAAACTTGCCTTACTCAAAAGCCTTCTCTATACTCCACCTCCGTTCAACATAAAATTCAAGTTTCGACACACAAACTCTTAATGTTGTTTGACTCGAGCAAGTACCAGGCACTCAGAATTATTACAAGCTTACTCAATAAACCGTTGACTATGTAACCACAACTGCTTATTATTAAGAATTAAATTTAAATGTTCAGAAGAGCAGCGAAAGTCTCCAACTTCTGCAATTAACCAGCTAACTACTAATGAAAATGCAAATTTAATGAGCTTTAACTTCAGGCGACAAAGCAAGAAATATAAAGGATGTGAAAATATGTATGTATTTACATACATACATAAAGTAACCCCGCTGTAATAACATGTGCGATTTTCTACAAAGAACATTTTCTTCACCAGTAAAATTATTATCGGTTAGAATTAAACATTTGTTTGCATAGAAGTAGAAGTTGTTGAGTAGACCGTTGGATAGGTATACCCGGCTGTTCAGTGAAACTTTTCCAATGGCATGTCAAAGTTTAAAATGACAGTTGAAACCATTGACAAGGAAATGATAGGACTAGCACTGGTGGCGATAGGGACTATCTGCGAGCGTACCTAGGATGAGCCCGAATAAATGCTGGATAATTTGGTAGCCAACCCAGCACAAAATGTTTGTTCTGCTTTAATGTTAAGATCCTGCGCGATGTTTCCAGTGTTATTAACGTAGCGGCGGAGGAAATCTAATTCAGTATGATAGTTTATTTATAGCAAAAAATAAAAAAACAGCAAGATTTTGAATTTGCAATATATTCGTATATACATATATCGCAAAAATAATGTAAATGAAGTATATATTTAAATAATCAAGAAAAACATCCTTTTTGTTCACTTCAAAATGTGCGTCGACTACGAAAAGCTCATTTTTGACATTTGCCACTTGACTTTTATGTGCTTTCTCACGAAGATGTGCCGCTCACTTTTGTGGTTGGTCGTCGGCTTGAGCGGATATAAAATCAATGGCAAAAGTCCTTTACAATTCAGTTGTGTTTTTCCTTTCGTGGCGCGTTGTTCGTTTATTCATTCGTGCGGTGTGCTGCGTGTTTGTGCGTTGAATTGTGTTTATTTTTTATATACCTACATATGTACATAACAAATATTTAGTATTTGTTGGTAAATGTTTCTATTGATGCATTGGCATTAAAAGAAAATTATGAATGCATTCACTTTTTTGAAAATGTAAACAAAATATATACACAGACTCTGTTAAGAAGTTCAAAAAAAGTCTCAAAACGTGTTTAATGTTGCTCTTACTAAAAGTTGTGCTGGAAAATCGTGTGTGCTTTATTTAACCTATTTACTAATGCACAAACTTATATACATATTTACATATGTATGTATGTAGATATGTAGACTTGCTTGTCGATATAAGTATATACATACCTACACATGTGCAAATGTGGAGCTACACTTTTGTCTTTCAGATTCGCTTTATATTGACTTTTATTTGCAAGTTATCAAACAAAGATATTTCACGATTTTAATAAAAATTAAAATATAAAATGGAAAAAGATGATGCGTTTGAAACATACTTTCTTTCTCATTTGTTTTCTGAAATTTTGCAAAATAGAAAAATAGTACCAGCAAATTGGTCGCTGATTCTGTTATATCAAGGGAATGCGAATAGTTCTTATATTAAGCTACAATTTTATTCATACAAAAAAGTGTACTGACCTGCTCTGCAATTCAAAAATTTTAAAGCCACTTGATTTCGTAAATTTTTTATGAAGAATTGTAAATGAAAAAAAAAAAAAAATAAAGGGTTATTAATTATTATAATTAAAATTAATAGCCAATGCATATTTTATAGTTTTTATATAAAATACTCAGTAACCTCGACGGATGGAGATACAATTTTGTAACAAATTTATATTATGTTCATTCATTTTTTTATAACATATTTGATTGAAAGTAATATTGTTTATTTTTTAATTTATTTTAACATTTTGTTTATATATTTTTTAATAAATTACATTTCTTCCCTCTTTTTAAATTTAAATTTAAAATTTTTGGAGCCTATTTTTACTTTAACATCTATTTTTTCATTAAAATGCTCTATCTTACATTTTTCTCCCTTCAAGTGTATTATGAAAAATTAACAAAAATAAAGTCCTACATTTCGAAATTTTTCGAATTGGTAATTTTTATTATATATTAAATTTATTATTATAATGTAATAAATTTGTTTTCAATTTCTCTTAAACATATTTTGAACTCTTTGACAGATTTTGTTTAAATCTTCATTCGAGAGAAAATTAATTAGGTCCTTTCTCTATTGAAGTTTGTCCTTTTTAATTCATTGAATTTTATTCTATTTTTTGTAGTTAATTTCCCTAATGTTGTCTTATATCTATTGGTTTTAGATATTTATTTGTTTCGTATATAGTTTACCATAATAATTTCCGGTATTTTAATTATTTATTTCAGTTGTTCTTAATTTAATTAATTAATTTTTATTTAGAATGAGATTTCATTACCTTTGTTTTTTTATTTTTTACCTATTATTTGATTTTTTATTTTTTTTTAACTTTAATTATTATTTAATTTTTTAAATTGTACATGTAAACTTTTTTATATATTACGTTTCGTTTAATAAAATTAATTGTATTTAAATTTTTTTTTTAATGGTATTTCATTTGAACCAACTCATGTTTGTTTTCTAATAATAATTAATAACTTTATTTGTTGCTGTATTTGTATTTAAGTTCGTTTACATTATTTGTAATTTTTGAAATTAATTTAAATTTGTATTTATTTTTCTATAGTTTTATTGTTTCGGTGTTTTTTATTTTAAAATATTTTCACTTATGTATGTATGTATATGTTATAATTTTTTTTTTATTTCAAAGTTATTTTAAATTTATTTCCTTAATTAAGTCTTATATCTTTTGGCTATTCGTATTTATTTTTTTCGTATATATGTATGTACATACATACATATATAGTTGAACTATTTTTTTATTTGTTTTCGTATTCGGTATTGAAATTATTTATTTTAGTTATTTGTACTTTTTTTAGATGTGAATGAGATTTCTTTGCTTGGATTTTTTTTTAATTTTTTATTTAGTACATTTTGTTTGATTTTTTAATTTTAATTAGTTTTTTTTAATTTTAATGTTAATCATTAATTTATATAAATTTTTTTTTAAATTTTTAGATGTATACTTTTTTAAATACATAGGTATTACACTTCGTTTAATACAATTTGTTGTATTTTAATTTTTTTCTTTACTGGTATTTCATTTGAATTAACTCATTTGTTTTCTTATATTAATTAATAACTTTATTTGTTGCTATTGTTGTATTTAAGTTCTTTTACATTAAATGTAAATAAATATAAAAATATATTATTTCTTTTACATTAAATGTAAATAAATATAAATAAATATTAATTTAAATTTGTATTTATTTTCATATTTTTTCTCTTGTATGTTAAATTTTTTTGTTTTTTCTTTAAAGTTTTTTTAAATATTTATTTTTCCCGATCAATTTATTTGCTTTAATATATATGAACGTTTTATTGCATTTAATTTCAATCAATTTTATTTGTTATTTAAAGTTGTTTGCATTGTTATAGAATTTTATTTACTTTGATATAATAATTAATTACGTTTCGTTGCTGGGTATTTTTATTTAATTCATTAATTTTTTATTTATTATATTTTTACTTTTGATTTCGTGTAAAAAGGGTAGATTTACTAACAAATGTCCTCTGGGTTATAAAGATGTGTGCACTTCATTGCATTTAAGCAACCTTTACTGCTAATCCTTACACTTGCAAATGCATACATACATACATACATATGTACTATGTATGTTTATGTGTACGTTCACGTTGGATGTGCAAATTGACTTTTGAGCTTACCAAGTGATGCGTGCTGCCAATAGGCGCTTGAAATGATATCCAACTCGTGTAACTCTATCCGCAATTGATCCTTTTAAAAATTAATTTTCCATATCACTGCGCACGCATTAATTCTCGGTCGCTGACTAAGTGTGTGTGCGTGTGAGTGTGTGTGTGAGTGTACTGAGATGAGAGCGGGGAGCGCTTAGAATGTATGGACATTGTTACACGGCAAAGCTCAACACAATGTGTACTATACTTATAGGCGCGCGACCACTGAAACGATAAATGGCAAACACGCTCGATGGTGCTCTCTTTCATTTATGAAAAAATGCAACAAAAAATGTATATGCATGGGAAAATGTATCTTAATATATGTATGAGTGTTGTGATTAGTTGGAGTTTGATTGGGTGTAATGGGGTGTTAAGGCTTCTACCACATAATAATTAAAAAAAAAAAACTACCGCTAATCTGTTATGCATGACTATGTGTGACTACATACTCGTATATAGCTGAATCCGCCAAATCGCCGCCATTAAAAGCGCGATATTAATTGCCAATTTGTTTTGATTGGCCAGGTGTTGTACCCACGAATAAACGTGCATATATATACTTATTTTTGTATTTCTCTTTACCCTCACGCTTTCCACGAAAGTGTCCGTGCGTTGTTTTGGACGCATCGCATTTAATATCCTTTCAGCGTTGACCTCATTTCTACAGGCACGAGGACACTGCGATTGAAAGGGCTCGATTTGTTTTTAGCTCAACCCAGATTTTCGGGATATGCTGTGGGCTCAAAATATTTAACATATCCATACTTACATATATGTATGTGTGTATATACACATATGCGCTATGTAGATATGTATGTAAATAATAAAAAAAAATTGTATGTTTAAAGAAATGGAATACATTAACGCATACATTGAAAATATAGTAATTGACATTTCATATTGAGCTTCAATTAACTGTCGGTTAAATATTTAGTAATATCATTAATTTTTCTATGTTTAATGAAATTTGCACTTGTATATTTCGAATTTAAACTAAATTGGACTATAACACTGTTGAATCTTACTAGTCTGAAAAGTGGAGACTTCAGAGGGCATTTGAGTGTCTTACAATAACTTAATGCTGATGCAGTTGTCAAGATCTACAAGGTTATAATACTTGAAAGAGACACCTGTAAAGCAATTGTGAAAGCAATCATAAAAGAGTCTCAAGTGTGGTACACTGTGAGATCCAACGGGAGCACTGGGGCCACTGAATACCAACCAGCGCACAACTTGCTACGAATGTCTTCGCAGAAGGACAAATTTGGCTACAATCAACATCATGTCATGGCAACCCTAATGGCACTAAACTCCTTCAAGACGGAGTCAAGACTGATAGACAGTTGCAAAATGGGCCAGGATGACAAAGAAAGGGCGGACTTTCTAGGCAAAAGAGGGGCCCAACGGAGTGAAGATGTTAGCACAAAATGGGATTCTCGGAGGATGCGCTTATACCCCTTTGGGAGCGTCTATTTTCTCCATCCAGAATATGGACAACTAAACCCTCCAAAGTGTCTAATTTCATAAACAGCTTAAAGATTTAATGACAACTTTGCCCTAATAATACTACTATGCCCTAATAATAATAATAATAATTTTATTATATGACTTTTGGTAATAGTTTGACACCCGCGCCACCAAGCGGATTTCAGTAATAAAAAACCAAAAAATGTCAACGAAATTGATCCAATCGTCTAGTAAAACAAAGATAAAGAAAATTAAAAAGAAGAATAAGAAAAAAATTGAAAGAGAAATAATTTGAAAAACGAAAAACGAAAACAGAAACAGAAATAAAAGAATAACTATGAGAAAGTTAAACAAAAATTTGGAAGGAAAATAAAAATTAAGAAAAATATATATGAGAAATGACGTTTTCTGTTTAAACTTTTTTTATTAAGATTTTTTTAGGCTTCTTTTCATTTCTCATTCAACAAAAGTACTTTTTACAGAATTAAAATCGGTTGAGGAATCACGGCTGTCATATCTTTTTGGTAATTTTTTGAATTCATCGCCGTCTGGCGGGTTTCAATGGGGTATCTGATCGCTCTTGAGTCCAAACTTAAATAAAACCACAAAAAATATCAACGAATTTGATCCAAACGTTTGGTAAAAAAAAAATAAAACTATAAAGAGAAAAGTAAAATAAAAATTAATTGAAAAGCAAAAACTAAAACAGAAATAAAGAAAAATATCTGTGAGAAAATTAAATGAAAAATAGGAAGGTGTATAAAACTGAAAAATGAAAAATATGGGAAATGACTATTTTTTTTAATGTTTTAAGATCTTAAGAGTTTTTTTTCTAATTTTTAACTCAACGAAAATATTTTTTACAGAATTTAAATCGGTTAAGCAATTACGACTATCATTTTATAATATAATATAAAGAATTTTTTACAGAAATAAAATTCGTTGATCACGACCATAATTAATGTTTAAAAAAGCCTGAATTTAACTCTCAGCGAAAAAAAAACATAGATGAACATTTGTGCGACTCATTTAAAGGACGTAATAAGTTAAATAGGTTAACAGTCCTAATTTCCATAACAAAACGCAATAGTTCTGCTTTTAAAATTTTCAAGATATAAAAATGAAAAAACTAGAATTTCCATTTGAAGAAATTTCATTAGAAATTACTTTTGAATTACTTTTGAATTACTTTCAAAAATAGATTAAATACGGATTGAAACATTTTATTCGAATTGATAGTGATAGTGATAATGTATATTTTAAATTAAACAATTCAAGTAAATCAGTAAAACAAAATATTTCCAACTGCTCAATTGTGCTATATTTTTTTAAAGCAAATTTTTCTGAAGAACCTTTTGAGCATATTACTAATATAACTTTTTTCAACAGTATTCTTCTTCTAGTATTTATATGAAAAAAAAAGGAAATCCTAATAATGCTTTAGCTAGCGTTAATTTACTTGGAAGAGTTAATTATAACAGATTTTTTAGTTTGTAGATTTTTTTTTTCGTTTTGAAGTTCTTCGCCGATTTAGCCTCTCCTCCAGCCTACACATTTCTTTCACACACTTTCTTTCGTATCTTTTTTTTCGATATCACTAAGCAAAGGCATAAAAGCAGTCTAAACCTAATAAGACAAGCAAGTTTTGAAACTCGCATTCATATTACTACACATAAAGGTAATCTGCCTTTGTTATACTTTTTCAACTAATTGGTACGTAACTTTTGCAATCACTGTATGTAACTTTTGTTGCATGCTGCTGCAGTTGACGAAGAAAGTTTTGTTTTTTGCTGCAATTTCCGGAACTGTTGCTGCATGAAAAAAAAAAAAGATTTCAAATACAGCAAACGCAGCTAGCTACCTTTTGAACCTTGACCTATTTTAAAGTTCGAATGTGTACATATGTATGTATGTATGTATGTATGTGTGTACATGCTAGTTATATAAATTCAGTCTTTGTTCATTGACTTGCACTGTTGCACACACACTCGCACTTACTATTTAACATTTATCTGTGTTTGTAAATATTTATCCAGATTGGCATTTATGGATGAATTCCTTATTTTTATTTAAATTGCACTTCATTTTATTACAGGCAATTCAGTTTTCACAAGAACAAGAGTCACTTAGCTTGCGCAGATATTTTCCAAATAATTTACAAATATGCAGATGCATATAAAAACGTGTGTGTATATGTGCATAAGAACGCTGTTGTCAAATGTACTCATTATAAACTACTTCACAACTTGTATGCATGTCTTTTTTCCAGTTTGGGATTAAAAAGGTAGAGTAAATAAAATACATTCATGAATTAGGTATAATTTAAAATATTACACAGAAAAAACATTTGCTTTTTAAATTTATTGCTTTCTGAAGTGCATTCGACTAATCCAAAATACATTTGTTGCTTCCTTAAATAAAAATATTGGCTTCTAAAGGACATTCAGAAATTCGCAAAGAACGTTTGATACATTTTAAATTATATTTGACAATTCTAGAGCCCATATCATACTTTCTAAAATTGCATTGACGTTTTTTTTTTAAATAAAACAGATATTTTCGAAAGTGCTGCTGAAAAAAAAAATTATTTATATGTATGTATAAGAATCTAAAAAAATGTTTACTTATTAGAAGCGACTACATACAATCTTTTGGTATGGTATTTAAAAAAATTCTTATAATAAAATGTACACAAAAAACTCCTGACGGTAATGTGATTCTATTAAGAGAAAAATGCAAGTAGACTCGTTAATTTTACTCACTTGAAATTATTCCTATTACCAAAACATGCATACTCCTTTTTTTAGGGTTTTTTTAGCAAAATAATATTGAATATGAAAAAATAAAGATATTTTTAAGCGCGTGGAATGAAAGTTTATTTTAAATTTTTTTTCTATATTATCTTATTTTCAATATTTATTACTTCCATCCCCTTTGATTCACGTGAATAAATTTTTTATTTCATTCAAGGTTTTCTGAAGCCAGCTCAACTTAATAGAATTATTATTTAATATGCGAACTGTTAGCCGAAGTTTTATACCACATATTAGAGTTTTGTTCAAATAAATATAATAATTTAAAATTAATTTAAAATTACTTTTCAATAACAAAATTTTGAATAAACTAAACTTTTTTTCAATATAATAAGTTACATGTTTCAAGTGTATGCTGATTTTTCAATATTTTTTGCGTTACACAAATGGAGGAAATTGCCAATAATTGTCAAAAATCAGTGGTAATTTCTAGATACTTCAAACTTGCTCTTCATTATACTAAAATTAAATGAGCTACAAAACGGCTTTCTCACAAAAAATCTAAATTTTTTTTTTAAAATTTTGATAAAATTTTCGTTGAACTGCATTTTGTTTAAAGTTTAAAAAAAGCGTTTTTATGTTTTTTTTTTTCAGAGAATGAAAGTTATTTTAATTAAAAAATTTAAATAATTAAAAAAAAAATATCAATTGTGCTATAATTTGTGAATATAGTGTTTTTAACTTTATAAAGAAAAGCCCTATATCAAATTTTTATTCCTTCAAACGTAACTTGAAAGTTAAGCAAAAGAAAGTAAAATTCTAAAGTTGCATATTTCGTTGAATACAACTTTAATTAATACTATAATTTTTTTTTTAATTTCTATTGAATATATTGTGTGCTGTGTGATAGTTTTTTGTAGAAAACTGGGTTTAAAATGAAAACTAGTAGGAACTACTTGTTAATATTTTTCCGAAACTTGTAAATATTTTTTCGTTATTTGTTCATATTTTTCCGAAAAGCGCGTGCACCTAATTGCTTACTAATTAAAACTTATACCTTAATTCGCTACCATTAATCAACACGCTAAATCATTAAATTGCTACCTTTAATTCCAAATATTTATTTACTTACTACTTTTATTAATAAACAAAACAAAAAATTAATAACGAGTACCTCCGCAATTGCTTGGCATTGTAAACATTTACAAACAAGTTTCCTACTCATTTCAAATGTCCTTTTACTTATTGCGAGTATAACCATTTCAACACTAGGAAGTTAGCAAATATCCTTCAAAGTATTATTTGTGCACTCATTGTTTTAAAAGGACATGCATTCACACATGCGATACACTCATACATACAAACATAAATGCTCGTACATACTTTGCATCATAATTTAGGCAGTTAAGTAGAAATTGCCCTTCTTAGTTGTGAGTACCGGAAATTTGTAGTAGTTAGCCGACAATAATTGTACGTTGAGAACAATGTTTACATATATACATACATATCTACATACATATATGTATGTACCTTTAAAGATTTTGGACAGCCGTTTTGCCTTTTGCCAAGTGTCCACTCGATAACGTATTTGCACAATTTCCACACGTCCACTAACCAGCAAAGCCGAATTGTACGTCTTATACGAGTATATACATACATATGTAGCTGCTTGTTGGTTGGTTGGTGTCTTCAAATTATTCTGTTTTTTTTAGTAAAGTTTTGTGTCGAGAGTTTTGTTATGAACCGAGGCAAATGTATGTATACTTACTTGTACGGGCAATGCTTTGCAATTCACTTCACTGAGGTATAATAAGTAGGCAAATACTTTTGAAAGTTTTTCTAGCCAACCGCAGTGCGCTGTTCAAGTCGAAAGGTCATTTAAATTTCTTGTGCAATTGAAGAAAGGCGTTGCAAAATTAGTAAACGTTTGCTTGTTAAAGTCTTAGCTAATAATTTCTTTCTTGCAAAGGTTGATATAGAGAGTTACTCGCTTACCTCTCAAAGCAGCGAAACTGAGAAGTGTATTGCAAGCAAATTTTAACAATCTTACAGTCAGTAAAGCGCCTGAAGTCTTTTGTGCACCAAAGAAAACAGAATTTTAAAATGTCGATAACAAATAAATTGAAAAGTTAATTCAACTTTTTGGTGCCCTTTGATCTGATGAAATGTACACACAGTTCAACAGGCTTTCAGTTCAAGAAAAATTACTTTTTATACGAGTATGTACGTGAGCGACTGAATCGATTTTGAATGTGTTTGAGTGGAGCGCGGAATGTATCAAAGGTCTTAAGTGGACCCGCCAACTTTCATCGTATTAATGACATGATTTGACTAATTTTGTTATATATAAGTATTGGTATTGTTTATATATTGTTTTACAAAAAAAAAAAACTGCCGCCAGATAGAGCTGGATGCAAAAATAGTTTTAATTATTTTCGGGACTCACATTCGAAAGATATTTTCAAATATAGTAGTGTGCAACAAAATGATAAGATCAAATATATTTAAGAAATTTGACAATTTATTTTTCTTTAATCACAATTCTGATAAAAAAAAGTTGTTAGAGTTCTTATATAATAAAACCCTAAAAGATAGCAAATACTATATAAACGACAACCATTTAGTATAATAACAAGTGAGATTTCTTTTCGATAAATGTCAAAATTTTGAACAGCAGAGATCACCTGTTTTTGCAAAGTAAATTCGCAAAAATTATTACCCATTAACTGGAATACAAAGAATACTTTTTTGCCGAAAAAGTATATTTTATTCTAAAAGTTTATGACTTATCAAACCGCCTTCGTAATATGCAATTTTACAAACACATTTACCGAATTTTTCAAATCAGTCTTACGTTGCCAGTGGCTCCGAATGAATGGTCCTTTTCTATTTTACGGAGATTAAAGACGTATCTCGAGATATTGAGATTACAAAAACTCACTCTAGATATTTTGGCAAAGAAAAAAAAGGAGAATCGATGAAGCACTTCAAACCCCTGACGATTTATGATTCTACCGATTCAAATGATATCATAACCTATCGATGGCTTTATAAAAATGCATTCAACAATTTACCCAATATTATTATATCTATGTTTATAATGGATATTAATCGAATATCTCAAAATATGTAAAATATTCTAAAAAATTGAAACCCCCAAAATATTTTCAGATCAGCTTTTTCCAACTTCGGGCCATTCGTCATTGTCGACATATTGGCGGCCAGCTTAGGTACCCTGTCAAACGCCATCTTAGGTATACTGTCAAATCCAATTGTCAAATAAGATATCTCACTTGTTATTATACACAATGACGACAACTGTGTACAAAGGTAATAAAAAGAGAAAAATTGTGTTAAGATCTACAATTGTTTTGTGGGAGTTTTAAGATAATTTTTGATAAGGCAATTAATTTTAGTGTAGTCAAGCGCAAATTCGAAATGGTTACAAATTGGACTTTTGACATTTTTTTTACCGAATAGTCATGCGCAGTTGTCATCATATAAAAAATCTATCATGCGAAAAGCGTTATTAAAAAAAAGTTTCAAAAATCAATGATAGTTACTTTAAACTTCCACTTTAATAATTCTTCTAAAAATGCTTTAAATATTTTTTTTTTTATTTTTTTTTTTATTTATTTCCGTAAAATTAGAAACGTTGTTTTTTTTAAATAAAAAAATGGCAACTTTATATTTTTTGCATACATATTGACAGAGAAATATATTTTTCGAGCCAAGTTATTACTAAATATTATAATTATTACACAATCTGGCTCATCTTGGAAAATTGGTAATAAGAAATTAAAAAGCTTTGCGAAAACCTTATAACTACGAAAAAATATATTAAAAAGTCAAACAAAATGTTGATTTAGTCTTTTTTAGTACTTGTTTTTATATATTTGAAGATATGCGTCGTTTGGCATATGATTTGTTTTCAGACAGTTGCTTCGGAGTCTCATGGAAATTTTCATATTAAAAAAAAGCTGACGAGTCTGCTATCATTCCTTTTAAAAACAAATGAAAAACGCCTCGAAAGTTGTTTAAAAACAAAAAACACCACGTTTTATTAAAGTATTGATTTGTATTGAAAAAAATTTCTATAATAGTAATTTTATCCTCGTATCCTTGTATCCTTTGTTCACAAACCAAAGCACAACCACATATTGACAAATTTGGACAATTTATTTTTCGTCTTATTATATAAAATTATTTTTCAGAGTTCATTGATTCACGAAAACTATAAAAATCCATTTTTTAAACTTTCAAAATTTCTTCAAAATTTCGAACTTAAAAAAACTAAATTTTTTTTTAATTTTTTGTTATTAATTAAATTTCCAGTAAATAGAATGCTAGTTTCAAGTGCCTACAAATTAGCACTAATTTTGACGATTATGTTAAAAAAATTGCGGAAGACGGTCGGTCAACGATATTATTTAGTCTCATGAAATTTGCACATAATTCTACCAAAATTAAATTTTTTTTTAATTTCGGAACTTTGATGGCATTTTTTTATTGTAAATTTTGTATAAAATTTTAAAACTCTGTTTTTATGGTTTTTGTTAGAGCATTAGCTGTTTTATAATTGAAAAATATTAAATCAAATAAAAACCAAATAATTAGCCAAAATTTGTGAAAGCCAAGCGAAAATATTAAATACAAAATAATTCTAAATATTTCCTCCACTTTATATCAGTATTTTTGAGATTTTTATAGCAAAGCACTTATTATGAAATATTTACACACATTTTATGTAATCTTAAGTATTTGTGTTGAAACAAAAGCTGGAAAGTGTCTATGTGTCATATTTCTTCTAAGTCTTATCTAGCTTTCGAGCAGCCAAAAAGCCAACTAATACTTTTGGCGGTTTGTAGCTGTATACATATGTTTGTAACAACCCGCATAATTGCCTTGCCAACGGCCCAAGCCGCCCACGAAACGGCCAGCAAAAAACCTTCGGTACATTAACAAAATGTACAAAGAGCCACCAACGATGCTGTGTGCTGCACTTGGCTCATAATGAGCTATTGTATTGCAGGCACTTCACAAAATATCTGATGCATTTGTCGTGAGCCAGATATTCTATACTTAAATATTTGCTTATACTTTATATGTATGTATGTATAGTATATGTGAACACATTCGATGCTGGCACTGAACTGGCACTGTGTGCATACAACTTGGTGTAGATGGGCAGCTAACAAGAGACAACAAAATAATGTGAACACTCACGAGCAAGCAGCCTGTTAAATGTACGACAAGTTTACCAATGAGCATTGCGACGACCAAGCGGCAGTCAACGTCGACCACAACATGCACACATACATACATACATACATACATACTCGTACATAAGCAAAGCATATTTATTGGCGCATAAGCCAGAATGACAATGTCACTAGCAGTCGAGTCGAGTCGAAAGCACAAGAAGGACATTCCACTACATAGTACATATTTATAGCTGCACTAAACTGAGTTGAGTTGAATGGCGCTGAGGCAGCATCATTGCAATGAGAACAACGTAAATAAATAATTTCATGATTAGGTTACAAATGTGTGCATCTAGGCGCACTGAGAGGCGGACGGTGGCCGACTGGTAAGGCTGGTGAGTGAGTGAGTGAATGAATGGTTGAATCGAGCTTTTTGTTTTTTGGGATATTTGACATTTTTTTTAATTTTATGATTTCGCCATAACATAACCTTAAACATAGACATTTTGGCACTGCAACGACATAGCTGTGTTTCGTTTGTTAATGGCCATTAGCAGCAATGGAGGGGAGTATTTTCAAAACTCTTAATCTTAACATCGGAGTAAGACTATATTCTATGAGAATCTGAAAAGTCTAGTTATATATGTATGTAAACAGCTGTTTTCTTTTGAACTTAATTCCACTGGAATTGTACTGCTAAATTAAGGTAACAAAAAACAGATATCAAGTACCTTTGGAAAGCCCTTACCTCTCACACCGTCGAACAATTTAGTAATAATGTTATAGATTGGCTATTAAATTCTTATCATTTACTATACTTCTGAAACTAAACTTCTAAGTGTTAATCTAGATATAGGAAACTGAGATCGAGGAAGGACGTTGTCCAGCGTTATGAGGACGATTTTATACAGCCATTCTTGAGAGAGAATCAATGGTAAAAATGCGGTTTAAATCCAAATATCTGTCGACGAGTTTATACTGTTTTGACTACTGAGCTGTACGAGTTTAACAAGAGCATAGACCTAGTGCAGTGAAATGAAATCCAGCAGCTTCAGAGTCGACACAAAATTGTAGGTCCCTCCATTTTGTTGTAGAATATAAAGACGCACACCACAAATGGTAGGAGAAGTTCGGCCAAACACTGAGCTAAATAGTGTAAACGCCAAATTATTATATTATTATTAATTAAGGGATCCAAGCCCTCCAGCCGAGCGCTGAACTAAAGCTCCAAATCTTAATATACTTTGTAATATACTGAGGAAAGTAGCAATAAAATATATTTTTTGATCTTTTGCAACAGAATCTAATGAGCCATCAGTTGGCGGCTTTTGCTGCACTTCGGTTAAAACAAACATGTTACTGAAAATCGATACTACAGCGTTATTCCTGTATACAAAACAAATTTAGTTTTCTTCCGTTGCTTTGGAACTCTGCTTTCGTAAACAAATGTATACTTAAACTAATGGTATTTGTGGTTTTCTCAATTGTATCCAAACTAATTAAGCTAATGGTAGATTAAAATATACTCCGTAACGATTTTAACCGCATTTGAAATACCGCTCATGGATGTAGAGATGGTAATTATGAACATGCGGGGAAGGTTATGACCAATCAGATACTTGCAGGAAAAGAACACATTGGCAAGACTTTCAGCATTTGCAAACTGCTTTTGAAGGAAAGTACCAGTCGGATCTATAGACAAACTTGCTTTTGTTGGGATCGAAGAGATCTAGTAGCTTATATTTACTCTGAGGATAAAAAATATTAATCATACAATTGATTGTCGATGATTCGAGCAGTAAGTTACGACTTGAAAAATTGTTATTTAAGTTGAAACTTAAGTGTTTGTCCACAGTCACACTTAGCTGCCTACTAGTCATCTTCACCGGTCCGTCTTTGTTTTGAAATTTCAGCTGCAAGTATCAAAATGAATTGAACGTGTTAAACGTAATTTCAAGCTTTTTCGAAACAATCTCAAAAAATAAAATCAAAATTTAATTTGACCACCTTGAAAATTCCTAACTTCCAAAAAACTGTCAGCTGAAATGAATGAAGGAGGCTCAACTTTCGTTATCTCTCACAGCTTGTCGCAAGAACGCAAAAAAAAAAAAATA
Source organism: Philophylla caesio (assembly GCA_963971545.1). NCBI lineage: Eukaryota > Metazoa > Arthropoda > Insecta > Diptera > Tephritidae > Philophylla > Philophylla caesio. The sequence goes on from OZ020609.1 coordinate 94,582,478, forward strand.
AATATTTAAATCGCTGTGCGGGAAGATCTTTCTTTTGTCAGTAGCAAGGAATCGCTGCATTTTCTTCAGCTTACACATTTTTTGTTTAGTGTTAAGGTGCCATTGGAATCTTCGCGTACGTGCGTGCGATTTCTCAGCCTCCCACCGCACAGCAAGATTTCACGAAATACGAACATAAACGAGTAATGCTGATTGTATTTATTACAATAAATTTAAGTGTTTCTTCGCATGTTTGTCTTTCTTTGCTTGTTTGCTTAGTCCTCGAATACTATCACTTTCATTGCTTTTGCTGTCAGTTAGTATGTTTTCTTTGTATTTATATTTGGAATTGTGCGTCACCCGCTTGGTCGATTGTTCAGTTAGTAAAAGTTTAGTTATTTTATGCGTACGTTTCATTTCTTTTGACATTTCTTGGCAAACACAGTGTCGAGTCAGCAAGTCTGCGGCGAGACGACGAGGCTCCCATCGAAAATTCATTGAATATCTGCGCGCGTGCGAATTGTTTGTGTGGGCGTACTTGTCTTATTTCATGTTTCATGTTTCATGTTTTTTTTTTTTTTTTTTTTTGAGTCTCTTGCGAGACATTCCTTGCTACTGGCAGTGACAGCTCCTGCTGTTAGCTACCAGTATAATATGTATCCACCTTCTTTCGCTAATAAAGATTTTAGCACAATGCACAACCGCTTTTCAATCTTCTGCTACGCTCCCGCTGCATGCTTGTTCCTTGTCCATCGCCAAAATAAACTTCGCCAATTTCGCGTACAAAATTTTTTGCTCTGGCCACTAAAACAATTTCATTATTGCCTTTGTCAGTGTCAGCATCGTTGCAGTGTCATTTACAATGACTTAACAATATTTCTTGTTGTTGTTTTTGTTGCTATTGTTGCTTGGCTTTTGCGCTTACTGCTCGTTAATTTAATTGTTGGCTGTGACATTGACACCGACGGCTTGGCTATTGAGCAGACAATTTGGATTCCCTTTCAACATTTTTTATTACCTAAAATTTGATAAATTATGGTGGGTGCAATTTAGGGAAATATTATTAAATTAATTTGTTTAACCACTGCAGTGCATTCAGGGTTTAACAATAATAATAGCAACATAGACATTTTTAAGGTTTCACAGAACTTTTTTATAAGCAAATCAAATTCTTGTGCTCCACCCTTTAAAGAATTAAATCACTGTTTTAAAGCTCCTTGTTAAATAACTCTACAAATTTCGAAGAACCTATCTCGCAAAAGAGAGGCTGCACCTTTTAATTTTCATCAACAACAATTTCACACAACAAATCATCCGAAATGAATGAGAGACTTTTCAAAAATCGGAGATCTATATGAGAGTTACTCAAATGGTAAGCATTATTCTTGTTTTCTATGCTCTCAGAATCTTGTCTCTCTCAGTATAGACTAGAGACTACTCAGCATAGTATTATCAGCTGCAATTCTCTTCCCGTTGATGACTCTTTCAACTGCTCTCATATTGTGGTTTGCTTCCTGCGGAAAGAGATTAATATTCATTTGAGGCAGGAAACCAAAACATTATGAGCATTGGACGTCTTATATTCCTGATTATGATAACTAGAACCTGAAAAGTAGTATGTTTGGTAAAAAAATCTTTTTCTGAAAACAACTCGTAATGAACTATAAATAGCTAACTTCACCGAGTTCCGAGAGATAATGGAAAGGTAAAAAGTATGATTATGGCAGACTGGTAAACCTAGAAAGTGTTTCCATGTACATTGTACTTTAGACCTTGGCGCATAAAAGGGTTCAAGGAAACAGGCCACTGTAAAATGTCAATACAGACAAGCTTCTTTCTGAAATTAATCTGAAAAACTTGTCAAAAGACTCAAAATAAAATTTGCCTGTCCTTATAACATCAGTATTAAAAATGCGCTTTAGTGCTTGTGCGGAGCTTGTGCAAAGAAAATGGTCGGTACTTTTGGTATTCTTCTGGTATTGGCTCAGGTCAAAATCTTGCCGCATGGAAAAAGACTACTTAACGGTCGGTAGAACGCTAGCCGACGTGTAGCCAATAAATTCGCTACTCTTCTTCCACTGCAGTACTCAGAGAGCATTTAACTTAAAAAAAAAGTCGTATCAAACTCGTATCTACTGAAGAAAATTAAATTATGGACGAACGCAACGAAGATCGCCGTTCACAATATTTTCAAACTAGTGATGGCAAAATCACTCTCTATATCCTTTGAGTAAAGAGAGGTTGTAAGCCTTATTTTAAAGAGCTGGAATGTTGAATAAAGATCTGAATAAAAACATACAAGAATGGAAGCTTACGAAGCGAGCATTTTTTATACGAAACTTAAGTTTTCCTACATATAAGTATCGTAGATTGGTTTAAAAACTACAAAAAACAAAGTTAAATCCGAGATCATTTCGGGACTCTTTGAATACTGTACAAAATAATTTTGGACTATTTCAGTAAAAGGTGCGACTTGATAAAGAAATTTCTTGTGAACTCAGTTCCCCAATGTTAATTGGATTTGGATTTTGTCTAAAATGTTACAATTCAATTACACACATTTGATTTTGCGATATTTTCATGAAAATGAATGCATACTCGTACTTCAAGTACTTTGTTCTAACAACCACAAATGTTTTGAAACCAGTAAATTACACAAAACTTGTTAACCCATACCAATTAATTCTTTAGTCCGTCCTTTCCAAAAATAAAAAAATAAAAAACGCTCAACATTCAAAGTGATTCAAGGCAGTACAATTATTAAAAACCAAAAACCAAAATCAATAAAAAGCTCAAAAGAGCTTCGTCTCGAAATGTTCGCGTTTTCAAGCAATAAACTAATTTTAGACTTTAAAACTGAATATTGAAAACATGGTACAAACTGTATACATTTTTAATTGCACGTGCGTACGTACCTAGCAATACATGAAACTCAATCAAAACTCGACATACATACAAAATAAAAATCGATAAAACAACGTGTTCAAATATACTATACGTAAAATAAAAAAAAAATTAAATAACAAAAACAAAAAGTAAGCACAAACAAAATGTGGACGCCGGAGTCGGAAATTAATTCCATTGCAATGGCCACAACGATGCGTCATTCGCAGTCCTCATCATCAGGTGAGTTTAAAACGCAAAGAAGTTGTGTGAAGGAAGAGATTGAGGCGATGTAGATGGTGAAAAGGGTTAAAAAACAAAATTATATTTAATACATGTACTCGTACATATGCAACCACAATCAGAGTGCAAATAAAAATTCTCCAACATTTTTCAAACAATTTACCAAATTGGAAAAAATAGTAAAAACTTTTTATCAGTTAAATATACATACATATGTACATACATATATTCCTAGGGTTTTTCGGGATAGTTTTTTTTTGTTCTTTTTTTAAGGTATTGTTCATAATCAAAAAAGTTTCGTGAATCGAAGTTTCAAATTAAATTACAGATTTTCAAATTTTTAAATTAAATTAAATTTTAAGAACTTAAATAGATTTTAAATATGCGGTTGTACAGCTCATTTAATTTAAGTAGGTACAATAATCTGTCAGTTTGTAGTAACCGGTTATTTTCGAAATATTATTTATTTTTTTATTTTTGTCATTCTTACTTTTTTTTTGTATATACATAACTACATATAATTATTTATATATTTTAAAAGTAAAATGTGCAAGGCGGTTGGTAAGCAAAATTATTACAAAAATTTTAAAATATATACATACTATATATTTTTATTCAAAAAAATATCGAAAAAAAAATATAATTATTAACACGAACAATTTCCAAAAATCTTTATTTCATTTAAGGCACATTGATCTTGGAAGTTTAAATGCGTAATTTCCGCGCAAAAACTACTTACTTTAAATGCAAAGATTTTATTTTGCAAATACTCGAAATCAACTCATTTAAGAAGTTCAGCATATAATTGCTATTGAAAATCGATTATTTGCATGGTTGAAGTATAAACTGATTTTACAAATTTATAAAAATAAAAATTCTTTCACGTAGTTAACAAAAAAAAAAAAATATTTAAATCTTTTTTAATTACTTTAAGTTTGCAAAAAATTTTCAAAGAGACCATTTAAAAAACAAATATATGGAAAAACAGAAAAATTAACGTACATATATGAAAAGAAGTGAAGTTATTAGATTCTCTGATGAGTCCCTTAAAGAAAATCCTTGTCAGACATCAAAAAGCATGTGACCTGTGCTGTAGAAGAGCTTTTTCTGCAAGAATGGGCGGTGCGCTTGATGTCTTGCTGACCCCATCATCAGTTTTATCTCTTCATATGCAGGCAGGCTTTGAAGTATCAGCGCTGGCAAATGGCAACCATTTTTCTGGCGAATGGAAGGCCTAACGTCGCGAAAATCGTGACTGTCCTTACAGGGCACTGGCCGATGGGAACCTACACTATGATTACTGCAAGAGCTGCAGGAATGAAAATGAACAAGAGACAAGAGTTAAAGTCCTTCTGTGCAGATGCCCGGCTCTAATGAGGAAGCTTAAAGACAGTATAGGGCCGATTAAGTACAATTTCCTGCAGGATTTCAGGCATACAGAGCATCAACAACATTCTGAAGTTCATCAACTGCGCTAGTTGGTTGTATCGCTATAACCCGGGGTTCTTTAGTATCAAAACGGCTTTTAGCTGCTAACAAAACATTAGTGTTGGCTCAATCCCGAACACAAACTTACCCCATGTGGGATTCCCACTCAAGGGTGCCAAACTAACTTTAGGTCACTAGGAAAATTTTTATATCATTTCACGCAAATATCTCAGGAACTAACAGATCAATAATTTTGTGCAAATGTACACATGAAGACCTTTCATTTGATATATATTTCATTTCTTTAGCTATTTTAGTTTAGTCAAGCTAAGCACCGACTTTCAGAATATATATATATAGTTATATATATTGATAATTATAAAGAATCCCTTATTCTTGCGGAGGATATTTTGATTTTCTGATAATCTAAGCTCCGAATAGTCCCAATTTCAGAAGCTGTTAAGGTCTCTTTTAGAAAACTGCAAATACCTGTGTTGCTCTGGGTACGCAGCTATAGTCAGTCAGTTTTCTACTTTAGTACTGAGACGTAGAATTGTGGTTTTGTTTTCTAACAGACTGCAGACGATAATGTGACTGGACGGGCGCCATGAGTTATGAATTTGTCGATCTAATACGAAGCTAGACTTTCTCTTGGTTTGTGGCGCAACGATAAGAATTTCAGACCTCTTTGCTTTCGATTCTAAGCGAAAAGTGAAGATATACGCACAACCTCTTACGAAGCTCGGTAAAAAGTTTCTATACCGCCAAAAATTGGAAAATTGTTTTTTGTTTTCTTTCTGAAATAAACAAGCGTTACTTGATGCAATTAAGTTATTGAACTATAAAACAAAGTTTGTAGTGGCAACTAATATGTAGTACGGGAATATAGGTTAGGATTTAATTCTAACGAGTTGGCTGACGAACTATGGTCATTTGGAGCAACTTATTACCGCAGTCATTTTTAGAGCCAAGTTAACCGGAGATTTTCTGGTATTTCAATGACCTCATAAGCAAGGCTACCAGCCAGAGGTTTGTGCACAATTGTTCCATGTCAGATAACAGTTGTAGTTGCATTTATTCTTTTTTAGAAGGGAAGTAAGGAGTTGCGAGCACTGGAAAATTTTCTTACAGGACACAATCTATGGATTCAACGTTTGGTCTACACAGGCATCATCGATGATGCAGAGAATGCGATCATTGGACCGGGCGGGTGTTAATAGTAAAAAATTTTTGCACCTCAGCCCTCAAATACACAATAGACAAGTACATATATATATACTAATGTATATTGAAACGATTTTCCGTCAACCCTTATCAAATTTGGTTTTGTGACATACCGGTTTCGGCGTTGTGCCATCTGCAGTGTCGGTGTGTCACAAAACCAAATTTAACAAGGGATGACGGAAAATCGTTTCAATATACATCAAATTTCCACACTGTCAGAAATGCTTTGGAATAATCGATCTCAGTTTTTCTGCGTAGCACAATTCCATTACATTTTATTACAGCTCTTCGCCCCATAACCACGAATATCCTTCTTTCTACAAATGGTTTAAAAATTGAAAAAAAAAACTAACGTCAACTCTTCCCACTTCACTGTCAATGCAACATCGTGAAACTTTTGCCATTCATTTGATATTGAAAGTTTTGCACTTGATTGCATCGAACTACGATACTTAGTGTTGGGAATTTCAATCACTTGGCAGAAGCACAAAAATTAAATATTTCTGCTTAGCGAGACGCTACACAAATAAATCGTGCTACTCATTGCCAAGGTTGCGTTTAAGAAACTTCAAGAAAAAAAATTGCAATAAAACGAATTGAGAGATAAAATCCTTTTTTTTTTGTGTGTTTAAGGCTTAAGTCGCTAACCTCGCGCACACGAGCACATTGCCGAATATTCGCTTTTCTATCGCAGGCGTTAAAAGAGTTTACGAAAAAATCTCGACAAATACTACATTTCGTATTTGGCAAGAAATTGCATTTAAAGCAATTTATTTATATGTTGCCCGGTTGCTGGCTGGCAGTTTAAACACGCCCACAATGCGGCCAACGCGCGCTCGAAAAATGCACACGTTTCACTAACACATATGCAAAAGCATTTCACATGCACACCTACATATGTACGTATGCGGCTATGTATGCATTTTGTGTAAATTTGTAGATATTTTTCAATTTGGGTCAAAGCCATAAGCATTATGCAATTCATTGCATACTTTAAGGCCTCCCAAATAGCGAATACCTGCATGCACACATGCACACATACCTATGTATGTGTTCGAATATGCGATTCGCTGATTTTCATTCACAAACACAGCTCTTCTAATCGCACCGTATCGGTATGTGTGTATGTATGTGTGTAAATATTTTCATTTCAGATGAGTTTGCTTGGTGTGTGAAAAAAATCCTTGCAGCAATTAAGGCGCACAAGCGCGCTATGCAAATTCATAGAAACCTTCATGCATTTTACAGTTTTGTGGAAAAATCTCAGCGCGTTCTTATTGCATTTATGACTTGCGAAAATGTACGATTGCATGTTCTTTTAGATTTAGCATGTGTATTTAGATTTAGTAATTCGCTTTTGTTTTATTTTTTATCGCTGCTCATTTACTGCAGCGATGCTATTAAAATTTTGAAGTTATAATTTCTTTTTTTTTTATACCTTTTATGGAAGCCTTTACAAAATTAGCTTCTTTAGCTTTTACTTAAAAACTTTAACCTCAACAGTTATTTGCTCAACTTAAGGCCATTTTTTTTCAAAAAATTATTCCCTCTATTTCGTAATGTGCAGTTTATATAAGAGCGCTGCGTAATTTCAATCTAAAATTCTCGTCAGGTGGACATTCGTTGTAAAGCGGTACCTAAAAAAACTGGGAAAATTTAACGAGAACATCAGAATATAGTAAAAGCACTGACAGAATGGGATAAATCGAAACAAGTATATATTCACCACTTTTCACTACTTATACTATGTTTCCACGGCACATGATTCGCTCTATCATTCGTTACTGACAGCCTAATCAAGAACCGAATCGACTTGATTCCCCATACAAAATTATGTGAGCGAATCACCTCATTTGCAGTTAATTCGATCTGAATGCGAATCAAGAAAAAATTCGAATTTTAAACAGAAATTAATCAAAATAGCTGCCAAACCACATAAAGATATCAAAACAAACCAAAAATTAAACGAGTTTGGTAAGAAAATAATTATGTCGAAGAGGTTGTTGACTACAACTAGAGTGAATGAAGGCATAAATGCTAAACGAACCACAAATTGCGGTGGAAACACCGTTTTATCGAGTTTTTTTGTACTCGATACTTCTTACTGCGATCCAAGTGGTTGTCGAAAAAGGTACCACTATATCAAAAGAGAGCACTTAGAAACTATAAAAAAATGTCAGTTTTTTTTTAAACGTGCTTTGTTATAAAAATTTACTCTAAATATTTACTGTGAAATAAAGTGTACTTGTGTTCGTTACCTTTCCGATACTGAACAGATATCGATACATTAATTGATGCAAGCACCAGTACTGATTAGAGTAAAATCTTCATTCGTACCGATTTATCCCTGCTGCTATGTCTGTTATGTATATAAACTCTAATCTGGATTAACTAAACAATTGATTTAATAAAAATTGGACCCTGATAGCTGAATAGCATTGCATAATAAGAAAGTAATATATTTATTTGACTATTTGGTCAGTTTTAGATGAATAAGTACGATACAATAAATAGTTACTATTTAAAAAAATAAATAATTAATTTTAAAAAAAATATTTTTCATGCGGCGCGTTGGGTTTCGAACTGCCACTCTCCGGAATGAAAGGACACCTCTACCCCATCGCCCATATGCATAAATATTTTTATTTTGTCTGAAACACTTTGTTTTCGTTGACTTGGAAAGTGAATTACAAACTTTATCTGGATTAAAGCAATTTGTTCCCAAAATAGACCCGAACTAGCGTTTTTAAGCCACTTAACGTTACTTAACGATGTTCAAAAACTACATAAATAAATTTGGTTTTCCGCCAAATCAATCAAAATTTTTTCGGGATTGATCCCGATTTAATCCCGAAAAGTCGGAATCAAACTTTTTCGGGACTGATATCGAGCTAGTGCTAAAATTGTTTTTAAGTAGTCTTGAACTAATCCTTAACGAGTACCAAATTGATCCATTAACTCAAAATTATTATGACTGTGATTTTTCTTTCTCGCCGCGACAACATCTTTATTTTCTTCACTAATCGCGTATTTAATATAAGGCAGAGAAGGGAAGCAAAATAAAAGGACGTAACTATAGTTTAATTCCCAATCCGAGCGGTAAATAGTTTGAATGAGAAGCTGTTTCTTGTCAAAAGTTGAACGGGAAAAACTTCGACAAAGAAAGATGCGTCTTTTTCGTAGTTCGAACACTCGTTCGTCTTTCTTCGAAGGCTAATTCAATTTTCTTTATCTAATAATTTCTAACTTTTAGTTTATTTTAAAGCTCAATAACAAAACAAAGTACATATTTATAAATGGGAAAATATATTAAAGCTATTATAACAACAAGTTTAAGTAAGAATTTGAAATGTCAAAAAAACCGCATAGAGGTTATTGTAAATAAAATATAAATTTTTCCCTTTTTGGTGTAATAGAAAAAAAAAGAAACTTAATATTAAGGCAAAGTTAGTAAGAATTCAGAACTTATTACATAACTGAACTAAAAAATGAAAAATTAATTGCAATTTTGCAAACTTTATCACACAGTTATTTCATTTTAAAAAAATCTATAGGAAATTTCAGCTCTTAGAAATCATAAACGGATTGATCTAGCAAAACGGCCAAAAATGCGTTTGTTTATTTCATTCCTGCTCATCTAACCCTTTTTATTCTCCTACTTTTTAAAGGCAGACTCTTTAACCATCTCGTCATGATCGTTATACTTATTTACATAAATACAAGCTTCAATCAAAAATTCATTATACTTACAGTATGTATGATTTTATGGCAAAGCAAAGCAAGACTTATATACAAATATATGTATACACATTTCAGCTAAATATGTACATACATAAATGCTAAATATGTATGAATAGCGCAAAACCACTCATTTGTTCTCTACGTTTGCGATTGCCAAGAAATATATTTTGTTGCAGAAAGGACATCTGATGACAATGATGCTAAAAAATATAAAATTCAATGCCATAACTGGCATTAAAGTTGCAAAAAAATTACAAATTATTTTTTTGTTGTTGGCCACCTACTTCTTATAATACATACGAATATATGTACATATGTACATACAAAAAGCTCGTACAAGAGGTATTCCACGCTATTTCAATTGTTCAAAGACTATCTTTGCGCGCATTTTGGATATGTTGCAGAGGAGGTCCAAAAATGTCTTTCGTTTACAGAAAAAAAAAAATTTTTTTTTTTAAATATGCAACTTTAAAAATGTAAGTGTCTCGACGTAAGCCATTGTTTATCTTTTCATAGCTCGCAAAATATTAGTTCTATTAAATAAATTGTTAAGTACCTTATGATAGACAAAGAGTCAGAGCTTATACAAAATTTTTGTTTTTTTTTTTAAGTAAAATTTCTCATAAATACTTTTTTATAAAATAAATAAATTTGTTAAAAAATCATGTTTTCACGATTTTATAAATAAAAATAAATATATATGTATATGTTATAGACGTATATCAAAGAATAAACTGATTAATTCTGAAAGGGTGTATTTTTATAGGGCCTGAGATATACATTTTTTCGTGTAGCAATGTCTAATAAAATCAAGTGTTTCGCTGAGCGAAACGCGGTTGTTTATTCTTTGATTTACATACGGTCTAACACATATATATTTTTTTATATGTTTAAAATTGTGCAAAATGAGTTTTAAGCAAACTGAATTTTTTATTAACAAAAATATATAAAAAAAAATATTTTATAAATCTTTGACTCTTTGTGTATAAAAAAGTGCTTAATAATTTTTTTGATAGAACTAATATTTTGCGAGCTATGAAGTGATAAGCAATGGCTTACGTCGAAACACCTTACATTTTTTAAGTTGCATAGTTAAAAAAAAAAGCCATGAAGTTATAAACACTGGCTCAAGCCGAGACAACTTACATTTTTAAAGTCGCATAACATTTGACAAAATTTTTTTTCTTAATTTCCGGTCGTTCTGTCATATCTTATGATTTTTTCTACAACATACTCAACTTACATGGAAATGCCTCATGACTGCCTCACAACTAACACACACATTAACAGTTTCAATGCTCTCCATTAACCATCACGAAATACGTTTGCTTATAATTATAAAAATACAAAATTGATAATTCCAAATCCGTACAGAAGGTTGTTTTGAAAGTCGTAATTCTTTTTTGGCGTAGAATACGTCTTACCTTACGGTATGGGCACCCATGTCAGATTGTTATTGTTGTAATCTCTATTTCTTTAATTATAAGGAAACGGCGAGATAAATTTTTTTAAAAATTTTTTTGTAGTCAAATGAAGATGTTAGCTTTCGTTTGACATACATTTCATATTGGTTGATATCTTCCTAATATTTAAATTTCTCAAATGAAAATTTTATAAACACATCCAAACAAAGATGTGTGTGGTGTTTGGTTGAGTGTGGAGTAGTGGTAGCGTGAATAGACGTTCATTTTATTGCATAATTTTAGGCGGGAAAATTTAAGTAGAGTAAAGGCATAGAAAGCGCTGCCAACTACTGCTTATTGGTGGTGATTTTAACACAGAAATCACTTCAAATACTAGATTGGCGAAATTTATGAGCGATACGTTTAATTTGGATTATATTCGAAATGATGCTCCCACAACTATTGATAACACAACCATTGACTTAGTTTTTGCGAGAAATTTAAATGTTAATTTAAAAACATATTTATCCTATTTTTCCCATCATAAGCCTATATTCTCAAAAGTAACTTTCAAATAATCAAATAGATTTGGGTCTGTTATTTATCATTTATCTTTACTATTGATAACTACCATTGACTTCGTTTTTGCGAGAAATTTAATTGATAATTTAAAAACATTTTTATCCTATTTTCCTATCATAAGCTTATGTATATCATCAAAAGTAACTATCAAATAAAGAAATTCATTTGCTTGTATTATTTATCATTATAAATTATCATTATACATATGTTTTCTGTCTTATCGGATGGCGTATTCTTCGTTAAACTTAATGGCCGTGTCTCTGACACAGCCTCCTTCTTTATTTTTTTTTTTCTAGTGAACTCTTTTCATAAATTAAAATATTCACGATTAAATAGACGATAGAGGAAATAAATATCGATTTTTACACGAAAAAAGCCTTAATTGCATCTCACACACATTCTTAAAACAAGTATGTAAACCCATTTGATTGCGTGATACATAATAGTTCGGACACTGAAAATATTAAACAAAATAAAAAACTTAGTCGATCACCAGAAAGTCCAAAATTGTGGTTTATCTATTTTGCATTGGTGTCAACAGTAAAGTGCTGTTCTGGGAAAAGTTTCTTGCTACTTACTTACATACGAGTATCATATGTCTCTATAATAAAGAGTCTACATATATGTTGGCCTGGTTAGCATCATCCTTGATTACATACATATGTTTGTATGTGTGTATGCACTATATGGTATGTAAATATTTATTATGCCAAAGTGTGATATGTAAATGCACTTGAATGGCGAATATTATGAAATGTGCACATTAAATATGCAAAATGCCCATCTCGTATGGCGTCTGACTTAGCCCTTGTCAAAATACGAGAACGCCCCCTTTTTTTGTGTTAAACGTTTAAGTGCATACATATATACTTGTGTAGTTTTTGGATGCATGATATTTGTAAGAATGTATGCATACATTTTCGTGTAAGGTCCTACTAAATAATTAGTACAGCATTTTCCTCGCCTTCTGCGTTGTCGCAAAATATTGCAGTAAACTATAAATTTTATTAATAATTCATGTGATGAAAACTTATGAAAATTGCATATCTTCAATGTAAATTTTTTCATACTCAAGTGATGCTTTTGAGGTTATTATTTCATTATGAATAATCATATCTAAAGACTTATGGCATTTTGTAATTTTAAAGGGACTAAGTTGAAAAAAGGGAGTACTAGATCAGGCAATTTTGAAAATCGAAGGAATTTAATTATAATTATTAATAAGATTTAATAAGAGAGTGTTACAAAAACTCATTTTGGTCGCTTGTTCATTAATCCTTTTAATCACACTTATCGTACGTTTCGCCCGAAAAAAAAATTCACCCGAAATGTATACTAAGCGCACAGTAAGAAGTAAACGATTTTGGGAGAAAACTCAACTCACGATAAGGGCGAATATTGTTTTTTTTACCAAATCCGATATGAGTCCAAAGGCCAATAATTAAAATTAAAATCAGTGAATACTAATAGTAACTTAAAATTTTCCAATCAGAGCTTTTAAAATGATTTTTGTATGAACTTATATATCACATTCAATATAAGAAAGAACTACTTAGTTTAAAGAGACTAAAAGATACTGTACCTCCTTTTTTTCGATATATGTATGTAGTTACATACATATGTACATAATATTCGAAATTTTTTATACATTCCATCTCTATGCTATGTATTTTGACAAATTTTGATAATTCGTTTTCCATATTTTAAATCTTCATATTTTTCTATTTTTAATAGAAATCATATAAACCAAAGATTTAAACTTGGTTCGAAATTGAGAAAAAATCCAAAAATTTTCAAAATTTTCCTAACTTGTTTAAAAAAAATTAAAATTTTTCCGTGTACGCAGTTTTGTAGCCCATTAAATTTTGTCAAAATTAAAGTTCAAGTTTTTTTTTTGACGGCGTTACTCAACTTTTTCTTTAAAATTTGTCAAAAAACAACTGTAAAAGCATCTACTTAAAATTTGCACTTTTTTGTTATAAAATTGAGTGGGTAACAAAACTACATAGCCAAACAAAAATAAAACTATTTTGAGACAAATGTGATTTTTAAGAAAGTACGTTGATTTTTTTCAATTTCTTCAAAGTTTGTGTCATTGTCTTTTTTGTCAAAATTTGCAAATATGTGGCTAATTTTTTTGTTTAGAAACAGAGTATATGGGTTCTAAGTTGAATACCAAAGAATATTTCATACAATCTGTGTTTTCGATACAAACTTATTGAGTGCAAATTTTTTAAATTCTATGAAAATTTGAAATTTAGTCTTATACGTTTCTTGGTTTCAAATGAAATATAAAGTAAAAAAATAAAAGAATATTTTTATGAATATGTTCACACATATGTATAGCTATCTATTTGTTCAATTATAATTTTGTGAAAGATAATTTTTCACAAAAAAAAATTGATTGAAATAAATGTAAATTCTCAAAACATTTATAAAATATTAAATAGTATTTTAGCTGTTTTCCATATTTTCATTCTTATTTTGCCTATTTTTGAACTAAACCGGTGGGACGCTTTTAATGACATTTGCCCGCCTGTTGGCGCTGTAGTCAAATTTTTACTAAAAGCGAGCAAGTCATGCATTTAAAATACAAATAAACCAATAATTAAGAAGCAAAATGTTTATAAATAATGCTCGGACATGTTTACCCAAAGCACTTTTTAAAAGTCCTTACATTTTTTTAATTTAGATTTTACTGAATGTACATCAAAACTTTTCTTATCTGCACTCTTAACCCGCCGAACGATTATCCAGTCAATCAAATAGGTGATTTTATCATTTTGCACTCAAGCAGAGGTAAAAAAAACATCGCAATATAAATATGTTCATATGTGCATATATACATACAAACATGTATTTGTATCTCTTTTTGCGTGGGATATTACACATTGTGTCCTTTACTTAAGCTCTCGCTCGCCTTTGTCATCCATTGTGTGATAAGTAAATATACACAAGTGATTGTGTTTTCGTGCTTTTTTTTCTTTATTGTCATTTTGTTTGATATTTATTTTGAAAAGTCGCATGTCATACTAAGAAAAAGTATATCTTTGTTTATACACAATAGAAATCAATAAAAAGGACTAAGTGTGTGAGTAAAAATATTTTCGCACACATATGTATGTATGTACTTATCTATGGACATATAATGGAATTAGAATGTTAAGAAAAAGTTTCAAAAAAATACTGCAATAGTATCTAGGTATGCTAGTATGTGTGCCTGTGTCACTTTGAGTTGTTAGCAATCCATCACTGAAAGACTACAACTCAGATACAAATTGCTTGTTTGTCCATGAAAGCAACATTTTGCTCACGCAGTATTGACTGGATAAGTCCAGAGAATTTTGGTAAAATATAGCTCAAGTTAAAGCCCTGAAATTGTCAGCCATTGGTTTTTTTACTTTCAAAAATTAGATGAAATTGATGGACTTAATCAAAGCTCCTCAAATTGGTGAACTTTTTGTGCTCAGTTTCTCTTTACTTAGCCCAAGGAATATAAAAAGAACTTTTGCATGTTTCTCGGCACCAACGCCAGCTGCGGATCTTTTTGCAGAAAACTGTCAGTATGTAACTCGATCCGAATGGGTTAATAACAAATCGAACTATAAAGATGGCATTTTCAACCCTTTAAACTCACGCGTCAGCTAGCGGATTGGTTAATTTTTTAAGTATATTGGCATTCGGGAAATCAAATTTGGTTACCAACATTTTTCCCCAAAAAGGAAACTAAAATTAAAAAATTGAAAATGTGTGACACGTCAGTGTAGGCTTCGGTTCTGCAAAAAAAAAAAGCTCGACAAAAACTTTATATTGAAGTATTTTAAAAAAGAAATGTGATTTGTTCCAGAACTGATAACTTTTGATAATTTTAACAAACTATCAACTTTTGGCGTTCCAGTACGCAAATATCCAGCAAAGTAAGGGAAATTGATAGCGCAAATTCGCAGTTGACTTGGAGGGAAAGTTGCTAGTTTCAGCTTGAAGAACTTTTGGTACCAATTTCCAATTTGCCAGCAAAAAAAACAGCTGATCACAAACAGCTGTCGGGAATTTCAACAAATAAGAAAGGCGGCTTATGAAGACAGATGGTAGGGAAGAAGACCTCACACACTGCTCAACAGATCTAAAGTAGTAAATTGAATTGAATTGATTTTTTTTTTTTCATTTCACTCCCACCCAGAGAAGTTTGAGGTCGAATCATCCACTTGCTACCAAAAGAAATGGCAGGCAATCATCGACTGCTTCGGTGCGATTTTGGCATTAACGAGTAGATTTTTATCTCAAAGGCAGGACATTTTAGCTCAATGGAAAGTGCCTTGCAAAAGAATTCTCTGCCAATCTTTCCATTCAACCCTAATAATTACTAGTCACCCACATCGCCTGTGTACAGATACTGGCAGAAAACGATCCTCTCAAACTAAACAGGTCAATTTAAGAAAGTAGACTTACATATATTATTCAAATTTGTTTGGGTTCGCCAACGGGGCTATTAAGTCATAAAAAACATGGTTCGAAGTGTCTCACTGAATCTTAAAGTACAACTCTTTCTTTTGAGATGATTAATTAGCGTGATCCTCTACCGTGAATTTTACCAGACGGGAAGGCTAATTATATGTTCATGTGACTCTTTATTATCTACTCGATGCCTGCCTATATCGAAGGTAGTTGGATAAATCAACCGACATCGAATCGTTGTAGACAATGACCCAGAATAGGGCTAAGTATACAGCTCGCAAGAAAATCGAAAAACTCATATAAAATGACACTCAAGAAATGAAAAAGAATTTTTTTTCTATAACAATTTCTTAAATCAAGCTTTAAATATAACCAACTCGCCCACCAAATTTTGTCGTACGAAGAGCTGCCGTCGCCCGGCGGCAGAAGCAAAATTATTATTAAATCTATCGTCGCGAAGATTCGTCGGATGACCTTTGACGCCGCTTGGCAGTGTGTTTTGATTTTAACGGCGTGCTTTCGTACGACGAAATTTGTTGGGCGATTTTATTTTGTTTATAGCATCAGTCTGAAGTTTTCAAGAAACAAAATTTCAAAAAAAATTTACGGCAACGTCAAAGTGATTTTTCAAGCATCAGAAGTAATGAAAAATATTTCTTGTTATTTTTCCTGAGAGCTGTATTCAAGCCGTAAAGCATTATTTTTCTTAGGAACTTGAGACGGATTTAAGAAATTTTTGTAGAAAAAATATTTTTTCCATTTCTTGGGTGTCGTTTTATTTGAATTTTTTGATTTTCTTGAGAGCTGTGTACCAAGCTTTCAGAGGGAAAATACGTAGGCTTTCATTGAATCGAAGAGCAATTGTACCTTGAAAACTGAAAATTATTTCATTCTTACAAGCTCAAATTCTTCGCTTAATTTTTTTTATCCGATAATATACTGTAAATGCTAATAATTGATACACAGTTGGACAACAATTAATAAACTGTTACCTAATACAGTACAACAACCCAACTACCAATCGGCCTTAACAAATGTGACTACCTTCATAATTTTTATCAAGCAAGCGCTAAGAAAAAATTACCGGAAACGCTTCGTTTTACTGCCGCCTTTATCTCGCGATTAATTTTTTTTTTTCTTACTTGCCTTAAAACTATACAACTGCTGATTGAAATGTCAAGACACGCAAGCTTACTATTTTTGTTAAACCAACGACAAAGTTTTTGCGTCATCAGTTGTTATGTACTTCAAGCCACTTTTGCAGGAATGTACTCGAGCTCGTAAGTTAGCCCCTGTTGTACATACTTACCCCTCCTTGTAGTACTCGTAGGCATATTGATGTGGTTGTTTGAAAAATGTCTTGCTAGCATGACAAAATTTTTTGATTTTTATTTTTATTCGTTTACTGTCGCAAAATCAACTCAAGAGTTACACAAATATATGTTCATGGACATGTTCATATCAAAGTCTACCCAGTAAACTAAGGGATGAGTGCTCACATCAAAGAGTGTATTTATTATGAACGAAGCATGAGTGCTGAGAAAATGGTTTCGAAAAACTTTATTCAATTTTGCTTAAAATGCATTTAAACTTATGTTTGGGCTATTCATTATTCATGAATATGATTTTTTGGATGTAATTCTTTTATTTGGCAAAAATTAATGATTGAACTTTGTGCTTTTCTGTCAAATTAGTTTTTAAAGAAAGAGTCATTTAAGATAGAAATTTTTGGGTTTAGAAAAATAAAAATTTTAATTATTTGTTAAAAAAGAGTAACACTTCAAAAAAATTTTAATTTTTTTTATCCCAAAGGAGTTACAATTTTTACACAAAAAATTTAACTTAAATTTTTAATGTTATATTCGCTTAAAGAAGTTTTTTGGCAGCAAACCAATAAAATGAAAAATTTGAAATTTTTTTTATCCAAAAAGATATATATTTTTTTTCATAAAAAATTTTTCTTTATTTTGAATGATTTTTTTTTCAATTTTTAGTTTGTTTTTATCCAAAAAGATTTAAAATTTTTTACATAAAAAAATGTAACTTAAATTTTTAATGTTATTTTCGCTTAAAGAAATTTTTTGGCATAAAAAAATTAAATAGTTTTAATTTTTTTATCCAAAAAATTTTGATATTTTTATCATAATAATTTTACTTAATTTTTAATGATTTTTTCCGCTTTAAGATGTTGTTTTGGACTTATGTTTTTACTTTAAAATGAAGTTTATTTTATGAGGCTTATAGTTTTGCTTTTAAAATTAAAGTTATAGTGGGTGTAGTATTTTTTTTTTAAATGAAAAGTAACCTAATGACGGTAGCAAAGAAAGAGGTTTCATAAGTTTTCGAAACTTATCGTAAATTTGTAAGATTTTAATTTTTTTAAATTTGTTTTTTAAATATTTTTCTTTGCTGTCTGACAACAACAACTTAAGATAATTTTAAGCTTCCTATTTTATAATATTTTATCATTCAAAATTTGATGTTAGGCAAGATTGAAAAATACAATTAAAAAATGCTCGTTGTGGCGAACATTTAAAATGACGTAACCACAATTTTTTATCTCGTACGATATTTTTTATTTATTTAACAAATATAATTAATATTTTGGTATTTTCTTCAATCATTTGGATCGCAGTTTTAATAAAAAAAACAATGTTTGTTATATTTGACGTTGTCTTAACTTTTTGTTTACTGGGATATTTTTCATTTATAAATACGTTTGTATTTATGTATATATGTTTGTACAATATGGCAAGTACCTGAATATGTGGCACCTTAATGTTGGGCCTATGAGGTCATTCTCATCATGCTACTTGGTACTTTCATATTCATTTAACTCTAAGTATATTTTTCCGACTTTCTGCGAATTCGCCTTACGTGTGTGTGTGTGTGGGTTGAGTATGCGTCCACAAGCCATACACAAACACAAGCACGCGCAGGCCAAAGTTCACCTCGACCTTGTCCTCAGTGACCATTATATACAGTGTTTCTACCTTTTCGACTTTTACCAAATACATAAAAGTGATCTGCGTTCTGCGATAAAACGTGCCATACTTATTACCTATGAATGAGTTTGTATTGTACGTATGTATGTATGTGTGTAATACTATTAAGTTCTCTTTTACTTGTATGAATGTTAAGAATGTTAACGGCTAATTTGAATTGGTC
Organism: Philophylla caesio; assembly: GCA_963971545.1. Lineage (NCBI taxonomy): Eukaryota > Metazoa > Arthropoda > Insecta > Diptera > Tephritidae > Philophylla > Philophylla caesio. Next base: position 94,601,584 of record OZ020609.1, read on the forward strand.
GCACGAAAATTACCCGTATTGCTGAGCAAAATTTTTTTTTTTGTTTGCCCACGAAATGGTAATTGATTGGCAGCCGCGTTTACAGAAATAACTCTGTCAATATTCAACAACAATTTTAGCTGAATGTATTCATGCTAATTTGACAAGTAGTTTGTATTTTTGTAACAAGTGGCATTTTATTGACTTGCCGACTGGAAATTTCTACTCATATTCATAATAAATTTGCTTTCATGGCGCTGGAAATGGTTTCATACTAATGAGTGTCATTAAAGGCTTTTTCGAATAAATTAAAGTAGCATTTTTGTGCAATTAAGGAAATTAGTTATAATAAAAGGTAGGTGGTTAGTGTAAATATGGATGTATATATATACATGTGTGTACTTAGCTTAAGCTGAATCTTGCGAAAAATTAAGGGATGATAGTATTTCGTTTAAATGCGATATTTCTAGCTTCCCCGAATCAAAAAAATTAAGTTATCTATGCTTCCGGGATCTGACGGCAAAACAACAACGATTACTCATATATTTCGGTCATTACATCAATCAAAAACATGTTCATTTGCGGCGTTGAAATCTGTACTCAAATTTGACTTCGCTTCAAGCCGACAAAATCTCGGTTATTGATGCTATAGTTAGATTTTCAGTGGTAGAGCTGGGGAATTTGGAAAGTTTCAAGTCTTATTTATGACATCAAACTTTTCATCAGCATTGAAATATCATCTACTGAGTTTCAAGCAATCTCGGGCTGTAAATGGGATGGAGATCTCTCTACTTATTATTTTCAATGCTGGTTTTTTGGTTTTTTGTGGATAACAAGGTTTTCAAACTTCATTTTCGAAGGAACTCCTTTAGCGGGAGGGTTTTAGAACTGTCAAAACAGAACAAGTTAAGTCGCCATATTGAAAAAAAAAAAAATGGGACTATCTGTAAAGATGGGTTGTTTGTTGTTATTGTAACATCATAAAATATTCCGCATATATACTTAAGGTGTTATACTGAAGAGAAAATCCTTGGTCGGTATTGAGTCAGTCTCGCCCCGGTGACGTAGATCTCGCTGTAACGGACTGCTGAATTTGTAGGCTTGTGGAGGAAATTTTTCTGCGACTACATAAGTTTGATATTTTTAGGATCGGATGATAATTCATATTCTGGTAGTCAATGATTTGGTGCACTCGCACACTGAACCGGTCAGGGAATGTCTGATCCCCTCTTATGCTGGATGAAGCTTATTGACAATCATTTCGACGTGGCAGTTAACTGAGTTTGGGAGTGTTCCTTTCACTTCATTCTGGTTGAAGCTTAATGTTGAAGTGTTTGCGAATAGGTTTCTGCATAATAGATGCAATGGATCACAAAATGTATATATCGAATGTAAAATCATAAAATTTTCTGCTTTTTCTTGAACTTACTGATCACAACAAATGAATATTACTATGTATTCATTCCGCCGTCGTTTCTCTTGCCAGAACTTTTCATTATATATCTTATCGGTTTCCTTTCAGGCATCTCCTCACTCTCCAGTTGCGGCGATCCGGAGCGCCTACCCGAATTGCCGCCGGGCGATGAACAACGCCTACAGCGCGCCGCACTACATCTACAACAGAAGCTCATTTTACGCGAATGGTTGCGTGACCATCGCCTACAGCATCACTATCAGCGTCTACTAGCGGTCGAAGTAGCCTCACTGGAGGATGTATACTGGTTGGAAGACTCGCGTGCGAGTAAAATACTCGGCAAAGATTGGCAAATATGGTCGCAAGCACGTCAAAATCTGCCCACATCCAAAGCGCAATTGGACGCCTTGAAAGCACAACTCTGGTCGACTGTTGTGAAGTCGTCACAGCATCAGGATGCCTGGACATGGGGCGGTATGTTGGTTGTGTCCGTGTCGGTGGCCGGACTCGTCACACTCGCCGCCATGACACAACCATCGTTGGCGCCAGAAGCGCGCCACTCACTGCTACAATATGTTACTGGGAAATATTTGCTGCCCGCCAATTGCAAAGTGCAGTGGGACTGGAAGGATCCGGCGCCAGTGGGTGGCACAATGTGCTTCGTTGTGCGTTTCTTTCAACGCAACGGACAGCCTTATCCCATCTGTGATACAGATCAGTTTTTCGTCGAAGTCACCGAGGGTACACGCAAAGTCGTAACGATTAGCGAACTAGGCTCATCAACCGATCCGAATAATGCGAATATCGCCAAGGTGAAGTTTACTGTGCGCACAGCGGGACAATATAAAATATCGGTGCTCATCGGTTCCAGTCACATCTCTGGTTCACCATTCACCAAAACTTTTGTACCAGGTCCCATTGATGCGCGTCGCTCGCGCTTTATACGTCCGGCCAGCACGGTGATATGCTGTGCTGGTACGCCGACAATGTTGCACATTGAGCCACGTGATGAATTCGGCAATGCGTGCAACTTCGAGGATAATGACGATCCGGTAAAGGTAAGTCGTCGTCGCGTTAGATCGAAAACGTTTTTTTAAATAAATCACTTTACTCTCTACATGCAGGGTTATCGTGTTGAGATTTTCGATTTGAATGGCGAACCCATTGAAAAGTTGCATCACGCCATAGCCTTCACCTATGACCGTGCGAACACACGTGTTGCCGTGACGGCGCTGTTCCCGGAGCCGGTTTGTCTACGCGCCGTCATCAGTTACCTTGAACAGAAGCTACCAAACGGCGATTTTGACATCATCGTGCTGAGCGGTATGTACAAACATAACGATATTCCTGAGCATGCTCATGATTACACATTTCACTTTCGCATTTCGCACACGTTCAAATCACTTTGAAACACGAAAATATGCAGTAAAACGTGCAGCTACATTTATGTATATGTATATGTAAATGCTTATTGAACTTTTTAAATGTCGAGTATACGCCGCTAGTCGTAACGACAACAACACACACACACACTCACACACCCACTCACCTGCCACGCCATGTTCCATCTATTGTTTTTCGCTCTTATTTATTTCCTTTCCTTTTTTTCCACCATCCACCCACCATCGTAGGTAGTGACACCACGCTCGTGCACAAGAACATCGCATCACGCAAGCATAACATTTGTTATGAAGCCAAGTTGTTGAGCATATATGGCACGCCGAAGAGCAAGCCACGAAAGGTGCTGTGCTATGTGGGTCCGAAACAAGTGAGTGCCTCAAAGTCCAAGCGTTTGCATTGGCTACGTCAATTTTCAAATGTAGAATTCTCTCATCTTTCAGGTGACCATCAAGGAGATGATACTCAAATTTATACCCAAACGTATTGCGACATTTCGTTTGTGTCCGTCTACGAAATTCCATTTTTTGCCCTCATTGGCCACACAGCCGCATGGGCCGGTCTTTATAATAGACGATGGCGCACAGCCAAAGATCGAATTGGCATCACGTGATCGTAATATAATTGCGGCTACTTTTACGCATTTTTTGTTGAAAAATATCGGCGGCTCTGAGACGTTCAAGGATAAGCAGGACTTTTTCTATCATGAAGTGCGCAAGTTCCATGCGAGTTACTATCATGAGAAGCTTGCGGTGAAAGTGAATCGTGAAAAGATATTAGAGAGCAGCATGAAGGCGACCAAAGGATTTTCGGTGTCCGACTGGTGTGGCAACTTTGAGGTGACATTTCAGGGGGAACAAGGTGAGAAATGATTGTGTGTTGATTTGGTAGACAACTCAACATTCGTTGAGTTAACTTTATTGTCCAAAAGTAATTTTAAGATTGTGAAAGTTTTTCCTTTCTTTCTTGTTTTCGATGCAATCGAAAGGTTAATCAGGCAATTTCCAAAATTTTTAAGTCCACCATGAGGAATTACAGAACACAAATTTTCAGTTTTGTATTAGAGTAGGGATAAAATACAATCTAACAGCGGCCCAACTTTTTCCAAACAAAAAACTTACCCACCAATCCTGCGGTCAATATTTGATCCGACTCTCTAGATGTTCACTGATTGCTTCCCGTATAAGGAGAATCTTGGATCCAGACTAGGTTCAATAAAATCTGTATTAAAAGGAACCAAACTGTGGCCCCCAAAAATAATAGAGTTCTTTGTCTTAACGCAGCTCGCGCTGCAACGACTTTATCATTACACTGCGTTCCAGTTCGTAGTTTCTCACTGAGGACATTTCTTTGATACAACTGCCTGGCTAACGGTGGTTTTTTAGCGTTCGACGAGGACTTCACACAACATTATCTTATCTAAGTAAACTAGGGGTTAATAGAGCCAATAAATTTCAAAAGGAGAGAGGCCTGACAACTGACTTCTTTTTCATTCTCTGCTCAATAAAAAACTTCCACGGCCAGTTCCAATCCAGAGCAAAGTGTAAGCTGAAAGCTCGCTACCGAGGGAAGAGTCGCTTATGGAGATCTTGTTTCTCTTTATAAATGTGATAAGTTCTGTGTTCCTCGGGTTTTCGACTTGTCAGCTGTTCGCAAACCACTCCGTTGCTTAGTTCAAATAACCTGGCATCACTTCGCAGAGAGTATTCAAAACCCAATGCCTCACCATTATGGCTACGTCATCCATATAGACAATCGCTCAGTAATCAGTTCTTCCTAATTGCTGCTGTAGTTCGTTTACAACAACATACGTTCCAGAGATGAGTGATGGAATCATTGGACCGCTCATACGAGTATATAACAGTTCTGTCGTAGAGGAAGCGGTACATTGACATGAACGGATTGTCCTCGACCCCCAGCTTATCTAAGCAATCCACGGTTTCGCTCACAAACAACAATATAGGTAGAGGAGTTTTCACCCTTCGTAAAAGCATGAAATGAATGAAAATCATAATCCTTATGAGCAGGCCAAACGATCTCTACAGAATTTTTAGTAAAATTTAATATATTCTGTTTAGTTAGAATTATTTGTGAGTTAGATGACAGTCTTCACCAGCCTTGGAAGAAAATCATTTATGATGCATACGGCAAGTGAAAACGGTACAGGAAAAGGGATGTTCTGTATGGATTTTTGTATTCACTGATCTAACCTCACTAAATTTTAAAACCTAGAAAATGAGCAACTTCGAATCTTTCTGCTTAGTACGTTCTTTGAAGCTTATTGCCTTTGCAATCGGTCACTGTATTCAACAAATTCTCTTCCCGCTTAGGCATCGATTGGGGTGGCTTGCGACGCGAATGGTTCGAATTGGTCTGTAGCGCATTATTTGATCCACGTGGCGGACTCTTTTGCACATTTCACGATAAACATCAAGCATTGGTACATCCAAATCCACATCGGCCATCGCATCTGAAACTTAAACACTTTGAATTTGCTGGCAAGATCGTTGGCAAATGCCTGTATGAGAGTGCGCTGGGTGGCACATATCGACAGTTGGTGCGCGCACGTTTCACAAGATCATTTCTAGCACAACTCATTGGCTTGCGGGTGCACTACAAGGTGGGTATGCGGTGCCATTTTTTAACATCAATTACATACTCAACAAGTTTATATTTACAATTTTTTAGTACTTCGAACAAGATGACCCAGACTTGTATCTATCCAAAATCAAATATATCTTGGATACCGATTTGGATGCCACTGATTCGTTGGAATTGTATTTTGTCGAAGAGATCTACGATAACGGCGGTCAACTGAGCAAAACCGTCGAGCTAACGCCGAACGGTTCAAGGGTGCGCGTTTCGAATGCAATGAAAAATCAATATCTCGACGCATTGGCGCAGCAACGGCTATGTAGTAGCGTTAAGGAAGAGGTTGATGCATTTCTAAAGGGTCTAAATGGTATCATACCCGATAACTTGCTAAGCATTTTCGATGAGAATGAATTGGAGGTGAGTATTTGTTTTTGTTAATCATTTGAGTGCGATTATGTTGCAATACTCTGGCGTTTATAGCTACTAATGTGCGGCACCGGCGAATATTCGATTGCGGACTTCAAGGCACATCACATAATAAATGGCAACTCCGCTGAGTTTCGGCGTATCTTGGCCTGGTTCTGGGCGGCGGTTAGTAATTTCAGTCAAACTGAAATGGCGCGGCTATTACAATTTACAACGGGTTGCTCCCAGTTGCCACCAGGTGGCTTTCAGGAATTGAATCCACAATTTCAAATAACAGCGGCGCCGACCTTCGGTAATCTACCGACGGCGCATACGTGGTAAGTGCACGAAAACTATTTAAGAATTTAGAGCACTTTTAAAACGATTTTTTTTTCTCTTCTTTTCTTTATTTCATTAATTTCTCCAGCTTCAATCAGCTCTGCCTGCCCGACTACGAAAGTTATGAGCAATTCGAAAAATCACTTCTATTGGCTATAAGTGAGGGCAGCGAAGGTTTTGGCATGGTTTAAGTTTTTGTCTACTGCTTTTATATTCGGTATACAAAACAGCTAACTAGTCAGTTATATATAGTTGTAACTTATATACATACATACATACATGCATACATAAATCAGAAATTGTGTTCCTTTTACGAATTGTTATAGAACTAGTAGTAAGCGAGTGAGTTAAGAAACTGAAACGATTAACTTGTGTTGCTGTAATATAAACGCAATAATTGATAGAAAGAAAATAAAGCATTAACATAAAAAGTCTAAAAGCAATAAGTAATAAGAAAAGATCGATATCATCATCAAGTATTGTGATATTTGTAACTTTAAAACCAATTTTGCAAAAAAAAAAAACAAAAAATGCTACAAAATTTCAACTGAATGCTATTTTCAACTATTACTAACCGTTAGTTGATAATATATTTATCAAAAGGTTTTTAACTACGAATGTTGAGTAAGAGAAGATTTAATTATTAATTATCAGAGCAGCATTAACACTGCGTTCTTACGATCTAGCGTATAAAAAATTTTTTTTTCAAACTGCGAACATTTTTTTTTTTAACTTATTTATTTACTTACTTATGGTATTTGAAGCATTTATAAGGCTAACTATAGAAATACTTAAATGTTAAGGTGTAGGCAAATTCATCGTAACCCTGCATTAGTTTACCAAGCTCTTTAAGGTTCTATTACAAATATAGTTTTTAATTATACGTTTTTTAAGTAGTTGGAAATGAAGTTAAATGCAATTGCAAAAATGCGAATGTAAATGTAGTTGTTGAAATTAAAAATACAGTAAAAAAGAAAAATTTAATAGAAACAAAAATGTGAATTTAAATAAAAGAAAACAATAAATAGAAATGTTTCATGTTGTTTTTTCTTTGATATCGGTTTGAGCAGGCCATTTATCATTAAATTATCGATATGTTTCTCGTCTTTATCAATGCCGTGCTTGATATCGCTATTATTTTAAATATCCATATCGTCCGTTCATTCGATTTGAATTCAGCTGTCCAAAATTTTTCTATAAAGTTCGAAACTGTATGATGCGTCGTTTAACTAAAAAATTACCAAAAGAGCGTGTTTCTCAAACCAACCATTTGTTGGCCTCTAAACCGAGACTTAACAGAGTTGAGTTCCTGGAACGAACCTCAACTGGGTCAAGTAAAATCTAAATCGTAGAAAAAGCTTTTTTAATAGCGGTCATACCTCAACTTCCAATTAAATTCATCTGCCGTGCGGAGTCGCCACAAAATCTGTAAGTCTCTATGTGTTCATGTGTATAAATAGGGGATCCAGAACAGATGATCGAAACTACATAAATGTCTTTCTTGTAGTTTTGTTTCCCGGAAGGTTTTAAAACTCAAACCGAAATGTAAGCAAAACTTTTAGGTGTATTTTCACTAAAACGAAATTGGGAACAAAGCTTTCGCGGACGTACTTAACGGGGAGAGAACAACATTTTCGAGAATCGAAAGAGTTATCTGATCAACATTATATCGAAGAACAAATCAAGAACAATAAATAATAATAAAGAACGAAACGGGAAAAAAATCTTCTCCGAAGCTTTGCTGAAGGAAGGAAGCAAGAAATAAATTATTCTTATAAATGTTTAAATATTGAATAAATAAATTTGTAAAGTTTAAATTGCAGTAGCAGATGCCTCAAACTTCCTAACAATTCCTTCCGATCCTTTAGGTCACGTTAGGTAAAAGTGGCTGCCAGCGAACTAGCCAGCACACCTAGGGGCCTACCCTTGTGTTACTGATCTCTTAATAATGTGAAAATGTTTGTCCCATTTCAAATTTTTAGAATATTTTTCCAATACTAGACACTTGCAATAGCTTCGTACTTTCTACTAGATAAGTGTTGTGTTTCAACTAAACTTAGTTTGAACCTCTCCGCTACACTATTTTCTTGGGGGGTATACTCAACAAAGTCCTTCATTTGTATTGCTTTTCTCTTGAAAATCTTCAGATCGTAAAACAAAAATCGTCTTTCTTAATTCCGCATTAACTATTCATATTCTTGGAATTTTTACAAATCAAATATATCATAGCGAAATACGAAAAGAATCATATTTTTTAAGCATAATAGATTACCTTGAAAATATTCTTTGGTTCTAATTTTGTTCGTATTGATCACATTCCTTATAGTTTCGTTCTCATACTGTTCTTCTCGAGATGTTTGTTAAATTTTTTTTTTTTTTTTTGATAATGTTTCAGAGAATTTTGTTCTCATTTTGTTTTTAATGGAAATGTGCCTGCACTATTCCCAGTACCTTTGTTGTCGTTTGGTTCGTTTAAGTGAAATGTTCTTAACTTTATATTTTGTTCTCCTGAAGAACTAAACCACGAACGGAACGCATTTTGAAACCTTGGTACACAAACAGGCAATAGAGACGGTTCGGGAATTTTGTGCCAGAAAAATGGCATAAAGAATGTGGATGATAAAGTTTTTCAAAAATCGAACACGCCTACTTAGAGAGAGCTCGTGCTGTGTTAAGGATAGTAAACCGTAGTTTCCCACCTACAGAGCAAGGCTAGGCAAGGAAACTATTTTGTTTGTCGGAAATGAAATATGAGCGCTAGCAAAACAAAGTAAATGCAAGAAATTTAAAAAGAAGCAACAACAAAGTGGCTTTAACATAAATGCATACATCTTTAGTAACTCGATAAGTACTTAGTTGGCTAACAATTCATTATAACTTCACACAATGTACCTACATAAATTCGTACACACATACATACGAGTACAACATATTTACGTCATCAATTTGAATACTAAAATACTAAAACGTATGTAGGTGCCTAGGCAAGTGAGAGTTAGAGGCGTGAGTCACAAATTAGGATTTGAAAAAATGTGGGACAAACGCATTTAGCACAATCACATTGTCAATACAATGTTGCCGATTTATTTACATATGTAGCTGCTTAAATACTTGTAAACCGACCGCGTGTTCAGCATAAATTAAAAATAAAATCAACAACTTAAAAAAAAGATGTGTCTTCGATTATGCCGAAGGCTTCATACCTTTCATGAATGGCAGAATTGTTTGAGAGCCATATGTAATATTAATTCGATATTAATGATGTTGACTGCTACGAGTATAATAGTCCCAATAATAATTAATATTTGTGGAAAATTTCAAGATTTTAGCTGATTTAATGAGGGAGTTTTGGCGCAAAATGCAAATTTGGAACTATCGGCTATACGTTCAATTTCTCCGATTTTAATGATTTTCACTGCCAAATATGTTCTCATAATAGGTATTATTTGGCTGCTTAAATGGAAGGGTTTACGTGCTTATAGCTATATCTGAACAATCGGTTGTATGGGAGCTATATGTTATATCGCTTTGATCTTTATGATTTTCACTTCACACATACACATGTCTAATAATTACTGATATTTGTGCAAAATGTAATGAAGGAGTTATGGCCAAAAATGCAATATCTGAACTATCGGTTGTATGGCAGCTATATGTTATATTTAACCAATCTTAATGATTTTCACTGCTAAAATAGTTTTCTGGCTGCTTAAATGAAGAAGTTATGAAACAAAATATCATATCTGAATAATCGACTCCTATATAAGTATGTTCGTTGTAGTCATCCGACCTGGCTGGTTCCCACAAAAGTCTAATAAATTATAAAAAGGCACCTGACTGCCAAGTTCATATAAATAGCTCAAAAATTGAGGGACTAGTTTGAGTTCAAACAGACGCACAGACAGACAGACGGACATGGCTAAAGCGATTTAGCTCGTCACTCTCATCATATGGTTATACATTTTGATGGGTCTAACTCGTATCGTTCTAGTACTTACCAACATCGGACTAAAGTTAATATACCATTTCCATGAAAGGTATAAAAAAAAAGCATTTGCCTATCACACGTGTCAACAACAATGAACTAAGCGTAATTTTTAATAGATTACAATTGATCATTGATCAACAGCTGGAGTTATTATCACCCGCCGCTGATTTGTCGTGCTGCCATCTATTAAGATAATTAACATTATTCCAGTTATCATTGCGATTATGAAATAGTTAATTTAGTGAATTAATAAACGGTAGTGAAAAAAAAGAAAGTGTTTACACACAAGCTGATGCTGCCCAATTCACAACCTCATCTGACCAAAGCTGTCACTTCAATAGCACCGTAGAGCGGAAGAAGAGCGGGAAAAGTGTAAGCGCATATGTTTGTGCAACATTGTATAGCTTTAAGTAGTCAAAAAAAAAACACGCATTTCCATGCAGAGATCAACGAAAAGAAAGCAAACGCGCTAATAACGATTTTCTAAGCGACCGGGTGTTAGGTCATAACACATGAAAGTAAAAGCTGCTCATAAATTGGGCGACACCAAGTGCGACGGTGAGATATGAGTGAATTTGGGGAAAAGAAGACACATAGCCACGAGTATTATCGCGCTGTTTTTAAATAGTTATACAAGGTGATTTTGTAATTGTCATAAAATATGTAAGTATGTAGTTGAAAAAGGAAGTTATCCTGCGTTCAAGATTCATCACATTCATAAATAAATTAAAAATGAGAGTTGTGCTTTGTGGTGTCCTGGTTATTTGCATCTTCTTAATTGACACTTTTAATCGCTTATGAGATTTGCGCCGAATTCAATAAAGCAGGCCAGTTAGATCCACTAGATCTTTTCCGTGAATTTACAAAAAAAATTAAACTTTATCATCGGCAGCTAAATCAGGGTGATGAGAAGAAGAAAAAGCTGCCAAAGATGTTCGCATTATTGTCAGCCAATACTTCGTCTCCTATGCTCTGCTGTAGTACCTAAACTCGACTTATTATTTCTACTGAGTTAGTAGGGTAAAGTTAAAGAGCACAGTTACCCACCGACGTGTACGTAATTGTAGCGTAAACGTCTACAGCAGCACATATTAAACACACTCGAATATCCTACGTAAATTTTAGGTCAGCACGGAAATACTGCGGCGGTTAGTTTTAGTTTACATGGCGCTCTCAAAAATTTAATCGTGTCAGCTGACACGTTCAACCGTTTCTACGTCGGTGGGTAACTGCGCTCTAAGGGGCTTCGGCAAATACTCGTAATGCTCAGAATTTACTCGTCAAAAAACCAATGCTTTAGAAGCATAACATTCAAGTTAGGGTTTGTTGTCCGCGGATCCAAATTTGTGATTGTTGGTAATAAATTCAATTTGAAAAACTAAAACTAACCGAGCTGAGTTGGTACAGAGCTGAAAAGTTGGCATCGTTGGAGATTGGAGAAAATGTTTTAAAAAGATTTGGAACATAAATACTCAGAAAAATACATACATACATACATGACCTGATAAGAAAAACTACAAAGAGAGTAGAAGAATTAATGACGAAATTACAGTATGATGTAGCAATAAGACTTTGTGAATTTTATTTAATCGCAGAGAACAGATGGACAGGCAGGTCACACAGTTGTGCGAGGAGTTGCTCTCTCTCGAAGATTTAACAAAAATATCGTAAGGACACTTAAAAGCAAGAACGACCCAGATTGAGGTATAAAGACAAAGTAGACGATCGTTTTACCGGACGAGGCTCGCCAGTTGCTGTAGCACCAAACGATAATGATGAATACTCACGAATCTCTAAAATGTACTTAGATCTCTTTAATTTTATTATATACATTGGACCTATTAACGCTTTGTAATGTTTAAAATGAGGTTATGTATGTTAAATTAGGATACGAGAAATGGCGGGACAGATAAGCCTTCCTCCAGGTTTCAATTCCCCTCCACGTAGATTTATCATTTCAACAATTTTCTTGATCCATAAACCTTGTCAACTCTTTTGGCTTGTAGTCGTTTTTTTTTTCAAGTATGGTCGTTTCCTACTGAGTGTTGGGTTATAGCAAATTACATGTGATACACTTTCTTCACGCATCTACTTGTAACACTGTGTCAGTAGTCTGGAGCGTTAAGCACGCATGCCGATTATACATTGAACTGGAATAGTCCTCGTCTGAATGGAAACTTTATTTCATTTCTGATCGTCGTATTAATGGAGGAAGGCAGGGAGAGATTATTCCATCTTTCGCTTGAAACTTTTGATATGTTGCTCATAGCGATTGGTTTAAAAGTGGTCGGTTGTTGTATCCTTCTTTGGCAATTCATCCGCTTTGCAGTTACCTTCACTAACTCGGTGTCTAGGTATGCATTTGAGTTTAGTTCTATAATGATTGTCTCTTTAGCTAAGAGTTCGCCGGCCATTAGTTACAGACTTTGTCTTTCCTATCCATACGTCTGGAGGCATTAAGGTAGCTTGTTCGTTAAAGAAAATTGAAACTTGTCTCTTTTCGTTAAGTCTTTAGCTCAGTTGGTGAGTAGCCTGCTGGATGACCCTAAACTTCCGCTTCGTACTCGCTTTAGTGCGAGCTAAAATTATTGTTTAATTTATACCACTGGGAAGAAGAATCATCCCCCCAAACTTTGTGTCGAGTAAAGTTATGGAGGGTGTACAATAGTCGGTGCATTTGGAATTTCCGAGTGGACGAACGTGCTCTTGAGTCCAAGGTGAGGTTCTTCTGTACATTCCATCGTATTTTCTTTGCTAAATATACTTTAAGGTTTAATTTTTTTTTTTCAAGTAGACAACAAATCAACTGAAGTTAAGTGGCACAGGGTGTTTGCTTTAAGTAAGCATAAAATAGCAAACACAACAAAAAGTATAACCGACCCGTGTCAAAGAGAAAAACTTTGACTTTATAACAAATGACAATTTCACTTCAGAGTCGAGACCAGCGCAAACTTAACAACTTATACACACGACCAGTTACATATTTACACACATACTACATATGTGCATACTTAGTACTCTAGCTAGAGTTTAGTACGAGTATTTCTAGTTAGTCAAAATTTATTTAAGAAAATTTTGTTGAGCAACAAATTAGGGCTTTCTTACCGTAAAGCTTGTAAGTGCGTGTGAGCACACAACAACAGTCAATAGTGGTCGTGTGGCCGACAATTTGATCGTGTGTCATTAGCTGTGACACACACTTTTTTTAGCTAAATATATGATCACGCATGGTTTTCTTAACATTATTAAACTTTCATGAAAGGCATTTACAAACAAAGTACATACATACCATGCATACATATGTATATATGTATGTATACTCGTATACGAATGTACATACATATTTATGTTCTATGAATAAAGCAAACTTTACATTAATGCGTTCTTATGATAGTTTATGAAAGTTTTGTAAGGATCGATTTTGTTACAAATTTCACCATTAATTAGATAATATATTACAAGTTATATTTTTCACGAAAATAATGTCTGTATTCTGTTATTTTGTATAACCTCAAGTTTTAAAATTTGAGGCTATGAGCTAGAGATAATTGCCTTTTACCGCTTTAACGATTTTCTCTTTTATTTTAATTTTAATTTTTTTTTTACTTTATTTTAAGACTAGAGGCTTTATTTTGAATCTAATGAATGTCAACCGGTCTTAAATTGTGACTTTTGTCTCTATTAGAGACTGAGACTGCTTACTGAATTCGGGGGTCAGTCTCTAATAGAGACAAAAGTCACAATTTTAGACCAGTTGAAATTCATTAGACTCAAAATAAAGTCTCTAATGCCCGAATTCAGTAAACAGCCTCAGTCTCTAATAGAGACAAAACTCACAATTTTAGACCAGTTGAAATTCATTAGACTCAAAATAAAGTCTCTAATGCCCGAATTCAGTAAACAGCCTCAGTCTCTAATAGAGACAAAACTCACAATTTTAGACCAGTTGAAATTCATTAGACTCAAAATAAAGTATGTAATGCCCGAATTCAGTAAACAGCCTCATCCTCAGAGATTTCTTTTGACTGTCGCAGACTGACAGCTATTGCTATTTATTTTATCAAGAACATGTTTTTTCTTTTTCAGTAATCTTTGTCAATAACAAGAGCAATGCAAATATTGTTATTTTACCAAAATAAAGCATTGTTTTACAATATTGGCAACGTTTTTCATGTAAAATCTTCAGATAAATGCCTATACAATTGTTGAAGAATCGTTTGTGTATTAAAACTTGCTTATACATTTAAATTTTACAAAAAATTGTATTTTTATAAAACTTTAGCATTAGTTTATTTTTGATAGAATTTCATCTACTATTAAAATTTTAATTTTAACAGAATTTCTATTTAAACAAAATTTTAATGTAAACCTGGTTTAAGTTCTAACGCAATTTCAGTTTTTAACACAGTAGTTTTGTAGACCTTGAAATTTTTAGTACAAAATTTTGATTGACTGAGACAAAAGTCACAATTTTAGACCAGTTTTTATTCACTAGTTTCAAAATAAGGCCTCTAGTCTTAAAATAAAGTCTCTAAATAACTTTCGCCCTATTTTATTTCACCATTTACGCATAAGATAAATCATTAGCTACAATCATCATCAAATTTTGCCAACACTTGGATGGTGGCTAATATAATACCTGTTGCTTACATAAAAATTCCCTTCAATCTTGTGGCTCTCGAACAGTGAGCATTATGGATAAAACTCTTTTCCAAGAACTTAATTCGTACTTCGGATCGGCCATGATGCAGTTATTGGAATATCGCGTTATATTACAAATAGACAACAAAAGGTAATAACGAAGAGTAGCAGTTCCATTAAAAAGCCAATAAAAGTCATGGTACTGCAAGGTTCTATGCTGGACTCAATTACACCTTAGAAAAACGAAGATCTGGAATCCTCTATACGTTTTCAATACCTAATAGGCTATCTAAATACAACCAAAACACAAGCTATGGTCGTTCGTAAAGTCGTTCGTTGATGATGTTTCTCCTTTGATGTTGAATTGAACTAAAATTAAAAGTTGTTTACCCGAATAAAGCCTTCATGAAAAAACTACAATTATTTATTAATAATGCTGCTAGATTTGTAAATATGAAACGAAAATTTTACTACATTTCTGAATTATCAATAAAAAATTTTGATCGTCGCTTGTTGTTATTTATACACAAACTTATCTACAAGGTGGCGCAAAAGTAAACTTCCGATGTTGGCTTGAGCGTATGTTAGACGCGATTGGCGATCAGCAGCTAACAGCTGATGCACCGTACGGACACATCTTCAAATCTTGTACCAAAATTCGCTGTAAAGACCGTCGACTGATACCCATTTGCGTGGCACGTCGTCTGGTCGATGTCGACGGCGCTTCCATGACATCCTCGGCTACAGCAGCAATATTCTCTGCAGAACGACTACGCCTGGCAGCATCTCGTGTTGTGCCAGTTCCTTCGAGGCGAGCGGCTAAACGTCGCAGTGTTTTACCAGTAGGCGTTGGACGGCCAGGAAATCTGTGACGAAATCACCGACCGAATATTGGTCAAATAAATAGTCAGCAATATTCCGCGTTCTGGAGCAGTGTAACATAACATTGTTTATTAACGTGTATTTCGCATGTGTTAACTACACAAATGTCAAAACAGAACTGACATTAGGGGCCAATCGCAAAATTTATAGCATTTTCTGATAGGAGGATTACTTTTGCGCCACCTTGTACAACAGTTGTCCGAGTTAACTCTTCTTGAAACTAACATGTGTGCAGTCAACTCGCACATGCAACCTTATACATAGTACCACGATTAAGGTATTCAGGTACGTGTAGAATGTTTTAGGTCAGAGTTGCTCAGTTTTGGAACTTTTTGCTAATAAATTAAAATTGAAAACAAATCTAAGGCAGTTCAAATTGGCCTGTTTTTAAAAGCCGATTAAGGGCTAATTATACGTCAATTACGAAAGCGCTGAACATTAAGCCAAATATAGGTAACCTTCGATTAGTGTAAGCAGACTTTACAAAACCGCCCCTAAGTCTTTATATTTCTAAATATTGAGACTCACCTTTCTTCCATTTTAATTTTTGCTCTCCTACGATCATTAATTTATGTATTGTTCATAATAAATAGTTTAATATTATTCATGTTTATACTTAATTAATTTTTGCGATTATTAATTGGAACAAAAAAGGAAAGATCAAATATTTTAACGCCGATTCAAATTGAAAACGATTAATGGTAGAAACTTTTGTAGGCGCGGATGAGATTTAATATTTAATCAATAAAAAAACTATGTATGTATTTGGTTCACTGAGAAATTTGCGTTTAAAATTTTTCTGAAAAGTTTTCTTTTAAGAATGTTTCAATCAAGGCGAATACAAGCATTCAGTTACATTTTCTCGTGTTTTTCTTAAAGTTTCCACTTTTACAATACGTTTTACGCATATATTGACCAAAATACATAAAATCGCGAAATAGGATTTTGTCATAGCGCTTTACCGACATCCTTAAACTAAAAGTGAATAGAAGCACAGAAGCATTCGCCTTATTCCACCTGGAATGATTTCGCCTAAATTTCAACACAGATTTTGCTATCCTAACTATTCAGGGTTAAATTAAAGTTGTCATGACCCTATGACGGGCACTATTCACGGCTACTTTTAAACTTGTTTAAAGAAAAATGCACCAATAAATCCAGCGAGATTTTGCCCAAATGTATTGGCGGTTTTTGAACTTCTGCAGCGGCGGCACTCCTACAAATATATTTGTTTGTATGTTTGACAATTTCGAAACCAGCAAATAAACCAACAAACATACATATGTACATGTGTGAAAGTCAAAGCTAATTATAAAAAACGGTTGCGCTTAACGAAACTAAATTTTTATGCATTTTAGTAGAAAAAAATCGCACATTTCGCAATTAATTTCTCTATTACAACTTTTGCTGCAATTTAACATTTTTACTCAAACAAATTGCAACATTTTTTCTTATGCGACCAAATACTTAAATACATTCGATGTATGTATGTATGTATGTGCTTATGTTTGTTTGTATGTGATCATTAACTATTACGATTTTTATTGCCCCATTTGAATACGTGCTAAATGTCTGTGGCATTTTCTCGTGCATTTCGAGGTGAGAATTTCATAGGTTCAAACACTTTATTGTATAATTTTATTAAAGCAATGCTTGAGACGCGCATCATGTACCTAACCGCTGTAATGGTCAAAATGAGATATGCGCAGTTGATATGAAAAAGTGAAATTTACTGCGCAAACATAAATTATAACCGTAATGTGAATTATTCGGTTTTTTCGTGTTTTCCTGTATTTGCACTTTTTTTTACTAATTTCTTTTCAAGCTTAATAATTTAAGTGTGTGTTTTTGTTTCTCTTTTTTTGTCGCATCGTCTCAACCATATGACAATAAACTAGCATTCTTACACACATCCATACATACAGACATATTCAAGTATATACACATACATACCTATGTATGTATAGTGTGTTAAAAAACGTAAAACAAATGTCAACATTTACGATGCACAACTAGAGTATTTAAGTAGCAGAGAATTATCATAGAATTTGTTTTTTTAAGCATTTCCATTCAAAAGTGCTTGTGTGCATACGCGTATTTATTTATTTATTTACTTACTTTTTTTAATAAAAATAAACTACATATGCTCGAACGAGTTGCTTGTACTTGGTCAGCGCTACAAACTAGTTTAACAGTTCATTAGGTTAGGTTATAATATGAAAAGCGAAAAGAAATCTAGTAAAACTAGTTAAATAAAACACATTTCTTTTTAGTTAAATGTTTTGCATTTTTTTTACTAAATTTTTTTTATTTTTCTTTTTTTTATGTTAATCAAATTCAAACAGAAAATATTCTCGTTTTCGTACTCGTGTTTACCATTAGTATTAACGTATTTTTAATAAATATTTTATAAATAACTTACAATTTTATAAACATATAATTAAGTAAACTTAAAATTTATAAAAAAAAATTGCTTGCCAAAAATATTTGCAGTTTGTGTACATACGAGGTGTGTCCAAGAAGTGAGGTGACTTTATATTTTTATTTTAAAAAATATTTGTTTATTCATCAATTTAACAATTACTTGGAGCAGACTCACTGTACGAGTAGTTACTTCATTTACGGTGTTATGTGAATTTTTAATTTTTTTTACATGTGAAATCGTATCGAATCACAAAATAAAACTATCAAAAATTAATTTAAAATATTCGCATGATTTTTTTTTTCTAACCTTAAATAATTATTGTAAATTATAAAGATATAAATAAGCTTATAATCGTTACTTATACAAACTTTCTTATTAATTTAACGGCAACCTAGGAAATTAAGAAAATACAGCTGACAATACTCTTTTCCTGTTTCAATTGGCATTTCCCAGCACACCAAACCCCGTTGCTTTAAGGCTCAGTTAGTCAAGACTTAACTTAACTTTACTTAACAATTGGCGACGATTACACAACATGTCAACTTTATTTTTGGACGATATATTATCTTCGTTGGCGCAAAGTAGAAAATAAAGCAATTGTGTGATTATTTTTGAGTCGCTTATTGCTTGTAAAAATGTCAAGGAAAATTTAATTGTGTCGAATGTTTTTAAGTTTAGTACAAATGTACAAAATATACAAGAAGCAGTCACTTGGTCAGAGGAAAAGGTGGTTGCAAATTCACCCGACAAATATGGACTTTTTGTTGTGCTAATTAACTTCCAGGGCAAAGTTTATCGTACAGGATACGATCAACTTTTCATCAATCATTTTCATGTTTAAATTTTCTTCCTGTCTATATATATCTTCAGCTATTTGACGGTTCGCCGCCTATGTTACCACATCAAATAAACTCGTTTTAAATGTAATTTTTGCATACATTTAAGTTTAGAAATCGTAAAAATCAAGATCTGATAAGCCTGATTCTCTCCACGGCTCTCACCGCTCTCAATTTACGTAAGGCCGAAACTTAAAAAAACACATCAGATTCTTATGTCTCATACGGTAAGTTAAGTGTTGACTAATCGCGTGCACGACTTTCCATATAACAAGTTTGTCCAAATCTTAAATTCAATTAAGTTAAGTTAAGTCTTGACTAACTGAGCCTTTACGCTGTTCCATTTCCGACGTCTACACTCGCATAGCGAGCAGTAAGTAAATTCTTCTCATCCTTTCGTCTCTTATTTTACGTGCATTTACTCGCCAGCGTACACATTGCATTTTTCGTACAGAAAATTAAACCTTTGCTGCAAGTCATCTTGTGGCCCTTCATCATACCCTGCGCATTCTTATAGCACACATAGTAGCTATATAAAGAAGTTTGATCAGCAATTTTATCGCCCTCCTTGCAATAGTATTTGCGTTTCTTCGCTGGCGCGGCAGTAGGCTTCGCCGTCGTGCTGTAGACATTCATCGCTGCGGCTTGTTGTACATACGCATTCAGCATATTCTTTTCGTTGCTCTCCTCATCATTCGATGCTGTCGCATCCTGCGTTTGGCCACCATAGTTTTGTAGCAAGTTGGCGATATTTTGTGCTTTAATCGCTTGCTCTTGTCGCCGCTTCGCATCTTGCACCACTTTTAACGCCTCCAATTGCAAGCGTTTATTCTCCGCCACTGTATAGCTGCTGATGATGGCATCTGGCGTGCATACAGCATAGGTGTGCGCATCACAAATGCGCGATTGTGCATTGAAGGCTGTGTAGGGTGGACAGGAGTAGGAGAGCACTTTGCCATCCTTCTTGCTGCATACGTAGTAGCGCGTGCAATCGGTGCTGTTCGGCTGACGTATGCCGGTAGCGCAAGTGATCACTTCGACGTTGTTGAATTCATTAACAGCTTGGGTTTGACCCAGCAACGGCAGTATTGTATTTTTGAAGACATCGAAATTAACAAAATTGCCACCCAAGTTGACGAGCTGAGTGTTATCGGCAAGCGAGGCAGTCGTTTGTGTATTGTATGGCTTCAATTTACTCGCGCTATTGCTGGTAGAAGGTCGCGTAGCACCAACGCCAACAGAGGGACGTTGCATGTAGGCGTGCTTGTTGCCACTAGCACTAGCGCTACTGTACGCTGACTCCGGGTACTGATTGCTTATATCGACCTTGTCATTGTCATAATTATAAGTGAATAATTGTGGTAACGGTCGCGCATGATTATCACTGTAGTCATCAGCTTCCAGCTCCATGCTCTCGATGGTGTGAATATTCGGTCGAACTTTGATTTTATGTGCTTCGCCTTGTGGCGTGAAGAGAGACGGACGTCCTATGCTCATTGGTCGTGGCAGATCGCCGTATTGTACAGTGGGATAACGATCCGTTGATTGAAACAGCTTATTGACATTGTATTCATTCAAATAAGGACTGGGAGAGAAGTACTCCGTGAGCGTCGGTGATGTGGGTTGATAATTCGTGGGGCGTGTAGTAGTTGCAGCCAACTCTGTGGGAAATGGCGATGGGTATTGTGCGGCATAGCCGGTGGGTGGTGAGGGCGTAGTGGAAGTTTGTGGTCTCGAAGTGGTTAGACTAGTCAAAAATTTATTGTCGCCAAAGCTATGCGTGTGGTAGTGATCGTAATAACTCTTGCGGTCGTCAGTGTTGAGTGGCGGATAGAGCCCCAAGCTTTGTCCATAGCTGTCGACAACTTCTTTTTCTCCAGAACTCGTGCCAGTCAAATGTATTGGTATTAGGTTGTTGTGTATAATGGTATTCCCGGGTTTATTATAGCTGCTCGCTGGTCGCAGCAGTTGTGTATGCACCGACGGGTTGTTGTACGACCCCGTAAAAGTATTAACATTGTTCTCACTTGAGATATATTCTTCTTGCGGCTTAGTATTGCTCATACCGTTGAAGTATGCCGCGAATGGATTGGCTTGTGCAGCGGCCTGGAATGCTGAAGCCGGCAGGAAGAGCGGTTGTATGAGTGGTTGTGCATAATATCCGGTGTTGGGTAAAACTTTGGGTATGTTTTGTGTAGCAATCATTTGCTTGGAAAGCTCCAATACGGTTTTCAGTGTATCCTCGGATATCTTTGGTGTATTATGGCCATAATCGTTTGTCTGCTGCTGATTGTAGTGTGGCAAGGTGAAAAGCACCGAACCTTCT
Organism: Philophylla caesio; assembly: GCA_963971545.1. Taxonomy (NCBI): domain Eukaryota; kingdom Metazoa; phylum Arthropoda; class Insecta; order Diptera; family Tephritidae; genus Philophylla; species Philophylla caesio. The sequence goes on from OZ020609.1 coordinate 94,622,812, forward strand.
GGTCGATTTACAACTATTTGCGAATTCGAATAACCCGTGGTTGCGTAATTTTTCGGTGGTGTATTCGTGAGCACAACCTTTGTTTCCGGTTTGAGTTTACTACCCAAATGCTCTTGCAAAAGTGTCTTATTTTTGGAAAGCATTTGGTATTTCGCATACGCTATTGGCGACTGCAGTGGCTCAGCAGAAGTGGTTGCCTCTGCTTTTTCCTTGGAATTTAAATCAAAAGTGGGTTTGATCATGTTAAATTTATTTTGTATATTGAAATGCGCCAAGAAGGCATTTAATTGATCTGGTCGCAAATCTATCTGCTCTTCATCGTCCTTCTGATATTGATTTTTCAATCCATCAATCAATTGCGATAAACGCTGTAGATGCGCCGTAAGTTTAGGATCTATTTTTGTTTTCTTGGTCACATTCTCTGTCTCATCGTCATTTTCCTCTTCCACTTCGTTAAGTTGTTCAATGCGATGATCTTCCGTTTCACGATTTTCCGCCTGCAGAAAATCATCCAGTTCCGCCAATTCTCCAACACCATCGCCGCTGGCCTCTAATTCACTGTCGTCATGCTGTACTTCTTCATCACCCACACTGCTATCCATTACCACTTCTATATCGTTGTCATTTAAATCACTTCTCAGTGCAGCAAACTCGTCTATATAATTTTCGTCGTTATGGCTCTTATTATTTATAATATATAAATCGGCATCTTTCACCTCATTCGTGTGCGTTGCCTGTGTTGTTTTTATGTGACCTTCAATCTGTTTTAACGCTGACGTGTTGTTGACTCTGTCTCCATCGACCCTGCCACCTTGGCTGCCGCCAACGCCCAATGTACATTCCCAATCATCGGCAGGCAACACGCATAGGCCGAGATTGTGTTCATATATCAAGCCTGATTCACATTTTTCCGGTACCCAAACGTGACGACTGGACGGCAGTTCAAAGCATTTGTAATAAGCTTCACAGCGTGTTTTGTGCGGACGCGTCTTTTCCGGACATGGCTTGCCTGCGTAGAAAAGAGACAACAGTAAGTTGTGGTATAAAAGAAATTGAAGAAATAAAAAGAAAAATATACATACAAAGGAAAGAAAATTCGATTTCGATGCTAGCTTAATCTTAAATTTAGAGATGATTCGCACAATTTTTGAGTGCGAAGCTGCGCCTGACTGGTCTTTAGAAAAATCGGCGCCGTTACTTATATTTTTACTCGTATATGTACGCTAGTAAGGATGCCATGGGCCGAAAATCGGTGATAAAATGCAAAAATTTTAGAGAAGTTAAAAAAATTCGGTTAGAGCAGCCTCCTTGATAAGCCATTGGAATTTGAAAATAATAAGACAATGTAAGTACATACATAAGTATATCGTTCCTTTGTTAAGCTTTCAGGGACTACGGAAAATACGTAGTCGATGAATAAATGCAAGTTGGTCGACGATGTAGAGCTCCGAATGACTCATTCCGAATACCTTACTTGGCTTGAATTTTATAAGCAGAAGTATTTTAACTCTTCGCATGCTAGCATCACCATTACCAAATTCTAGAATAATCCAGAATTGTAAGTTGCATCGATCAAGACAATGGATATTATCTAATTTATTAACGTTACGGCAATAAGTTGTCTGACTAACTGGCAAGAGCTGAAACGTCTCTTAAATAATATTTATCAATAGCTATGCCCTGCTTTACTCCGATTGTGCGCACCACTCTTCACAAGAGTTCATCTAGGACCAGCTCATTTAGGGTTTATTAGGTATAGCTTGTGTTTGCACACCGCTCGTGGTCTTATTGTATGAACCTATGTATGTGTCGCTTCTTTAACTAAATGCAATGAAGCCTACTGCCAGGTGGCAGAAGCGGACTAATCCTAAATAAATTAAAAGATCTAGAGCTAGAGATCAATATTGTTGATAAAATTATAAGAAAAAAAAAATAACAACACTCAAAGCGGCAGAAGTTGTTACTGAAATTTCATGGATCACCACTTTTCCTTTTCAGACTTCTGACTTCAAGACTTCCGCGCTCCAAACGCGCTGAGCTTAGCTTACACTGTGTGAACAGTTGTTATTTAAATTTTTTCTCTCATTCAAGAGTTTGAGAAGAGGATCCTTACAAATAGATCCGGGATGATAATGAACCAACGTGATAAGGGAACGTTAACCAATGCTTAATAGATTGAAGCATTGATTTTAAATAAAGGGGCAAAAACTAAATATCTTGTTTGTTAAACCGCATTTGAAAAAAAAAATTTCGAGTTGGCGCTTTTTATGTTCGGCGTTTTGTTTATATTTCAACACTCGTATCCTTTTTTTTTTTGTTATTTTAAAGCAATGTTCTCCACGCCTATGCACCGGGTGCGAACGCATATGTGGTTGAAATTCACATGTACACGGTCGTGGCAGAATTTTGTCACACGTACGTGCGATGGACAAAAACGAGCAAGCGCTCGTTTTTTAAAAAGGCAAGTCTGTTGGCAGATAGCAGGTAGAAAAATTTCATTCGCTGTAGCTACGTTCAGCAAGCAAGAACTATTAACACTTGCTTCAGATCAAATAATACACACAAAAAAATGTTTAATAAAAAATGGCACAGCGATTTTTTATGCGCAGAAAATATTTATGGCGAAGCTGAATGTATGGTTTGCCAACATGAAAATGCGAAATGATTTTAACTTACCCCTGGATAGTGGTACGCAATTTTGGGAAAAACTAGACCAAGAAAAATATCCTATTTTGAAAAATGAAATTTTAAAATTATATTCCATGTACGGCTCAACATACAACTGCGAATCTGCTTTTTCAACATTAAATTTCATACTAACTAAACAGAGGAACAGGCTCTCGGACATTCATTTGGCTAATCTACTCCGCATCAAGGATTATAGAAAATCAATTAATATTTATGAATTGTTAAAATATCATAATAACAACAAATAAAAAAAATACCTAATAAAGAAAAGTAAAAAAAAAAAAATTTTTCAGTGTACATTTATTATATTTTGCTTCAATACGTCGCTTCTCTTCGTTTTTCTCTGCTAGCAGCATTGAAAAAATGTATCAATATGCGTTTTGGAGATCATTGTTTTAAAGTGTTTTGCGATAATTATACACAAATCATATTTTATAAACTCTTTTTTTTTTGTTTCCTAGCACATTTACATACCTACTATGTTTGGTAATAAACATCATTAAAAATTACAACATATTTTTTTCTACGTATTCTCTTTTAATGAATTTAAGGATACAAATTACAAAAAAAAATTTATTTTTTATTTTTAAAATTTGTTTTAAGTCATACACATATATTTTTACATTTAGTTACATGTATGTATGTACATATGTATGTAGATTTTATAGATTTATATTCCGATCATATTTTTTGTATTCTTCATTCTAACTAAAACTTTGAGGTCCTTTTAAAAAAAATCTGACGTGCTGGTGAGGCATCATTGAGTTCTTTTAACGCGCACATGACGATTTTTTTTTTTAATTTGTGGGAAGTACCATTGCACGGCGTTATAAGGATCATTTTTATCTTATAGCCTATGCCGTTAAGCCAGAGCTTTATATCAGGCTTTGCAATTTTTAAGGTAACTATTTATCATAAGTTGAAAGCCTGAAAAGTCGCAAACGACGAGTAAGGAGTGCTAGTTTTACTGTTTAATTAACTTCTTTTTTTTTTTAACTTTTTACTTATTTACACTTTTGATGAACTATAAGTTTATATCAATAAGGAAGCATTGCTTTCAGTCACTTAAATATTTTTCTGCACTTTTATTTTTCATTATAAATTTTAAACGATTTTTGCAGACAATCTCCATTATTTCATATAAATTTATTTTCGTTTAAGTTTTCAATCTTCCATCTTTTTTCACTAAACACTAGCACTGCACGCTCTCAAACTTTCCGCTTGTGTATGCTGTACCTTGTGTAATGTGAAATAATCCAAAAATTAGCAGCGCATAGATAACGTAACGCATTGTTGTCGATTTTTACGCTCTCTTCCTTTTTAGCGGAACTACAAGACTTTGCATTAATAAACGGCAATAATTAATAACCGACCTCCGTGCCGACACGCTCTTCCGACGCACGTATGAATGTATGTATGTATGTATGTATGAATGAATGTGTGAATGTGTGTAGATGACCAGTAGTCAGTTACTCTGTAGCGCGCGAATCGTCAGGCCACCTCTCAATGCGCTTTTCACAAATTCAAAATATCCTCTATTATATTCGTATGATATTCCAAAGTCGATCCAATAAATTCGTAACGTTCCGTTTCGTTTGCTGTCCAAGACATGAATGATTTTACTAAGCGAGACGGTCGAGTTTATGACTGCTAATTTTTTTTTATTTTTTAAATAAAGTATTCATACTTTCTTAAACCCCATTTAAGCTCTAAGTTTGTAACTAACACCAATGTAAATGCGTAAAAAACGTACGCAAATAATAATAAGTAAACAACAAAAAAATGTCCATCAACTGCAGACTGGAAATGTTACCATTTCTTCCGCGTAGTACATAAGTTTATTAGTACTAAGTGTTGTTGTCGGTCGTTCGGTCGTGCTTAAATTCGAGCAAAGTGTTAAAATACGAAAAAAGTGAAGTGGCAGAAGGCAAGCAATAATTCTGAGCACACTACATACAGCGGCGGCCCGTAGGTCGGAAGCGCGACTCGTATGTTGCGAGTGTTTTTCACCTACACACACACACACTCGTCACATTCTTCTACCAAACTTCCTAAGTGTAGTAATTGTTATTATTGTTTAACAAAAATAAAATAAAAATGTAAAAAAACAATGTTAAACATTCGGCTTCTCTGCTCTCATTGCAATCGCCGTCTCGTCCACGTTGGTTCACGATCAACGGCAAGGCTGACTGCTGTCGAACCGGTGATCGGCCCATAAGCCCGGCGTGTAGCGGAAGATGAACTTACGAATTTTTTAAATAAATAGCTAAATACATACATGTGTATAAGCCCACAATTTAACACTTTTTTCTTTTGCCATACGTATTTTTATAAGTAGCTTGTACATGAGTAAATAAAAAGGAGTTTCACTTTTTCATTTGCTCGTCATAAGCAAATTAAAAAAAAAAAATACATTTGTAGGTAAGTTTATAGAATATGAACAAATTTATTAAAATGTAAGTGCTTCACATGTAATCGTTTATTTGTTAAATGTATGCATATAAAAATTATAAATATACGTGGATAAATATATATACACTCTATAAAGTTCTTACTGATTTACTTACATAATTGGCGCATTAACAACCGCCTAAGCGATATTTGCCGAGATTTGCAAAGCACGCCAGCTTTCCCTATCTCTGGCTAACTGGCGCCAATTGAAAATTCCAAGTAAAGCAAAGTCTTTTTCCACGTGGTCTTTCCAACGCAAAGGTGGTCTTCCTTTCCTTCTGTCACACCAGCGGTTACCGCGTCGAAAACCTACAAAGTTCAATTAATAATTATAAGGATCACGCTTTTAACTTGTTAAATGTTTTTTTTTTTTTTTACTTAAAATCAGAGTTCGAAAATAACCCTCTCCACTTATTTTCATACTATTTTTCACTGAAACAAACACAAAAGTATCATATACATATGTTTTCTATTGTGAGTTATTTTCCCATAATTAAATTATTAAAGGTTTGGTAAATAAGCAGCAGCAGCTCCCTCACTTTCTGTCAAACGGCTCCCTTAGCATCAAAACCGTGTTGCTTTTTAAAAATAATAATACCAAAAACTAACAGGCAGCACTTTTTGTTTCTTATGTGCCTAATTACGCGGATTATGATGACAGCATTTTTTCTGATTAAAAAATTGACCCCGTCTCCAAAATAATATTTCATGTAAGTGTGTATAAATGACGCGCTATTTCATTGAATGCTTTTCACGCGCATATAAATTCGATGTGACAGAGTGGAAAGTTTTGTAAGTTCTAGAAGGAAAAGTTTTAAGGAAATTTAATATAATGTGACATAATAATCATCCAAATGCCAAAAACCAGAATTTGTAAGAACTAAATTCTTGAGTTATGAAGTTTCATTTATTTTTCTTTTAATAAACATATAAAGATTCTCTTTCTAAAATTTCGAATTATTGTGGTTTTCTTACAACTCGATTAACTCCATAAAGTCACATACTATTTATCGGAATAAAATTTGTAGTCCTTTCACCGTCCAGTGGTTCATCACAATATTAAGAATAACCCTAATACCGATGGTAAATAAATATAAGAAATAAATCGAATAAATAACCCTTTTTAAGGGAGTGTCAAAAATCGAATGTCATTATTTACCTAACCTTTTATAATTCAATCATGTCATTTTCCAACTATTGAAATTTCTATTAGGAAAAGATACTTTGGCATAAAGTTTTATTTTTAAGTGTCTTCGTTTGCGGGTTATTGGAATACAGAAAAATATATGTAAGTGGATATACATAAGTGAAAAAATGACATCATTCATGTTTTTTTTTCCTATATTTGGCATTTTTATGTATAAATTAGTATAAGAAATTTGCTTTTTCTAATGAGTGTTATTATATTTTAGTACATTTTCGAGTAAGTAAGTAAAAGAAATTCTCTTCATGATTATATGCATATAAGTAAATACATACTTATGTACATACAAATGTACGATTATGTGTAATGACTTAAGAAACAAACTAAATATATTTTAAATTTTCAAAAAAATCTAATAAGTTGCTATTTACAGGTAAACGACCATAGACCATATTGAAATTTTCAAATTGTATTTTTTTCTGAATTGTATATATTTTTCCAAGTTTTTCGGAGGTTGTCTTCTTTAAGCGCTAACATTAATAACAATCAATAAAGCAAAAACATTATGCCAGTAACAAATGTAAACATTTTTTTCTGTTATCAAATAACACTTATATTTTTCTCACTGCGTTAAGTCTCTCAAACCAACCGTAACTGAAATTATATAAAAAATAAGCAAAATCACTCACCTACAAAAAATAAAACACTTGAATTGTTGTGTGCGTTATTTTTGCTCTCAAGTAATAACTAGTTATTTTGGAACATTTCCTAAGTGGAGAGGGTTATTTTCGAACTCTGCTTATAATATACATATAATGCAAATAACTGTTTTTGGTGAAGTAATCGTTACGCCTGTGGTCGAGTTGGTAGCGGTGCGTGCAATAACTTGATATGCTGGTGAGTTCGAGGTTCGAATCTCAGTCAGGGCAAGCAAAATCTTTGTCATAAAAAAAATGTTTCTAATGGCGGTCACCCCTCGGCAGGCAATGGCAAACCTCCGAGGGTATTTCTGCCATGAAAAAGCTTCTCATTAAATACATCTGCCGTTCGGAGTCGGCACAAAACTGTAGGTCCCTCCATTTGTGGTATAATATAAAGACGCACACCACAAATGGTAGAAGAAGCTCGGCCAAACACTGAGCTATATAGTGTAAGCGCCAAAATTATATATTATTATATATAATCGTTACGCCTGACTGCTAGGAGTAATCAAAGCCCTTTTACACGGTATTTATTTTACATATGTAAAGCTACTGCTTTAAACCATTAAACTGTATTGTACTCACATGTATGTATGTATGTATATGTATGTATATCGAATCAAAAAGTATCAATTTAACAGTTTATTCGAAAAAAAAAAAACAACGCTTTTAGAGGTAAAAGTTATAGCAGCTATGTATTTCGAAGATCACCATATCTCCTCATCGGACTTCCTTTTATTTTAATTTATGGTAATTTATTCTTCATCACCGTTCCCCAGTGAACCAAGGAATCACAGTTTGCAGAGCCAACACGCTATATGCCGTGCTTCGCTTGCCGAGTGGACTGTTGGACTTGCTTATGTGGTTGTCGTTTGTGTTTTCTGCAATACATTTTACATATTTAATAATTTTACTAGTTTAAGAATGCATTTAGGCGTGCTTATCCTTGCATTTAAATTTGGTTTAGTTATTGATAATTGTCAATTTTCCAAATAAAATCTTACATAAACCGTCCGCGAGCTCAATAACATGGTCAATTATGAAATATTTTAAGGCCGATACCAAACTTAACACAAATCAACAATTAATTTTTTTGTTTTCCATTGGTTTTTATATATTAAAATCGTTCTTACACAACTTAAGACAACTTGGATCGCAGCTTCTTAATTGTAAGTCCAAGCGTTGCTATCGCCTTGTCGTTACGGTATTGGTTTTACTTCAGCCGCTGTAAATCAGCTTGTAGATGATGAATATCTGCAACGAATTTGAGATTATTTGAGATACCTATGAGTTATTAAAATATTTTGTTATTTTACCTTTTCTAGTTTCAACGTTCTTTCAATTCCGCAGCTATTCACTTGTCAAGTATTGATCAATAAAGAGTACATACATACATATGTATATAAGTTTACGGGCTTTATGTATTTACCACAAGTGTCCCTACTCTCATAAAATCAAGCACTTTAATTTAATTTATAATTTTCCGGAAGCTGATTAAGTAGGAAATGTTCAATAGTTGCCACATTTAAAATTCAATGATTGATTCAGGGCTGCCATATATGTACATTTGTGTGGACAATGATTCTTAAAAAATACTTCTTTAAAACATAACTGCATCACAAAATGTAATTGTTTAAGTTAAAGAAATTCGCAGAAATGACCAAGGCCGCAGTAGAATTTTCTCTTGAACTTATTTTATTTTATTTTATTTACACCGATTTAATACAACTTAATTGTGCAACATTTACACTCACACCAATCCACTGACAAACAGCTGATCGACTGACACGAATTCTGATTGGAATGCATTAAAACCAGCAAAAAAATTTCAGTACAACAACAGATTGTAAAAAATAAGCGACTTTTGTGCAAAACAAAAACCATACAATAAATAAAATTTATTAAATAAATTTTCCGCAAGCGCCATGCACGCGGTGGAGCCTAATTTAACAGAACAGCTAGACAACGAAGAAGTGCGTGAAATACTGAAGAATACCACAGACCTGCGACAGTACTCGCGGCAAATCGAAAAAGAATTTAAGGATGTGGAAAACAAATCTATTGAAGACTACATTGCAGAATCTCAAAACATAGCAAGTTTGCATAATCAAATTGGTGAATGTGATGATGTGTTGGAGCGCATGGAAAGCATGTTAATGAATTTCCAGAGTGTGCTAAGCAATATAAGTAGCGAAATTACACAGCTGCAAAAGAAATCAGTTGCGATGTCGGTGCAGTTAACAAATCGACAGTCGGTTAAAGCGCAACTATCGCAGTTCATTGAAGACATGGCAGTTTCGGAGGAGATGATTGCGGTAATTATGGACACTCCAGTAATAGAAAAGAACTTTGGCACACAACTAAATGTACTAAACCACAAACTCTCGCTGGTCAAGGAGCTTAGTTTTAAAGAGTCCAAGTCAACAGGAGATGTTAGTGAAGTATTGCACAAATTGCGGTTAAAGGCGATGTCAAAGATTAGAACATATTTGCTGGAACAAATCTACAAATTCCGCAAACCCATGACTAATTATCAAATACCACAAAATGCAATGTTGAAACATAAATTTTTTTTCGAATTCATATTGTCCAATGAACGGCAAGTGGCGCAGGAAATTTGCAGTGAATACATAGATACGATGAGCAAAATCTACTATAGTTACTTTAAGGTTAGTTAGAGGAATTATCTCACATAAATATTGTAACAAATTTATATAGGTGTATACGTATGTATGTTTTATATTACAGAGCTATTCTTCTCGTCTGACGAGTTTAAAATTCGAAGAATCTTGCACAAAAGATGATCTTATGGGTATAGAGGACAATGTTTCGAAGGGATTATTCTCTAAAACCACAAGTTTGAAGCACAAAAGTACAATCTTCACAATTGGCAAGCGGGGAGAAATACTCAATCAGCAACTAGAGGCGCCAATAATCGTGCCACATGCGCAGTTGAAGAATAGGGTATGAGTAAAAGTGTTATTTACTTTTAGCGTCTTGCAATAAATCGAGTGCTTTCAGTATACATTTGAAGCTCTATTCCGCTCGGAGCAATATGCGCTGGTGGACAACGCTTGTCGCGAGTATTTATTTGTAACAGAATTTTTTATGGTGCGTGCCACGCAAGCACAAGATCTATTTAATCAGATTATGGGCAGGACACTTACGCTAATGATTGTAAGTATTTACGATTGAAACGAAAAATAAACGAGTTAAATAATATACAATTTTTATAAAATTAACTTAGAAAAATCTTGAGACTAGTATACAGGACTGCTATGACACTATTGCAATGTTTCTTTGCATTCAACTAATATTCCGATATCAGCTAATGTGCCACAAACGCTGTGTGCCCGCGCTGGACAAGTAAGCTTTTAATTAAAAATCATAACATACAATTTATTTTATTGCTAAAAACTCGTTTTCGCAGATATTGGGATTCACTACAGGCTGCCATTTGGCCCCGCTTTGATCATGTTTTTCGCTTAAATATACAAAGTATACGTGATTGCGATCCCACAAAGTTTAATAAGGAAATGGGACCACACTATGTAAATACCATGCTAAATAATTTATATACTTTATTTTCAACCTGTTTCCCTATTATTCAGATAACTCGACGTTATGCTGAATTTTCTGCCGCAATTGTTGGCATTTCTGAACATTTCCCCAATGAACTTGTGAGCCGTCTGCTACTTGAACTACAAAACGAAGTAGAATGTTTCATTCTACGCATGGCAGCTATTTTTCCCACACGTAAGGAGCAGTTAATTTACCTTATAAACAATTATGATTTGGTGCTGGGTGTGTTAATGGAACACACACGGGATAACTCCAAAGAGGCTGAATCATTTCGCGAACAACTAAATGCACGCAGCGCTGAATATGTCGAAGAAATTTTAGCTCCACATTTTGGCGGCATCATACAGTTTGTTAAGGAATGTGAACATTTCTTCGAAAAAGAGCAAATGGATGAATTGCGTAAGCAGGAGAGGCGTAGTCTTGCGCTAGTCGCTAGTTTCTCGACAAATTGGAAGAAGTCGCTGGAAGAGTTGAATCGAGAAGTGTTGCTCTCCTTTCCGTCACTACTTACCGGCTCGCAATTACTGCAACTTGCGCTGGCAAGTCTAGTGCAATACTATCATCGTTTCCATAAGCTATTAACGCCCAATGCGCGTGCGCAGTTGACAAACATACATGTAGTAATGGTTGAAATTAAGAAATATAAAAGTAATTATTAATTTATTCAACGCACACTAATATATGTATATGTGGTTACAAGGTGAAAGCAAATAAAACATTCCACTAGTTAATGCACTTTTGTGCATAAAAACTAGAAAATTTTCATGTTGTCGCAATTGTAAAACGTTTTACACATTAACGCTTTAAGTGTGTACATATGTACATATGTGTGTTTAAAAGTGAGTATGTACGTAGAAAGCATAATTAAATACATCGCGCACCAATTGCTGTAAACATAATTAATCTTCATCCTCGAATATCATTTCCACTAGATCCTTATTGCTGACGCGTTCACCATCCAAACGTTGTGGCGATTTCCAACGCAATAATGTAGGCAAAAATATCAAATGCGTGTTAGGGTCCTTGCGGAATGGGCAATTCAAGTCTTTCCAACTGAAAGTGAAAAGGAAATTATACAATTTAAGTAAACCAAAATAGAAAAGTCGAAGTATTAAAGGAATTTAAAAAAAAATCGCTAAGCAGTAAAAGCAAATACAAAAAAGTTAAAAATAAAAATGGGAGGATGAAAAGGCAGCAGGGTTCATAACAATAAAATAAGTGAATGCAAATTGCAGATATAAGATGAAAAACAACACACATACAGTCTAAAAGCGAGATAAAGTTTATGGTCTGCCGAAAGTAAAAATTAAAACAAAATCACATCTTGATAAGGTAAGTTTATTTTAAAGATATACATACATACGAGTACATACTTTTAAAAGTACCTAAATACCCGCTTGCATTTTTATATTTACATTAATGTGTTTAGGCGTTAAACCAAAATACTTTCACGCACAAATTGTATGCCTAAATTTATGCATTCAAATTTTCATAGTAACCTTAAGTATAAAATTATTTCTGCGAAAGCTGGTTTAAAATTTAATAGGCAATTATACTCAAATTAAAAACTTATAATTAATATGCTATATAATAATAATATGTAGCGTCAAACTTGTTCCCCTGATTCTAAATCTTTTAAGGCTGTTGTGAAAGTACTAAATAAAATCATTTAAATATAGATTTTAAATTAAAAAGAATTATCGTAAACTCATTCCTCAAAGCCATACGCTCAACACTTGACCAAATCAACAGCCCCATTGCATTGTCTTAAGAAAAGTTATTGCAATTACCATATAAAGTTAGCTCGGTTAAATTCTTTTTTCTTATGTGTGTGTTTACAAATATATACATACATATACGTATACATACAGATGCATTTTATTATTCCTAGACATATAATTTTTGCATACTTTTCACCACATCTCCCATTTTTCTCAATTTTTCAACACAAATACATACAAACAATATTTGCGTGCAGAATTATTCACTTTTGCTCGATCGGCTCTTCAAATATCATGTTAACAAGATCCTTTTTAGTAACATTTTCGCTATCGATACGTAAAGGAGTATTCCAGCGCAAAAGTGTAGGCACCCAAACCATTTTTAACCTGGGATCGGTGCGAAAAGGACAATTAGGATTCTTCCAACTAAAAAAGAAAGCGTTCAAAAGCTGTGTCGCATTATATGTAAGTGGAAATTTGTTTGAACAAATTGTTATATAATGAACGAGTTCGTTGAAGCAGATCAGATTAGTTGGGCAAAAACAATTTTGATAACTTTTTAAATGATTCGCACGCCTGTAGACAGCTTTCAGTAAGGTAGAATGGCCTTGTTAAGTAGGTATGTACATATGTATGTATGTATAATTAATTGGTTATAACAAATTAAAAATTATATGAAAGATATTAATATATGGATGTATGTATGTACATATGTGCCTACTATTACTAGTTAGGTATGTAAATATGTAAAATCATTACGAATTCAAGCTAAGAGTTTTCACATACATATGTAAACATATGTACATAAGTGCATATCTTCAAATTTGACGCCTTCCCGTAAATCTTTTGCATTTATCAGATAATGTATTTTAGTCAACGTACTACAAACGCACACTCTTATCATAAATTAAATAATGGCCGTGGCTATTATCGCATCCACGAAAACGTTAATTAGTTAGCAAAAACATTAATCACTCGACAAAAGCACATAACAAAGAGGGTGACTAAGCAATATTTTACAATAACTAGTTATATTACAATTACTTACTATGCACGCTGACCGACATCCACGTGAACGAAATGCGATTTTTCTGGAGCTTTAGCGAGTGCTTCATGCACAACCGGCTCAGCTATAAGGACAGGGTTGAGAAGAGTGTTGTAGAAATGTAAGTGCAAAGTGGGAATATGTACTTATTTACCTTTTACGCAATAAGGACACCAACTTTCTCCATTCTCATCCTTGCCACCGCAAAAGAGAACATGAATGGGTTGTCCACCGACAGTGGTTTCCAATTCCTCTACCAATTTGGTGAACTCCTCATAACCCTTGACGTTGTGTTGGATAACCATTGTTTTGCTATTGTGTATGTGGTTTGCAAATGACGAAGCACTTGTTGAAATGTTTTGTAGGCGTTGCGAAAACGTTGAACTAGTCAACGACTTGAAAATGCTCTGGATTCGACGCGTTTTGACAGACTTTTTCGACAAACAATTGATTGAATAAATACGCTCAGTGTCCGGGTATTTTTTATCACAAAATGTAAAAAAAAATAATCATAGGAGGGTGTTGCCAGGCCGGCCAAAGATTAATTTATTCCCATAAAATTAAATTGGAGCAAATTAAAATGTATGTGAACATTTAAAAAAGCCATAAAATTCTAGCTTAAAATTAATTCTCAACCAGTACTAAAAAAGTTTTTTGAGCACCGGCGACTGAGGCCATAGGCTCTATCACGAATTTCAGTGAAATAAATATTCTTATAAATTACAATGCATTACAAGAGCAATTTCCACGAAACAATTTGTGAAGCTTATGTTAATTTATGCTAATGAATTGTTCACACGAAATTTGGGATTAAGAAAATATACAATCTGGTAACTTTTAACTGGGCTGAGATTTGACATTAGGTCTGTACTCGTACTTTTCCAGTATGAATTATCCATTAAAAAAATTTCTTAGAATTTGACAACATTCGCTCTCAGAGCGAAAAATATCCCAAAAAGTACAAGAACGCAAAACCCAAGGCGAATTTAAGAAGGTGGTGTTAAGCGTATAAGGCCTCCATGTATTTTGTTTATGCTCTGCTGGACTGAATGTCAAATTTCTGTAGGTGATTTACATCGCCAGCCAATCAGAACGAAGCCCTTTGACGTTCAGTCCAGCAAAGCGAAAAAACCAACTGGCTCCTTAACATTACCTTTTTAAATTCGCTTTGGCAAAACCAGTAAAAACTTTTAATTTATACGAACAGCTGATTTGATTTGTGGCGCGAAAAATATAAAATAAAGATTGAGCATGGAAAACGAAGAAGATTATATGCATAGTGTACAAACACATGTTTGTTTGTTTGTTTATTTAAAATCGCAGACCTGGACTACCGAAAGCATCGTGATTTCGTCTTTTCCACTGTAAACTACTTTATTTTATAATTTCACTAAATAAATTGAATATTTTCGTTATCTCGTTTGCTTGAAATCAGCTGTTTTCCCTCGCTAGCAAAAATTTGTCCTATAAAATTTAGCAACTTCCCCTCAAAATGAAACGTCAATTCTCTCTCTCGATTTACCCTATTTTGCAAGTTTTTACATACAAGAACGCCAAAACGTTATAGTTTGTAACAATTGCTACAAACTATTAACTTCGAGAACACTACTATTTTCACTGTCATGTGATTTTGGTGTTATCAAACCTTGGCCAAGTAATCGGTTCGGTAAAATTAAACCATGGTCATTACTGAATAAATTTTTTATTTAAAAAAAATCAAATGTAATCATTTTATATGCTACACATACACATTCAACTTATCGCCGCTCTCCAGCAAACCAAGTAGTTTCAAATAATTGTTTCCAGCCTCATATTGGAGGCTTTTTGCTACTTTTTTATTATCTGTATCACAGTTGTATAAAAAAATTTACATTTCTTTATGTTATATAATGATTTAAATAAAATATAAATCGTTAACGCTGGGTCAAGTGTTGCTTTTAAGATTAGTTCCTAAACAATAAATATTGAATGTCTGTGTCAGCTATCTCAGTAAGCTGTTTAGTTCTTCTTTTTCTTCTTTTCCTGCCCCAGTCCTTGGGATTCCTGATATTGACGAACCAACTGTTCTTGCAATTCTGGCAAGCAAGGAGAATAGCGTGAATATTCCATTGTAAATTCACCTTTGCCTTGCGTACTCGAGCTGTAAAGCAAATATTTGTCAAAAATTAAGTTATAACTTAAAAAGGCATTTGCATGACTTACCGCAATTCTCCCGCATAACCAAACATATCGTTCAGCGGCACTTCTGCATACACTGTGAACCAACCTTCTGCACCATCGGTGCCCGTAATAATACCGTGTCGTTTACTTAATTGTCCCATTACCGCTCCTTGAAATTCATCGGGCGCTGTTACCTCCACCATCATAATGGGTTCCAAAATTTGCCAAGCACCTGTTTGAAAGACATCTTTCACCGCACCATGCGCTGCTAACATGAAAGCCAATTCACTGGAGTCCACAATATGATGGCCACCATCCTTCAAGCGGAAACGAATGCCAGACAATCGGTGACCGGAGAGCATTCCACGTTCAGACATTTCACGGAAACCACGCTCCACACCAGGAACAAATTGCTTAGGGACATTTGTACCAACAGTATTGTCTACGAAATCAAGAGTTGTGTTTTGATCTGGTGGCAGTGGCTCCATTGTTCCAATTATACGCGCATACTGTCCGGATCCGCCAGATTGCTTCTTGTGTAAGTAATCGAATTCGCAGGAACTAACAAGTGTTTCACGGAAGGCAACCTTGGGTTTACCCAATGTAACAGGACAACTATATTCACGTTCCATGCGTTGAGCATAAATCTCCAAATGCAATTCACCTGCAAGTTAATAGTATTGAAATAAGTATATACATATATATATATGTATTTGGTAAGTTAAAGTATGTTATACATACCCATGCCTGAAACGAGTGTTTCCTTCACATCTGCGTCATAATAGAAATGGAAAGTTGGATCCTCTTTGGTAAAACGCGCCACAGCTTTAGCAAAGTTATCCCTGTCCTTTGCGTTAGTCGGTTTAATAGCCATTGACACTACTGGATCTGGCACATAAATTGACTCCATCGATATATTTCCTTTGGGATCTGTAATAAAGGTGTCTCCCGAAGCGCAATCAACGCCAAATATTGCAAATATATCGCCAGCGTAGACTTCATTCACATCCTCCATATTATTCGAGTGCAAGCGTACCAACCGTGCTACACGCACTTTCTTATTCGTGCGCGCATTGAAAATGTTGTCTCCCTTTTGCAGCTTGCCCTGATAGCAACGAAGGTAGGTGAGTTGACCAAAACGACCAGCTTCCAACTTGAAGGCCAGGCTAACGAAAGGAGCCTTACCATCACGCGCAGGATTGAGTACAATATTCTCAGCCTCTAGTCCGGTCTTCTCAATGTAAGCAAGATTTTCTACTTGTCCAGGATTTGGCATATAATCGATGACAGCATCGAGAAGCGGTTGTACACCTTTGTTTTTCAGCGCAGTACCCACCAAGACTGGGGTGAAACTACGTTTGATGCAAGTTCGGCGAATAGCATCCTGTAAAGGCACAAAATTTGTTGTCTTACAATATACATACGAGTATATATTTTTTTAAACCTACCTTTATATCCAACTCTGTTGGCGTCTTTTCTTCTAAAAAAAATTCGCCTAGAGTTTCATCAACATTCGAAAGATGTTCAATTAGTTCCTGGCGACGTTCCGACGACTCCGCACGTATCTCCTGAGGTATATCGTCATAACGCAGCTGCATACCATGTGAGCCTTCGAAATAAATTGCCTTCTCAGTAACCAAGTCCACAATACCCTTGCAATTGCTTTCCACGCCAATTGGCAACTGTATGAAAGCAGCATTGTGATTCATTTTTGAACGCATGTGGGAGAGAACGCGATAAGGATTGGCACCTAAGCGATCCAGCTTGTTGATGAAAGCCAAACAAGGTACGTTATAGCGCTTCATTTGCCTGTTTACTGTTAGCGTTTGACTCTGCACACCACCAACAGCACACAACACCAAAACAGCACCGTCCAAGACACGCAATGCGCGTTCCACCTCGACAGTGAAATCCACGTGACCAGGAGTATCAATGATATTGATGTTGATATCCTTCCAAATTGTGTAAGTAGCCGCAGATTGGATTGTTATGCCGCGCTGTCGCTCCAACTCCATAGAATCCATAGTGGCACCAACATTGTCCTTGCCGCGCACCTCATGCATTTGTGCTATTCGACCGGTGTAGAAGAGTATCCGTTCGGTAAGCGTTGTCTTGCCGCTGTCAATATGTGCTGAAATACCAATATTCCGTATTTTCTCAATCGGTTTATGTTCAGCGAATTTCTTATGAGAGCAGTAGCCACACTATATTAATTTTAATTAAAAAGAAAGAAAATGCAAAATTAAACATAGAACATTACATAACCTCGCTAGCGGTTAAGAATGTTTCGACTTTATCCAATAATACTCACTTGTTGAAATGTTTTAAGCGTATCAATGCGCTTAGGCAAATTGGAGGCGATAATTCGAGTCAGGATAGTCATATTTAGCCAATTTTTATGAACTTGGTGTGTTGTTGACTATTATTTGGTGCTCCTCCTGGATCAAGTAACAGATGAAAAGAAACCCCAATACATGTTTTATGTCAGCTGTGCTGTTGGGGGTTGAACTGAAAATGTCTAGTGGAATTCGTGGACCCTAACGGCACAGGGTGTTACTACAAAACTCTTGAAATATCAACTACAGTGTGCTAGACTCAGTTATTATCAAATGCATTAAAATAAATCAATACAAAGTATAAGCCAACAAACATAAAAAAGGTAAAAGCAGCACACGAGGCAGGGAACTCTATCATTCTTTATAAGAGTGTTCGCGAGCTATTATCAGTTACGAATTGTTACGAAATAGCACGATTTTTGTCAAAGCGCGTTCGCGGTGTAGGAAAAACTTGCAAGGAAGGGGAAATGGAGCACACCAATGACATTTCAAGTTGCGAATTCTTGCTGGACAAATTTTACCCAGCACAAATTTGTAAGCAAGAAAACAGCTGATGAAGAACAGCTGAATTGAATTTGGATAAATTTGCAAGCATCTCTGTTTGAGAGAGAATATTCCAAAACTCTGAGAAATTTCGTTGCGGGATAATTCTTGCTGGACTTCTACACGAACAGACTTTATATCAGCATATATTTTGGCCTTTGAATTGTCGAAACTGTTTCTTCGACTGATAGCAATTGCGAAGGAAGGTTTTACAGATTAAAGGTCAAATACTTTAAAATGAAAAAAATATGCAAAATATTTGAAACAGCGGCTGCGCGAAGCATCGAACGTTTCGTGATTGTTTTTCATTCGGACAATGTAGTTAAGAATGACTTTCCAACATCCCCCAGCCGGTATCGGTAAAAAACTGATCTTTTTAAATCTTAAATACGATTATTTACTGCCAATTAAAAAAACTAACGTCACACCCAAAAAATTTGTTGAGGGCTTACCTGCCTGAAAAACCATAACGGCCTGGATGACTTCGAAAGCCTTACAACCTGAAAATTCGGATATGGATCTCTAACTTGAACTAAGCTCGAGCTTGTGGTAAAACTTGTTGTATTTGTGGTTTTACCGGTAATAATTCGTTCGGTCCGACTAAATATTACTCTGGACACATTTTTCGATCAATCTTTCGGGACTTTCGAAAGAAATTATCTTGGCAAGATTTATGGTCCTGTAAGCGTAAGCGATGGATACCAAAGCATATGGAATGTTGAACTGTATGAGCTGTATAAGGATATAGACATAGTCAAGCGCATAAAAATTCAACGATTGCGATGGCTTGGACATGTCGTTCGTATGGGTATGCAGGGTAACGAAGGCAAGGGCGCTAACGAACACACTGAAAGGACCTGTTTTCACTTGATGTGAGTAATTGGCGTAACATAGCAAAGGATAGAGGGAACTGCGAGGGGAAGTGTTTTGGTCTCGGCCCAAACCGACACGCGTTTGTAGAGCCATAAAAGAAGAAGATCTAACATTTTTTTTAAATTTCTGGTTTGAATACTACACTTTAGAAAACAATAAAGAATTGTACACTTTTCCTAATTTATTTAATTTTATTTTGTCTTTTATATTATTTGAAACATACATAGGTACATTAGGAAAGCTTAATTCATACGATTATTCTTTCGTTGGGCATGCAAATTACATAGTACTTGCTGGACTGGGAATCGCTTTCCGCTTCCAAATTCCCTTTTATTCACATTTTTATTGCGCCTAACAGGAATGCGTAATTCTTTCTGCGTCAAAATGTAATATACTAAATGTGAATATTTTAAAACAGTATTTTTACAATAGTGCGTTTTCACTTTTTAATTATTTGACACAACTGGCAGTTACTTAAGATGGCACAAACAATTTCTTTAAAATTATTGCAAATCAACAGTAATATTTTTTAAATTTATTACATGCATATGTATGTAAAAGTACTCTTCAAGCACGCTTACCCTTCAATAGTTTCCTAAAAAATTTAAATTAATTATTTCCAAAGCAGAAAATTTTACTTAAAATAGGAATTAAGTTAATAAAAAAAGAGTATTTTTTGGCAGCAAATAAAACTTGGCATAGTTTTAATGCGATATATACACACACAAAAACACCGATACATCAATATTTCTTTTTAAAAGTCACTTCCCCTTCAACCTCAACTCATATTATGTACAAAACTATTTTTTTAAGTTCGTAAACTAAAACTAATCAACAATTCCTTCTACACACATACAAACACTTATAAAATAATACAATAAAAAAAATTCTAAATACAACCCATTCCTTCCAGTCTTAACTCTAAACAGCGCCCAGATCTTGTTCTTTTAAATTCAGTTGACTAGAAAATCGAAACGAGATTGTTTTCGAGAGATGTTTCTCAAAATCCTTACTATTTAAATTGTCGGGTATTAAGGTCTTATTTGTCATATCCACATAAGAGCGGCCTCGTTTCACCGGCACCGAATAATGATCCGCCGTCAAGTCAACACCACTTTTGCTTCCGTTTTGACTATTCGTCCCAACACTAGCGGCGCAAACGGTCTTACGTATGTTTAACGGCAAGCGTAAGTCATTCTCGTAACGTAACGCTTGCTCAGTGGCATCTGACTCAATAAGTGGACGCGGAACGTCGTAACCGGGAGGTGGCTGTTGGAATTCCAAGCTAAACGTGGCGGAGAACTCGCGACTACTTGGACATTCTTGTGAATCGTAGCACATTTTTGGCGGTTGCCAGAGATGATCCAAAGGCTCTGGTTCACCTAACTGCTCGACGCAAGTGGTTAAGTCGGACTGCGAAGTGTTAGCCAATCTGGCTTCATCCAAGCAATACATTGGATTGGATACAGCACTAGATTCCATTTCAATGTATTTAGCATTATTGCCGAGTAACTTTTCGAATTGTGAAGCGAGATACTTGAAAGAGGGACGTGTGTTGGGATCATCTGTCCAGCAAGTACGCATAATGGAGTAACTGTAAAGATGAGTACAAAAAATGGTTAGATTGTAGATACAAATTTGTTTAAATTATTATCACTTACATTTCCTCTGAGCAATTGTCTGGCCTTTCCATGCGGTACCCAGTTTTGAGTAAATGATAGAGATTCTGTGGTGGTATACCAGGATACGGCGAGGCTCCTAACGTAATCAATTCCCAACAGAGTACACCAAATGCCCACACATCCGACTTGCTGGTATATACATGATCGGCCAGCGACTCAGGCGCCATCCACTTTTTCATAAAGAATCAAGCAAAGTTTTTCATTAGCTTGATGTTTAAAAAAAAAAGTTTCTATGTTCAATGTTACCTTCACTGGCACCCTGTCACGTGAACGCTTCAAATAGGCATCATCTTCGTAGACATCACGTGTTAATCCGAAATCGGAAACTTTGCAGGTTTTCCCATCGGCGAGCAAAACATTGCGTGCTGCCAAATCGCGGTGAACCAGCTGCAATGGAATAAAGAAATGTTTGAAGAACGCAAGTATAACTTAAAGCGCAGAAATTAAATAGATTTGCATACATACATAAATGGCTTTTCCAAAACTATTATTCTTCAACAATCTCACCTTAATTTCTGTCAAGTAGGCCATTCCTTTGCAAATCTGCCAAGCAAACGACAATATATTCTTCACCGTTACTGGCTCCACCCCGTCGGTGAAGTCCACACCAGCACACTCGACCTTACGACTCAAACGCAAATAACTTCGTAGCGATCCGTATTTTGCGTACTCAATAATGATCATTGGCGCATCGCCTTTGGTGCAAGCACCAAGCAGTTTAATGACGTTGGGATGTGAAACCTCCTGAAGCAGTTGAAATTCTGACAGTAGCGCCATATACTCCACAGAGTTGGCGCCATTCTTTAACATCTTCACTGCCACTGTAGTAACACCCGAAATATGGGCAATATTGGTCGCATAACCCTTGAAAACCTTACCGAATTCGCCCTCACCGAGTATGACATCCAACTGGAGCATAGCACGATCAAACTCCCATTTTGTATCCGCCATATCGAATTTCACCGAACCGCTATCAAGCTGCATTAACGGCACATCCCCATTACGCACATCGCAATCGCCATTTGCAGAGGGTTTTTGTGACAAGGCTACCTTGCCACAGGTACGCCGTACAATGTTACGTTGTGATGCAATCAGGCAGATAATCAACACAAAGAGTACGACTGGACATGTGATGACCAATAAAATACAAGATCTGTCACACGTGAAACCAGCCACATGTATGCTCATGGCATCGCGTTCTATTGCCTCATTTTGTAAGTTGTTTTGAATTGCGGGTGTGCCCTCCAGATCGCCGAACTTCGTAAACTTATTAGCTTCTATTGACTTTGTTTCATTCTTACGCTTGCGTTTCGGACGTGGTTCGTCATCGTCGAGTGGTGCGCATAAACATTTTCCATTGTCCTCGCAAGTGCAAGTGCCAGAGGCGGAATAAATACCACGCTTGTTATTATTGCTTGTGTGTGGGCCCATTATTTTGCCAGCTCCAATGCAGTCCTGTGGGCAGATAAAGTTATTCAAATTTTCCAGCGGATCGCAGATATTGTCCGGACAGTGTTTGGCATCGGGCACGCACGAGGCGTAATTGATGCCAAAGAAGCCTGCATTGGAGCCGCGCCATAGACAACCGCTGCCATTGGTGGCGAGGCCACAGAATTTCGTGCATTGTTTTTGGTATTTAATTTGCGCACAAGTTTGACTGCGCGACTTAATCTTCAGTTCGCAGGTATTATTGCCGGCATGCGTATCGACGAGATGCACATTGACGACAAACGAACGTGGATAGGCATCGTGCCATGTGATGTTGATGCTGCCAAAATAAAAAAAGAGAAGGAAAGAAAGATATTTAGCGAATTGTGTAAATTTTTGTGAGACGGTCTTTAACTACACTTTCTGGCTGTACTGATGTGCCGTACATATTGTCGAGCGAGTCTATTAATTCAGTCCTCGCTTCCGCGTCGACTCAGACAGTTTTTTTTTTTCATTTTCCGACAAGACGGATAGTCAAATTAAGTTCGTTGACGCACTGAATACAAACAATCTTTAGTATCACTATAACGCCGAAACCGATTTTTTCATATCTTCCGAAGCTTCGCTTTTATTCCTGAGAAGACGGTTAAGTGTTCGTCGGTGCTAGCTCTAAATGGATCCTTCTTCTGCCACGAAAACATCCAACAAACTACTTGAAGTCAGGCGGAAGGAACGAAGGAGAGAAGTCTTCTCTCAGGAAATCTTCATTAGTGACAAATTCAGGCCCTCAGATAACTCTTTTGTATGCCAAGCGGAGGTGACCATTATAACTAATCTATCCGCTAACCGAGTGATCAGGTTTTTTTAAATGAGGCCTTAATGGTAAGGGTGATTGTAATCTTAGAATTCCTGCTGCTCTTTCTACCGGTCCTGACTATTTTCTGGACAGGTATGAAAAGTGTGGGAGCAGACTAGTGTTGGACAGGTGAGATCTATATCGGAGAGTGGTGAATCGGGAAATTTTTCCATCCGGACAACCTTTGTTGGTATAAACTTGTACTATTTTATGTTAGCGTACTGCCCTGCGTTGAGCCTTACGTCAGATTCATCTAATCCTTATGCTAATAGACACCTTTATATATTACTATAGATGGCCGGAGAGCCTATTCACAGCAGATTAAATTTTAAGCACTCTCTAAATATACTCACAAATACACCGTTTCTGGTGAAATCTCCAGCGCCGACGCATCCTTCACATACACAATACCAGCCGTCGATGTAATACCAAAAGCGCCACTCCGATCCTCAGCGATCGTAAATCGCAGCTCTGGCATTGCCATTAAATTTTGATAGTTCTCTGGTTGTGTCACTCGACTATAAGTCATCGCAGTACGATGGATGAATACATCTTTTGGGTAAGTGCTCAGGATACTCGGTGTTAAGAAGCCCCTATCATCACCATCCAGCAAAGTTTCAGCGGAGTTTGTTAAATGCCGACCCATGGCACGATGCTGTCGCAGCTCCATGACGTGTGGTCGGTCCGCCTCGTGTATCTTGCTGGGATCTGTTTGTATGCAAATATTCGCCGTGGCCTGCATAAAATGAATAAAATTTCCATATGTCAAGTAGTCAAATTAAAAAGACAAAATCCCTTACCTCTTTTGTGGTATTCACGACGATTGTATTATCACTAGCCACCAAGGTAAAGCAATAAGATGACTGACTTAGTATGCCATTGCGCGCAAATAGGATTTCTTAAAAAAAGACAAATATTTAATAGACAATGTTTAAAAGAATGGGTTTCTTATCGGTACATACGACAACTGAAAATGGACTTTCGTTTTCCGGTATGATCTGTCTCATAAGCGGTGCAATCGGGCCGCAACAATACGCTGGTGTCATTGAAAATTTGGTAGGTCAAATGTGCATTTGCCCTGAGGGAATCTTTGTCGGTGAATATAATTTTGTCTCCAACAGGGTCGTCCTAAAAAATGAAAATGAATTTAAAACTATAACATTGGGTCAGCATTTATACAAATAAACTCAGTTATAACTATTAATAGATTTATAACCAAAACCTTAAAAAAACGTAATGACTCTCGGAGCAAGAGAAAAATGTATTATATAGAAATACAAATTACTCTCCTAAAATAGCTCTCAACAGCGCGAGTGAGGCCGTTGTTGATTTTACCTAAGAAGCGGTGGTTGATTGTGGCTAGATTATTCTTAAACATCCGATATAATCTTCTTAAGCCACTTGATCTTGGCGGTGAATTATATTTATAAAATATCTGAAATCTTGGATCTCGTCTGGCTATAAAGTTATTCTTTTGAGTATCCTTAGGAGATTCCACACAGTGACTCGGAAAAGGAGCTCCACATTTTGTTTTAAATACATTTTTTCAGTTATTGCTGATTGCAAATGTTTGAAAGAGTCATACGATATTTGTAAGATGAACGGCGACATGAAAAAAGTAAGTTTGAAGCAGGTTTGTCAATACGTTTGTATGGTATACTCGTTAGTTAGTTTTAAAATGCAATAAAAAATTATTTTCTTCTGCTCTAAGTAGTGGTCAGTCCCAACAAAATTATCAGGGACTATATTCCTATTTTTAGAAGGTCAAAATACGCTCTAGACAATTGACCCCCAATTGTACCAACCAAAACACCTTATTCATAAGTCCCCCCCGCCATCTTCCATAGGGGCGAAGCGTACGATGAACTCAGTTAAAAAATTAACGATAATAATAATTTTACTCGAAACCTGCGATGTAAGAATCAGCATAAGTACGCACACTCAAAGTGTGTGAGCTTCCTCTGGATCTCTTGCGTGCCGGCAATCTACATTTTTCCCCCTTTTTATTGAATGCGGAGCTTTGACTGAAAATATTGATGACGTTGATGAAATATTTTACTACACAGTACCTAAATTTTTGGAAACTTTTTTTTGCATTTTACACGATTTTAAAACTTGAAATCAATTTTTGCACAATCTCTTTTGTCAGTACAAAACCAAAACTTTAGTTGAGTAAAATCATTATTAAACGACTTATTAAATGAATGTTTTAGCCAAATTTCGTTTAAGAATTTAAGGATTGGCTTAAAGCAGAAACGAATGCAGGAAATAAATTGCAACTCACAAATTAAGTTCAACCTCCAACCAATAACCGATGGTTAAGACAAATGAAAGAGGGCGCGACTTAAGGAAAACATCCAAGCCAGACAACTAGCAGACGGCCATAATGATTAAGAAGTAGTCAAAATATATCCGACAATGTATTTATGTACCTATGTTTCTATGTATGTTTGAATGTTTAAGGCGACGGAGAAGACGGTGAATACCGGTTGCGTGATATGAATCAGTTTACCGCAAAAGTTGTCGGTATCATGCAATGAAGGCAAACACTGAAATAGATATGTACATAGTATGTGGGAAGGTCGATAAACGAACTGGCAGACAAATAATAGCCAAACTTACTAAAAAAAACATAATAAAAGCAAATCGTTTTATGGCGAATACAATTAACAGAATGCGATAAGGCAAAGCAGCTAAGAGCAATCGATAATTTCACTACAACTCCATCGCGCCAGCTGATAGTATGTTTAATGAAAAGTGTGTAAACATTTTACCACCCGCTCACTCACCTGCTTGAAATGCGGATTATCCAGCCAAAAACTGTATACGTCCTCATTTTGCAACTCGGGTCCATTGTCGTTGCGATCCAGCAGCGCTACGTGCAGCGTTTTATTAAAATGCACCACTTTCTCTTCACTCATTTTGACCGTGCAGCCAATGCTGACCGCGAAATTTGCCAACTCTGTTGCATTAAATAACTCATAATCCAATCGTCCTCTAGTATAGAGTTCGTTATATTTTAGAGCGAAATATTCGCCACCTTTTAGTAGCGTATACTTTACATCCATGGTGGGGCAGAGGTAGCGTGTGGCGCGTGGATTTAAAGTACCCACACACATTGGCTCAAAAGCATCCACTTCGCCTACACTGTTGGCGGTTGCATCCTCGACAATCGTATAATGTGCCGCCGTCCAAAAGCAGACATTCTCCAAGTGGCTACAATACTCAGCTTCCGCTTGTGGCGTTACCTCTAATGTCATTTGTGGTATTTTACTGGTCATCTTGTGAGAGTTACGCGCAATAGCGGTTAAAGCGATTTTTCTCTTCTGATGTGCACTTTGATAGTTATTCTTCATGAACACCTCACCGGTGCTGCTATTAACGCGAAAACGATCATTATTTTCTAAAGTGTAGAGATATTCGGTGGTTTTGACGGCTTTGGTGGAGCCCACAGGTAGCATTTGAAAGCGACCAATTGGTATTTTAGAAAATATACTTTGTGATTTCTCGTTGAAGGGAAGATTTAGTTTTACTGCGGACATTGGGAAGTAGACTTCGAGATCTGTAACAAAGCAAATGCACGTAAGGAAGAGGTTAATTTTCAAACAAAAATAACTACATATTTGAAAAGCTTTATAGAAAATATACTTGTACAAAAGAATCATCATGGAGTTTCTTTGCGTTAAGTATTTAGTAATTTAAGATCTCAGCTTACCTCTTATATAGTAATCGAGTAGTTTGTCTGACGGCTTTGAGTTCGCATAAAACGGGCAGAGTTCATGCACTTAAGCTAGTTATGCCACGGCTTTCAAAATACATAACATAACCAATTAACATAAAGACGCTCGAGATCTTCGAAATATTTACTCAGCAAGAATTATTAAATGTACAATAAACCATATTTTTCTTTTGAAGTGCACAAAAAGGTTAAACTTGTAGTCAAAAGTTCGTCTTCAATTTAGCTTTTATTTGTTCGCTAATAGTGGAGCTCTTATGCAGAAAAGAAGCCTAAGAATACCAAGCTGGGACTGTCGTATGTTGGCGTCTAATTGTAACTGACAACTATAGTCGCGTATTAAATTGCTGAGGCTAAAACTTAGTACTGCTGCTGTTGCTTTCGTAGCTTTAGCGGCTAAGTACACTTTTCCTAGTCAGTGGCTGGTATTATGCGAAAAATATCCACATGCCAGGCAAACTTATGCTTTGAATGCATTTTAAGTCAGGGTGACGCGGCACTCACTCTTCTGCTAAAGGAAAGTGCGTGAAGGTCGCCTGTCAGTAAACCGTCGAGTCCAAGGGATTTTTTTAAATAGACCATGTATGTACTACGACAGAGTCCCGTCCATTAGTGGTTGACATGAAGGGGGAATTCGTCCAAGCGACTTGCATGTCGCACACAACGTTTCTTTTTTTATGCCAAGTACTGAGTGTGGGATTTGATGATTTTTTGCAACTCGGTATATTGTTACAAATTTCCGTAGGTAATTGACAAAAAACCAGAGTGATAAATAGCGAGAATTTTAGCACTAACGACATGGATATTAAGAACGAGCCTGACCTTTCTTGAGGGTATTGTATATATGTGATCGCCGTAAATTTAACAGAGGTCAGTGTCAAGTCACGTCTAGCAAAGGCGTAAATATTGGCATGCATTAATGTGATTGCTTTTATCCAAACTCAGATTAATAGTAATTGATTTGTGGTTTGGAGAAAGGGTTGAGGTAAAGTTTTCCCAAAATCTTCGTCTCCGATTGAGTTTTATTTATACAAATGTAATTACCATACTATATCATATCGAGCCATAACCGCCATAATGACGTAAGCGACAAATAAACTTTTTTAACCAGAAAATGCTTTTTACCGAATTTTCTTTGTATATAAGCTTTACTTTGGTTTTCCTACAACACGCGACTATTTTATTTAAAAAGCGCCTTGCTACTGCCAAGAAATTTGAAACCATCAACCTCCTTCTCTAAAAATTTTTGAAGTGGCAGTTATGTTAGTTTGGCTGTTAAGTCAACTTTCATTCTTAACTTAGCACTTAAGCATTCCTAGTTGTCTTTAAGCTCTCCTTATAAGTATCTAATTACTAATTTTAAAACAGCACCTTTTCAAATTTGTAAGAATCAAATGTACTTTGAAGGAAGCAAAGAAGCAAATAATTGTTTATCTCACAATTTCGTCTCCGCACTAAAAGTAAAACACGAAATTGAATGCAATATCAAATTTTTAACTCAATTGAGTTTGTTTTGTTTTAAAATTTATTCTTCCATTAGATTCCTCCATTTGCCATGCCCACCAAGAAAATCCTCCAACCGAAATGTGTTTGCTATGTCAACAACTTTCTGGCGAAAAGTAAAATTCATTGGAATTAACAATCAGTAGCACTTTTAAGAGATGCGGTTACTATTATTTTTATGTTTACTCATTCAAGTGGCACTTGGTTAAATGGACAAATTTGATGATGGAGCGCCAGTGTTTCGGAAATGAGCTAAGCATGTACGAGTATTTAAGCACTCGCTTGTTATGAAACAGAGATCGAGTATGAGTCATAAGGATGTACGTTGAGTTTGTTTATAGCAAAATAAGAATTTCCGAAATTATTTTAGTATGACTTTAAAACAGTGATTGAAATTGCTTGACTATTTTCAATGAATTTGAATGAAAACCAAAGCAAAAAAGAGCAGGTAAATCCTTTGGCTTAGGTTACAGAGCGGTTTGTGTGTGTTTAGAGAGCTAGCCGGAGCAACCCACTTTAAAAAATTTGCTGTTGCTGTAAGCTTATTTTCATGGCTGCCGTATTCTCGTAGTCGAAAGTGTCTTTTTAAGCAGAGTTTGAAAATTTTGCTCCATTGACTTTAGCTTAAAAGTATATTTGTTTGCAAAAGAGACCTACTTTCGACTGCGAGAATAAGACAGCAATGAAAACAAGTAAAAGTTAAACAAAAAAAAAATAGTTCACTTCTTACAGCAAAAGTAAAATTTTCAAACCAAACTGCTCTGTATGCAACAAATGATTTATTTTGTGATTTTTGTTTTTGCTATCTCTTTTCGCTGCTTAATTTTTTTTAAGTCGCAGCTAAGCAATTGCAAAGGCTTAAAAAGGACCAAGAGCTGTTTGCTTTAAAATGTAGCAGATTCTATTTGAGATAAAAACTTACTTAATTCGACTTTAGTGTCATAAAAAATTTACTTTTATATTCAAATTTCGTATTTTAAAAGTATATTATTTAAAACAAAAATTTTAAACTAAACTACATTGTAGCTGCGCTCAAAACTCATGCAGCTACCACAAAAGTATTTTATTAAAACTAAATTTATATCAAAAACTTTTATTAAGTAGTAAAAAGACTTAATAAAAGTTGTATGTAGATTATTAAATCCGAATGTGTTGCAGAGCTGCAATAAAAGATGTGTGTGTATGCATCATTTAAAATATATAATTGCAAATTTGAGGAAAAATATGCAAAATCGTCTACGCGATAAATCATGCTAAGTAAGCAGTGAGCAGAGCGCTGGCTATATAGAAACTTTATTGGCTCTTGAATTTATATTACGAGGAAAAACCTTTAAATAAAAGAAAATACGTACATACATACACATAAGAGCATATGTTTGTGTTGGTCTACAAATAAGAGTTTTTATGAAATTTTTTTCTGCCCACATCAGTGCAAGCGAATCTTCGGAGGGAACTGAAGCACGCACATTATCCTGGACTATAGCAGCTATTAAAATTGCTGGACTATTTAATTATGAATTCCAACTCGTACGTCAGTAGAATTTCTTGTCGTCATTTGTAATGAAAAACTTGCATTAGTACAAATGGAAACTAGCAAATGGAGAATCAGTTTGTAAGTATGTACATACATATATTTTAAGTTACTCCAGCTAGCCAAAGTTGCAGGATTCAATAGGCAGAAGATTATGTACATACATATACATATGTGTATGTATGTATTTATTAGAAAGATTAAATCAATTTAAGGTGGTAGCGATCGAATAAATGTTTGGTGGATGAATGTAAAAATCAATTGCTGCATTGCAAGTAAAGAACTCCAACTATTTAAGTCTTCTGTTAAGAATTTCTTACGTTTTAATAGTGCAACAATTTTTTCGCGAAAATTAAAAAAAAGGAGATGTTTTTTTTTTTTTAAATAGCCCCACAAAGCATTGTATTTTTTAAGCAGCGCTGTCACTGTATGAGACTTCACCTTGGTTTTTACTCGAATTTTCTTTGAAAATATTGTAAAAATTCATACCAATTTCAAAACACAACGTGCTCGCGCATTTTGTAAGGTTTAGATTTTTAGTATTCTTTCTGTATTTCATAAACTTCTTTTACTCAGCGTTTTTTTTATTTTATTTCATTAGGATATTCGCATTTTTGCAATTTTGAAAAATGCCATCATATCGAAAGTAGTGAATTTAAAACCGACTTCAAAAAAAGCAGGAAGTTATCAATTTGTAAGAATTTTTTTTCGATTTCACTTATTTTTAATTTAATTTTTTTTCAATTCCATTCATTGAATTATAATGAAATTATTACTTAGGATTATCATAAATGCTAGAGTCGGTTTTTTGTCAAAATTTACTTATTATTATTTTTTAAATTTAATTTTTTGCTCATTCTTCCCTGTGGGATTTTTACAACTGAACTGTGGTGTGCTTTGTAGTAATACGATTTATATTTGAAAATATTAAAAAAAAAAAATTTATTAAATGTCAATTTTTAAAATAAAAATCGTAAAACTGTTAGTTTTACATTTTAAGAAATAAGAGTGTAAAAGCATGATTAATAAATTTTTTTTTTAATCAGTAAGTTTGTGCTTAATGTTATCCATAACCTTCTCATATTGCACAGTATGACAAAATCAAATTTGGTACACATGAGAAATGTTAACAAAATATGAAAATAGACTTAAAATAAAGAAATACGTGTCTCGGCATTAAAATCGGTTCAACCATTATTATAGAACTTTTAAGTATTACATTAGAAGTGAACCCTCCACAGTCCTTTGAAGCTTAAAAATCCATTTTCTCAAAATTCTGACGTACTACAGCAAAACGCCGAGACACGTATTTCTTATTATTCTGTTAACATTTCTCTGTATACCAACCACTGTCGTACTGTTTTATATGTATGTATTGATATTTTTTGAAAATTATTTTTTATTTCGTTTTTTAATTCGCACTTTTTTCTATTTAATAATGAAAGTCCAAGTTTAAAACTCCTTAGAAGTCTAAAATGAATTCAAAACGTATATGTACATACATATGTATGTATGTACTTATGTATATCAAAATTTTTAAAAATCATAAAATGTTTGCTTTTTAATTTTGTTATAAGTTTTTAAAACCACGGTCATATGCACATATTTATTTTTTAAATCATTAACTTAGATACATCTGCGAAATCGGTGTGGAGAACAGGACATTTTTGAAATTTTTTTTTCTTTTTAATTATATTTTTTTTCATATAATTAACAATTCAGTCCATAATAAATAACCAAGTTTCAGCTTCGTAAAAATAAAAAAAAAATTCAACACAATTCCAAACTACCTATGTATTTTCTCACAATTTTTGAAATCTCTTATAGTATGGAATTATGTATATAAACTATTAAATTTGAGTACAATATTGTGCAAGCTTGAATTAGTTTAAGGTCTGTGTTGATTTTTTATAATATTTATGGCAGACCGTAATGCTCATTTTCTTTCCCGTAGAGTGTACTAGATTTTTTTTTTTTTTTTTAAAGTAGTACTTCAAAATCAAGTTATGTTTTTACTCTTAATATTAAACAATTTGTTTCCTGAACAATATTGTTTTTCCGGTCTTCGTAATTTAAACCGATTTTTAGCCAAAAATTCGATCATAAATGGAGTTTCTGAAGAATTTGCACAATCTGATGCCTTCCAATTGACTCTTTAGTGCTTCGTTTTTAAATAAAACTAAATCAGAATTTAACTGTATTAAAAGTTCAGTGTCATTCTTTTCAAGTCTCCAAATTTTGTTTGACTGGGTTATTAATGTATATTTTTATTTGCAGATGCAGCAAAAGTTCTGACTCGCATAAAATGAATTCCTTCAAGCGGCGACACTGTGACGACAGCATTGTTTTACTTTATGTGTATGCTGTGTGTGTGTGTGTGTGTGTCAGCTAAAACATTTACAAAGTTATGTACATTTAAAGATAAATACAAATACGAATATGAATGTGTTAACTAACAATCGTTATTAAAATCACACGCCCGCCCCTTATTAAATATGAAATAATGCATATCATACACACACACACACACATGCGTATGTAGTACTTGCAAATGTTAGCTTATGCATTGTAATATAGCCTACTTATGGGCGCTCGTATACGAGAGTATATTATCACCAGCGAGTTATGTTACCGCCAAATCTACTGGGGATTGCACAGGCACGTTCGCGATATGAATTTATGCACTATTTACATATGTATGTACATAAGTACATATTTATGTATGAATGTAGAGCTATAAACAAACAAGCTAACTCGGCTTTTATTTGCATAATTTGATGCCTGAATGGAAAACAATGCGCATTGGGAATTAAGTAACTCAGCGAATTTTTTTTTTTATTATAAGAAAAACCAATACGAAATAGCTTTCCAATTACATATACCTATGTATGTACATATGTATGTACTTGTATATATGTATGGACAAATACAAACATGCACTTGCGTTGTTTACATATCTTACTGTCAGTCAATTTACTCAGCTTAACTGCTACCTCTTTCTTGTATACTTTTTTAGCCTGTCGCCCCTCTGTCACCCATTCGGGTTTTAATTAAATTGTTTTATTAAATTAATAAATATTATTTATTACAGTAATGTTTAAACAAATATAAGCATGAATATACCCAGCAGAACCTGTGAGTAATCCTGGAGATCTCCTGGAGTAATCCCTGGGGTAGTAATGTATTACTCCTTATCACTCCCTATACTCATGTGTAAATGCATGCAATTTCTATTGATAACTTTTAACATTGCCTGTCCTAGGAAGGCGAGTAATCCCTTATTCCTTCTCATAGAGCAATAGGGGAGTAACAATTAAAACTACACATTTCTTCGGTTTAAACAGTTTCATTAATTAATTTCTTATTTTATTTAGTTTGAACAGTTTTATTAATTAATATTTACATTTCTTATTTTATTTAGTTTATTTTTGTTGTTGACGTTTTGTTTTTTGTTTATATGTTTTTCGATAGGACGCTGCCTTGTTTTCGAAAAAGGCTTTTTTCATTGCCTTAACGTATTCTTCGTATGTGGCATATTCATCCTTCAATGCATCTACATTAAAAATATATTATTATTAAAATGTGAAGAAAGAACTTAAATAAATAGAACATACCAAAAAGAAATTTATTGAAAAGCGCGAATTTATTAATACAAATCCGGCCTTTAGCCCCGTCCCAATTGACTTTGAGCAAGAATTCTTCGGTGAACATCTCTTTCAATGCTTTACCAATTGGACGCTTGCCAAATTTTTCTTTTAGGAATGTGCACTACAATGAAATAAATTACTCTCCTATTAATACCGAAGGAGGAAGAAGGGAGTAATAAGAAATTATATTACTCTCCTATTGATATCGAAGGAGGAAGAAGGGAGTAATAAGAAATTATATTACTCTCCTATTCATACCCAAGGAGCAAAAAAGTAGCATTAAGAAGTTTAATACTCACCTATTGATAGCAGGGGAGCAAAAAAGGAGTTTTACAATATTATCACTCTCCTATTGATACAATGAAGGAGTACAAAAATTAAAAAATCTCCCCAATTACTCCCTAATCATGTAAAAGGGAATACTCCCACTTTACTCGCTTGGGGAGTTCTCGCTTTAGGTTCTGCTGGGATATGTACACAAGATTAGCGTGGTCTTTCCATTCGATAGATAACAGTTATGTTATCGATAAAATCAATAATGTTAAATACAGTAAACGCATATCGTGTGCGTACAGATAACTAAGGACAATAAACTCTCGGACGTCAGCTTGTTTGGGAAATGCGTTTGCGAAATTATTGTCGTCCAGAAAGCCGTGAAAAAGTATACACAAATAGCAAGTACCACGAGCTATTAATATAAGTTAATACAGATAATTATTTGTTCATGATTATCTATGTATTTTAACTGGAGTAGTGAACAAACACGTGTTTTTTTTTTGTTTGGAAGTTATTTTTAACAATCATATAATTTTTAAAAATCATAAGTACCATATTTATCAGGCATGCTCTGCATTTCACTTTCACCCAGATTTGTTAAACAATCGAATTCGCTCGTAAGTGAAATGCAGAATAGGCACACATAACTACATACTTCAGCTCATATTGATTTAAGTGCAACAAAGAGGTTTAAAATGTTTGAATTTGTATCAGTAGAAAGAGTGATTTTACAAGCAACTCTTAGACAAAAAGTTCGTGGCTTCCATAAATTTGTAAAATAAGATTAACCGGTAGTTTTAGCCGAAACTTAATTGAAATGAGATCTCTTGGAATCAACAGTTGGTCATAGAAATGAAATTGGAAATGTTTCTACAGAGGCGCTTTTGCGTCGAAATTGCCTTGCAAGCTGCTACATATGTATACATATATACAAAATAATTTCTAAAAAATAAAAATTAGACGAGCTAAGACTTAAAAGCAGTGACATAACTATTAGTAGAAATCAAAGGATAATAGTCAATGCATTTTTACGAGTATTATAGTAAGAGACAATATTTTTAGACAAATGTAAGTAGTATTTTAAAAGTTGTAATATTAGCCATTTTCATAATAACTATGAGGCATGCTTAGTCCTAATAGCCGGGAGCTGTTCAGTACTATTTCGAGATCTCTTCAGGAATCGTTCAGAATAAGTTTAGGACATTTTCGGTATTAGTTCGAGAATATTTTGAGAATAATTTAGGATCAGTTCGAAAGTGTACCAAATAAGTACCGAAAGTGTAATGAAGGAATATCAAAAATGTACCGAAAATATACCAAAAGTGTACCAAAAAGTATCGAAAATATATCGAAAGTGCAGTGAAGAACTCCCAGAAATATACTAAAAATAAAACAAAAGTGTACCAAAAATGTATCAAACATTAACCGAGAAGATACCGAAAATGTACTAAAAAGTATCGAAAATGAACACAAATTTAGCAAAAGTATGCCTACTCTTTTCGAAATTGCTCTAACAAGTCCCACAACTTACTATGCTCTGAACTTTCCACTTTGCAGAAAATTACCTATTTAGACCGCTGAAAGCTGCCTGTAGCGAGCCTTCTGTTTCACACCATGGAAGGGTTGAGCTTCATCAAGAGCTTGGGGAGAGAACATTGAAGATTATTTGGCTTTTAGTAAGTGTGGCTTTAAAGTTTATTTCATATGCAAACCGAGAGTGCTGACTTCCTAGCTAACTATTTAGAATGAGGTGGGATCATTTCCATGTAAGCGCACTTTCCAGTAGAACTCTTCGATACCTAGGCTATGCTTTTAGAGATAAGAAGGTAGAAGATTCCACATACATACATATAAGTAAAAAAAGCTTGTGTGTGAAAATGTCAGAGATACTTAAAAAAATAAAAATAAACGAATGAGCGGAGTTACAAATTTGACACAAAATAGTAAATACAAATAATTTAATTTCTTTATAATATTATGTGTTGCTCGTCTTACACATGGAGTTTTTCATCACGTACGCAAATAGAAATTTAAAATGTAAACAAAATAACCATTTTGGCACTTTCACAGCGCAAGGCGTATATAGAACAAGCAATCAGCTGATGGGAATATACCACCTTCTATGAATTCGCCTTGATTGTATGCTTTTCATCAAGGCGAATCTATGTATAAGGTGGTGTTGTCGTGGCGACGTGTATTTTATTTTTGCTTTTGGTACATATTTGTCAAAATCAAGGCGAATTGAATAAATTCGCTTTTGTTAAAATAAGCTCATGCGAATTGTAATTGACATTTATTCACCATTGTTGAAAACAAAAAACCAAAAAAATTTTTACTTGCACGCTGGTAAAAAGTGATAAAAAAAATACATTACATTAATAAAAAAAGGTCATTACGTTCGTAAAATGGCAAAATGTTTAGCCATCAAATGTAAGGACTCCATCCAAGAGGAAAGTTGTATGAACAACACCACATAAGGCAAAAGTGAAACGCACATATCCTGTCCTTGAACCGAAGCTCTATACCACACGCTTTGGTTCACTGCATCCTCTTTCGGCACTTAAAAAAGGGACCTTTTCCCTCTTCAAAATCATTTTGCACATAACACACATTTGCCCATATTTTTTGAATCATTTTTATTTTTTCGACTTCGAAATATTGCACAACAATATAAAATTAATTGTTTTCCCAGCTTACAATACACAATTAATTTGTTGGAAAATAATAAACAAATATAAAAATGTCTTCAACACATTGTTTTGACAATAGTTTACCAAACAAATTAAGCCAATCAGAAAACAGATCAATTTGGAATTTATGTACCGCGGCGAAAAAGAGAATGAATCAGCTGTTCTAAAAATGTCACCTGTATAATTCCGCCATGCTTTTCATTTTGTCATCGAATCGAATTTATGTATAAATTATATTTACATATATTTGACGCTAACGATTGAGTTGCGTGCGTTTTATTTAACTTTATAACACAAAGTTTGAAGTATTCATAACTAAATTCGAGGTAACAAATTTGTCTATCAATTGCTTTTGACTCTAAGCACAACTTTTCGCTTTCTTTGATTAGTATAAAATAAAACAAATAAATTATGCAAGAAGCAGGAAAAACAGCCATTTATTATTTCAACCGTTTTCACTGTCCTTTTGCATAACTACCATTCTCTAAGTTTCCGTTTCTAAAGTGCTGCAAATATTTGCAATTTAAATGTGTGTGTATGTAAAAAACTTTAATATTTTGAAGAAGACATGTTAAAATAAAAATAGAAAGGAAAATAAGTAGAACTGCAAAACGTATAAAGATTAAATAAATAAATAATAAAAAAAAAAGTATTTCAATCATAGCAACAAGCGGATGCGAAAAATTCTCATAACAAATGCTTTCACGCTACGCGCACTTTCACAAAATCGCCCACCCGGTGGTATGAGTGACAATAATGCCATAGGATTTTCCAAAAATCTTGTTATTACTTTATATTGTTCATATTCATGCAAACATGCATGAACAATATATTTTCCTATAGCACAAGCGCTGAAAGTAGTGATTCAACAGTTGCCGCATTGTTTGCAACAACAACCAACCAACCAACCAAAAATTGTCTACTCAATTCCATATAAATAATACGAGACGCATCCAATTTTTCGTTTTTTCGTTTTTTCGTCACCTCACTTCTCTGGCGCTTGGAACGTTTAAATATTTTTTTTGGCAGCAACACAGCATTTGGCAGACAACTGAAAAGGAAAACAAATCTTAAGCGAAACAAAAATACAACTTAAACGCTGCAAACGAGTAGAAAGCGACGTGAAAGTTTCTTTTTTATTGAATTGCGTCTGCAAAAAGTATCTGTGACAGTGAAAACTTTCAATGAAATGTATCTGTGTGTGTGTGTGTGTGTGTGTGTGTGAAATGACTCATCGCTGGCGAGAGGAGTGCAAGTATCGCAAGGATGCAAAAGGCATTCGCTTGAATTGTTTAAATTTCCAATGAAAATGGTAAACGCATCATGACTTAGGTACCTATTTCTACGTACACTTATTTGTACATATTTTAAATACATATACATATACTAGCATTGTAGAGTTTCCACTATTAACTTCGTAGTCGACTATCATTTCATGAAAATCAATTTTATACATTTAATTAGTAATTTATCAAGTCTTCAACGCTGTGCACAGGTGTATAAATGAACACACCCCTTCACTGCTGTTTGAATACTTTTTCATTAGTGTTATAACAAATTGTTTGCACATTGGTGACAGCTCCATCATTAGAACTATTAAACAATTAATTAGAGAGTAGTTAGACAGCAATTTAATGTGTTAATCGCGCACAGCAAGTTCAGGTGCAACATAAATTTTATGAAAATCATAGTAAAATATAATCTTAGTTTTCTATGAGTGCTCATTCTGTAAAATTAAATCTGGAAGAAATTGGAGTACTTTATATATAAAATACTGTGCTTGTTCTGCTTTTCAACACTTAAAACTGGTGAGTTCAAGTCAAAAAGAAATCAGCTCGAATTCCCACTTTAAATATAAGTGAAACAAAATCGTTACTCAGCTAGCAGCTGTCGCAAAACAGCAGCGGCACAGGATTAAAATGTTACTTTCTATTACTAAAAAAATAATATATTTTCCCTGAGTTTTTTAATAAATTGTGGTATTAATTTTTCTACTTACAAAAGCTGCCGAAAATATGACAAATGCTTTGCTAATAAAATTTGCTTAAATTGAACGTGACGTTCGATAAAATGATCTTACAATAAATGTGATGATAAATTCGACAAAAATTTTTGCGACAGTTGGGTACAATGCTTACCAAAAAATATCCAAGATATATACCATAGACTGCAATCAAAACTGATATTAATTTCTCTACAAATAAGAAAAAATTTGCTTCCGAACTTCTCTTCAAATGGACGTGATAACAAAGCATCACATCGGCTGATACCAAACTATACAATACAATCATGTGATCACAACGAAAAAAGAATCGCTCGAGCATACGAGTATATTTTTTTGTGATAGTAAACTTGAATAGCGTGTATCTAATGAAAGTCTTTAATTAATTTTATTGCATATTTTTGTATAAGAAACAGTTTGCTTATGAAGTTGCATCTTAAGATCCAGTCACATGATACCATCACATGAGCTCATAGTGAAAGAAGAGATAAACCTAATTTTGTAATTTTGTTAATACATTTTAAGTATTTATGTTGTCCTGAAATGCATTTTAGATCCCGTCAGAAGATACTTATTGCATGACCTCATCAAGTGTTACAACACCGCTTTCAAATCTGTTAGTTTGATAACGAACAAAGTAGCTTAAAACTATATGTCTCTGTGTAACTTAATAACTTAATAATAGTCGATATTTAAAGTAAAGCAAAATTAACGTTAAGTATCATTAAATCATGTGGGTTGATATGTTATTACTTCAATGGTCAAAATCCAACTTTCGAGCTAGTATAGAAAAATAAATATTTCGACCATATTTCACATCTGAATCAAGAAACAAGTTTTTTCATAAAATTGCATAGTTTAAAGTTTTTTCCTACAAGAATTTTTCATGTACAAATAATAAGCCGAGTTTAATTGTGTGGCTTACTGCATTCTCTAAATAGTGTAGGACTTTAAAATAAAACTAATGCAATACAAAATAGATTTTTGAATTTAATTCATTTATTTACTAATCCTGCTACCACAATTCTCAACTGCCTTATAAAATATTTTCTACAAACGAATAACGGTGAAATAGCCGCTAGCTGGCGTTTTTCTG
Source organism: Philophylla caesio (assembly GCA_963971545.1). Lineage (NCBI taxonomy): Eukaryota > Metazoa > Arthropoda > Insecta > Diptera > Tephritidae > Philophylla > Philophylla caesio. The sequence goes on from OZ020609.1 coordinate 94,662,503, forward strand.
GTTCTAGTGGCCTTTATAAAAAATAAATGAGTATTAAAATTAATTCCTTATACCTTTTAAAATAAGATCCTGGCGCCCCGCAGACCGATAAGCAGAAACTTCTACTATGAGTGTCCTGCTAAAATTTGCTTATTGTAATGCAGACAAGTGTAATAAGTTAAGTAATTGAGAATTTAAAGCGACATTGTGTACATATAAACCAGCAGTATGTACATACATACGTACATGCATGCAAGTGTTAGTGTTAATTTATTTGCTTTCCACCTTTTCATATCAATTAGCCAGACAACCTGTCATTAGGTCATTTCGAACTTGAACAAAGTGGCTTGTGGCCTAATTAAATGCGACGCACGAGTGAAGACACTATTATTGCAAAACAGCGCTGCATCGTCGCTTCCTCGAACAATATCAATTGAGACAAAATTAAATATTTAAGTAAATATGTAAGTTTATAAGCATCGGGCATGTCGCTGAGCGCCTAGATTCAAATCTAAATCAAAATTAAAACTCAGAAAAAGTCACCTCACGGCAGGCAATGGCAAACCTTCGAGTGCGTTTCGTTAATGAAAATGTTTCTAAGTAGAAACATAAACCATTTGGTGCGTTCATAAAACTGTAGGTCCCTGCATTTGTGGTGTAACAAATTATGGGAGAAACTCGGCCAAACAACGAGCAATATGGTGTTATTGCCAATTTATTATTGTGTTAAAAAATCTTTTATTTGAAATTTGATTTAGTTGAATATACGAAAAATGCTTGTTATGCACTAGATATTTATGTTTATAAAATATTCCCAAATAAGTACATACAGATAATTTAAAAAATTTTAATTTAATAATTATGATTTAACTTTGGTTATATGTAAATTTTTGACTAAATTAAAATTACAATTGTCTATAATTGAATGCGGAAAAGAGTTCACAGTCTATGCATATTGTCTTAGAAAATTTGTAATATTTTTATTGGTGGTTTCTGAAATGATAATTCGAAGTGGTTAAATATATATTGTATGTATGTATGTACATACGAGTATACACAAATAACTGTACGTTCATGTACAAATGATTTATGAAATCTATAAAATATCTACTAAATATTAAAATCAATTACACACTTACTTGGTTTTGGATATGCACTTGTTTATCGAAAGCGCACCCCTATTTTTAAGCTCAAATACACTTTGTAAGTGCTAATGAAATATCTGTTTACATTCATGGAAATAATCTTGATTGATTTATGATTAATGAAAGTTTTGTTAATTATTACTTAGTAGGGGAAATATTTTATTTGTGGTATTTTTTTATCTCTTTAGTTAAATGTAGTAGAAGTTGCTCACTACATTTAATGATAAAAGAAATATTTGTTTATGGAATTATTATTTATTTGAAAAAAAAAAAAAAAATACATACATACGAGTACTTATTTCGCTTTACCATTTTTACTTTTACTACAGTGATTTTCTCTAGTGGAACTAATAGTTTTTTTTTTTGAATAATTTAGTTGCGATCAGTTCGAATATGTATTGATGATTTTTTAGGCTTGTCTGATCTATTGCTTGTTGATGCAAATAAAATACTTTTTATTTCATCTATGCCCGACGTTTCGCTAAATATTTTAGCATCTTCAGGGGCGGCTCTATTTATTTCACCAAAGAAAAATTAAAAAATTATTACATGAAGTTGTTAGCACATAGAACTTAAACAGAAATAAACACACATATGTTTATTTTAAACAAACCAATATTGTAAGTTCATGTTCGTTTATAGTAAAAAACATATGTGTGTTTATTTCTGTTTAAGTTCTATGTGCTAACAACTTCATGTAATAGTTTTTTTTTATTTGGTTTGAGTCGGTAGTAAAAAGGAAATTGGGAAGACAGTAACGGCGTACAGCAAGTCTCCTGCTGAAATCAGATTTGACCTCCGCACAGTGCTCTAAAAATCGTAAAACCGGGAAAAAATTCAAAAATTTAATTTTTTTACATCGGAGGGGGCAGTGGAAGCAAATACAAAATTGATTATTGTAATTTATGGTGGCTGATTACGAGGCTGAGAAAATCAAAATGACGAATTGAAAATTGGCGAAGGAATATTAAAAATGAAAATCTTAGTTGTTAGCCACAAAATGATTTTAACTCAAGATTATTCTAACTCAATATACTCGTAAAGTGGTATTAAGAGGCCAGCTGTCTTTTTCGCTCCGTTGGACTGAATGTCAAATGGATTCTTCCTGATTTGATATGCAGTCTAGTAAAAGCTAAAAGATAATAGCTAGTAAATTAGTGTGTAAGAGCCAAAGTGAGGGCATTACGCTGAATTCATCGCTGAATTTCAACACAGCGATGTCCTAGGAAACTCAGATCTGAAGAACTCGCATACCCAGGGATATGAAACGGTGAGTTGTGCAGATGACCGACTGATACGAATACAATACTCAAATTTATTAAAAATAACAGCAACGATTTTAAACCGAAATTTCTTTCGTTTCATGCCCAGCAATCTGTTACCAACTCACTTCGTTTTTTCAGTTATGAATTATGTATATCTGAGCGAAATATGTTGTTTAGTTATGGAAAATAATTTCACGAAGAATAATTATGTAAAACATTTCAACCCTTTAGCACTCTCTATGGAGAAAGTCTTTTTGGCCCCAAAAAAAGTAGAGAATTCCTTTGGATTTATGTTTGTGTTCGTAGTACTAGCAATACAATGAAAAAATTATAAAGATTGTTTTCTCTCCCGAAAGGTCACTGAAAAACCAACGCTATAGGTAACACAACAACTAAGGAAATTAAAACAAAAACACGTTTCCGACTTTTGGCCAGGTTGCCCAAAAATGTGTGATTAGTCTGCGTTGAAGAGTTTAGAAGAGCAGTCGGTACCAAAGGAAGGCGGTGCAACAAACCCAAGCTTCTTACTGCCGTCTGCTTTACCGTGTTTCAATTCTAATTACGCAGCGCCCAACTTTTTTTTCACAATGCAGCCGTTTACTCAATTGTAAACAATTATTGCATAATAAAGTGATAAACATAAAATTGACGCAAGTCTTTTTCACACCACACCAATGAATCGTTCACCCCATCTGCTGAGCGCAATCATGACGTCCCACGAACTAAAGTCAACAATGTCGTTTAAACACCGTTAAACAGGAAAGTCAATGCAACCGTTAGCCGTGTAAAGACTCGACCAAAGGCAAAGTAGCAAGCAAAAGAGAAATAAATAGTCGAAGGATCACTTTGTTGTGTTGGCAGGCAATGTCGACGCGTCATCAATATGTTGCAGACATTTAGGAAGCGACACTGGCGCGCTGATTGTTGTCGTCATTGTTTGTGCTCGAAAGTATGTATGAACATGTTTAAATATATTTGGTGGTACATATATGTATGTATGTATAAGAGAATGCGGTGACTCAGCTTGTGTGTGACGAAATTGTTTTGTTTTTGTTAATATATGTATGTTTTTGATTTTATAGCAGAGTAAACAAAGACAGTCGTCAGTATTGTTGCTCTGCTGCGGTGTCTGCTCCGTGCCGCATGCAACGAATGACAGTGAAATAATAATTGAATATTCTAGGCTGTGTACATACACTCTGTATGTAACTATGCATGTTTGCATCCAATTTATTCATTTTCCATAAACTTTCATCAATTCTTTATATATTCTTTTATTGTTTTTATTATACTTGAGGCTTTTCACTACACAGCTTTGCCGCCAAGCAATTTATTGAGTTCTGTTTTTTTTTTTTTTTTTTTCTTATCAGCAAACTACGATAATTCTATACTTCACAAGAGATAGGAAAAATCTTAAACTTTATGGTAGAAGAATAGCTTTTTCGAAGACCTTGTTCAACAAGTTATGACCTTTCCTAACATTAAGAAATTGCTAGATTGTGAAAGGCGATTCTAGTTAGCTAAAGACTTTGGGCATTTTGATTTTTCGATATAGTAAGTTTAGAACTCTGGATAATGTCACTTCGGCGCAAAGTATATTAACTTATTCAAGACTGGATTTAAGATTCGCGGAGGATCGCCATTGGCTGTCGAGAAGCGAACGTTTTAAGAAGAAACTTTTACGCCAACCTAATCAGAACCACAACACGCTCAGCCAAAGCTGCCGCCATAAAAATAGCAAAACTGAAATAAAAATGTATTTTAGATTTTACTTAATTTTAAATAAAAATAATTTTCGACTTAGATTTTAAAATTCGATTTTTGTAGTCGAATTTCAAAAAATAAAAATAAAAATTTTAATTATTTTGAATAAATCGGAAAAACTAATTTTTATATAAAAAAACAAAACAAAAAGTATAAAATTAATTTTTAAAGGAATTCCTTTTAAAAGTATTTTCTGTAATTTTTAATGCTTTTAATTTTAATTGTTTAAATTTACCTTTTAATAAAAATCAAAAATGATTCTTAATGTATTTTTTTTATGAAAAATTTCAAAATATTTTTTTTCAAAATTTTGATGCAAAACTCAAAAAAATGGATAAATATTGTTTTTTTTTTTTATGTAAACAACTTTAAATAAATTAAGTAAGTAATTTAATTACTGACGAGTCTGCTAGACGGTAAGGACTGACAAGAAACCGCCTTTGATGAATTTTTATCTTATCAGTCACAGTGGCTTCGCATACCACTTTTACTGCATTAAAATGCATTTGTATGTATGTATGTATGTTTGTGTGTATGTTTGTATGTATGAAGCTAGTTAAAGGAAGGTGAAATGAGCGCCGATTTTAGCGCGCAGGATTAGTTGGGAAAACGCAAATGCAGTTGATGGCCCTCAAAGCAAATATATTAGCCTTTTTACACACATACACATCTATACATGCACACAAACAACAATAAACATTCAATCATACATACATACATACATATGTACTCGTACATACATAGATAGGCAGCAAATTAATCATAGTGGTAATCACCTTTCTGGCAAACGCCTACACAATCTCAATACTATAATTCCGTTTGAATTGAGTTGGCAGCTGTTGGCATTCGCCGCTTATTGTTTTTGTTGTTCGCTTCTTTTTTTTTTTTTGCTAAGTGCGCGTACATATAATTTTTCCTTTTTACTTGTTTTTTTTTTTTGGTTATCGTCGCGTGTGGCGCTGATAGCTGCACATCCATCATTGCATTTTTAATTCGGTTTTTTTTTCTCTTACGTTTCCTTTACTTTTACGCAAATTGCAAAGTCTTTAAATTGTAGTTTTCAAAATAATAAAAGTTTACAGTTTGGAATGTCAGATAGCAGACGTTCATAATGCAACCAAATTAAATTGGTTTTCAATTTGCTTTGCTACACAAAAATCAATCAATTGATGTTTGCTTAAATGTTGGGTCAAAAGGTTAAAATGAGTTTTCGTTAGCGAAGCGATGGACTAACAGAAAAAAAATTAACTCTTATACATATGTTTGTACGAGTATGTTTTGTATGTACATACATAGTTGCGTTTGATTAAATTTGACATAACTATTTACGTTTCTCGAAGGGTACTCAACTGTTTTGGATGAGAAGCGCAAGATGCCAGTGGGATCATTTTAGGTCGAAATTAGACACACTTGTACATTGACGTAGCAATTTTTAGCGGCCTTTAAGCTTGAGAAAGTTGAAAGTAAAATCAAAAATTATTGGAAAAATTTGTTTAGTGGTCGGCACTCGTCAAACAAAGTTTCCGAGTGTAATGCTTCTCGTAAAAAACATTTCCGATCCCGTGAAAAGACTCATAATTAATTATTTTTTACCGACTGTTTTATTCAGACGTAACAGAAAAATTAAAATTTCATATTTTTAATCAAAATTAAATATAAAAATTTGCATTTTAACATTTAAAATTAAAATTAAACTTTTGGGTACATATAGTATATATTTATAGATATATGGACCAAAAAACAATTTTAAATTCAATTAAAATAAAATATGAGCTCTATAGTTTTGAACCTGTTTAACCATTATTTGTGATCAGAAAAGCCAATGTTTCAATTGTTTTAATCGAAAGCCCTATTTTTTCAATAAAATACAATTGTCGTAAATAGATTTCAATTTATCCGTGTTTGGCCTTATCGAAAATTTATTTTTTAATTTGATAATATATGATCGATATACATATGTACATACATATGTATGTATTAAAATTTAGACCTTAATTTCTTCAATCATATATTCGAAGTTAGTTTTGTTGTATTTCTTTTTCTTTATGTGATAGTTATCAAAACTATGTTGTAATTTTTATATTTAAATAAAATCTTTCCGAGAAAATAAATTTTCTTCCAAGAAGAGAACTTCGTAGTTATTATCCGTTCTATGGGAAGTGCAGTAGAACTAATTATGCCTATAATGCCCCTATAAGCCGGGCTGTAAATGAATTAAACCTGATCTCAACTTCTATCGAGCTTGATCTTTCAGTAGGTAGAAATATTTTTGTCATTCTCTTGAATTCATTTTTTAATACTAATAATCCTATTTAAGTTTTGTCATAAGAATACTTTTGTTAATAGTCTGTAAGAATTGTTATTCATAGACTTAAAAATAAATAAATAAATAAATAAATAAAAATCAAAACTTTTTAGTTCGCGAAAGTGAGTTCTCCGATCACATTTTTTTATATTATCGAAATGTAGCTCATTTTGTAAAATATCGATTGAAAATAGAGTTACATTAATCGGCTTTTTATGATTTTTACGCGAACGGTATTTTCGTAAAAAAAATTGTTTGAACTAGATCTCTATTTTTTGCGTTTGTTGATATAAATATTTAAAGACTTAGTTTTTCATGTTTTAACTGAATTGTAATATAATAAAAATAATAACTTGGCGCTTACACTATATACATACATAGCTCCGTGTTTGGCCGACCTTCTCCTACCATTTGCGGTGTGCCTCTTTTTATTCTACCACATATGGAAGATGTATTTTATAAGAAGCTTTTTCATGGAAGAAAATGAAGGTTAGCCATTGCCTGCCTAGGGGTGATCGCTATTAGGAGAAAATAATTTTTTCTATGATTTAGATTTTACTTGCCCTGGCTGAGATTCGAACCTCGACATTCACATGAAATAATAGCACCGAAAAATTAGAAAAATACTCGTATATCTTAATATCTTTGAATAATAAAACTTTTTTTAAGTTTTTAAATTATAAATAGATACTTGTTCAGGCCTGTTTTTATTTATTTACATACAGTAGTGGCCGTCTAATTTGTAACCACTTTAATGATATTGTATGACATTTATGATCATTTATTGTTAAGAACTTTCAATTAAAATACATTTTCTTTTCGAATAAAAACAATACAAAACCAAAAAATTTAAAAAAAAAATCAACACCAAATTCCTCCAGAAGAAAATACCACAACGTAAGCCTATAATAGCAAAAGTTTATAATTATTGTTTATCACCAAAGCTAGACCTTTCCTACTGGTCATGCATAGATATGAAATATTCGCAAAAACAAAATTTAATTTACCGCCGAAGATGGAAAATAAGAATTGAACATGCTTTTGTTGTTTGCTTTGCGTTATTTTGGGGTTTGCGTTCCTTTTTTTTGTTTTTTTTTTTGTTGGTTGCATGACTGACCTTTCAATAACAAATTTTCAAATGGACAGACAACCCCTAATGGAAAGGTGAAATTGAATATGCGCTGGAGGGTGTGTGCATCGAAACATTCAAACGCACATTATTTTGATGCAGACACATTAAAAAGTCATATGTTCAGCGACAAAGTATCTTAGCCATGGAAATTTGTATGTGTCAGAGCATGAATATTAACAAACACCCATGCTACTTTATAAACGTTGATAGTGAAAAGAAAAAAGAAAAACTCATCGACATTGACGCGAATGCATGACGTTTAGGTACACGCCTCTGACGTAGCTGATATCTAACTGATGATGACTATATGTCATTCAAATGTTTTCTACTGACAAACAGGCACAACAGTAAGTTAAAGAGTAAGTGCATGCTTATGTAGGTATGTGAAGTATTTGTTTTTTTTTTTACAAATTATTTAACCGTTAGAGTGTGGCACACAACTTTTTATTAAGGGGCATACTGTTGTAAATTAAATGAACGGTTACTTTTCTTATTAACAAAAATAAGTATTTCAATGATGAAATTAAACGCAAACCACAGAGCATCAAAGCACTCGGACATTTTGACAAGTTTTGGCTTTTTCTTTTCCATTTATCTAATTTCTAATATTTTTCAGTTGATTTGCTAACAAAAGACGTGCAAATCCAAATTTTTACACAGTTTATTTTAAGCTAACCTAAAAAGATAGAAAAGTGTTTGGAAAAATTTGGCGACGTTTGCCGCTGGATTGCAAATATTCTCTCTTAGCAATTGTATAAATATTATCGGATATATGTTAATCTAAGTAAAAAATTTATTTCTACCAACATAAATGCTTGCTTTCATATTTTTTTTTTTATTAAATATCAAACAAAAATTGAGCGGCTTTTTTGAAATCTAGATTTTTCGAATATCGAATAAATAGGCTTTTTTTAAATCTCCGGGTTTTTACCTAGTTGTAAAGATAGAGCCTTTGTTAAATGATAGAAATACGGCTGCACAACCACTAATTTTAAATCCATTACATTTTAATTAAAACGGCAACCACAAATTGTTTATCAATTAGATGAGACCATTATACTACATATGTATTCGAAACCAAATGTCATAAGAGGACGAGAAAACCTTGAAAAAATGTACAACGCCTTATTGACAATAAGTCCTAGCTCGCTCAAGTTGCTAAATGTCCAATTCAGTAATTTAATATAATCTCATGTTTTAAGATTTGAGACTATTGCCGGAATTTAGGGCCGGTATTACAATGCATTTTTAAGTCGAACTTAAGTCTGGTTTAAGATTTTGCGTTTCACCAACCAAATCTTAAGCTCGACTTAAGTTGAACTTATGTCGCCGAATTTCTTGTCTTAAACTGATCTTATCTCAGCGACCAGATGATCATTGCTTGTCAAATAAGATTTTAAATACTTAAATACCAATATTTGAAAAAATCTAAAGAATTTTCCAAATATGGAATTTGATTGGGGTAGTGATGAAGACATTGACTTAGATTACGCGGAAGTTATAAATATTATTGCATTAAGGAGAAATAAAGTAATTTGAATTGTCGATGAGAAAGATTTTCGCCTCCGATTTCATTTCAATAATGCTTGGAATGTCCTTAAATTGATAATATCGAATTAAAGCAAAAGACTATCAGGTATGTGTAGTCTTTATTATTTCCAAAAAAAACATGCCTTGTGTATGGAGAGTATGTTTTTATTAACATTTCGACAAAGCTACTGTCTCACGAGCCATAACATACGAGTTCACGACACTCCCTATATCATTGTTGAGAGAAAATTTATAGAACTTCGACAAAGGGGAAAAAAGACAGTGTCAAAATTTAGTTTGCCCCTAGATTAACCACCCAAGTCAATCTAATTCGGAGCGAAATTGCTTCTTCTCTTTGCATTTTCAATTTTGTTTAAATTAAATAAATATATTTCTGTAATATTTGAACTTGAAAATACTTTTTTAATTAACCGCACACAAATCTATTTATATGAGTTATTTTCTATTTGTACAAATTTCAAAATATGGAAAAACAAAGAAAATTCTTGTGGTGCTACCATATTTCTTAATTAAATATTTTCCATACTTACGTCTTCTTTGTGAAACGCAAATGTGTGCAAAATCTTAAACTGGTCTTAGCTAAGATTTGTCTTAACTAGAACTTAAGTTCGACTTAAGATTGTATTGTAAAACCGGCCCTTAGTAATTTGGTAGAATCTAAAGTCTCAATATTTGAGACAAAAAGCTACAGATTATTGCCTTTTCTTGCTTATACACTTTTATTTTTTGTGTTTGTATTATCAGCTGTTCACAATTTATACACTTTATTTTGAGACTAGAGGCTTTATTTTGATTTCAGTAACATTGTATCATCTCAAGTCTCAAAATTAGCTAGCGATTTTTGCTTTTCCATGCTTTCACGTGTTTTTCATTTGTTTTGATTTTATTTTTTTGTTACCTGCCCCTCACCAAGTCACAATATTGAGACTTTATTTTGATTTTCGAGGCTTTATTTTGAAACTATTGAATTCCAACTGTTCTAAAATTGTGACTTTGGTCTCTATTAGCGACTGAGACTGCTTACTGAATTCGAGGGTCAGTCTAATGAATGCCAACTGGTCTAAAATTGAGACTTTCGTCTAGAAACGGATACCATTTACTTAACTTGGACATTAAACTACATTTTATTTTCAATATATTTCTTTCATAGAATTAAAAGCATTTAGTTATAAGTATGTATGTATGTATGTTACATTGATGTATCTTTTTCTTACTTGGAACAAGAACCGGTTTACTCGGTTTTTTATTAATTAAAAAATTAAGGACTCGTTTTTTTCAAATTGCCATTTTCCAAATAATTCGAAAACCGGTTTTACAAAAAACTCGATTAATCGAACACCCTAGTACTTATGTTAGGGAGGTAGCAAGCTGAGCATTATGCACTTCAAATGGTTTTATTGCGTATTCGCTTTTATTTAGCTGTTCAAAAACAACAATAATATCGTATTTGTTTGAGTAGTTTTTTCAGAAAATATAATTTTTTAGCTGTGCCAAAAACTTGATTTTCTAAGATTTCTAACTTAATGTTTGAAGGAAGTTATAAAAAAAAACATTTTTAGAGCCGTTCGAAATCGGCACAAAATTGTAGGTCCCTCCATTCGTGGTAGAACATTAAGACACACACTACAAATGGTAGGAGAAGTTCGGCCAAACACTGAGCTAAATAGTGTAAGCGCCAAAATATTATTATTAAACGTTTTCGAAAATCGCGGACTATCAATGTTTACGGGTTTTCATTTACTTATCCCTCAAATCTGAACGCAAAGTTTTTATTATCAAAAGAATCATGATTATGGAAATTGTCTACCAAAAATACTTTATAAAGTCTTTCTTTATTTGCAAATGATACGAGGGTGTGTGCAGTTTTATCGATTTCCTTCCGTAGAAAATCAAAACCCTATGAAAAAAATACATAGATTCTTATTATAGCATTTATTAAGAACAATTTTTTTTTAAATATGTACAAATATGTAAATCATCATCATGTTTTCTGATTTTTTAAAGGAAATTTTCAGTTCTATTACCTGAACGGTGCTTCTCGCGCGATTTGTTTTGAATTTCAATAAAAATTATATAAAATTCAATGAAAGAAAAATAAATAAATTTGCCGCCAGTGTACATATGTATGTATGTTATGTTAGTATATCCAACATACTCATAAGTAAGTACATTCATAGCCTGCTCATCACGTATAATCCCAACTATAAACAACTTGCCGGATTGATGTTGGGAATCATAAAAAGTTCAAAACAAGCAAATATGTATGTACATAAATGCCTTCACACATTTATCCTCCTACTGAGTTAGTATGTACAAATAGTTGTACAGTATGAAAATAATAACAACAACAAATACTCACCTTGACAGGTGCCATGGCCGACACAACTCAGCAGCAACAGCAGCCACCCAACAACAATAACCGCAATTAGGCTGTCGGCATTTAATCTGCTGCAACGGCAATGCTCACGAAACGCCGACATATTGGAGGAGATTGCTGCCTCTAAATGCCGCAGGTTAGCCAAAAGTAGAATGTATGTACGCTTCACCGTTTGTTGCTTATCAATTTATTGTCACTGTTTGCTTTGTCAACTTTACCGCACTATGCGCCTTAACAACACTTAACACTCTGCACTTTGGCACAAACACACGCATACACTTAGTCAGCGATTGTTGCTGTTGTTGTTGTTTTTGTTATGCTTAAAAAGTGTTTGCTTGTTGATTGCTTTATTTATTTTCTTTAATTGTCTATTTGTTGTATTTGTTGTCAAATAACGCACATTATTGCTATTGTAAAGTTATGTACATAGTTGTTGTTCTTGTACATGTTATTGTTGTGGGTGTCAACAATTGTTAATTTGTTTGCATTCCCAACTCATGTACAGATACATAAGTGCACACACACACACATACACTCAGAAATGTGTTTTCAATTTGCTCTGATTGCCAGTTCATTGCTTCATATCACTTTTGTTTTTGTTGAATTTCGTTGAATTTCATTCACATCATTGCCACGATTTCTGAAGGTCATGTTTCTTCTTGAAAATATTACTTCCTGATAAGTACAAGAAGCACTGTTAAAATAGTTTCATTAATGACACCCTTTTCGATCAAAACATAAACTTTCCGGATCGTATTTCGGAGTATAAAATCATTCGTATTTTTCACATAAGAAATTACATTTTCGAGTTTTAGAAAAAAAAATCGATTTCACATTAGAACTCTTTGCAGTTTTATAGTGTTTTTTAAATCTAAATTTCGGCACAAAAACTGCATTAGAACTTAAATTGATAATGATTATTATCATAAATGCATTGCAGTGGCAGAATTATTTACATACAATATTGTTTTTAGTTAACTGTGGTTACGTTTCATCCAAGACTCTTATTGTTTTTTTTTTATTTTGTGGGAGATTTATTTTTAAAACCAACAACAGTTTAATGGTTGATTGGAAAAGTTTTGAAAGCAAAATAAAAAAGAAATCTGATGAGGAGATGTAAAAAAACAAAAAATAATAAAATAACAGCACGAGCTCGACGCCATCAGCTTTTCTAAATAACAGTTTTTACGTTTACCACTAAACTAATGTAGTTTTTCCAAAATAATCTTCCACCAATGTCATCGAGCACAATGACAGCCGTTGAAACGCAGAATTTATTAGCATTAAATGATAAACCAATTAAAAATAAACTTATTACTTAGTTATAGAACCAACTTTAGAATATTATACGAAAACTAACCTTTTCTTGACACCGAGAACTAATGCTAAAATTCAGTAGAAGCTTCAGTCGATAACCGAGAATGAAGTACAATTTTAAGACTAGTTGGCGTTGATTAGTCTCAAAATACTGCCTCTAGTATCTTAATTATATACGTAATGAGGTGTTAATAAGAAAAAAAGCGAGTAAAAACAACTTTCTAACTTTTAGTTTCAAACTTTGAGACTTGATATTATGTCAAATTAAAAAATACTGGCATAGGTCGCTTTTTGTACAGAACACTTTAATGCTCTAAAAAAAAAATTTAAGGAACCTTATCTTAGAGTAATTAATAAATTGAAAATAGACAACCACTTTCCACTGAAGTCCGCTGCGTCTTTTCTCCATATTTTGAGGGCTTGCAGCAGAAATATCTGGACCCTTGAGTGGGAAGGTGCCTTTGGTCGATATGCAATGATAGGGCCATCATTCCTTGCGACATTTACTACAGCTTTCATATTAAAGATGAAAACTTTTGGCCCGATTTGTGTTGGGATAAATATAAAAACATATATAAAAATCGTTGAAGTCTGTTTCATTGTCAGTTTGTAGCAACGGATTTCAGCCAAGAAGATTTCTCTATCCAAGAACGCTGATTATAACCTTGGTATGTTATAAGGATAAAACGCTACCTTCTCGCTTCTCATAAGGCACTTTGGATGCACTACTTTTGATAATTAGTTTTAAGTCTACCTCAACTGTGTTATCAGTGATTCGAAGGGCTTCACATTGGCTACTCACAGCGCAGCAAGAAAGTTTATTTAAATAAGGGAAATGGCAGCGCATCGTAATAATAATAAATTGCTAAGATGGGCATTTCAACTTTCGTTTGTTTTCATAGTAAAATTTAAGTACATGTCGACTACTTATTTCCAAAATTCACTATCTGTAGTTTTCATTTAAAAAATTTCTGACATTCAAACCCATGTGTGGCTTAGCAGTTAACTCTTATACTAATTTAAACTTTATAAAACATTCGTTAATTTTAATAGGAAGCAATATTTTTGTAAAAATTGTGTATAGAAGGTATTGAATTTAAGCTGTCGTTGATATTTGCATCGAACGCCATTAAGAGATGAAAATGTCATTAACTCCAAAATAGGTTGTACTTGCTTATATTCACAGAATCCGATTATTATTATGATCCTTATTACAAATTTTTAAAAAATCATTTTAATTTTTTTCTACTTTGTTTTAAGTTATTGCTCAATTAAATTTCATTTATTGTCACTATTGAACTCATTCGAAATCAAATGAAGACATAAATCAAACCAACAAATTAATAAACGAGCTGTTCAATTAATTAAAATTGCATTAACTTTACAAACTCTGTTGCAATTACTCATAAACATCAATTGAATCGCGTTAAACAAAAGTATAACAGAATATAGTGTAGGCACAAACACTAAATCTAACGTGAACGGGCAAAAGCAAGAACTTAAAGGCAAATATATAAAATGAAATTAACCACTTTGTGGACTTTAGCCGACTTGATGCTATTTTTTAATTTAATTTTTTTTTAACAGACTCTGTGCCCGTTCATATCTTTGACTATGAAAAATTTTATATATTCAAAACCTTTGGCATTTAAGATTTTTCTTAAGTGTCAAATCGAAACGATACAAAACGACGCCGATTTTCTTGGCAAAAGCTATGCTTTGTCATATCATTCGCGACTGGTTTCATATTTTAACTACAAACGAGCGCTTACATATACCTCTTTTCCATACACAAAAAATATCGGAAAATAATGTGCAGTCTGAGCGGCGCAGTTAAGTAACATGAATTTTTTAATCTGAACTTAAGTACATTATGGGAACAGCACCACTCCCACTCTTTGAACAATGTAAATGAATGGACGGCTTAAGTTTCTCAGACCTGCAGCCTTTAAGTTTTACCAATCGCTAAAACTCTAAAAATCTCTAAAATTCCAATCGCTAATAATTATCCAAACTTTTCGCGATTTTTTCTAAATGCGATTCTGACTTTTTCATCGCTAAAAATCTCCAAGAAAAATTCGAATACTTTGTTAAAATTAGCCACAATTTCGGCATATTTTGTATGCGCATTTGTTCTTAATGAAATCTTTCCTTTTAGGAAAGTTGTGGATTGTCGAAAATTGTAAGGTCTCTTGTGGCAGGTACGAGCATATATTTTTGGGTCTTTGTCACTCTTTTATTATTGTAGTTTTTCATTTTGTCCTGTTAATGTCAATTTTTCTATATAACCAAGCATTTAAACAAAGAATAATATAAATATTACTTTTTTTTGTTGTGTGATATTTTTGGCATAAATTTTTTCTCGTCGCTAATTTTATACTTCTTTTAGCGAAAAATTGAGATTTTTAGCGATGGAAAATACGCTAGAATGTTGAAAGCAATGCACTCATATATGCAGTTCATTTTGGTCATCGCTAAAATCTGCCAAAAATTAGTTAAAACTAGAAAATATTGGAGATTTTTAGAGAAGCTTTTTTAAGTCAGAATCGCGAAAATAGCTAAAAAATTGCTAAAATTCATTTAATATTTTTTTGGCGACGTAGTTTTAGCGATAGCGAAACGTGGATTGCGGGTGCTGGGGGCTAATGGGTAACCCGTTTCGAAAACAAAAATTGCTTGAACTAGAATTTTTGTATTTTATACCATTAATAAAAAACTTTAATTCTCTATTTAAGTTCATTTCCATTTAGTACTGATTTTATAGAAGGCGGCACTACTGAATTAATATTTCTATAATCGAAATCGGCATACATTTTGTACCAGTTCGTTATAATATTTGTTACAAGACTTTTGGTATAGATATGTAACTGCAGCATATTTTAGGAGAGAATTGAAATTTATGTCGCTTATGCGATTTGTCCAATTTACGCTGGCAAATGCGGCACTTTTGACGATTGTTATCACAACTCAATATAATGTAACATACATACATATGTACATATTATTAATGCTTGCAGACAAAAAGTAATTAAAAAATATTCGCTCAAGTTTATGGTATTGCGAGAGAAGAGTTTTATTAATTGGTTGTATGCACCCATAGTGACTTTAAATCAAAACGAAAAAAAAGAAGAAACGATATTCAACTCTTCAAAATAATGATCATCTACAGAATAATGGTTAGAGAAGAAAAAAAATCAAATTTAAATCAAAAATAATAATAACGATAAAGAAATACATCTTACATCTACTTGAATGACATAGTTACATATAAATAAATCCAAGGCGAATTTATAGCAGGTGATAGCGATTGTACAATTACAATACCAATTTGTGAACTATTAGAATCATAGTAAAAGTCCTTTTGGAACGCAGTCTAACTTTCGTTTAGCTTAACAGATTGATAGAACAATCGGTAATACATAAATTGATTATTTAAAGACACTTCTCAAAAAATTACCGTCGATGCAATCGACTTACGAAAACTAGAATAGATGAGCAATCGAAAAAAGGTACAGAAAAACTTGGTAAACTGGTGTTTTTGTCTCAATTCATTTGAAGTGAGAAAAAGTAAGCGAAGAATGAGCTGCAAAAAAACGAAGGCGATTCAGTCAGCTGGCAAGGTTATGACGTCAATTTTCTGAGTTCGGCGCGAAGGATAAAATATATTTAGCTTTTTGAAAATAAAATACAATCAACGGCGAATAATTTGCAACCTTAAAACAGCGGTTAGGTAATGAGCTCGGCATTAAAGTGAGGAAATTAAGAAAATCCGCTACATTTAGCGAATTTGATTTCTTTGATCACGAAAACGCACCAATCCACACTCCCGTCATTGCGATGACTAAATCATTGAGTTGCAGTGCGAATTCCTTCTCACATATCCTGTTTGCCAGATCAAAGGTACATCCGATTATTTTTTGGTATTTTTGGTAAAAAAAAAGTGACAACAATTAAGAAGTTGAACTGCGGTCAATAGCTACTCTAAAGAAGATAAAGAAGCCACTGACAATTTTTGAAAAGAAGAGGAGACTGTGAAAAATAAAAATTAATTTTGAAATTTTTTTTATACGTAGATTGATTTCTTAGGTCTCCTTATGAGTAGAGAAAATTTATCAAAAATATATTCGTCAGGTGCTGCTCAAGTTAGGAAAGAAGAAAAGTATAAGTCCATTTGGTGGAAAGCACGCTAGAACTCTGCTTGTTTTACGCGGTGGAAGCATTGAACTTCTAACCCTCACTGGTCTGCCAGTGTGGCACTTTAAACCGACATAAATCTCCCACCACAGCGCTTATTAATAATTATGTGGGAATAAAATCAAACAAAAGACGGTCGACAAGTTAAGTAGCATTTAGGAGCTAACTACGAACAAAACTGGCAACAAACGCACAACAAATTGTTGCAAACAATACTTTCTGTAGTGCGCTTTAAGGCGCGCACACACGCAGTCTACTCGTACATACTAAGCCATAAACGCACACGTGCAAGCGAGTATGTATGTATGATGTGTTTGTGTGTGTATGTGAGCGGAGATTTACAAATAGGAGTACACATGCACTCGAAAGCGGTCAGGCAGCACAAACTTCAACTTTGCTGCTTTGCTTCGCTGATAATTTCATTAAACCACTTGGAGGTACTAAAAATTGCAATTCTACAAAAGAATCGAAAATGCCAACACATACTTTGCGGAACTTCACAACAACTTTGTAACACTTCAGAAAGCAGCTAGTGTTAATGCTCGTAAGTTCGTACTCCTTTACATTGGTTTTTTTTTTTTTTTTGCTTTCACTGACACTTCACACTTTTATTATGCTTCGAATTCCATTGTACAATTTTATATTGTATGTATGTTGAAAGCAGTGTGGCAGACAACAATGTAGTTTAAAAGTTCATTTTTCTATCAACGCGCAAGCATTGTGTGTGTGTGTAAATGGGTTGGACTTTTGTAGCAATTTGAGCGCTCAGAACGTGGCCAAGTGTTTGGCAAATGGTCACTGCAATGCTACTATGCCTTTGCTATACTTTTTGTTTTACTTGCAGCAGCAGGCTGGCATTTTTCGTATTTTTAAAAGTACTTTAGTCCAATTTTAAGGTGCGCCCCGACAACCCCAGCCGTTTTCGGTTCAATTGTGCGAACGTCCTTAGTAAATAGCGTCGAGCGCGTCCAGCCCGAAGGATAGTTGAATTTAAACTGTTTATTTAGAAAAATAAAACGCGCCTCACTGCATGCTGATTCGGTCTTTACAACTATATATGTACATATACATACATATATATGTTATGTTTGTAAGTATGTATGTTCGCATAAGTTGTTGCGCCTTTTTGTGTTGGCATATTGAATATCGGACTCCGTGTGCTGTTGCTGCTGTTGTGAATTGCGTTGGTTGGCGACTTTCATCAACTCATTGCGACTTTCATTAATTAACCAAAATGTGTAATTTTAAGTCTCAAATCTACAGAGTATAAATAAATGCTTAATTGTAGTTTAACTAATTCGAAGAAAAAGAACGTCGTAGCACTTTTTCGGTGCTTTGGGATTTGTGTAAACTACCCAGTTGGGTGTTTGTGGCGTATACGTAACCTTAATTAACTTGATTAATTTCCTTTTGCTATATAAATGAAAAGCTAATTTTGATGGAATAACATCTATTTAGGGTAGTAAAGGGACCAAATTTTTATTTTGTAATAAATGGAATTGTTTTATTTTTCAATTTTAGTAAAAGGCACGATAAACTTCCAAAAACGACGGTGCCCTCAGCCTTCTCTTTTATAAGAAAAGAAGCTCTGTCTGGCTTGAACAGGTGAGAGGAAAAATCACTCAATGACGTTAGGCCATAAAATCATAAAATTCCATAATATTCAAGTTATGTTATTTCAAATCCCATTTCGCTGCAATTCAACGAAAAATACCGAAATAAATTTTAAACTTTTGAAACAGTTGTTTGGGGACTTTTTTTTGAGTATCCACTTTTTTCAATTTAGTACAATATTAAGTAAAATATTTAGTACAATATTTAGTACAATAATATGCATGTCGCAATTGCCTAAAAATTAGTGTAATTTTTTTTTTTTGATTTTTTGCAAAAAGTGCTGAACATTTTCTATCTTACATAACATAATTTATAATTTTTCTCAAAAAAACCAATCGACCTGAAAGCTTATAAACAATTAAAAAATATATTTTATTCATGATTTTTACTCGGAGCTGACGGGTTGCCAACTCAACTGGTTTTAATCCTGATATTCACAAAACGCCTAACCCAAGAACGGAGACACCATTATTTAGTCGATTTTGAAGTTGCTTTCGACAACATAAAAAAAAAGTAGCTTTTATGCCGCAATTCATGTATTTCGTATCCCCGCGAAATTAATGCTATGTAAAATGACATTCAGCAACTTGGATAAAATGATTATTTGTCGTACAACTTTTTTTTATCTAATCTTGAAGAAGATACATACAGTCTTTTATAAAGGCGTGCAACTGCTAGCGTACTATGGCACCATCGGCCTTATCTTAACAATAACAATGTCAGCCGG
The DNA here is from genome assembly GCA_963971545.1 of Philophylla caesio. Classification (NCBI taxonomy): domain Eukaryota; kingdom Metazoa; phylum Arthropoda; class Insecta; order Diptera; family Tephritidae; genus Philophylla; species Philophylla caesio. Next base: position 94,681,873 of record OZ020609.1, read on the forward strand.
ACAATCTCTCTTTTAAAAAAAACCCTAATGCTAATATGGAATGAGTAGTCAAATGAGTAGTTCATTACTCTCTTGACGCACAAAGACCACAGTCCTAATCATTAGATTGATCGACAAAAATATTCTTTGAAAGATTTATTCATCTTTACATCTTTGCGATGTCGAATACCGCAAACGTTGGAGCATTGAACTGTACGAGCTTTACAAGGACTTAGACACAATGCAGCGAATTTAGATTCACTGGCTCGTTTATGTCGTGTGAAGTTGAAAATATCCGCCGCAGTAACTGCTAGTGGTAACAAAGGAAGAGAAAAGCCTCAGCGTTGAAAAAACGAAAGAGTAAAAAACTTGGTCTTTCCAACTTTTATTTTTGTGTTTACTGTTAGAGATAAAGACATAGATGTTAAAAAAAATTAGTACACATAAATTGCTAAACAAACCTACATCGTAAATTTAAACATTCTACCAAGTCTGGAGCAGTTCAAAGCGATTATAGGATCCTATAACCTAAATAGTGCTTAGTTAGTTAGGTTAAGAAATCAATTCTTTAGCAAGAAAGCTGTATTTATTTCGTGCCCGAAAATTGATTATCTAATAACTATACGCGGGATGAAATCTACAGATTTATGTCCAATACAAAAATATCTCTACGTAGCAGGATTAAAGTAATTGTAATATTCCTCTTTTCTCACCAACTTTAAACACTGTCAGCCTATTTGAAAATAAAAATTATCTTTATAATATTTTTAAGAGACTCTTACAAACAGTTTGTACAGACAACAAAATTCACAGATTGAGTTCTTGAAATCCGCTAGGTAAATTTTTTTTCCGTACAAAATTAAAATAAAAAAATACATTTGATTTAAAATTATTAAAAACGGGGAAATCACCAACGCCCCCTCCCTCCCTCTCTCGTAGGGCCTGCATATGTGTGAAGATAATTTAATATTTTTAACACAGATTCTTGCTTGCTTGCTTCTCAAGTGAACGAAAGGAAATTTTCGACCTCAATACTTTTTTTTAATTTTTATAAACATGTAATTAATTTTTTTTTTTTTTTTTGGAAGATAATTGTAATAAACAAAAATGTGTTATTTAAAAATGAACGCTTCAATAAATAGAATGACACCTTTCACAAATTTTTCACCAAATCCTTGCCAACGATACGTTTTAGTGCTGATGAGTCCTTAATCCGAATTTCTGTATTTCTTCGTAGTTCTGTTCGAAAACCTGATGCCTACAAATTAAGTCTCAATTGTTCAATTTTGCACAAATTCACTATCAAAATATTATGATAAGTAAGAGCTCTGAAGCATTTTACAAAACCACTTTTTTTTTACTAATAAACTGCGTCGCTAAGAACGAAAAAGAATTTACGAAAATAATTTTTTTTATGCTCCGAAAAAAATTAACGCAGAAAATTATTTTTTATTTTGCAGTCTTTGAATATTCAATCAAGATTGGGGAATTTTAACCATTGTAAATTGTTTACTAAAAGGAGTAGGGAAAAACTTTTCAAAAAACACAATTTGTTTGTTGTTGAACGTTTTTAAAAATATTATAAATTATTGAAAAAGTAAAGAATTGCACTCTGTTCTCAAATTATAGCACAGCCACATTTTGACACATTTGGGCAATTTTTATTTTTTCTAATTATTTAAAATTATTTTTCAATTAACATATTTTTCACTCTTTAAAAAAAAATTTTTTTCAACTTTATTAGAAATATACGATCATTTAAAACAAAAACGCATCAACATTTCGAACTTTAAACAAAATTGAAGTTTTGTAGCTCTAGGTGCCTAAAAACCACCACTGATTTTTACAATTTTTTTAGAGGTTGGAATTTTTAAATTGTTATTACTTAGAACACTTAATTTTTAGAAAATTACCAATGTGAATTTTTACACTTCAACAGATGCTTTATTTAAGTATTCAGCTATTTTAACATTGCCTTTTTTTTCAACTTTACATAGGTAAATCTTTATTCTTCGTCTCGAGTCACTTTTAAGTTATTTTTAATTTCGATGTATTTTAAATAAATGTACTTTTTTTTAATTAGTCAGCAATGCCATTTTTAAGTTTTTATTGCTCAACCGAAATAAAATTCGCACTTTTTTTCTAACACCAACCAAAGTGTTATTACATTACAATTATTTTAATATTTGTCTTCGCGCTCACTTCCATACGCCAGCGCTGTCTGTAGCGAAATGACTTTTGTCGCCGCTTAGCCAAAGTTTCTTTGTGGCCAATACTTTTGTATTTCACTTAACCGAAGCGCCCACCACACTGGAGAATGCGTCCGCGCGTCCGTACGTCCGTGCTGTAGTTGGCGATGTCAAATGGAATCTAACAGCAGCTATGACCACGGCAACGAGTGGCAGCGCGTATCGTGCCGGCGCGCCGTGTGCGTGCATTGTTGGCGCTGCTGGCTGTCACCAGCTGGTGGTTGCGATATCAACCACCCTCGCTTGTGTGCGTGTGTGTGTGTGTGGCTGAGTGCTCTCGTTGATGTTGATGTTGCTTTTGGCGCTGTCACGTCATCGTTGCTATTCTGTCTAGCGGCGGCATGCGTTTGCCGGCATTCTTGCCACTCTATGTTGATATGAGTATTTTGACTCCTACGCGTTTTGTTATTTGCTCATCACAGAAATGAGCATTGGCTTTGTTTTGCATTATTTTTCTGCAATCAGCGCTTCTTATCGTTTTTTTTTTTCAAGCGGTGAGTCAATCATGTCCTGTTGCTTTTAATACATTTATCTGTTTTAGTTAATTTGAACGCTTTGAAGAGATTTGATTAGGTGATGTGTATGCACGTCATAGTTTGATATTTCATCATACCAACACTTAATTATATTAATGATGCAATTGCCGACATTTGGGAGCAATTTTGCCAAAATTTTGAGTTATAGAAAGTCATTGCCAACGCTGTTTTCAATGCTCAACGCTACCGAAGCTTTCCGAAGGGGTCCAAACCGAATTCATACTAAGCGGTAGCAGTAGTACAAGAACACAAATTTTCTTTCTTCATACTCACCCTCCAGACGAAATCATAAATCGCCATTTTTAATAATATGGCTTTGTATAAATTTGCTTAGAAGGCTTTCAAAATAATCTTTTCTCACGAAATATAAACAGTGAGGTCTGAAAGCTCCTGAGTAAAAATGTATTGGGACATTTTTATTACGAGGCTTCGGTCTCGATCGTTCAAATTTATTCTTTAGGTTCTCTGCAGATGGCTCGTATTGTCTTCATTGCGATTCGTCGATACGCAACAAGTTCGTAAATATTATTTTTATTTTACTAAGTTGTGTTCTTCATCAAGAGAGAATTAAAGAGAAAAGGAAATATTTGGTATATAAAAGCATAAAAATTAATTCGAATTAGCGACTTTTAATTGTCTCGAAAGAATTGGATTAAATTTTTGCTTAGATACATACGAGATCTCGCTCACAATGCAGCGAAGTAAAGATGGCGCCGGGCCGCTACTCTGATTTAGTCGAATTTGACAGAAACAGTGACGTCAATTTCAGTTTGTAAACAAGTCATTTGCTGACATGGTTCAAATACTTGAAATTGTTAATCGCTTTTTTTCTAATTTTTTTTTTGTGTGTTTCGTTGCAATATTCTGAAGTTGGAAAAGAAATTCTGAAAAGAGTTGTAATTTTCTGAATATGTAATGAAAATTCTAAAATTTAAATGAAAACTCTAAACTTGAATCTTAAGGTTCTTAGTTTGAATTGGAAATTAGAGCGGCAAAACTAATAGAAAGGCGACATTTCAACAAGTTTCCGATATTTTTTGTGTGCTTATTTAATGAATATCTTTTGAATTTATAGGAAAGGACCGAATATTTTTTATAATAAATAAAAAATTTATTTTTATTTAAAAATTATTAAAAATAATTCAAAATCAAAAATTTTGAATTTTGGAGCAGGTTTAGAATATATAAAAATAGAGTAATATATTTCGAACATCGAGTAAAATTTATAAAAATAATTTCAATTTTTCTCTAAAATTTCAGATTTAAAAATATTCGTTGGTGCCAAATAAATGAAATTTCTTAAGGAGAAGCGATTTTTTATAAGAGTTAATAAAAATCACAAAATATTAAAATATTATTTTCTTAAAATAAATATTTTTAAATTTTAAGTAAAAGCAGAAATTCATATACACATACAAAATAGTGTATTTTTTCCTTTATGCTGTTTTTCTATTTAAAGGTGATTGTTTTTTTTTTTTAATAAATATTAATTTAACAAATAAGATATCCAAATATCCCTCTCTTTGATATTTTTATCATCAATGTTTTGTGTTATTTTACTGATACTGATACTGATACCGCCAAACTTGCCACTGCCACCTAACAATCACTGCCAAATCATGTTTTTTTTTATTCGACTGGAGTGCATAAATAAAATTTGTTCCATCCTACCGCAGCGAGACACCAAAAACAAGCAGCTAAACACAATTTATTTCAAGACTACTTACCAAAGAGATTTTAATACGGTAATTATCCCCAACCACAGCTTAACACTCGAACGCTCCAAGCTGGAAGACGGCAACAACCACGAAGGGGCCAATAAATTGCCAATATAGGAAAAGAAAATAATACACACAATGCCCCAACAAAACTATTGAAAGCCAATCTATACGCGTTGATGTGTGCGTGCGCGCTTGCATTCCACCCTCCTCCACTTGGCATTGCGCTCTGCAGTAGCCTACTGTCTGGCGATTCACCCAAAAAAAAAAAGAAACTGGGTGTGTTTAACATACACTTTTGTACTTTTCACAACTAACAGTGTTGTTGCTTTCTAAGGTTTTTCTTTTTTTAAGTTAGAAAACAATTGTAAACCAAAAACATCCCCAAAGTGCAAGTTCAAATAAAAAAAACGCCTGTGAATTGGCGATTTGCTTTAATGAAACCAAAAACCAAAAAACATGCAGGAAAATAATTGCACAAATATTTCAGCGCTTTCGTTCAGCGCAATGGCAATTCTAGCACTTCGAATGATAGTTTTTTGAAAGTACAAACTACAAAAAAAAATGTCGCCAGTGCAATGCTGTGAATATTTTCATATGCAATAATCATTGTTGCTATGTCCTTTATGGAAAAATTCTTGCATTTCAATTATTTTTAACATTACGTTTTACTAAAAATACATTACAAAACAAAAAAATAATAATTATAATCGTCGCCTACAATAATGTGTAATTAATTTTTTATGTTCTTCCTGCAATTATGCGGGCTTAACTAAAACTATTTAACTTTTAACACCCTCCTTGCCCGCCCTTCGGCATCACTTTTGTTTTTTTTTTTCTCTTTTTGTTTTGTTTTTTGCTGCTCCACTTTAGTAAAAGTGCAATTAAATGCGAAATGTTAAGGAATCCGAGAGCAACCAAAGGAATGCCACTATTTATAATGGTATAACGAGAGTGCGACTTGTCGCTGCGCCGCCGCTATTATGATGTCCTGCGACGATGTTGTCACCGCAAGGACCCATATATTTTTCGTTTATAACTTTCTACATTCCGCACTTGTTGACTTGTTTTACAAATCGTTGGTAGTAAATACATGCCACAATAATTTTATGTTTAGACATACATACATACATACCAAAGTAGTAATATTTGTAATATACGCACATACATTTGTACATGTTTCTACACTCATTTCACTAATTATAGCACAATGAAATATTGTCGCATTTGGAAAATTTAGGTTTCTTCTAATTTTTATGCTCTAACAAAATCTATAAAAAACTACTTTAAACTTTATACTAAATCTACAATGGTTTGAAAAAAAATTTTTCGAGTATGCAATTTTGTAGCACATTCAATTTTAGCAGAATAAAGTGAAGTTTTAAGTGCCTACAAAGTACCACTGCTTTTTGACAATTTTTTTACTATAATTGTGCTATAAGTTTTGTACAGACAGTTCGTCCATATATTTGTGCGTAATAAAAAAAATTCGAGTGTAATGTCATTCAAGGGACTCTAGTTAAATTTGATATGTACCCTAGCAAATACACGCGCACATTGAAGAATAAAATATACGCATATTTATGTATGTATGTATGTATGTAAATATGTATGTATGTATGCATGCGAAGTGGAATGAGTTCATGTGCGCGTATACGAAGCAATTAAAAAGTTCAAGAATATATTATTTCAAAGTTTTACAAACATTTTTATGTGCAATCGGTTGTAAATATTTATGCTGCTTGTTTGATGAATTGAATTTATTTTAGAAATCAAAAAAGTTAATAAAATAGTTTAAAGTTAGTTGAGAGTTCTGAACGGATCGCAAGCGCATCGAGTGTTAACTTAGCGAGCATACTATTTGCACTGTGACAAGTGCGAAGTTAGAAAAAAAAGGGGCAGCTAGTACTTTAATGAGAAGCTTGTGTGCTTGAATACAGCGACATCTAGGGTACAATTCATACAGATCATTAATGGGTCATTAGTTAGTTGAACGGCTGTTTGTATCAAGTTTGTCCATGCCACTCTTAGCCGCGCTACTTTTTCCGAATGGAATAAGCAGCTTCAAAAGTTGAGGTGTCATTACAGAAAACTTAAAATTAAATTTAAAATTGAATTGGGAGCACTACAATGCGCGCTACAAAAGGGAGTAAGCTAATTCGCTCCGCTAAGAGAACATCTTGTAACGAGCGGTCACACAAGGGTAAGCTTGTAAAAGTAACAAAACCCTCAGCTTGGTCCAAAAGGAAACGTATAGCTCCTTTTTGGAATAATAGAACCAATGCTCAAAGAAACAACTGGTTTGTGGCCTGAATTGTGTGGAATGAAGAAGCCTAAAGATATGCTAATATTTTAACAGGTAACATTCTAGCTATTGTACACGAAGCAGGTGTTAAGCGTTTGTGGGCGACCTTGCAACATTTTTTTCGCAGATTTGCACTTGCTTATATACCACAACCTTGTATATGTCCTTTATACCTAAGATTGGTAAGAATGACAGTACTTAAACTTTAGACCTTTAGTGCTACTATGGCCTTTCGGGTAATCGCAATTCGCGCAGAAAAAGTTCTATATGTCACGAGGGACATTTATGAGCTGCGCTAAGTTTGATTATCTTCATATTAATCTAAAAATTTGTTGCGGGAAATCTTTAATGTTGAAATGCCTAAGAGAGAATGCTGGTTTTATTCCAACACTGTGCACAGGACTATTCATTGTCAAATCTTTAGTGATGACTTCGAAACTACCACTAGAACTATCACGCAGTAAAAGCTTATTGGCCGTCTAACTACTTCATTTAGGCATTTAGAATTGGTTCTTAAAAACATAAAATGGCCATATCTTTTTCAGCTCAAAAAATTGTTCGTTCGTGGTCGTTATTCATCAACGGTAACACGTAAAAATTCATAAATAAATTTTTCGCAAAATTTTCCAACGAACACTCAATCAAATATTGTCATCGTCCATGCTTTTTCAATGTTAAGTTGCGGCTTTTTCCAATTGCTATAGTGTGTTGTACTCAAAAATCCCTTTCTCCTCGATAAAATGTGTAGTTGCCATAATTACAAACACAGTCCAAAAACTTTTGCCAAGAACCCAAGTACAATTTAGTTTCTAATGAAGTGAGAAATTTGGCACGTACATAAAATACCTCCTTATGTGTCATTAATTGCTAAACATTAACATAAATACACCTTTTTGGGAGTTAACTACTTTACATAAATATTCGCTTAAAAATAATGGCGTGGGACTAATGTGAGATAGGTGGATTTTGAAAATTATTTTAAGTATAGGCCTTCCAACTCATTAGCGTCTATTCCCTTAGGTGATTTCGGAGAGTTTCCGGCCATTTAACATGCCATGAAATTCGAACGAGAAAAATCAGGTGCAGACAACTTCATATTTACATTAAGTTAAATAGCTTGTTGAATCCTGTAAATTATAAACATAAAAAATATGCCACTTTATATTTTTTTATTTTTTTATTCGAAGTATACTAAAATCAATTTATCTTCTATTTACAGTCATTAATAATATTAACCGATATTCGAGAACTGAGTGGTGGCTAAATTCGTTTTCAAATGGAAAGGCAGAGAGCTACGATCTCTTTGAGCCACACATTCTACATCATCCTGTCTGGAGGCCGAAGATATATATACACCAGTTGTACTAGGAATGGGCATGTTACTTTCTCTCTCGCTCGACAAGCTGCTAAGATTCGTCAAAGTCTGGTCTCGTAAATTTTCTCTCCCTCCGTTGCTTGCTCCCACATTGGGCATTAAATACAGTCGACAAGCTGGCCTGATCGCATAAGGAACTTGAAGTTTTCCATCCTACTCCAAGTCCACTCCATGCCAACAGTCAGCCCCCGAAGAGAATTAAAATATCAAAGCTCTTTGCTCATTTAAGGGTTAACGAAATAGTTTAATTAGTAGAATAATATGTTTCAAAGTTAGTAGAATAATACGTTTCAAAGTTAAAACAAATTATTCATTGCTCTTCCCTAATGAATAGTTAAGTATTTATGCCATGTAGGAAAATGCATTTAAGAATGTGTTGTTAGCAGTACCCTGTGCAACTCCATTGAATTTTTTTCTCAAGAAAATTAAAATATATATGTTGATATGTTAAAGATCTTCAAATAAGTAATTAATTTTCCTTACCAGCTAAACCTTACACCAGTCAGGTAAGCGAGACGCATTTTGAGGATTCTATCAACATCAAAAAAGGAATATATAATAAATAAGCTATATAATGATAAGGACATAGTCAAGCGCATAAAAATTCAACGACTGCGATGGCTTGGCCATGTCGTTCGTATGGTTGAAGATGCTCCGGTGAAAAAATCCTTCGAATCGGCACCTAAGGGTGGAAAACGAAGTCAAGGGCGCCCACGAACACACTGGAAAGGCAAAGCAATCTGTCTTCATTTGGTATGAATAATTGAGAGAGGGAACTGGCGAAGCTTTTTGGTCTCGGCCCGAACTGACAAGCGGTTATAGTGCCATAAAAGAAGAAGAAGAAGAACATGATGACAAGTATATATAATTACATACTATAATGGAACGATTTTCCGCAATCCCTTGCCAAATGGGGCTTGAAAATAAACTTGTTTCGTTATTTTGCCATTTTCAGTGTCCATTTTCGAAAATCATTTAAATAATTATTCAAAGCAACACTCAAGTGTACTAAGTAATCTGTTAAATACAGAGTTCACTACCTTAATAGATCTCATTACTTTGATTTTAACGAAAATCGAATTGTTTAGATAATTTAGCAACGCAGTTACTAATTTTGCTATTCAATAAAAATGTATAACGATATTCGCTGTCGTTACCAATCGACTATCGCAAACTAAACGAAAAAAAAGATTTGAAGCTTTCAACGCAAACGAGAAAGTGAAAAGGACGTTCCATAAATATTTTTTATTTTAGTTTTTCCTACAAGCTTTTTGCTCTTTAGTGCTTATAAAAAATACCATCTTACATACATATTTGTAAATAATTGTACGCGCATACATATGTACATATATACAAATAAACATATCTATACTTACACGTATTCCTAGTTTTTGTCAGTTTTAGGTCAAATTCAAAGCAAGAAATTAGAGTGAATTATGTACCTACATATGTACATACATACAGCCATACATAGATATGTACGTAACAACAAACAATTAATTGCCTTGGCATTTATAATTTAAGCAAAAAAAATGTTTGACAATAGAAGGAAGTACGTTAATTTATTTACATAGCCAAATGATAAATTAATAAAAAAATCCTATGTAAACATTGTACTAGAAAAGGGTAACCTGTTGCTAAGTTATGAGGGTGGATTTTCAGCCGAGCAAAAGCAAGCAAGTTAATTTAAAAAAAACCGCTTTGATTACAAATGTAATATATTATAATTGATAAGTTAATATTGACACATTTGGACTATTTATGTTTCTTCTTGTTATTTAAAATTATTTTACAATTAAAATATCGTTCATTGCCTAACAAAAACTATGAAAATCCACATCTTAAAGTTTATACAAAATGTACCATAATTTTAAAAAATTGTATCAGAATTTCGAACTTAAAAAAAATTTTCTAAATTTTTTGTACTATGCAGTTTTATAGCTCATTCAATTACATATGTGCTATTTTATAGTGTGTAGAAGTTACCACTGATTTTTGTTAATTTTTTTACGCGCTTTTGTTATTTCTTCTGTATAAAAAGTAATCGCGGCTTTGTGTTATAAAAAAAATTGTCAAAAATCAGTGAATATTCGCAGACCCTTGAAACTTGTACTTTATCATACTAAAATTGTGTGAGCTGCAAAACTGCATACTTAAAAAAAACTTTTTCTTTTTAATTTTTTTAAGTTCGAATTTTGATGAATTTTGATAAATCATTTAGGGAGTTCTCAAGCGTGTTATTGGTCGTATTTCTTTAGTGCGTTATTTAAATAACAGAGGAGCTTGTGAGCGCACCGTGTTATTTCGCTGACTATTGTATGTGGTATTCAAGCAATTAATCAGCAAAAATTCACTTTTAATAAACTTAAATGGTCGGTTTCTTTAAAATATGTATATGTAAATGACTATTTGCCTTAATTTAACATTTTTTTAAACAAAAGTAAGCCTAAAATGATGATAAACAGAAAGAGCTGATCGAATAACACACACAAATAGTACACTAAACATATGTATGTACCTTTCGGAGTTGTCTTGAAATACGAAAATTCAACATGTGAAACAATAACAACAAATTTAAACTAGTTTATACTAATAAGCGATACGACGAAATACGAGATACGACAGTGCTTGTGAACTCCCTAATTGTACATTTTGTATAATGTTTAAAAATGGATTTATATGGTATTTGTTAGAGAATGAACGGTATTTTAATTGAAATATAATTTGAAATAATTTAAAGAAACAGAAATTGTGGTTAAAACATTCTAGTTGGATTGTAGCCGTCAACACTTCGAATACACTTCGAAAAAACAAGATCGAATTTAAAACGCTGGATTTTTTAAATTACTTTAACCACCAGTCAACTCTTTTGCACGTTTAAATATTTCAGGAATGTCTACAAACCCTTTTCCAACATTTAGCAATCCGTTTGTCCAAATACTTTGTTAAATATTAAAAGTTGTTCCACTATTGCTTTAGCATTTCTATTTTTTATATCGGCCAATGACATCCATTCAATTCGACGAGTTCAGGCTCCAAGCGAAAAAAAACGACACATTGCCTGCGAAATGTAACGATTTGCCAATATGTGTGTATGTATATATGTACTTATACATACAAACGTACATATACATTCACTACATACATAGATATCGAACACTTGGTCTTATGCTGGCATTTATAATTTAATTATTCAATGGTCAAACAATGCGGCGCGTTAATGATATTTTTTTTTCTCCCATTGTTGCTTTTCTCTCTCTTTTTATGTGTTTTTGTTTTGCTCAACCTATTCGAATCCAATACAGCGCGCAGCTCCTCGCAGCTCGCCATGAATCAGGTGAAATGATGCAATGTTGGTAAACAAAATTAATCGCACTACATCTTGCTGCTCTTTCCTTGGAGGGCGTTGTACTTTGCACAGGTTGTCACAGGAACTAACAGCGGAGTAAAAGCGTATTGGATTACTTACTGAGAGTGTAAACAACAAATAAGCGCGGTTGGACTGTTGGGAGTAGGAAGTAAAAGAAGTACAAAATTTCAAATAAATTGTTATACTTGTTTCTTAAAAGGGCAGCAGGCTAGCCCGCAACGAAGGTTCGGAAATGGGGGCAGTTGTTTTAAAGAGTAGAGTCATTGAATGCAACTGAAACATGGAATTACGAGTTAACGGGAGCTATTAAGATGCGCTAATGGGATTCTAAATATACTGACTGTTAGAGTACCTACATATAATAATTCTTCGGAGTGGATTAAAAATCAAACTAGATAAGTATGTGTGTATGTTGTTTCTTAAAGGGGTTTGGACTAAGGACAAATAGGTGGAGAAGCGCACCGCTAAGCGTCTAAAATACCTAGTGGTTTGGGTATGAGGAGGCTCCAAGAAGGTCACAGATTGCAAGTTACCGTTAAGATTGGTAGCTAAGTTAAAAGACATCTCTCTTGTCTGAGTTTCCGGTTTTAGAAACATATACGGTAATAAGAAAGTTGACGAATTGGTCAGAATCGGAGCCTTTCAGGAGACAGAAACCATTCGCTGTCTAACAGAGTGGTCTAGAGATAAGTACACGCACAGTTTTTCGTATGCAAGAAACACGGTGGATGGGCTTACAAAATTCCGGACAAAAAATTGGTTCACCTTTGGTGGTAAAAAGAAAAAATAATAGCTTCACTAGACTTGCTAAGTATGTTAGGTTAGGGTTAGGTTGAAGTGGCTGCTAGCGATTCCGCCAGCACACCTAGGCCTTTGTTAGGCCCATTGTGGTAATATGCGGATCGAAATATCCGCCTACTCGAACCAACGTGTAGTATCTAGGAACCTTAATAACTTACGTATCTCTACTCTGGTCAGATCGCTTAGTTCGTTAAAGATCTCTGATCCTAGGAAAGTTTTTCCTTCTTCCCATAGTGCGGGACATTCACATAGAAGGTGCCTCACGATTTCAGGCTCTTTCTCATTTCTGCAGCTTTTGCAGAACTCATTGCAGTTAACCCCTAGTCTCACTGCGTGTGTACCTATCAGTACATGACCTGTTATTATTCCTTAAGTAAGAAGGACAGTACTCCCCTGCTCAGCACGAGCAGACCTTGTGATCACTGGACATCCCGCTTCTGCCACATGAGCTTAGACTTGAAACAGGTGCTAACGTTTTTAAAACCGTCTCCTGCTTCCTTAAGGTATCAGTCCCTTAGAAAGAGCTTGCAAGTAGCGAGCGGCATACCTAAACCCTTCCAGCTTATAAATTTAAACCAAGACGTTTAGCCACGCTCGCGAGACACTAACCGTTTGGTGACGGCGCGTGCAACTTGGTTCTTCCATATAAATCTTGCTGTCGGCGATGCAACCTCGTGGACAACAAAGACACAGTTGTAGAGAAAATTAAAAGAAGAATTCAAGTGTTTGAATAATTAAGAATCTTCAGAAAAAACTTTGTGTGATAAAATGGCGCTCCAACCGCTAATTGGATACTAAGCTATAGCCAAGGCAACGCCACTACCACGCAATCCACCGGTCTTCTGGTTTGAACTACTAAATTGGATATTTTTTTCACTTTTCGAAGAGTTTTTTATCACTTTAACTATTTATAAAGAAACAATGGATTGATTAGTACTTACTTACATGAAGGCTCGAAGAAAGATATTCATTCCTTTGAGATGCAACTCAATTTAAATCTAGAAATGTACTATCCATAAAAACGAGCAGGCCGACATTAAAAAAAATTAAGTATATTTGGTGCACCCAATGAGATCAGTGTGCAAAATCAAGAATTTTAAATTATATTATAAGCTAAACTGATCATAAGACCCGAAACTTTTCGCATCGATGTTTTTTAAATCCAATCAAACATTTTTTTAATCTTTCTGAAAAACATGTACTAATCTCTTCATGCGAGAATGAAAATCCGAGGCTTTGGTTCGAAATATAATTTAGAACTTTAAATACAATTATCTCTTTTATTTGTGATTCATTTATTTTTTATTTTATTTTTCATTACAACAATTGCAATATCAATATTAATATCGTGCTAACTAAATCTTATTTCGCTGAGGTAAATTGTATCCAAAATGTATTAAAAATTTAATAAAAAACATTACGATTTAGTTGACACCTTCCACCATTTTGCCATGTAGCTCCATAAGGCCCTTTTGGAAGAAAGAAAATAATATTTAGTTCTTGAAAAATTTTGTTTGGTATTAAATAATTTAGTTTAAAAAGGCTGCAAAGAAACTGCTACCAATTTTTAACTTCGCTTTAATGTTTCAATGGCTTGGTGCCAATGTAAAGAATAGGTTGAACAAAAATTTTAGAAAACTTTTCATGAGACTGAAAGAAAAATTATTTGGAATAAATAAATTCCGTTCATATGACAGGGAATTATGGATCATACTCGTATAATAAATTTTGTTTATTCTCCGCACCTTTAGTAGATTTAGATTTACCTTAACTGCCCGTAGATAACTTCAGGAGGTAAAATCGAAACACAAAAGTTATTCCTGAGAGTCTAGAAGCTTTCCTTTCTATATCTCCTGTTCCTTCCTTTTTTGTATGGAGTGGAAATAATTGCAGGCCTTCTGCTTTCGCAACGCATAGAAAGGCTGCCATAAGACTTTTGCAGGATGTACTTTTGAAAGATTTTTGAAGCAGCTCTTCTAAAACTACTACTAAAAGAAAATTTCTTCTAGAAGGTGCTACGAAATCCCTTATCCTCAAAAGTTTTTAAATGAACTTATTTTTAAATAATTATATATTTAAATTTGTCGTCTGACTCTAACTCTACTCTAACGATTCATTAGTTTGAGGTTTAATAAAAAGGTTTTCTTGTGAACGATCCCTTATTTTTTCCAAGCAAACCACTTAATTAATTAAGTTTTTAATTTGATGCTGCACTTGATTCCCTTTGTTTATTTTTATGTGGCTGTGTTATTAATCGATGATTTCATCGATCGCTTCTGTTTTTGTGATCAGAAAGTTCAGTCTCAATTATACTTGCACAAAGGCATCGATACTAAGTAAACGAGTGGTGAATAATGCCACACGATACTGAATAGTACCCATAATATTTTTCGAGTTTCTATTGTCTAACTTAAGAGTGAAAAAATGGCGTTTTCAACTTTCCCATTTGTTGGCGTCTATTTCAAATGTTTCTCCCAACAAAACTATATGAAAGTATATTTTCTAATTGTCAGTTACTTAAATCCACCAAGAGGAATACGTTAATTCTTTTCCATCTGATTCAAATTTTAATTCAATATGGTCCTAAAAGATACATACTCTTCTTAAGCCAATGTATGCAAATGTATTTGGGCAAAATCTTGAACAATTCATTTTTCGTTTAGCTCAGCTTCAATTCCAATCATTTTCTCATGTACATCTCTGAGTATGCCCTGGAAAATATACATATGTTTATGTAGTAAACAATATGAGAATAATGTTCATTTGTTTTACGCAAGAAAGTTCTTATATTCAAAATAACCAAATGTTAGTTATGCAAATTTTTACAAATATTTATATTAATTGAAACAAAGAACCCAAAGCATTTACATACATATGTATATACTTTAAAAACCATTTAAAGAGTGCTTCTAAATGACTGCATATTTTTGTTTGTATGTACCAATATGTATAATACCAAATTTCGCCATTGCAATTCAATTTATTACCAAACACCAAGAAAGTTTATAAAAAATAGCGCCATCACCCAAACTAATTTCTCTCATTTAAGCTTTCTCAAAGTAGATTAGGTTTTGTTGTGTCTTAAATTAGTTAAGCACTAAAGATGCTTGAGATCAGTGCCGATGAGACATTCTGCAACACCAGCGTACCGCAAAAGAGTATTCACACAAAGTTAATAAATAGAAAATAAAATTGTAAAATAAAAAGCATTTAATTTATGTATTTACCTTGAAGTATTTAACCGTCTTGACGCGCAACTCCAATGTGGCATCCTCATCACACAGCATCAACGTATTCGGATGCTGTTGGAATGCACTCACTGTCCACATATGATTCACGCCCTCCTCAATGGCTTTGTACAGAGCGAAGGCCTTGTGTGCGCCCGTTATTAAGATCATCACTTCATTCGCTTCCATCACAGTACCTACGCCCACCGTCAATGCCTGTTTGGGCACTTTGCTCATATCATTATCGAAGAAGCGCGCATTCGCCTCCAGTGTGTCCTGTGCCAATGTCTTTACGCGCGTACGTGAAACGAGCGAGCTGCCCGGTTCATTGAAGGCGATATGCCCATCAGGTCCAATGCCGCCAATGAAGAGTTCAATGCCACCCGCTTGCTTGATTAACACCTCGAATTGTTGGCATTCGGCAAGTAAATCTTCGGCGTTGCCATCCAAAATATGCACATTCTTGGGATCGATATTGATGTGTTTGAAGAAGTGATGCCACATAAAGTAATGATAGCTTTCGGGATGATCACGTGGAATGCCTTTGATAGTGAGTAATGAGTTTATATAAAACATAAACTAACAGAATTCTTTACTTACCCACATATTCGTCCATATTGAATGTCTTAACATACTCGAAGGACACCTTGCCAGCTTTGTGAAATTCAATGAGTGTCTTGTACATACCAAGTGGTGTGCTGCCGGTGGGTAGACCCAAAACAAAGTATCTATAATTTGGAATAAGAAATACATACTTATGTTAAGTACAAATTTGTTACACTGGTAAAATTGACAGTTGGTGGTTTAATTTTTTCCCAATGATGGTGGTCACCTTAGCAAGCTGGTCGGTCAGCCGCCACAACAGAAATAATAAAAAAATAACTAAAGATCACACTACTTCATATTATTACTTAAAAACTATGTAGCTTTTCCCTACAACATTGCTTTATTTTTGAATAACTCGGATTTTGCTATTGTAACAAAAATTAAGAAAATACATACATATGTATGATGTTTACTAAATAGCAAAGAAAAAACGAATCCAATTTTAAAATATACTCACTTATCTGGACCAGGTTTAAAATCATTTATGCGTTTCATCACATATTTAGCAGCCCAAACGGCAACTGAGTCCGCTGTGTCTAAAATCACTAATTTCATATTAAAACACTGAAAAGAAAAATTAACGATTAAATAGAAAATGTGTCAAATATAAATTTTATTTAAAAATTCTCATTGCAATTTATATAAATATTTGTCGTTTTGTTTTGCACACAAAAAGGTGCCATGCTTCTTGGTTTATCTTCCTAAAAATGACATTTATTACGGTAATTACATAATTTCTAATAGAGAAACTTTAAAGTACTGAATTTTAGAACGAATTTCCGTTATCCCTTGTCAAGTTTGGTTTTAAGAGAAACTGGTTTCGGGGCTGTACCATTTTTCAATGAAAAATTTTAATTTATTACCTAAACTTTTCGAAGTGGAACCACTGTACGCTGTTTTCCATGCTTCTGCGCCAATAGTAGCACGCGAGTTTTTGTAAACAAAAACAGCGAGCACTTTTACTTATTCTCTTATTTTAATGATGTATGAATGTGTGTATACATAAACACATGCATACATATATGGATAGGTATATAGTGAATATACACAATAAATAAAAATATAATGTACACTCAACTCTCAGCAAACATATTGCGCTCTCTTACAAAGCTGATACAAACATTCAAACTGCAACGGCGATGTTAAAGCAAAATGAGTACCGAATGGGGAGTAGAGCCACAAGTGGTTCGAGTTGGGTAGATAAACTTTCTGCGTTCAATGGCGCTCAAGTTTATATATAAAAGAACATACATACATATTTACAAGAGTACCTACATATGTATGTATGCATGTATGTACATATGCGAATATACTCGGGCAAGCATCTAAACAAAAACTTTACAAGCAATAACTAATTTCACCTTTTAAAAAACTTCTGCAAACCAAATTTGTCCACTAACATACTTATATCAAACTATGTATACATACTATGTACTATGTATGTACATATGTATATCTAATTAATCACTTCACGAAATTGTTGAAAGAAGCGGTAGCCCGCATTATATCTTTTTCTGACACAAAAAATTCCAAATGATAATTATAATCGCACATTTACATATCTACAAAATTGTTCAAACATATGTACATACATATATACTCTGTTCACAAATTATAAAACAACCACATATTGATTGACTTGGGAACTTTATTTTTCTTCTAATTAAATTAAATAATTTTTGAAGTAAAATACGTATGTTCCCTAAGAACTATGTATTAAAAAAAAAATGTTCAAGTACCTATGTATGCAGTTTTTTGACTTATTAAGTGTGAGAAAGTGCATATTTTAACAGCTCTATTCTGTGCACTTGGCAAATAAACAAAATATTGATAATTTATCAAGATTTTTATCAAGCAAGAAGCTCTTTGTAATTCTGTGACAACCTTCATAAAACGTAAAGCTTCAGACTGCACGGCTTTTCCCCACATGTGTGGTGAACAATATAATAACACGACCAAACGTGTCACGTGTCAAACGAAAATTTTGCATAAACGTGTTATAACTCAACGAAAATGGATCACTAGCATCTCGTAAACTTCTTAAGTAACGCGCGCGATCTCTATTTTCGCAATTTTGCTCTTCGTCTAACAATAACAATAAAGGTAAAATATCTTCTTCCATTCTAATAAATTAATTTTCACAACTATGCAAAAAGAGTAAAACAGATGTTTTATTTGTCAAGAGCATTTGACATCTTGACAGTTTATCAAGAAAAGAGCTTTTTATTTTTGACATAGAATAGAAATATCTTGATAACTTGTAAATCTTGATAAATAAGCAAGATGTTGAATTTGTCAAGTGCACAGAATAGAAAAGTGTCTACAAGTTGTCACTGACTTTTGACAATTTTTACTAGCAGTTTCCTCCATACGACGCAAAAACGCGATTATCTTATTGTTATATACATACATACATCTAAAAATGAAACGCTATTTCGTTATGTCCGCGCAGTCCGAACCACAGTCATTTATTTATTCCTGTAGAAGGTCCTAACGGAGGCCTTTTTTTAAGTTATAGGACAACAGAGATCAAAAAGTGTTTGTTTTGACGAAATTTGCCGGGCCTTCTAGTTTTTTATATGGAAGGAATTGCAAAAGAGCGTCAGTAAAAAAACATTGTCAAAAATCAGTGGTAATTCGTAGGCACAAGAAAGTTGCACTTTGTCCTACAATTGAATGAGCTAAATTTTTGTATACGCCGAAAAAATTGTAAAAAATATTTTTGAAACTTCGAAATTTTGATAAGTGTTCTAAATCGTGTTTGTTAGGGAATTAACGATGTTTTAATTAAGAAATATATTAAATAAATTGTCAAAATAAGGAGTAACTTAAATCATAAAAATAAAATTAAAAAATAAAATTGTCAAAATGTTTAAATCTGTGTTGTGCTATAATTTGTGAACAGAGTGTATAGTACATGTGTATGCATGTGCATACATACATATGTACATATGTATGTATATGTGCATTTTTTAATATTTATACAATTTCATTGCATAGGCACCAACACGATGCTGCAATGCGAATGATTTTTAATCAAAAGAAGTTACTGAGCAGAAATCGCGTATGTTCTGTTATCAATACAATTTTGCACTAGTGAATACATGTGTAACCACATGTATATATGTACATATGAAGGTACTTGCAATATATATTAAAATATACAGACATTTGCACGTTCATATGTATGTATGTTAGTACCATAAGTATGTCATAAATAATTTTGCGAGTACTTTAGCGCACGTAAACAGCGCCTAGGTAATTGACCTTTATCGCTGTAGAATGTCGCAGTCATGTGGATAGCAGCAGCTTGTTGGATGTGAAATAGATGCACATAGGTACATACATCTATATGGTGCACAAATAAACGTGTTATTTTGACTTTACCTCCATACTTTCGTTTTGTTTCTAACTCTTACAGTATGTGAATAATTAAAGAAATATATTGAAAACACATTCACACAGCAATATTTATTTAGTATTTGTATATACATATTTATATATATGTATATAAGTACGTACGTTTAATTATGAAAATGTTGTAAATGGCAGTACTAGTTTATTTACACTCGCGTACATACATATGTATGTATGTATATAATCGAATAACTCTCAATTTCTATGTAACTTAATTTTTTAGAGTTACAAAATTCTTATAACATATTTTAACAATATTGCAATCACAAATCCCAGCAAATTTCACAAAGAAATTAAAATATCTATTCGATTTTTCACCGGCCGCAACTTCTGACAAAAGTTCTGATCAGCGCGAGCACAAATTATATTCTGATGGCCGTTTGTGTGCACTCCACGCTCAGCAACCTAACTAATTCATGCTAATGTATATATTTACTTGTACATATGTACATACATACATACATATATGTAAATATATACACATGAATGCTGCCATGGAAAAAACCGGCAAGTTTATTCATTCATTAAGGTGGTCGAGTTTTTATCATCCTTTTTCGTATCTAATTGAGTAAATTAATTAATTTTGTATATGCAAAATACACGTAGACAATTTGCCATTTTGGCCTCAGATAAGGCTCTGTAAGAAATTTGTAGTTATGAGCGGCGTTAGTTAGTTTGAAAAATTGACATGGGGAATGCGGGCGAAGTCGTGTCTTTAAGAATGGAGCAAACGGAATGGATTGGGGAAGGCTAAACTTACCTAACTAAACTCACCATAACTGAATTCAACACTCTTAAACTCACCACACCTGAACTCATGTTATGTTATGTTAGATCAATTGAGTGTTGCTTCTTCTCACCATACCTGAATTCTCTACACACCTTAACTCAACAAACCTAAACTCATCACACCTTAACTCAACACACATGAACCCACCGCACTTAAACTATTTCCACTTCAATGCACTGCTCTCTGCCTGCAAGGTGTATTTTGGGTAATCCATACTACGTATAATTTCAAACCAATTAGAGTTATTTCTAAAAATTTTCTGTAAAGGTGGGAAATGGTTTAATATTATACTTTTAAATAAATCAGTCACATATGTAGCTCCACTTTGGCCTTGTGATACAAGGATGGTTTGAAAAGTCTCTGACATTTTAGTTTAGTTTATGCTTAATAGAAACCGAGGAAAGGCTTGATAAACACTATGGCCCCACTGCACCATCAATTTCAGTGGTTTAGAAGTTGTTTACTGAGTTCGTTGTGGTCGTATCAGCACAGGTGACGCCGAACGTGCAGATCGACCAAAAGTTAAAAGGAGATTATGTTGAAAAATAAGAAGATTTTTAGACGAAAAAAAACTATATTTTGTTAAAAAGGCACAAACAAAAGTGTTCGCGAAGCAGATATGAAATTGTTACGAATTTGTATCACGGTTTTGGTCAAATCGGGTCCTCGGTGTCCAAAAAACTTGCAAACAAATGGCATTTCATTTCATTTTTCACGCAGTCAACTTTAAAAAAGTTTTTACGTCTGGATCGCCCGTCAAGAGAACTGAGTTGTCACTTACATGACGCTGTCATAAGTTAGTACAAACATACATAGATATTAGTTCTGCTCACGTAAAAATTAGCCAGTAACTTTTCCGCAGCACTCGAAACAACCTTTTAAGAAGTTACAATTTTTTCCAATTCTAATTCGAGTGAAAGTAAAACGGAGAACAAATATACCCTTTTTTTGAACGAAAAGCATTTATTTTATTTTATTTATTTTTAATATTTATTGAGAACTTTTTACGAACACAGGGAGAACAGAAATGTTTTTTATTTTAAAAAAATGTGCATAAATATTTGTTGGCAAATAGTGCAATTATAAGAAAATATTTAGTGAGCGACCATATACACAAATTTGAATATAATAAAATTAAAATATGTTCAATTAATTCTAAAGCATACACGTAATAAATATAATAAACGCTTGAATTGTATGGAATTGCCGAAAAGCGCGTAAAACTTTCGAAATGAAAGTGCAAACCGTTTTATTCACTTTTTATTTTCTTTATTTAATTTTTTTGTTTTTATTTTTTGGTTGGCAGATTGATAGTGCACGGTCGGCATAGAAGAAAATATAATTGCTTATGATTTAACTTATTAAATTAGGTGCTTAAAAATTTTGAAAACCAATTTTTTTATCTAATATTTTTCAAAGTTATTAGATTTTTAAGCTTTAAAAACTGTGTTTGTCAACTGAATAAAATAAAGTTATCCCACAAATAGGGCATAAACATTTTGCAACATCCAACAAAACTCGCTGTCAAGTTTATTGGCTGTTTGTATGAACGTCGAATGCTAATTTTCTTCCAACTAATGTGTAAAATATTTGTCGGCAGCGTTGTAAACCGCCGCAAAATAATGGTTCCTCTCTCAAAAATTAATCAATGATGGCTGATATGCATAGTGAGATGGAAACGGAGTTCGTTGGCCGTTCGTATCGGTCCGCTCTAACATAATTGCTGCAATTAAAAAATCTCGAAAATATCAAAGAAAAAATTGCTTTGACCCAATCATATAACTACACATATCCGGCGCCATTGAATTAAGATATTTCTGCAACCGCATTATTATTTCGTTCTATTCCAACCTTCACGTCGTACTTTCCAAATTTTCAAAAGAAAAAAAAATTACTATGTTTTTGCTGTCTGTGTTATCCAACTATCGAATTTTGTAAAAAAAAATTCACTAATTTTTGCGAATTTTTCCGAGTCTTTTGTTTAAGTGTCTATTTTTATTTGTACCTCAAAATTCCGAACTTCCAGCAACTGGAACCATCAATATAAGTATTTGTACATTTTCGCAATGAAAAAATCTAAATGTATAATGTTAGTAATGGCAGAAAAGCTTCGTCGCTTTCCTTGTAATCTTTGATAATACACATTTTTTTTGCCTTCTTCTTTTTTTTACTCTGTTTAGTTACTTTATCGCTTTTGTTGTGGTGGTTTAATATTTGCTTTTGTTTTTTTTTTAGATAGCACTTTTCAAGATGAAAACTACAATAGTGAATTATTATTAAGGTATAAAAAAAAATTGTTTCAATTAGCCCAATAAAACTAAGAACTATTTTATCGATAACTGTCGCATAATATAAAAATAAGTGTGATATGAATCATATCAGAAACTATAGCACATGTATTTGTGTACCAAGTAAATGGCAAATGAAGAAAAAAATTAAAGCGACAACGGACAAAACTTACGATACGATTTGTACAGCGATACAGCGTGTTTGAAGCGTGGATGTATGTATGTATGTATGTGGGTTTTTATGTATTAGGTAGTATTGTTATTGTAGATGACAGTTGTAGTGTTGGGTATTATTCTCATTATTGTTTAAGATTTGTCAGTCTGCGTTTTCTTAAACAATTTTTGCTTTCAATTTACGAGAGTACTATTAAAATATATGAAAATTATAATAATTCTTTGTAGTAATTTTACATTTAGTGATACATCTCTACTCCAATTCACACGATTACATAAGACGACACTTCTCATCGCCTTGCTGTGGATCACCTTGCTGATGATAAAGTTCCTCATTGCCAGCACCGTCCACCGTGGATACGCCTAAACGGCCGCCATATGAACGATGACGCGACGAATGCGTTACAATTGTGCGTTTTATACGTTCTGAGCCGGCTACTTCTTCGCCTTCGCCATTGAAAAGTGATGTCTTCATATTATCGCCCACAAACCACTTTTGTGTTTTCATAACAATATTTGTTGGTGGCTCGTGTGTCGCACCAGCATCGGAAGACCATACAGTTACCACGCCGTCAGCATCAATTTTAACGGTACGATGGAATTTGAAGGATGTTTCATTTGCACCAGCGGTGCGTATTAATTGCCAACCGCCTATTTGTATCTCCTTAGCCCCTTTATTGTGCAATTTTACGAATTTTCCCTCAGCATCAACTTCAGAAAACTCAATGTCGCCCTTAGCGCTGCCCGTGACAAAATACTCGGATTGACTCAAATCCTCAGACTCATCAATGACGGTGCGTTTTCGCTTAAGCGGCGCTGTGGAAGCACCACGTGATGGTGTTTTACGTAATGGCGTTGCACGTGTGCCGCGTAAACTTTGACTAAATGAGCCCGATGCAGTGGATGTATGTGGTGTGATGTTCAAACGTGATTCCTCACCGCACAGCAATTTATCATAGGCGGCGATTTCTAGATCTAACGAGACCTACAGCAGAAAATGCGCACAATAAAAAAAAATGTATTTAACAAGTCTCCCACTCACCTTGATGTCCATCAGATCTTGGTAATCCTGCAGCTGTTGTGCCATTTCATCACGTAAACGCTGCAGTTCCGCATCCAAATTTGCAAAATCCGCATTATGTCGTGCGCGCTCACGATCCAGCAACTGTTCCAGCTCGCGTATGCGTGCAGTCAAAGCATTGTTTGTCGACTCCAATTCACCGATACGTGAATTTAACGCATCTATGCGAGTGCGTGTAGAGCGCAATTCTTCGATAGCACTCGAGGCTGCACTCGAATTACGATTTGCTGCTCCCTGCAAGTTCTTTATCTTTTGTTCGTACAACATTTCGATCTCGTCACGATTGGCGCGCATTTGACCCTCATATTGATCGCGCAATTCTTGTAGGGATTGTTGTAATTTGGCTTCATATTGTTCAACCAAACGGCCATCTATTTCACTAATTTCAACTTGCCGGCGTGATCGAGTTTCATTCACTTCCTGTAAGTGAATCTGGTCTTTGAATGTTAGTTCTTCGCGTAAACTTTGTATATTGTTCTCTAAGTCGACGCGTGCCAATGTTTCATCCTCCAGTAACTTGCGCGCCTCCTCTAATTGCTTACGTAAACGTTCGAGTTCTTTAAGCGCCTCATTCAATTCGTCTATGCCCTTTTTGCGGTCAGCATTAGCGGCATTGTATTTATTACTCAAGTCAGCAGCGCGTGATTCATACATACGAGCATTTCCTAAACGGGCAAATCATAATATTAATAGTATGTACATATTAAGTTATCAATGTAGGATTGCTATAAAAAGCTACTACAAAATGATAAGTTCAAACAGCATTCGTTGAAATTTAGCCTATCAAAGAAAAACTATGCATTAATAAAAAAAAAATAGTTTTTATACTTACCCTCAGCAAATGCACAATCTTTAGTTTTTTTATCCAATTTTGCCTTCAAATCCTCATTCTCATCCCACAGGCGTTTCGTATCAATCTCCAGTTTGGCTTTCTCACGTGCCGTTTCATCCAACAATCGCCTCGCGTCACTCAATTCATTTTCATACATTGACTTGATATTGGTAGCCTCACGGGTGACTGTATCACGCGTTGTTTGCACCTCAATGGATAGACGTGCATTTTCAGTTTCCAAATTGCGTACACGATCGATGTAGCAAGCCAAACGATCGTTTAGATTTTGTAATTCAGCTTTTTCTTGTAGACGTGAATGTCGCGT
The DNA here is from genome assembly GCA_963971545.1 of Philophylla caesio. Taxonomy (NCBI): domain Eukaryota; kingdom Metazoa; phylum Arthropoda; class Insecta; order Diptera; family Tephritidae; genus Philophylla; species Philophylla caesio. The sequence goes on from OZ020609.1 coordinate 94,706,946, forward strand.
AGGACTCAATGGGCTGGCAGAACGATTAACACCGGGAATCAAAGGCGTTGATGTACCACCCGGCTGCGGTTGGGGCGTGGCTGTGCTGGCGCGCTTTGATTTTGTAGCCATTTTTAACTATTTTACCACCTTCAATTAAAATTGTGTAATGTTTGTTTAAATATATTTCTATTTAATATAATTTTGTTCTAGCGGGAATGCCAATTCTAACCACCAATATGCTTTAAGAAATGTGTAGTTATGTATTTTTTGGTGCGGGGCTTGGAAAAATAGTATAATATAAATTGCAGTGCTACCCATTTGTGAATACAGTCGAAAATAAGAAATTAATGTATACATATATTTTAGTATTGTTTGTGCAGAGCTTCAAAATTTAATATACAAAAATTTGTAAATGTTAAAAACTAATTTATAGTTTTTAATAAACTATTGCATATTTTTTATTCTCACAAATATTTTAGAAGCATTCGCACAATACAAGCCCCTGTTAAATACCAAAAACTAATATTTTCCAACTTTTATTTTTACCCTCACGTATGTAAACAATTTCATATTTGAGTCAAGTTTGGTATTGCTTAGTAGATGTGATCCCTCTTCAAACTAAAAACAGTGTACACAGCACTGCCTATTCTCATCACGGCGACTGTACTAAAGCCCCCTCTCCCTTGCCACTTAAATCTCTTATCTTACACTTTTACTTGACCGTTCTTTTGATCTAAATTAGGAATGCAGGCCCCAGTACTCGACGCACCACTTTTCGTGCATAAAATTTATGCACTATATATTAAATTATCCCTATTCATTTCTCTAAAGCCGGTTTTGCGCCAGAAATTCTTGCATTACTTTCCAACAAAACCGCCATTATAATTGCACTACTTTCTCCAAACAACCGCATTCTAACGCCAATATTTCAGCTTCAATTATTTCTATTAATTAATATATGTTTCAATAAGCATTTTTCAAATACGCACCAAATATTTAACACGATTTAATTGTCTTTTATTAAAATATTCACAACGTTCACCAGCAGACGCAATTTATTCGATAGGAAAACTCACTTCGCTGTTGGAGGTTAGGCGATTCTGCTGGACTGTCAGTTAAAAGTGGCGTTTCGTTAAGTCAGTGCTGCCAAGTTAATGCTGACTGACCACTTTTGACATTTCTCTTGGGCTGGTTTGATTTCGAGGGTTTGACTCGAGCGTTTAAGACGTTTTCTTCAGAGAACTTATATTTCACAAATATATTATTATTGTTTAATATACAAGCCATGGTAAGTCTACTCTGGAAACACACAATCAACAAATTTCTTTCAAATTGATTACACATACTACTTCCCAAAATTACTATACTTGAAAGTTGTGACGTAGGCTAAGTGCACGTGAAAGTCAATTTCATTTTCCAGATTCCTTTACCAAAGAATTAATTTACATTTTCGCAATATTTCACTAATCTTTAATTCCAAAATATTTGAACAGATATGTGACTTCAACGTCAAGTTGTCACATAATTTGAAAGAAAACTGAATTCTAATTGATATTCAAGTTCGAAAACTGTGACTATTTTGATATATTAGAAGGCAACTTGAATTCAACAGTACCCTCGACAACTCGAGGTGTTGACAAATAAATAAAATTAAATTAAAAGAAATCTGATGAGGAGATGTGGTGATCTCCGAAATAGTGGCTAAAACTTCTACCATTAAAACTGCTGTGGTTTTTTCCAATTAAATTTTTCATAAACTGTCCTTTAGCTCAATAAAATTGTCAATTATTAACTTTCATGAAACTTCATTGTGTCGGGTTATAGATCTATCGATATTCCAATCAATCCATTATCGATTATAAAATATCGATATTTAGATCTAATATCGATAATATCGAGCATTCGTTGATATTGCGCATCCCTAAATACTATATACATATGTCATGGACAAGTTACTTAAAGTTTTAAGTTTATTTGAAAGATGTTTAATTAATATTTTTTATAAATCAATGCAGAAAAAATCCAATATACATGTATCGTTATGTTAAGTTCACCTTCTTGTTCGATAATGCACCTGAAAACTTTGAATTTCGTAAGTCCGGCGAAGCTGAAGCTGATAACGAACTATTCGACGATAATCCCAAGTTCGCTTTTCAAATATTAACTTACTGCTTGGATCTGAAAAAAAAACTAGAATATACAGACATATCACGTACTTATAAGAAGTTAGCGTTTCAAATGTTTACCAAGAATTACTTTCAACTTTTTTAATTGCAAGTAAACAAACAGCTAAAAATGAATTGGTTGACAACAACTACTTGCGTTGCCTTTTTGTCAATTTTCTATTGTGAGTTTATTGGGGATTATATTCAGCTTTCATATTGTAAATGGCCAAAGCTATCACAAGCAAAAAATGAGAATGAGTTGAGGGCGATGATAATTGCGGACACCCATTTGTTGGGTCCAGTACGTGGTCACTGGCTAGACCGACTATACAGAGAATGGCATATGCATCGTAGTTTTCAGGTAAGCTGTACAAATACCAACATGAACTCGTAAATAATTATAAATTTATAATTTTAATACAGGCCACAATACGGCTCTTCCAACCTGAGGCTGTTTTCGTTTTAGGTGACCTTTTCGATGAGGGAGATTTCGTAGATAATCGTGAATTCGAGCATTATGTTCAGCGTTTTCATCGCCTTTTCAGCACACCGAGTGGTGTTCCTATTATTAGTGCTGTGGGCAATCATGACATCGGGTTTCATTATAAGTTAGTTGTGTGAAATCGAATTGAGGTTTTAACGCTATTAACTTAACTTGCATTACAGAATGGATAACTTTTTCATAAAACGTTTTGCTAATAGCTTTAATAACACTGGTGTTGAGATGTACACAGTTAAAAGAAGTCATTTTGTAGTGATCAACTCAATGGCGATGTTAAATGATGGTTGCGGTTTTTGCAATGCTGCGCTACGCGATTTAAACAGAATATCATGTAAACTTTTTAAGCTGGCTTAAACTTAAAATAGTATAACAAAATACCTTATTCGTTACAGTAAAACTAAAATGTCTGAAAAAGCTCCAAAACTGCAGCGATCTTGATACGCTAGAGAAGCATGGGTCCTACAGTCGACCCATTTTAATGCAGCACTTTCCAACCTATCGAAAATCGGATGCATTTTGTAGAGACCACGACGCGCTCAATATAGAATTATTCCGCGAAAATTGGGAGGTGCTATCAAAAGAGTCTACCAGTTTAATAGGTTAGTTCGACACTGCAACCTTGCTTTCAAAACTAATAGCATATTAACATTAAGGCAAACTATTGATACCACGCGTTGCGTTCGCTGGCCACAGTCATCACTACTGCTTGAGCATCAATCGATTTGGCATCGAAGAGTACACAGTAGCTTCCTTTAATTGGCGCAATAAAGTTAAACCAAGTTTCTTACTGGTATAAAAGTACATACAGTTAAAATTTGATTTTTTAATTTAAAGCTCTTACATTTATCCTACTATGTAGGCATCTTTTAGCCCTTCAACGTATTCTGTGACGAAATGCGATATGTTACCCCAACAACACGTCTACAACATTTATACGGCAGTAGCGATAATTATATTTACAACAACTTTATGGCGATTTTGCCGAATGTCCCTTACCAAGTGGAGTTGACAACGCCTTTTTTTTAATTCATAAGTATTTGAAGTGATTTATCATACCATAACCAAGATCGCGTAAATTTGGTTTACCATTTAGTATTATAGACAAGGCATGTGCGCCGGGATATATGTTTATGTCTTTAGGTAATTAAGAAAATCACATTAAAAAATTGTATATGTATCTTCATATATTCGGTATTATATTTTTCACGTTGCCTCAGATCTACTTAACTTGGTTAAAATTGTATATTTTTAGTTTCTCTATCACAATAAAAACTCGAGGAAATAAAATAAAACAATGTATTGATATTTTGTAATAAATTCCAATTGGTTCTTAAATTTTTATGTTTTTATAGTCTTAATGGCCTTATCATCCACATCTCATGTATGGTAAAGCAGATATCAAGCATTTATCACAGACGTTCGAAATTGGCTGATAATTGCACTTACAGTTACATATTTGCAACACAAAATATACTTTATCATATTTTAATACAATGTATACAATAAAATATATAACAATTCTTACATACATACATATGCAGTACATATGTAGGTATGCATTATGGATTTTATGCGTATCTTTCTTTACATTGTATATCACTCTTAATGCTCCTTTATTATTGTAAATACTCGTAAATGTATTTTGGCAATGAAGTTCAGAATATTTCAACTTGAATGAGAATTGCAATAAGAAATATTCCTTTAATTGTTGCTAAAATCCCATTTTTTTTGCAAATAAATTAAAATTTAGAGTTCACACTACGCAACTTAGAAAAAGTTAGATTTGTTTTAGAAAAAAAATATATTTAGATTCATTTAAGCTCACTAAAAGCCACTTTTGTTTTGGTAAAATTCAGAAAACATACGTACAAGTATACATATGACGTAATTGTGGGTCTTGAATAAGGCACCTGATTATATGTATGTATGAACATAAGTATGCACATATTTACACACATACATACACATATTTTTATTTGTATAAATGTGCACTAAAACCAGAACATTTAGGCGATCTATTTGCTGGATCCTTCTACATACATATGTATGTATGTACATACATATGTAGCTTAATAATGGGGATATCAATAATTTGAGCACTATTTTTTGGCACTTGGAAATAACATTTTCATATGTAGTTATATTATATATAGCATTTGGTTTTAAAAATGGTAACTTTTGGTAAATAATTTTTGTGCATACAAATTTACATACAATTTGCATGTACTGCATAACTACTAAGGTATAAATTCTTAGATTTAGATATTTAACGAAGTTCAGAATTGGAATTTTCACTAAACACGTTTTAGTTACAAAATACAATTATACGAAATACCTTGACATAAACTAACTAAACGGTTAATATGTATAGCAGTTACAAATGCAACAATTATTTACTCTTTGAATTGTATTTTCTTTGCAACCCATCCGCTTGTCCTCTGCTTCCTAACTTTGGTTAGAGTAAGCTTTTATTAAGTACCACAGTTTTGCTGTAAAGCCTAAAAAATAATATCACGGTAATTTAATATCTGCCCACGTCGCTTGAAGACTCTCCACTAGTCAAAAGATGGGTTAACGTCTGTGCGGTTATGTCCCTTGATAAATCAGGATTGGCCTTAGGCGGTAGAAAGCATTCTTTCGGCAGAAATCTTGTAAGATAATAAACAAAGATTTTTTTTGTTTTTAAATTTTTGACGTCTAAGTAGCTTTTTATTTCCAAACACTTACCTGTGAATTACCGGTGATATGAGTTCAGCATCCAGTTTTTTCACCACAGTTGGTCCAGTTAGAAAGGACGTCACAGTGCCTACCAGCAACGTTGACAGTACGCCAATCACAGGTATCCAATGAAAGGATAAACGATACAAAGGGAATACGTCCGATTCATCACCATAATCCTTTTCGGGCGAAGTGCCATTAACCAAACATTCCGATACGGAGACCTCCAACTTATGCGGTCCCACTTGTCCGGCTGCTATAACTGCTTGCGATCCGAATGATACCCAACCGGACATAAGTGCTCCAGCAGCAGCGCCCGCTAAAGCTCCCTTTGAATTACTCCATGGCACCAACATACCGAGGGTGAAGATACCAAAAGAAGTGCCCGCGGCAATGGCAGTCACCGAAGTGGCAACACTCAAAATACCGCTCAACTTCTCCAGTACAAAAACCAACGCCATAGAAACTATGCCCAGGAAGACTATAACACCCTTAACGACTACTGTTGTTGAGCGTTCGCTGAGCTTTACTTTAAAACTGCCACGCACTATATCCTGCAGAAACACTAAAGCCGTGGAATTGAGCACCACCGAGAGTGAACTTAACGCAGCGCCGAAAACGCCAGCAATAAAAAGTCCAGGTATGCCTTTTAAGTGACCAACAGTTTGCATAACATAAATCGGTAGTAGCTGATCATCGTTCTGTGGTGAAGAGAAAGTGGAACAACTTTTATAATAATAACAAAAGTTAATTGTATATTCCTTTCTGCTATTGGTATCTTAATATAAAAAGTATTGTGTATTATGTTATATGCATGTTTCTGAAATTTACCGATATGAGTCCAGCTTTTAGTGGATCGCAGTTTTGATAAAAATCAAAAACCAGCAAACCCGCGAAACAGCAAACGGAGATAAATAGTACAATGCCCAAAGTGAAGATGATAATTGAACCTTGGGCTCTCTTTAATGTCGGCAGCGACATATAACGTTGAACCATTGTCTGGTTCACGCTATTAAAGGCGGTCCAGTAGGTGAAACCACCGATCAATACACCCCAAAACGATTGTCTTTCATATAACGACGAATTTAGACTGAGGGTAGAAGAAAGAAAGAAAAATATAAAAATCATGTCGAAAAATAGGCAACAGCGTCAGTTTACGGTCGAGATCTGAGATATAGAGAAAAAGTTAATCCGAATTAAACGTATACAGGACTTTTCACAAGGAAGTATCACACTCAAAACCCCAATGTTTGGAAGCAATACGCTTCATTACAGCGACCGCAAGATAACTTCGAATAATCCTTGATAAAAACTGAACTTGTATAAAAAGAGAAAAATAACAGTTTGCATACTGCATCAGAAGGACGTTACGCACAACTTACTTAGGATGTGAATGCTAATTAAAATATGTTCATACATATCTTGCCTAAAAATTTGATGCGTAAGCGAAGCGTCATCAACGCTGCCTTAAGTTTTCTGAGAATCATGATTAAAAGGTGCCTGAGAACATGAGAATTCAATTAGGTGCTACACTGACGGACCGAAGCTCGATAATAGCTCAGGCAGAGCAATTTAGATTGGCATATATTTTCCGCCATTCGGACTTCTGTAAAGTCTTTCAGGCCGAACTGGCGGCCAATTAAGACCAACCGTCGGATTAGTAAGCGCTTAATTGTAGCTAATCGTCGGTAATTTTATCCGAAGATGGCGCAAACGACTTCAACAACAAACATAATTTAAATCTACTCCGGCTGTCAGTCGGCCATAAAGGTACTTGACTTCGTCGCGAACAATTCGGAAACGGTAGCGAAATAACACATGTGCCTTAACTGGATGGACGAGCATTTTGCTTTGAATATCAGGAAAGATAAAGCCTACGAGATTACTTGCAGGCGAGCTCAGGATTAGGGACGCAAGAACAAGCGTCTATGCAGTGAGAACATTCGAATGCACCCAATGAACAAAGCTTACGTATGTAGCCTGAGCGAGATATAATTAGATATCGAGATCTTCTGTCCTTGATAAATGCGAAATTATCGATGGCTATAGATTTTATTTCAAGTCACTTGCTTTTAGAGAGCCACGCACCACTATTGAAATTGAGTTTTGTAGAGGTTTCTTTGATGAAGAAGCACCTCAAACTACTAAGCACTTACTAAGCGAATGCCCCCCGCTACGTAGCATATCAATAAAATTGTTTGGTGCATGGGATTTTTAAAAGATTTAACTGAGTTCAGGTACTTAGATTTTGCGATTCACGAGCTGGTGCAAGAAAGAGTATGGATTTGAGATCTCTGCGATATCACAAAAAGCCCAACTAAGAGGCTTAAATGTGCTGGTAGGTGAGCAGTCACTTCAACCTAACCTATGGAGTTCAAGTGAGAAGATATAGTGAAACCAGCAGATATAGGAATATTTTCATAATAAAATCGGACTTAATTGTAAATCATTATAAATATTATTTAGACGATTATGTGGCAAAAGAGTTATACTAATTTTACTCTCATATTACAAGTTTATTGTTATTTAGTGTAATAAACCATATTTTCATCAGTGTCATCTTTTAACTAATTTGCAATCGGATCATTTATAAATCCAATTTGAAAGTAACGGTGGTGAACTTACGGTCATCAGATTTGGTGCCACACGAAAAAACGAAATTTTTTTCGATTGCAGTTGATCTTTGTCTACTTAAAAGAATTTTCTAAAAGCTTAAAATGCGTCGTTTAGAGAGAGTAAACATAAATGATATTGTTTGAAATTTTTAATTAAAAATAATATTTTCATGGGATGATTAAGATGAAAAACGGTCGCAACAAAGGAATCAGTTAATTCAGCTTCAGTTCGAGTATTCAATTACCACCAGCTGGAGAGCCGAGTTATCAACATAAACCAACTTCACCTGGCAGTTTGATATTTATCTTAGTTTTTAAATAGGTTTGCAAAAGTCTTCGTGCGTTTTTTTTTTCAACTTACTTAAAGAAAATAAGTCTTCCGCCTTCCGACGCATGTTTAAATACTGGTCCAGGACCACCCGCAGCAATCGTTCCCAATATGACTACCACAACTAGCGCAATAAACATGACCAATGTTTGCCAAGCATCCGTGTGGACAACCGCCTTTATGCCGCCCTAAAAATATGAAAAACATGTACACATGTAAGTAAACGAGGTATAACAAAAATAAATTTTTTGTATTTTTGGCATAAAAGCGCTTGAGGAGTTAAGTTAAGTTAAGTTAAGAAAAAAAATAGTAAAATTACTATTCAAGTTCAATGTGATAGTAAATTTTAGTACAATTATTTTCAACGCTTCACGCCCCAATCCGAACACGGAACGGAACATAAGTATTGTAATCGAATTTGAGAAAAAAGTTCGTGTCGAAGCGTTTTAAATATTCAGTGTTTTGTCAACATTTCAATTTTCATTTAAATTTTCGTAGTAATTTTTCAGGGATCATTACGTTCTTTTTTTTCAGGAATAAGACACAAAATCATATTTGAAAAACTATCAATCAAGTTTACCATTTTTTAAGTGTTTAAATACTATTAACAAGTGCAGCAATGTTCTTGTTTTCTTTGTGTTTTCTTTCTAAATTTAATTTCAAGTGTGACGTCACTGCTATAAATTAATTAAACATTTCTTTTATTAATACGTGATGTTGTCTGGTTGGTTCATGGAATGCAATTTTTATTATTACCACAAAATGAAGGGATCTAAAGTTGTGTGCCAGCTCCGAACGGCAGATGTATTTTATGAAAACCTTTTTCATGGCAGAAATATCTTCGGAATTTTGTTATAGCCGGCCGAGGGGTGGCCGTTATTAGAAAAAAAAAAACGTTTGCTATGATTAAAACTTTACTTGCCTTGGCTGAGTTTCGCACCTCGAACTCAGCGGCTCGAGTTATAGCACGCACCGATACCCATTCGACCACAGCGGCCACAGAACCATGGAATGGAATACTTAAGAAATATATTTTGAAAATAGACGTCAGCCAGTTTTATTTTAGGTCAGTGTGGAAAGTTCAAAAATTATTGGAAAAAATATCGTCATCAGTTTTATGTACATATGTGTGTACCTATCACGCACGTTGCTGGAACAATCTCGTTTTTCATTCTAACTAGAAATAAATTGAAAACGCGCTCAACCGTAAAATAACTCGTAATATCTCGTACGTGTATAAGTTAATGAAAGCAGTTAAAAATTAAAAAAAAAAATACAAAATCTACAAAAATCGTAAAATATTTTAAATTAATTTATACATTTGTTTATATGTAAGTATGTATGTATGTAGCTCTTTTTATTTTAAGAACTCATATGCTAAGTACGTTTTTTAAGAAATATTAGAGTTTGATACCAGCCGAAGGTCAACGTAAAAAAGTCGTCATTATTTTTATCTCTCCTTAAAAATTGTAAAAAGTTAGCTTTAAGCCAATAATATACATAGCAATGATTATTCAAAAGCAAACAAATTGCATCCATAAATACTTACGATCAATGTGTAGATCACGCAAACTACACAAATGACGCCACTTATAACGTAAATATTCACGCCGGTAACTAAAAAAAAAAAGTAAAACAAAAACAAAAATACAATTAACTAAAAGTACATTTTCGTGTATATGGGAATGAAATAATAAATGTGCATATTTCTTGATTTTAATTTTAGCTTACCTTGATTAAACGCTATTGCTGGCACATACAAAATTATTGGTAAGAAAAATACCTAAATAAAAATATAAGAATCGATTTTATGAACCCATTTCTTAAAAAAAAAAATTCTTAACAAACCTCGTCCATCACAAACATAAACGAAACTATACTTCGTACGCTCGAACTGAAACGCATTTCCAAATACTGCAAATAAAAGCAGAAAACCTTTAGTAACATGGGCAAAAATTAAAAATTGTATAACTAGTTAGTACTATTCTAAGATTGTATAACTCTCTTTACAGTCGTCTTATGTATAATCTTCAATCTGCAAAATCAGAGTTGATAGTTGCAATTCAGTTAACTTATTCATTATATTTGTTTACCACTTATAACAGGTGGCAACTCCCTTCTTTGGTATCAACTTTTTTTTTTACATTATTATTGTAAAAATTTTAGTTAACTTAGTTATACATACATATGTATATCAATTGAATTTGATCAATATTTTTGAACAGCTGGCAACGCTCTTAAAAATCATTTTGTGTTTCCCAATTTTTTTTTTAATTTGATTTTTTTTAAACATTTTAATAATAAAGTTTTTTTAAACACTTGGTTGAGTTTGAATTTAGCTGATGAATAATTTATGTAGTTGCAATTCGGTTAGTTTATTATTAATTACAATTGTTTTATTTGCTTATCGGTTTTTGAGTTTTATATTTTGAAAATTTATTTTAACAATGCGAGGCCCAGGCACAAGATGTTCTCAAAATGAGGTGGAATTTGTTAAAATAAATTTTTGAAAATAAATATAATTAATTTCAAATAGGTCATATCATAAATGGTAAATATCACAAAAAACAACTTTAAATTTTATTTATTTTGCTTCAAAGCAATATTATTTTCGTAATATGATCTCTTTAAACCACCTTTTCAAATTTCGTTTTTATGTACATATGTCTGTATGTATGTATTTGTCAGACCATTATTATAGAATTTCTCTTAGTCATATTAAATTAACATTTTTAATTAAGTGAACAATTGTCTTAGATTATTTTCTTTCTTAAAACAAATTCGTTTAACAACCGTTTTGTTTTAACTTATCATTATAACTTATTTGATTTAAGACCTATTCCACCTTTACCGCTTAAGCTAATATTGGATTTGTAAGTGCCGTCAAATAAGAAAAAATTTAAATAGAAGCAAACCACCAGTAAATTTAATCACACGTTAGAAAAAAATAAAATCGATGTAAAGTAAAAAACAATATAATTAAAAAAGTTTTAATTAAAAAAATTTAATTAAAAATTTTTTTTGTTTTATTAATAAATGTTCAATTTTATTTAGAGAAGCCCTCCTTTGTAATTCGATTTGGTAAACAAATTTTTTTCAATTAAATTTTTCCAACCTACGATTTTCTTAATATGTATTTACTGTACGAGTATGAACAGAAAATTGTGTTTTTTAGACATGTGGTTTTTAAGAAGAAATAAAACGCATATAATTTAATGATATGGCTAAGAATTTAGATATATTTTAAAGATAAGGGTTTGCCATTATGTTTTGAAAATGATTTCGGGCAAGTGACCGCCGTGGCTGGCTCGAATAAATTCCAGCCGAGAATATTCTTTTTCAAGGCGTCTTGCAATAGCAAACCAAACTAAGTATAAATCAAGTAACAGCTGTCAAAAAGACCAACTCTGAAAAAAGTATTGCCTCATTGAAAGCCACACGTCTAAAATCCCAAAACGCCTTTATTGCTCCTTAACTCGAACCTGCAAAGCTGTCACTTCGTAGAACACCACCTATTGTTATTGGATCATGCGATAATGATATTTCTTTTAACAAAAATAATTAAATGATATACGTAAAAATACTAAAAAATAAAATTTTTTCAATAAAAAATTTTTTTTTTAATTTTACAAGACTACATTAGTTTTTACAATAGAAAAAACATATACATTTTTTTTTGTTATTTATTGGCCTTATAAATGTAGATTAATTGACAAATTTATTCAGCTCGAGGCCAGTTTAATGAAGATTTTGTTTGGAAAAACAACAACAGTTTTTAAATGGTAGAAGTTATAGTACTATTTCGGAAATCGCCACATTTCCTCATTAGACTTCTTTTTATTAAATTATTTAAATTTATTTTTCATATTTCAAATCCAAGGCTGCATACGAATAACTCTAAAACATTTTATTATGCATACGATAATATGTAGGAAAGCTGATTATTTTTCCAACTCTTGATGCCCTAAAAAATTACGAGTTCGTTATTTAGAGATAAGTGAGTGGCAAGGTGCCGCGGCTGCTTTTTGAAAGTCTAAAACTTTAAGCGAGGGACGTCCGCTACGCATTAGGAAAACCATTTCCTGCGATTTAGATACTACATACATGCGACGGCTGAGATTCGAACTTGGGCACTCAGCGGCCGCTATTTAATTTACCAAATTTTATAAAGCAGGGACTTATGTACATATGTAAGTAGATCGCGTGAAACATGGAACAATTAACCTTGGCTGAATATGAAGCCCACTTACGTGTTCATGTAGATCACCATAAACTTGACGATTTTAGAACGATTTTCCTCCATCCCTTGTCAAGTTTGGCAACATTGTCTTTATCATACAAAAATGCTTTCTTCGCTATATACATTTTCACTGATTATAAAGCAGTCTTTATTAGTATTGCCACAACATACCAATAAACTTAGTAACTATCTTTAAATGGAAAGAATAAATATTTGTTTTCTGTATACTTTCCGCCAAGTATTTTTATACTTTTTTTACTTCATTTATCTTTGCGAAGTGCAATAAACTCGTAAAAGCATGGAGTATAAATAAATTGTCTAAATGTGGCTAGCATTTCATTTATCTTCTTAACGTTATTTTAGAAATCACGACGATAACAAACCATCAATTAATGTAAAGGAAACTTACTTACTTAAACTAAAAGTGCACACTTGTTTGTATAAAAAATATCACAAGTAATGTTTAAATATCTGTTCAAGTACGTTCATATTTGAACAACAAAACAAAGTCGTAATGATAAACGTCCTCATCTTTTTTTAACTGAACGTGATGTGAATTTATGTACTTCGTTCTTAAATAAACTTGTGAAGAACTTCACTTTAAGAGAGGAGAGCGGAATGACACATTGATATTACCGGGCGAAGTTCAATCGTTCCGAACATACATACATACATATGTGTGTGAGCGATTGCATAGAAATCTCGAAAGTGACAAGCATGAAGCATTAATAGTTATTGTACCCGTGAGTATGTTTTAATTTATTATTTTAATTGTTATTATTATTTAATTTGTGATCACTCCTCACAACGCAAACAAAGGCAAGCCATTTTTTTTTTCATTTTGTGGGCAAACAGTTTTATAAATCAAACTCTGTTTGTGAAACATTTTTATACCCGAGCGTACTTGTACACTCGCATAACGGTTGTTTGTAACAGCAAAAAATAATCGAGATAGATATAGACATACATATATGTATGTATATACTAAAGTTATCAGAATGAAAAGAGGAATCGATTTAGCCCTGACTGACTGTCCGTCCGTCCGTCTGTCTGTCCGTGGTTGCAATAACTTGAATAAAAATTGAGATATCTCAATTAAATTTGGTACATAGATAGCTCTTTGCACAGGGTAGGTTGGTATTGGAAATGGTCAAGATCGGTCAACAACCACGCCCACCTCCCATAGAACGGAAATTTTTGAAAAATGCAGAACTCTATTTTTTCGGTATTTATTAGAGCAAATTTGGTATTTGGAGCGATTTTGGACTAAGAAATTAGGTATTTATAAAATTTTGAAAAATGAGCGTTTCAGTATCTGAATAACGGTGTTAGGTATCGTCATTTGGTGGACATATTTTCCTTGATGTCGCTATTATTATCGTAGAAAATTTTTAAAATCGGATCATCACCACGCCCACCTCCTATATAACGGAATTTTTGGAAAATGCAAAAACTTCACTTTTTCGGTATTTGTTTAAATAAATTAAGCGAAATTCGGTATTTGGAGCGATTTTGAACTAATTTTGGTGAACAAATTTTCCTCAATATCGCTATTATCATCGTTAAAATTTTTTTAAATCGCACCATAATCTCGCCCACCTCCCATATAACGGAAATTTTGAAAAATGCAAATATTTGGTTTTTTTCTTTATCTATTGAAACATATTAATTAAAATTTGATATTTAGAGAGATAGTTAATTAAGGAACTTGATTTTTATGAAGTTTTGAAAAATCTCAAGGGGATATAAAAATCGGTTTCGCCCGAATTTAGCTTTTCATGCTTGTTATATGTAGTTGTTTCAGTTGCGATGCACTGCAGAGATAGGCTGCATCAAAGCTAAGACAATTCAGAGTTTGGATACTTCTTTGCATATAAACAGTTTACAGTACATTAAAGGATACAAATGTGTTCTGGTTTTTCGTTTTTACAATTATGTTTATTTCTTATTTCCGTTTTCAAAATATGGACTTGTAGGATTTAATTGAAAATTGTGAGATCGATTTACTTATCATTTGCATAATCTAGACATTGTACGATTCCATAATGAAAGCCCCATGGTGAGCCACACATCAGTATTGCTCCTGATAAGGTCGGAGACTCGCAAAAAATAAGAGAAGGAAGGAGAGGTATCATATCTCCTTTTAAGTATTTGCTGATGACTTAGAACATTTTTTGAGAAACTTCTTTTTAGACCACAACTTAGCATAGCCGCTCTCTTTATCTCAAAAGTCATTAAATTATTGCTCATTATTACGTTTTTATAACCGCGAAACTCAGTTAAGTTTGTACATTACTATTTTCATAATTACTTTTACCAGACGCCTACTGTCTGCTTTGAAAATGCAATCATAAAAATATTCGAATACAGCTTGAATAAATTAACAGCTTTATGGAAACTGGCAGAAAAATTATTTAAGCGCAGCGAAATTTTTGTTAGTGATAGATTATTGTTTAAAACAGATATGTTAAAGAAACAAGTTTCGGGCACTTTTCTTATAATTAATTAAAATTATATTTCAAAAAAATATGGTCAATTCTTTTAGAGAAACCATTAACACCCATTTTGTAAACTATTTTTTTTACAAAATGTACAATGATTTAACAAAATTTCATCAAAATTTTGGATTTTATAAAAAAAAAGTTTTTAGAACTTTTTTTCAGTATGCAGTTTTTTGGCTCATTCAATTTTAGTGTTATCGCTGATTCTTGACAATTTTTTTAATGCACTTTTTTCAACTAAAATTGATTGCGCTACATATCTGCATACCCAAAAATTCTTAATTTAATTTTAAAAAATTCGAAATGTTGATAAATGTTTTCAACATTCTTTATTTATTATTTATTTTAAAATTGTTTTTAATGGTGTTGTTATACATATGTATGTATAATAAAAGTCGTACATTGTACATACCTCATATGATGAACCGACGTTTAATGCTGAGAACACTGGCAGATATACTTTCGAAACGACAATCGCCATTAAAATGACCGGCACAATAATTAGCCAGTATTGTGTGCCATAACTATAGATTTCCGATGGTACGCCCAACATAGTGACGCCAGAAATATAGCTGTTATGGAATGTAGCAACAAATTAACTTTTGAAATAAAATAAATATATACATACTTCGAGAAAATAATGCTTTTAATTAATATACTAACCTCGCAACAAGGCTCATTGCAACGGGAAACACTTTCAGCCGCCGCGATCCCAACAAATATTCGCTCATTGCTTTGGAACCAAAATCTGGTTCTTTGTGATTATTCAACTCCAAATTGTTGATTACTTTAACTGGTTTTATTTGCTTTCTATAATAAGCAAACATTTTTAAATATAAACTTGTATACATCGTTTGTGGCATTTAAATTACCTAATATAGCCGAAATAGATGCCCGTTCCTGTAGAGAACAAAAGCATCGCCGTAAAAACGCAGTAATCGGCAATTGAGAAATGAAATTGTGAATATTCTGCATATTTTAGCGTCTGCAATAAAAAAAAAATTAATTTGATAATATTAGTGAAAGGATGTTCTTTAATAAATTACATATCTAATAACAAAAAATTGTTTTCATGTGTACTAGTTTCTGTTGTTAAAAAATTTGGTAAAATAAATATTAATTTTATCAATCCGCATTATAATGTAAGTACATAGACCAGTTCTGTAAATTATCACACAGATTTTACGACTAATTATTTAACCTTTGATACATATACATAAGCTTTTAAGTATTATTTGTGAATCATAGTCTGTAAGGTTGATTTTTTATTTTATTTTATTTATTAAGTCAAACATACAACCATAAGTTATTTTTACAATATTTGACTATATAACTATATTACACATATGATTATAAATCTTAAAGTAACAGTCAATTTAAACACATTTAATAATAATAATAATTAAAATGATAATAATAACAATAATAATATACAGATTAGAACAGAAGTAGAAGATATAATTGTAGTAAAGTGAAAGTTCATAGATTAAGTAGAAAAGTTAAGAAAAAGTTTGATAGTTGTTATCCATAGAATAGTTTGTTTGAGGTAGATAATACGTATACGTTCAGCAAAAAATACGGCAAAATGAAGAAGCAATTCCCGTATAAAGCGCAATATTCCCCTAATACTCCTGATTTTAAGCGGCACAGGGAACACAAAGTATTGGCGTTCAGGTACTAAACAACAAGATTTAAATTTAAATAAATATATATATTTCGACTTTTTTTTTTTTAAACGGAGAATTCCTTGAACTTTTTAACCAAATATAATAATAATAATAATTTGGCGCTTACACTGTATAGCTCAATGTTTGGCCGTCATGTTTGGTCATCGAAAATCGGAGAATATTGTGGTGCCCAACAGGGTGGGAAACAATGAGTTGGCATTCCTGATCGTAACCATCGAAAATCTGGAAGATGACACCTTCTAAATTGTTTAATTTCACATTTAGTCTAAGGTTAAAGAGACTTCCTCTGGGTAAGCACATACATACGAGTATGTCTGGCTAGGTCTCATAGGTTGTGTCCTCTTATAATAACAATAATACAAATTAATATTTTATTATAATTTTGTAAGTCGCAGGGCACAACTGAATTTCTATTTTTCTATTTAACAGCTGCAATTTATATTAAATTAAATTTTTTCAATTGTGAAACAGTTCTTTATGAATATTAAAAAAAAAATGTCTGCCTAGATAAATTTTAATATACAACTACTAATGAAATTTTAACGACGATACGACGGTAGAATACCTTATCTTAATTTGCCTTAACAACTGTTTTACTAACTTCTTAAATGCTTATTATACACGTGTATAACAATAATGTAACTTTTTAAAATACAAACGCACACTAAATTAAATCACCCGCAAGCAAAACAATTAGAAATGAAAAAGTTTTTTTCTAATACCGGTCATCCCTTGTCAGGCAATGGCAATCCTCCGAGGGCATTTCTGCCATAAAAAAGATTTTCATAAAATACGTCTGCCGTTCGGAGTCCGCATAAAACTGTAAGTCCCTCCATTTGTGGTACAACATAAGAGACGCACACGACAAATGGCAGGAAAAGCTCGGCCAAACACTGAGCTAAATTAATAAAAAGAAATAATTATATTACTAACTTTAATTAAAATACCACTTCAAACCTTAGCGTGTGATTTTATTGGAATTTACCATTTATATTATTGTTGCTAATGTTTAATCGTTCACTGTTATTGATTAATTAGAATAATTGGAAAAACAACAACAGTTATTGTGTTCAATTATTAAAAAATAATAATAATAATAATTTGAGCACAGGATAAAAATAGCAAACAATAGAACAGCAGAGGCTTATGCTTGAGTTAAAACGTATTTTAAAGAGGCATATATGGTTATTAAATTCGTATCTCTTATTTGAGGAGTAATAGAAAACTTTTAATTTCTAAACGTGATGAAACGGTAATTATTGTACGTAAAATTTAATTAAAAAATTGATTGGACTTGAGATGGGCAAATTAGAAAAATATAACGATATATATATTATCGCTATTTTTAAACAATATCGAACATTAAGTTCTAAAATAAACATGTATGCTGCATATTTTATTTATTTTTTTTTTGGTAAATTGAATTTGTGAATTGTCAACTTTTGTTTTCGTAAGACTGATGTGATAGTTCTTATTGACAATAAAGATATATCAAAAAATCTAGCATTGTTGCAATTTCTCCATTGCGGTTACCTGTTAGATCTGCCTTGAAATTTAACAATACTTACTCGTAAACATATGTATGTATGTACTTTCATATATATATGTATGTATATCACACATATGTATTTACATGTATGTAAGTATGTACAAATGTATGTTATATAGGAGACCTCGCGGACAGACTTATTGCCATTGAAAATATGTACATATGTACTTTGTTGTAGTTTATGGTAAGTTAAAATCGATAAGCTCAGCGCTCCAATTCAGTGACAGCAGTAGAGATTGAATTGAAATTGTGGCCGCTGTGATCGAGTGTGTAGCGGTACGTGATATGCCGCTGGGTTCGAGGTTCGAATCTCAATCAATCGGCAGGCAATGGCAAACCTCCGAGGGCATTTCTGCCTTGAAAAAGCTTATCATAACATATGTACATCTGCCGTCCGGAGTCGGCACAAAATTGTAGGTCCATCTATTTGGGGTAGAATATAAAGACGCACACTACAAATGATAGGAGAAGCTCGGTCAAACACTGAGCTATACATATGTATATGTATGTTGTTGTGAGAGTAAGGGCCAAATTATTATTTTTAATTGGTAGAAATAGAACCGCATGAGCAGATTTGTAAAGACGTTCACAAGTGTTTTGATGGTATAATGAACATTTTACGGAGCCAAACATTCTGATCAAAGAGGCTACTTTGTAACTCAATTCGAAAAAAATTTACCGATTTAAATTTTTTTTTGTATAGAGAGTATGTAACATACTCGTATATGACAGCAAATACAAAATATTCGAATTGAAGAAAAAATTTTTTTGAAATAGAGTTACATAGTTGAAACATCCCAGTTTAAAACAGAAAATGTCAGCATGTAAATAATTTTTCAAATTTTGAAAAGTCTTCAAAAAGTGCCAGTTGTTTAAATCAAGCTTTTGTTAACCGACAAAACGTGCCGGTTCACAAGTAAGAAATTTATTTAGAGGAGATAACTTTGACTCGATTCTAGCAGGTGACAACTTTGTTGGACTTATCGAAACTTTGTTATCATCATTCGAAAACTGAGTTGCAACCCTTTATTGTAAGTCCACTTTTAACCTTCTCATTTGGACTTCTTTCCGGGTAATCGTGGGGCTTTTTGTGGAAGGTTTAGATGTTGACGGGTTATTGCTAGATTGCTTGTCAAGATGTTATAGTAGCATAATACAAGGGGGCAGAGGAAAAACAACGTCGCAATTCTACTCATTATTCAAAATCTGTATAGGTTAGTTTTGTAAAAATGATAAACATTTTTTCTAATGCGCTCATTACGCGAAAATAAATAAAAAATAGCTACTTTACATGAAAAAGACATGAAAATTTGTTGACTTTATAAACCGCCTAAAATAAAATCAAGTGTATTTATATACATAACATATGTATGTACGTATTTTTCTCTGTACACAGTAAAAAAGCGTTGACTACAATATATTTTAATTGGCATCGCATGCATTCTATTGGACTTTGAAATAGTCCAAACGATGGGCGCATCATCAATTTATTTTTCTATTCATCATTAATTGATAGTGATGTAAACAAAATTATTTAGGTATACAAATTTGTAATTGCTAATAAGTAATTGAATTGAAGTGCTTGTGCCACCGAACTTTTTATAATCAAAGTTGTTGTAAAGTCATAAAACACACACCTTAAAATTTTCACGAATGGTACTATGGAAATATACATAACTGTGGATCGTTATAGCAGTACTTATTTTATTCCACTGTTCACCGTATATATGGTCCAGAATAAATACGAAAATGTAAATTTCACGAATATTTAGGGTCCATCATTTTAAACAATTAATTTTCAATTAAATGTGGCCTGTTGAAAAAATTCAAAAAATATTAAAAGTGCTTGAACTATACTACAATTGCGGTAGGTATATCACATTTACTACAATATTCAAAAAAATATTCAAATATGCAACTTGAGATTCGGTTTTTTGAAAGTAAGAAAAATTATAATGTACGACCAATCAAGGAAGAGGCCAACCACTTAACCGGATATTAATTATACTATACTGACAATAATCGCTGTGCTCTTTATAGCAGTTATATCTTACTGGATCTACAACAAATGCAGAACGAAAATAATAGGAGCTAACGGAACTAAGTAAATCCCACAAATTGTTTAGGAGTTTAGCAACATTTTTGGCGGTAGGAATTGCGGCACCGTTCAAACCAGTTGAATCTATTTTTTTCCATATTTAAAATAAAGTTACCGTAGACTTAGTAGAGGAAAAGATTACGTTAAATATTAATAATTTCGTTACCGGTCACCATTCTCGAAAAATCATCCTCAATTGAGATGAAAGCTATTATTTCTTATGACTTTAGATATGCAGCATTTTTATAATGAAAAGCTCTCGCAATTATGACAGCAGTTCCATTGATATAAAATAAAAGTGTCTGCAATAATAGGCTCTAAAATCGTAATAAGATTTCTATGTACATATATTTTCCTAAGCAAAGTTGGACCGTACATACAAAGATACATACGTAAAAAGCTTGCCGGCCGAAATATAAAATGTGTGGAAATTAATTTTGCACTAATTTTTTGCTCAGGCTAATATTGAAACACTGTATTTCTATACATATGTATACATACATACATACATACATTTGTATAATTTTTATAAAATATAATGTTGTCAATATTTCCTTAAATATATTTATTTACTTCTGAAAACAAACGAAAAACAGTATGTACGTACGTACATATGTACGTATGTACATATGTATGTATGTACATAGATTGCACAACTCAGCAATTCTTTTCGTGTCTTTTATCACTTTTGACTTCTTTCACAAAAACTTCGCAATTTTTATTGCAAATAAAAATATGTACATATGTAAGAGAAGTTTCCTGGCTTTAAGTGAATATTTTCTAGTTTTTGTTAAAATATTTAATAAAATGTTGACAAATTGCCAAATTCAAACCTCCAGTTTTATAAAAATTTAAATTGTTTTCAAATGTCTTATAAGTATAAAACTTTTATGCATGCTTCACTTATGTTATAAAGCTAATTAAATCTAAATAATTGTATGTATGTACATAAGTATGTATGTAAAAAAATTTAAGTGTATATAAATAAAAAATGCGGTATAAATTTATAGAAAAGGAGATTTTCAATGGAACACACATACATACATCATGATTGATAAGATCTTTGTAAAATATTCAATTATGCATATTTTATACAAAATCAACGATCAATGACCAATTGTTTGCCTCACTGTACGAGTATTTCACAGATGAAAACTTAAGTTGTAGTTATTATACTTATGTATATTTTCTTTACTTTCGTGTATTATACGAAAAAATTGTATTCTTTATTTTTACCTTTTCCGGCATTGTGAAGTGATAGCTGTGAACCACGCAACTTTTTAATGCTGTTGTATACTCGAACGTATATGTATGTATATGTTTTTATTGACAAAGTACGACGGAACACGAAAATGGCAATAGGAGGAAGCACTCACTGCAATCACTGAACTTTTCGACCGCGTAAACGATAGCCAAAGTCAACGTAATGCTTCACTTTTAAAATAGTTCTATACAATGTATTCAAATGTATCAGCCGATATTAGCGTGAGTTTATAAATAATTCTCATATAAACCGGTTTTACATAACTACTTCAAACTTTCTTCTATTTATTTTCGAATATACAAAAACATTGTAGAAAGCTATTAATTGATGCACTGCACAAAAAAAAAATGCCGACGGTGTTTACGCTGCATATGTATGCACCATCACAATTTGTTTGGTGTTGGTTAGGCCACCATGCGCTGACAACACTTCCATAAGCCATGCGCACAGATATTTTGTTATTATAAATAAATAATTATGTACATACATACACTCAAACATGTACGTACATACATATGCATATTTTTTCCGACAACTTAAAGTGCAATTTAATTTGGGTTTTTTTATTAAGACAATTTTTCCAATAACACAACTTTGTCGCGTCTACACGCATATGAATATTTATCAATGTTTTATAGGCGTAAGAATTTGTTGTCAGCAGCTGGAAAAACTATGCGCATAAGGCAAATATTTGGAGAACATTACAGTGGCGACGTGTTAAAGAAAGTCATTGAAACGATTTCTTTTCCACGTGAATTAACGAAAAGCTGACATAATGTCGTATTAAAGAGCAGGAGGAGCTCACCAACGTCGAATAATCAAACGTTCACTCGAGTCAACAATTTTAATTAAACTAAACACATTGTGGCCGATAGTCGAGGAAAAATACTGAGAGTGTCAGAGTCGGCGATAGAGACCAAATGCAAAGGGTAAAGTGGGAAGCAACTTTGAGGTGGCAGTTTTTCATCTTTGGACCCTACCTCAAGTGCTGAGCGCAATATACTAATACACTCACAAAAATGCATATGGGCATTTCCACGGTGACATTCGTATACTTTTAAGTTTCGAACAAAGTGCGATAAACTTAATTTTTTCTAATTTTTATTTTTGGTAGTGCTAAAGTACGTGAATGGCAGAGTTTATTTCGAGACTGGTTCATAGCCTATTTCGGGACTAGTTCAGGAGCATTACTTCAAGTATTTCCAGCAGTATTTCAGTAAAAATAATGATAAATTGTTGTTTTAATACTCGTTCGAGATCATTCCCCTTCTATTTCGAGATCATTCGATGTAGTTAGAACCAAAATTGGTCTGGAAATTAACAAAATTAAATGAAATTAATGTACCTTATACCGTATGTTTGAGAGGCTGGTACACACACTATTTTTTCATAAAGTTGAAAATAACAACAAAAACAAATACATATAAAGCCAAATTCATAGCATGTTCGATAATAATAAATTTACAATTTCAGTTTTAATAAATGTACCAATCATGCTATATTTATTTAAAGTGATTATCCTTGTAGAAAATAATAATTTAGGTGCCATTTGCTTGTTAAAGTAACACAAACAAAAATTTTCATGTTCTGAGTCGTGGTTTACTTTTTCATGGAAATGTCCTGATGTGTATATTAGGCATCTCAATCCCGGGATCCCGAAATTCCGGGATCCCGGCCTTTTTTAGCTCCCGAATATCCCGGGATAAGTCTATTCAAATCCCGCAATTGTAGAAAACAAAGAATTAAATTGCTATTTATTTTTCAAATTTTGTATCTCAATCAACAAATAACGCAGCTTGTTAACTCCCTTAAAGCTTTGTTTTGTTCTTGCCATATTGAGCTTGAGAATATCCCACTCGAGTAGAAAATGAGCCTCACTATAAAAGCGATGTTAATACATAGAACTAACAACGAGGTGCCTGAAGGGGATAAAGCAGAAAGTCTCAAAGATAAATTGCATCAAGTTTGAACGAGCAGCCATTAATTGTCCAATAATCGAAAGGCATATAATTTATCAGAAGGCTTGGAAAAAGAAATTGATAGTTTTTGTAATAAGGCGATAAAAGACTATGTCATACAGGAGCATTTAACTTTTTGTCGACAATTCAACCAACAAGTGTTGAGACGCAGCAATGCTTCTCCACTGCAGATTTTAAATGCAACAAATTCAGATCCAGGTTGCATTTTGATCAAAATAAGGAATAATTCTGCCTCGCTCAAATTGGAATAGAATGTATTTCTTTTTTTTTACAGAATAGTAATATATTAATATATAATATTATGTAGGTGCATTTGCTTCTGTACCGAATATGTTTGTATATTTGTGCTTGAAGTATCAATTATTTTGTACGTGTGTCAAATTTTACTTTTATTTCCTTTTTTACTTGAAAATACCAATAAATGTATACATGATTTACAACAAATCGTTCTTCTTTGTTATTTTGTATACTTCTGTAATACAACGATTACAGACGTGTTACATTTTTTGGCAAATTAAAAATTACGAATGAAAAGTTCTTCAAATTCGGGATCCCGGGATTGTCCCGGAATTTCGTATTCAGATATCGAAAATCCCGGGACCAACAAAATGCCCAAAATTTACATCAATAGTTTATATACATATATGTATGTATGTAGGTTTTTTTCAGGGTCTTTGTGGTAGCGCACTACCCTCAAGGGGCCCTTTGAAACCAGAATGAACCTGTTTTCGTCCATTTCCATTTTGCACTTCATGCCGCAGGGCCAAGGGCATATGGGCATCTATGTATGCAAAAAAGGATTTCCGCTTCCCTGCGAATCGACAATCAAAGAATGGTTGCAGAAAGTTTTCGCTGAATGTTCTTCGAAGTTCAAACGAGGTACCTATGGAAGGCAGGCTCTGTATAGTCAGTTTCGATGAAATGAAGGTTGAGTCGTTGTATGAGTACGACGCCATAGCTGATGCTGTTCGGCAGCCGTACAATTACATGCGGGTTGTTATTGCCCGTGGTTTGAAGTCCTCGTGGAAGCAACCAGTGTTCTGTGCCTTTGACTGCAAGAAGACCTAGATCATTTTGACAAATCTCGTATAGTCAAAATGCAGAAAGCGGGATACACGGTAGTAGGAGTGGTTTCCGACATGGGCTCAAGTAATCAGTCTCTTTGGAAAGAACTGAGTATAAAAAGTGGTAAGAAAATGTGTAAGTAGTTTTTTACATTGAATTTTTTTGATTCCTCTTAAGCAAACTTGGTTTCCAAACCCGACCACTGATGGAAAGATTTTTGTGTTTGCGGACGTACCGCATCTTATAAAACTGCTCCGAAACTGCACGTCAACTACCTTTTCAGAAGGGTATTCTTCTAAGCAACAATTCACTCAGAGGATTATACCAGTATTTAAAAGCAAAGTACGCGTTTCACTATATCCTGACATACCGCCTGAATCAGGATGTAGTTGAACATTTTTTTTGGAGCAATGCGCGCAAAAGGTGGGCTTTTCGATAACCCTAGCCCGATGCATTTTAAGTATAGATCGCGGAAATACTTGCTAGGTGTGGAAATGTTCGGAGCACATAAATATCAACATTGAGGTGAAACCACTTTTTTTTTTAAACGCGAATGTATCAGCTCATAAAGCACCTAAATAAGACTAGAAGAGGGAATGTATTTTTTTGCCGTTGAATATAAGGTAAACGATGGTGTCATATTTTATAACTTTGTATGTATTTATATGATATTCTAAAACCAGGGGGTCGTTACCAAAAGCCAAGCAAATAAAAAGCATTTTATTTCGTTCAAGCAATTAATTGATTTTAATTGAATTCGAAGCCCGTTTACAACTTTACCTTCGCGCCTAAATGTTAAAAGTTTGAAGAACTGTTTTTAAAATGTTTAATTGAAACTTGTTTAACTTTTTAAGAATTTTGCTACAACACTAATAAAATATATTGTTTGGATATAAATCGTACATTTTTTGTTTCGATTATAAGGCTGTTTAAGAACTATAGGTTTTATATAATTCATAAATGCCTTCGGTTTTTGAATTTAATGTATATTTCTTGAAGATAAGTTTCCTGCAATGCGCTAAATCCATTTTTTTACGAACTGCTTATATTTATTACCTTTCCACAAAAAGGGGATTAAATAAATTCCCTCTGCCTACGTACTTTGTAAATGCAATCCTACAAGGCAGTCGAAAAACTTAAACGTCAATAAGTATCCAACCCTTTATCATGATTCAATTATTTAAGGTTTGGTAACTAAGCAGCTAGCTCCCTCACTTTTTGTCAAACGGCTCCCTTAGCATCCAAACCATGTTGCTTCTTAAAAATAAAAATAGTAGTAACTTGAAAACTTTTTAATACCAAAAACTAACAAGCAGCACTTTTTGTTTATTTTGTCCGCGTAAACGGTAAGTTTAAATCCGTTTTTTAAAGACAGCCTTTTCCTAATTACAAGACTGACGCCGTATCGTAAATATTTCCTGTAAATGTGGATAAATGACGAAATGGATGCTTTTCGCACGCATCTACATAAATTCGGAGTGGAAAGTTTTGTAATTTCTAGAAGGAATAGGTTTACTTAAATTTTAAATAATGTGACATAATGTGATAATCATCCAAAAACATGAATTTGTAAGAACTAAATTTTTGAGTTATGAAGTATGATTAACTTTTCTTGTAATATATAAAGATTATCTTTCTTAAATTTCGAATTATTATGGTTTTCGCCATCCAGGGGTTCGTCATAATATTATAATAATCCTGATGTCAGTGGTATGTATGTATGTATGTATGTATGTAAATAAAAGGAATAAAGCGAATAAATAACTTAAATATTTCAAGATAATGTTGTATGATCAATCGAAATTATTTGTCGTTTAGTTCATGGGACAAATAAATTGAAAAATTAATCGCTGGTTGAAAATTTAAAAAAAAATTTACAAATAAGTGCATAATTATGTTTTGTTAACGTAGCTATTGTATTTCTTAATTTAAATGAAATGCCTCCGAAACTTTTAGTTAAAAAATAAATAACATTTTACTACTAATTATTTACTTTAAAAAAAAAAGGGAAAAATATTCTAACCCGTTTTCCATACTTCGCAAAACAACCCAAAGGGAGTGTCAAAATTCGAATGTCATTATTTACCTAACCTTTTATAATTGAATCATGACCTTTTATAATTGAATTATGTACGAATCCATGTAAAACCTGCGCATGCGCACAACGTAAATTTGTACTGACACTATCTATTTTTGATTGCTGAATTTATATACATTGCGCAGATTTGTTACTGCCAATATATGTACATATACATATGTAAGAATTATATATATGTAAAACACAGTTATTTTCAAGTAAATTTTTACTTTCATATCTTCTTACAAATTCATGATGATAATTCCAATTCAATATGATAATTCTAAGATCAAAATTAGTATGTACATACATTTTTTAGTCTTTTAAACAGACGAACAAATCTGTATTACTATTTTATTTTGCTCAGATATACATATGTACATACATACATATGTACATATGTATGTTACTCTGAATACAAAGAAACGCATTTACAGCATTCATTTAGATTTTTGCAATTAATTATTTCTCATAAATGAAAAATATGGCATTCAATCAATTTCTGGGAGATATTTTTCCCAGAACTCCTTTTAGCATCTAACAAGCACAATCTTTAAAAAAATCACACTTTGCATTAACAATTTCATTTATTAAACAAAAATATGTGTTTTCCACTTTTCTGTGATTACATTAAGGATCAACATATGTACATACATACATATATAATATATATAATAAACGAAAGCACGAAACAAAAACAAAGAAAAATTTATGTAATTAGTGTTCATCCTTACTTTCTTTAACATAACCTAAATTGATCAACATTTGTCTTGTATCGTCGAATTCGTTATCCAACAATTGTACACTCAACTCTTCATTGTTAATTTTTTGTTCGACTTGCACTTCGATACGTTGATTTAATAAAGTAATAACTAACATTTGTACAGCTTGTTGGTAGCGAGATTCGTCACCATTTGTATTATCGCTTAAGCCGGCAAAACGACAAAGAACAGCGCGAAACGGTTCAATTTCCTGAGCATCGTTGCATTTGGCCATGCTCTTGAGTGATACTGTGTCTGTATTGCCATAGTCCAC
The DNA here is from genome assembly GCA_963971545.1 of Philophylla caesio. NCBI lineage: Eukaryota > Metazoa > Arthropoda > Insecta > Diptera > Tephritidae > Philophylla > Philophylla caesio. The sequence goes on from OZ020609.1 coordinate 94,734,752, forward strand.
ATAAAGCACCTTTGGAGAAGAACAGTAAACACTAAATAATCGAATCTAAACTTAAAAATGATTTTACCTTAAAATTAGCATCATCAATCAATTCAAGAATCTTCGCACGATACCAAAACTGATCTTTCGTATACTGAGCCAATATTAAATCACCAATTTTTGGTAACCCTGTCAAATTCTGTTCCAACAGTACTTCGTCGGTATTCCAAAATAATGATTCCACCTGTTCAGACTTATCTTTGAGAACTTGTCCATAGAAACTATCAGGTCGAGCAATATGAACAATTTCCAAATATATAATATCATTTTTGCAAACATCAGATATTCGCGGGTTCAAGAAGAATTTCAAATTGTTATTGCTTCCAAATTTGGCTTTTTGCAATGCCGCATCATTATTTGAATTTTCATATGTGATAAATGGGTTATGCGACACACTTGGTGTTTTCATATCCTGAAATAAATTAGCAAACATTTTCATCACTTATGTAAGTAAATATTGGAATTAGGAATTCCAAAATTATATTCATTACCTCTAGCGATTTTCGCTCGATTTGATTATGTTCAATTAGGTATACGAATAAGACTCGACCAGTTTTCTTACCAACCTCAAAAGTTACTTCCTTAAATTCATTCGTTCGCAACTTTTTGCTCAATTCACATTTATCAGTCTGTATACATCCGTCTAGTGCTTCTTTGACACCCAAAAGTGTACATTTGATTGCTTGCGCCGGCAACTCACGGTACACTTTTGGTAAATCATAAAACTGGACTTCATTGCTCTTTAGAGGCACAAACTCGCCATAATCGATTAGTAACACCTTCAAATTGTCATCAGTGTCACGACTATATGTGCACTGTGGAGTTTGTATAACTCCTCGTAATATATTTTTGCTATTAATGGAGATACCAAAAACAACATTTGTCGGTGGCATGCGAACACTTTTCGGTAAATGGAACATGTTGCTCAACTCGTAGAGCATATCATTGCGCATTTGGCATGCATAAAAACTCAATGTTTCCATGTTGTCTATGTTTGTTATAAAAGCAGCAAAGTGATATCCCGCGACAAAGGCGGACAAGTCATGTAGCTGTACACATGATGGCATCGTTTCTAGCGTCAATGACTCTGGAGTGGCAAAAGAAATTCTTCGCCCGACAGGATATTTTTCATCGCTTACTTTATATGGTGGAGGTATCGAATCCGACAACGTGATAGCAGCATGCGACTGTTCTTCTTCGTCTCCTGTAAATGGATTCCAGTCTCCGCCATAATCGACAAACTCATCACAGTCTCTCATCACCTTGTGCCATTCAACAAACTCTTCGAGTAAGTAAGGATCAGATGTCAGATTTACACCAACATCCGCAGATAATATTTTATTCAAACTATGCAGTTGCAAGTGAATGTTAAATTTGCGCGCTAAGTTTGTTACGGAAGCAACGCGCGACATGTATCGGTCATAAGCCATTAGCGCAAACACATTGGCGTGAGTTGGATAGCCTGATCCTTTTCGAGAGTTTCGGAATATGTCATTTTTCATGACAACTTCACTGTCTGTCAGGAATCTCGACAAGTTTGTTTGTAGCTGCTCAAGCTCTCGTTTGCACATTAGATGCATGGTTTGCATGCGATCCATATTTGAATGGAAAGTCATTATTACTCTAGTCAAAATGTAAAATAAAAAAAACGTCCAAACGATAAAATGCAATTAATTTATAAACTTTTGTGGATTGACATTTCACAATTTAATACCACTTCCGTTAGATTGGTCTAAATAACGGCATTTCTCGAATAAGGTTACCAGTTAAAAAACGAGTAGTTCAAAGTAATACATATGTTTGCATGCATTATTAATTTCGATTTTTGCTGAAAATTTTCGTCAAACTAAAAATGCCACAGAAAGTATGCAAATCACATTTTCAACGAAAATCGAATCGTGAAATCATGCTGTGTTGTATTGTATTGCAAATGGAGACCGCTCATCGCGGTCCTCATGTGAGATTTATACTTCAGAACTGACCGTATGGGAATTATGGCATGCGATGAACTGTCACTTTTCTGCTTTGAGAGCATTAACATTTTAAGCGCGTGAATGCTGCGAATTTTCGCGTTAGTCGACAAAATAAAAAACATAAAAATGAAGGCGTTAAATACAAAAAAAATTGTTTTTGTTTCTAATTCTAGTTCCGATTAAACAATTTTATTTTTGTTTAATTTGGAATAAATCAGTACATTACGACAGCATGGACCACAGAGCGCGTCTTACCGCAGCCTAGTTCACTCGCTTGCGGGGTCTCTCTTGGCGTGTCATTTCGCATAATAGAGAACCATAGAACCGATATTTGATTAGTTCTCTCAGAGAACGTATATTAAATGTGTATGTTAAAAACCTGAAAGAACAAAGAAGTATTTCCACATGTTCTTAATATGTCCAAAAATGCATTTCAGCCTTTTTTTCTAAATAGCTCCGTAATAATAGAACGATATTGTTTTTTCTGTTTCTTTTTATTCTAAATACGTTTATTTACTAGCAAATTTCTTAAAATAAAATTTTTTGTTTAGTTTCTGGACTTTATTTGAGTAATTAACTCTAGAATACGTCACGTTTACAAAGTAGCAGTCCATTTCATTATAAATACTTATGTGTTAAATATTTTATCGTCCTTCAACTGCAAATTAAATAGACAGAATGATTAATGTCGAATATTGTTTTTTTTTTTAACTATGTAAACAGCTCTAAAATACTTACTATATGATGATAGATCAATCTCATCTGGTAATTCAGTGATGTTAACATCAAATCTGTCTTGCACTTCGTTCAAAATTTTGGCGTCAGCCTCATCCGAAACGAAAGTTATAGCCAAACCTTTGGTACCGAAACGACCAGCACGGGCTACACGATGCAGGTAAGTGTCCGAATCTTCTGGCATATCATAGTTAAATACAATGTTAACACGTTCAATATCCATTCCACGACCAAAGAGGTTGGTTGCTACCAAAATGCGTTTCTGGAAATCCTTAAATTGTTGATACCGATTTAACCGCTCTTCCTGAGTCATACCACGATGTATGCCAATGGCGGGAAAGTTTTGTTCAGTTAGCAACTGTGCTAGAGCCATGCAGCGTTGTACTGATTTTACAAAAATTACAACCTATTCCACCCCAAGAAATTTTATATAAATTCCTAAACACTTAAACATCCTTTAAATCAAATAACATACTTGATTGAATTCGAGTACATCCAATAATTCAAACAATTTCTTGTTTTTCTCATTCTCCTTCAGTTTAACGTAATGCTGTTGCAATCCGTGTAATGTCAATTTCGCTTCGTCATCCACATAAACTTCCATGGGCTGAAATATAAAATTAAATAGGGCATTTTTAAACTTACAATTATTGCAAAACCAGCATATTTAGGAATCATCATCCTGCCGCTGAATCGTCAATAGACAGATGAGGCATCTTTTAGCTCATTCACTGACATCCAATATTAGACTTAGCAAATTTAGAAACATTTATATGCTATAATTACATACGGCCACACAACCACCACATCTCATTAGTTTCGAAACAGGCTACTGGTGCAGGTGCACGCATTGACTTTGAAGCGATTCCACTGGAAAGTTTAGCCCTGTCCCCCTTTGGTACTTGGCTTACAGATCCATCCCAAAATGGCTTTGCTCTTTACTTTTTGTAAATGATCGATTGACTAACATATTCGTATGTTGGAACGTATATTAAATACGACGAAAATGGTCCACGTTGTTTTACAAAACAATTAATCGAGTTTAATTGATTGATTGTATTATATCATGTCTCATACTTTTTTATGCAGCTTTTAATGCCGTTATAGTTATGGTTATTTAATGACCGCTGTGTTACGGTTTTCTTTTCGTTTATTTGTAATTTCATATTATTTGCTTGTGATATGTTTCTTTTGTTATGCTTTTTGTATTTTGAAATTAATATTAGGTTCAATATTTTTTTAATGGTGTAGTGGTGTTTATGTTGTGGCAGTTCAGCAATTGGCATTAAGTTTAGTGGTATAACTAGTAGTAGTAGAACAAGTAGAAGAATGGACACGTAGATATTTACATCTTGCATGAATTTTTTGCACACCGGACGAATTTCCTTGCTCAGTGTGGCGGAAAACATCATTACTTGTTTTCCATGTGGAGTGCTGCGGAAAATCTCTTGTACATCACGACGCATATCTGAAAAACAATATTGCAATTGATATATATATATGAATATTATTCATTTTTACAATTTTTATATTTATTATTTGAGACTAAACTAACCGAGTTGTTCCAACATTTTGTCACATTCGTCAAGAATAAAATGTTTTAAATGCTTCAAGTTTAGCTTTTTATTGCGAATCAAGGCAAGGATACGACCTGGAGTGCCCACAACAATGTGCGGCGTCGTTCCCTTCAAAGATTCTTCATCTTTTTGAATAGATAAACCACCAAAAAATACACCAACCTTGAATAAATATCAAAAATATATATAGTTTTTTTATGAACTTTAATATTTCTCTATAATAAAATTACCTTAACTGCTGGCATGTACTTGGAAAATCGTTCGTATTCCTTGCTAATTTGGAATGCTAATTCACGAGTATGACACATTACTAATACATATACCACATTTTCTGTCGGTTCTAGTTGTTGTAAAGTAGCAAGCACAAAAACAGCAGTCTTACCCATACCCGACTTGGCCTGGCAGAGAATATCCATTCCCAGCACGGCCTGTGGTATGCACTCATGTTGCACTATAATGAAAACCAATGTATGTATATGTATAAGTATATAATTACGTCAAACTAATTATAGATTAGGATTTTAGTGCACAATAATTTTCAGTCTTAAATTTGATAAATCGATCATAATTTTTCAGATGTCCCTATCAATACTATCATCATTAAAAGTGCCTATAAGTGCATTTATAAGCCCCAAATACATACAGAAATTTGACAAAACACTTATCTCGATATAGTACATCTTTCTTATCAAGCTGTAAATAGAATATTTCATTTAAATTTTCTAACATTTAAATATAAAAATTTTCGTTTAAAACGCCATCTTCATATTAATTCATTTAAAAATAATATTTTATAAATTAAAAGTTTAAAATTATTGCGTTCAAAAGAAAACCAGCTAAAGCCAAATAAGCTGTTTTGTCAAAATTCTTTACAAATCTAAGCATGTATATACATATTAACAAAATCATACCTTCGGATGGATGCTCGAAACCGCAATCGACTATTGCGCGTAAAATTTCCGGCTTTAGCAGAAAGTCACGAAAGCCAGAGCTATGAATTGACACGTATGTGCCCTTCACGTCCTTCTTTGGTGCTTCCGGGACCTCGGCAACCGTGGTCTCAGTTTGCTCCTCATCCTCATAATCCAAAAGATCATCATTATCAGCCATTTTTCAATGAGTTTGGTAATGAAACGCTGTGAACCGGAGAAAAAATTATAAAAAGTTAGGTTATTCGTGCATCGTCGGCAATAGCCAACGCCAAAAGTGCCGCCATTTTGTTTTCTCATATTCAAGCAGACAAAGAGAAAACTAGGCTGGCAAAGGTTTTATTCTTTATTTTTATAGTTGAAAAAATGTATTACCTTTTAGAGAATTGGAGTTTTTCTATAACTTTTTCTTGCAATAAAACTATTTCACAATTTATTTAAATTCCACGATACTTGCGATAGCGCAGCGCACTTGTTTTTCTACCAAGATTTTATTCAGCAATGAATTTTCACTCCACGTTACCATATCACAAAAGATTTATCTGTCATTTTTTCCACGTTTCCGCTTTTCGGAGATACCTACCCTGTAGTTACACGATCAAGAATTTACACGCTAATCACATGTACTGCTTGTCATAATTACCTGACAATGCAGGCTGCACGCAAATTTAAAAATATCGTAATATTTCTCTCTCTTATGCCTGTTATCTATTGTTCAATTATGACAGAATCTTAAAGAGTGTTCTTGCTGAACGATAAATACGCATTTACCACTTAATTAAATTCTAAACTTTGTATAACTATTTGCCACATTCAGGCCAAGATATATTTCAAATATAAGTATATACAGTTGAAAGCAAGCGAGAGGTTCGCTTACCAATCGATTTGCGAGAAAAAGCTACTTTCTACTTTTAGCGGTCTTCACGAGCGACATCTCGTGCCCTACGCGCTATTCAAATTCCAAAGGCATTCATATTGTCGGTATGAATTAAATAATTTAAAACATCAGAAACGCGCCACTCTATTTGTGCAAGAGGACACTATGATATACGATGGCACAATGAGAGATGCTTCGAAATCTTGATTCTATTATAATGAGGTAATGGCTGTCAAAATTCAAGAATGACGGTTTTTTTTTTACTATTTTCGGATAATAAAACATGTTTTCTCCAAAGTGTATTTAACAAAGTGTGCTAAGTACTGTCAGCTCCTGAATTCCGGAGCTTTATTATGTCAAACTTTATGAAATTGGTTAACCCCTAAATGTGTTTAAAATTAAAAAAAGTAAAAAAAAAGTGTTTTGGAAAAATTATACACATGTACATACATACATATGTACATGTATCCATACAAAGCTTGAAAAAAATTTCAGCAAATAATTTTAAATATAACGAAAAAAGAGGTGTGTCGAAACTTTCCAAATAAATTTTTCCCATTCGGCGAGAGTATGTGAAAAGCATTTTGACGAAACCGATTTTTGTGCTGGCAAATTCACAGGAAAATAGAAAAGATGTATATTTGTCTAAGGAAGTCAATAAACTATTTTTCAGGTGTAGGACACACTTTAGAATTAAGTATTTGAATAAACATCTAAAAACCAAACTGCTGGAAAAAAAATTGGGCCGAAGTAAAAATATTCTTAAAATTATTACTTTAAAAAATTTAGTAATTTTTCATTTCACGGACTAGGCTTGAATGGGCTATTTATTTAGGCATTTTTTACTTTTAACTTTATTGGGTCTTTTTCTTCCAATGTTTATTTCCCAGCAAGAACACTCTCGGTTAAATTACGTATGATATACCAGAGAGCTCTACCATAGGATTCAGGTAAAGTTTCTATGAGATTCTTAAGGCCGAGTTGACAATTCTACCCGTACATTTCGTACATTTCATCTATTTCTAACTCATGTAATTCAGTGTATATATGTATATGCAGATCTCGCTTACTCATTGCAGTACTAACAGTGATATCACGGTATAAATAACGGAAACATCTACGGAAATCGCAGTTTCAGTTTGTCGTGTCTTGTAGGTTTATGAGTTAAGGCAATGTAAATAAGTTTTGAAAGTTGCCGTTTTGACATACAAGGCATCCCGTAATTACTTAGCACACATTGTTGAAAACATATTGGTTTTCAATAAAAATCAGCTCCACGCTGTTTTTCTTTTCTTCAAATTATTTGTTTACTTTTATATGAGATATTTAATCGGCTTCTGTAGGACGCAGTCTTGTATTCTGTCGTTTTTGTAAACGACTTTTAAGGGTTAAGGATACTGCATTTGCCCGTGATCAGCTGTCATTATTTACAGATAATCCTTTGGATTTAATAGACAGCCGATAAGGCAATAAAAAAGGCCCCAAGTAAGAGTGGGCTTTACGTGTTTAGACGATGGATTAAAACTCCCAAGTTAGGTTTTAAACGCCAGATGCAAGTTATATATTAAATAATCAGTTACTAAGAGTGGACGCAAAAAAATGCCGACCACTGCCACTTATTCATTTCTAGTAACACTAATATTTGTTGCTGCTTCATTGGTTGAGTGTACAATATCACCAAGAAAAGGACGAATTGAAAAACCTAAAGCAACCAAACCATTGAACGTGTTGGCTGGCCCACACGATGAATCCGTTTTCGATCGAAATCTAATTGATATGCGTCCTCTACCGCAGGATATTCTAGAACACAATGCAGCATATTACAAGGACACAACTTTGCGGAATTTCAACGGCTCTGTCCTTGGCTATGTTACAGCAGTAATTATTTTGATCACTTTTATTCACATATCTATACATAAACTTTAATATAAATACTTGGTAGTGGAATTCACATGGGTATGATGTGGCGAAATGTTTTGCGCGAAAATTCGATATCATCTCACCGGTGTGGTTTCAAATTGTTAAAAATGACGATGAATATAAATTAGGTGGTACACATGACGTGGATGTAAATTGGCTGCGAGAACTACGACGCAATGGTAAAAACGAGCGCGGTGTCACGGCGAAAAGTAAGCATTGAATTGAAAAACTAAAAGTTTAAATTCTAAACTGGCACAGTCTTTCCACGTTTTATATTTGATAAATTTACGGAACGCGATTTTTCGCGTTTGCTTAGTATTGAAAAAGAGAGGACGCGGCTGAACGAATTGTTAGTTAATGCGTGCAAACAATATGAATTCGATGGCATGGTCATAGAGTTTTGGACGCAACTGGGAGGACGTGTTGACGACCAATTTCTCATAACATTGGTGCAACAACTACGTAAGTAATACTACATATACAATACATATAAATATCATAGGCACAGTTATTGATTATTTTTATTCAGATGATGCACTTAAAAAGAACAATCTGCGTCTAATTCTTGTGATACCACCATATCGACAGGAGGTACCAAACTTATTTACTGAAAAGCATTTAAACGAATTGTATAAACATGTTTACGCTTTCTCGCTGATGACCTATGACTATTCAAATGTGCAGAGGCCTGGTATGTACTGAAAAAATTCAATAAAAAAAATTTTCTTGAGCGTATATGTATATGTACATATTTTAAGGCGCAAACTCTCCATTGTACTGGGTACGCCAGTCAGTCGAACTACTGGCTCCTACAAAAAGTCACGATCATAAGACGAAACGGCGCAAAATACTTTTAGGTCTTAATATGTACGGAAACGATTATACCCCTGACGGGGGTGGACCAATTATTGGTGGGCAATATTTGAAACTTTTAAAATATGCAAAAAAACGCTTGCCGTTTGATGAGTTGGACGTAGAAAACTATTTTGAAGTAAAGTAAGTAAATTAACTATAAGCGAAATTTTCCATTTTGTGTTCGAAAATTTAAAAGTTGGTGATTTTTGAGTTTTTACCATACCAAACATTTACATACATAAATGACTAAAAAATAATAACTAATTAACTCGATTTTTTTCCAGAAGTGAAGACGGTCGCCACATGGTCTTCTATCCCAGCCTTTATTCTTTGCTTGAACGCATAAAACTCGCTCAAGAATTGGGTACTGGTATTTCTATTTGGGAATTGGGTCAAGGCTTGGATTATTTTTATGATCTCTTTTAGTGATTTAATTTAAACGTTTAAGAATGTGTAAAAATGTTTCCTAGGGTAATCAAGCTGTTATTTTTACTAGTGCAAAAAATAATTAAAAAGAAAGTACATTCCAATATAATAAAAAAAAAAATCGCTAAAACTTTGCGTGCTTTAAATAGGTCACTCAACTCTATGGCCAGATCCAAAGCTCACCATTTTCATATACATATGTACATATGTATGTACATAGCAATGTATTATCAAAATCATAGTTTGTCGGCAGTCAACTGTTACAGCGACAGCATTCCTTAAACATAAACGAAAACTCAATATGACCCTTTTCACCGAGAAATATCATGAATTTTTCGATTTCTACACTTCTCAAACGAGAGAACAACAAATACTCTTTATCCTTTTTTAATTGTTTTCTTTATTTGCTTTGTATGTATTGTAGAAAAAGGCTTGACAACCTTTCAGTCTGGCTTGAATTCAAATTGATTAATGACATGAAAGTATAAATAGTTCATAATAATGTGGATTGTTATTATTATTATTTTTTTAAATATATGCGCAATGTTTCGCTGTAAATGAAAAAAAAAAAAATTGTTTATAGCTATTTGCAAATATAAATTAAATTAAATAGTACATGGATACGTTAAAAATAGTAAAAACATAACTTAAATTTTAGCAAAAACTAAATATAAATCTCGTATGATTACGTATTATGCTAATGAAATACTATGGCGTCTGAAGCTCCGACAATTCTTTTTTTTTTTAATTTAATATCAATTTATGTGCCAGCAGTTACATATGTATGTATATGTTTATTCCAATATCCAAGAATATTGTAGTTTCCAATCGAAATTCGTACGCTAAATTGTAACTCATTCTGAACACTTTTATCGTCGCCAGCGCCACAGACATTTTAGTTATTTACTAAGTTAACTTTAATAATCCTAAATTATATTTAAATTAAAATATAATTTTTAAACATACATATTCCCACAATCTACAATCATTCTTTATTTGCCTTTTCTGCGCTACTTAAGACGCGCATCCGAATTAACCCATTTAACTTGCGCTTTAGCTTTAGCGTCGCCTTCAAACGGAAATGCGTAAAGTTTCACTGCCACTGTTGGTGCTGCTGCTGCTGCTGCTTGTATTTGCATTCGCATTCGCACCCTTGCAGTTACCTACTGCTGCATTTAATTGCCCATAATCAGTGAGCATTTTAAAAAGTTGTTGTTGTTGTTTTAACAACTTCTGTTGTAACTGCGGTGGTTGTGTACGGTGTTGTTGTAGTTGTTGCTGCTGCTGCTGCTGTTGCTGACGCGTATTGCGCGCCAAATCAAAAAGCTTTCGCCGTCGTTCATAAAAGCGTGCAACCCGCTCCAACTTTAATTCCTCTTCTGAGTTAGTGTTGTTGTTGTTGCCGCAATTGTTATTTGCTACTCCTTCATGGTTGTTATTGCTGTTGCTACCGGCGGCATTTGTGCTAACATCGACGGCACACTGCTGCGCCGAAAGGGAGGATTTTTGGTTGCCAGCACTTTTGCTGTTCGGGCCAATGCCGCCTAAGAAATCAGCAATTTGACGTGGCGAAAATTTCTGCCGCTTGCTACCATCATTGCGACCATTGCTGTTGTTGTTGCTATTGACGGGCGGCATACAGCGTTTAATCAGTTTGACGCGATCATTCCCATTAACAGGCGTATTGCTGACGAAGATGGTTTTGCTACTTTGCGCCAGCACAGGACCGGCGGTGCTGGGCCGTGGCGGTGGTAGGCGGCTAGTGGGATTAACTACAGCGACGGGCGCACCAGTTTGTGACTTGCTGCGCACAAGCGTGGCGCCGCCAGCACCACTTACCGATGAATTGCCAGATTTGGTACGCGAACGTTGCATGGATGCAGAAGATATGGGCGACATAGCCGAGCTGCAGCCATTCGAATTTGTATTAAAAGTTATCTCTACGTTGCCACCGCCGCCACTACTACTACTAACACCACTACCTGCGTTCTGTTGTTTCTGCTGAGCGGCATACAATTGGCCTTGCGATAAAGACGAATTGGTGATGGTAATGCTTCCGATCGAAAATTCATTGCCGACTAAAGAACTAGACGATGAGGTTAAATTGGAGAAATAGTTTTGCATCGATTTGGAATTGCTAGACAAACGTCCAGCAGATGAAGAGTTTGAACATACGATGCCGTTAATGCCACCGCCACTTAGCGTAATTGGACTGTTGTTGGCTTTGCGTGCGTTCAATATATGTTTCCTGAATGTTGTTGCGGCCGCAAATGGCAGCTTGATGAGTCCAAAACAGTTAATAGCAATTGGCTTTGGTATGCCTGCGTACAGATATGCATTCAAATATATGTCCTCATAATATTTGCTGCTGCTACTGCCGCTACTGCTATTGAACTCTGTTTTGATGGCCTTCGTGCTGGCATTGCTGCTACCGCCACTACTGCTGCTACTGAGCGTTTTAAATGTATCTAACAGCGTATAATCGAATTCGAGTAAATCGTCATCATTTTCATCGATGCCATCTCTTATTGGCATATTGTTCGCGCTGTTATTTTGTTGCATTAACGCGCCCATTGCATTTGTGGTATTTATAGTTGATGGCGTGGTATTCAAATCCGTAGCATCTTGTTCGTAGTTGGCCTGCGTTAGAAATTCGGTGAGCATTTGCTGTTGGCGTTGTTGACTTATCACAGCCACCTGATTATTACCAGTTATTTCATATATCAAATGATCTTCGCCAGTACTTGCCGGCAGCATATATTGCTGTGAAGTGCGTTGCATTCCGCCCACCACATTGGACATTAGCATGTCGTGCTCAGCGCCGCTGGACTCATTCTCTGTCACATCCGTATTATCATCTGTGAGTGAGGGAACATTGTATAATTGGAACTGTGCAGCCATATTATCATAAGTATTATTAACGAATGCTCCAGTTGATGAAATTGTTGAAAAATCGTCCAGCTTATTTGATTTCATATCAACTGTAGCACACAGATCAATCAATTGCTTCGCACTAACAACGCCACTTTGATGATCGTATTGTTGCTGCTGTAATGCCAAGTTTGCAGGATCATTTGGATCATCAACCATGCCGTTGTCGTAGTGTGTATTCAGTGCTTGTTGTTGGTAAAGCAGCTGCTGTAATTGCATTGCATCGATAGCGGTAAGTTGTTGTTGTTGCTGTTGCTGCTGCTGCTGCTGCTGCTGATCGGTTGAGTGCTGTAAATTTGTTGACATTTGGTGGTGTTGATCTACCAGCGGACCGGCGCCACTAAACAACTTCAAATCCTCTAAGCTAGCAACATTGTAGGGTACATACTGTTGCTGTTGTTGTTGTTGTTGGTGTTGGTATGCCACAAATTCACCTGTTATTTCGACACTTTGCTCCGACTGCTGCTGTGGCCCTGTCGCCAATATTGACTCATCATAGCGCATGCGCTTAGTCAATGGTACCTGTTGCTGCTGATAAACTTGTTGTTGTTCCTGCTGCTGCTGCTGCTGTTGCTGTTGTTGTGTCACTGTTGCTGTATCCAATTCATTTTCATCAAAATGTATTTCTGTATCGGCGGTGCTGAGTATCTCATTGATAAATTTACTATCGAACACATCGTCAAATGTTAGTATGGAATTATCGTCAGAGGTATTGTGCGGAAGCGCCTCATCACAAGTTTGACCCATATCTGATGGAACTACATAGTTTGGTGGCATCACCGCCGCTTGCACAACATTCATATTATTGGGCGCCGTGGCAGAGATGGTTTGATTTATTTTTTCGTTGTTGTTTTCCGTGACAGTACTAGTGTTTGGCATTTGAAAAATGTTATTAGAAGTTGGCGCTATGTTAGTTGAAGTTTCAACGATGTTTTTAATGCAGCTTCCAATTTTTTTATCAGCTGCATCCTCAACTGGCGCACAATCAGTTATTGAAGAAACTGCCTGATCGAGTTCTCTCAACTGGGTTGAGTCGTAGCGTGGTAAATCATTAACAGCAGAAGATTTCACGACTTCTTTAGCAACAGGTGTGGAATTAGATGCAGTGCTTATGTTAGCTTTTATTGTCGCATTTGCTGTATGCAATGACTTTGAAACCATTGCTTTGCCACTAGCGCTTGCACGCTCGTAATCACCACTGGAACTGGAAACCGATGAATCGACGGATTCTTGAGCAACGAATGCGGGACTTTTCACCTAGAAAATCATTAAACAAATACGTATGTAGGTATATTATAATGATAAGAGTATACGTAATTAGACGTTAGAAGACAAATAGTTATGATAGAAAAGTACATAAACAGTGGGTACATATGAATGTAGAGATATATGCATGCATTTATAATGATGGTGAATAAATTTTCAAAATATAAATATTAGCTTTGAGTGGATGTTTTGCTGAAGTATTGGTTTTGAGTACTGAATAAAAACTCTTAGTACTGACAAAAGAAGTGAATGAACTTTTCAATTCGCAAACAACAATTGGCTTTGAGTGTTTTCATTGGAAATTGCGGTTTTCTTGTTGAACAATATTTTTTTTTATAAACGACTGCATTAGACATTTCTTTTTAAAAAATTAAAAAAATAGCGCATTTAATGGATTCACGTGGTGTCGTAAAGTTGTAGTCATAAAAATTTCCGGTAGCTCAAAATTATTTGTTTTTGTTTTTGTTGCATTAGAAAAATGATGTAAAATAACACAACTTGGAATTTTTCAAATTTTATGACTTTATGAATCCCCTAATTATACCCTTTTGAAAAGTCTAATAGAGGTGTTAAGGAATGCAGTCTTATTGACTAAATTATTTATTTGATTTGATTGCAATAATTTTTTCTTAGTCTTGCGTTAGACTTAAAAAAAGTCTTCATATATTTTTTTTTTTAATTTTGTGTTACGCTTTTGATTTCAGCCATGGAAGAATATTTTCGTGGGGTATTCGATTACAGCATTTGGAATGCAATTCCAAAATATTAGTAATTACCTACATATGTATATACATACTTTCTGCAGTAATTTGTGGTTTTTTTTTTTTGCGGGTGTAATTTCTCATGGAGCTTTTTTAAGAGTTTTTAAAAATCTGTTCAAAACATACATGTTGTTAAATTTATGTTAGACTAAAATTATCTATGAAACTGCCTGTTGATGTATTTCATTGTTTGCTTAAATTGATGAAATCGTACAAATTTTTTATAAGCTTTGAAAACGAGTTAGAGCAACTGAAGTTTTAATAAAGTTTTTTGATATTTTTTTATAAAAAGATAAATATTTTAATTCTTTAAAATAATGAATGCACAAACTGTTCAGAATTTCATTATTCGCTTCAGGCTATAAAAATGAAAATATGTATGAATTAACCCAATTTTGGAGTCTAAAATCAAAGACGTGATTTTCTTGCTTGGTTAGTCAAATAACATGAATTGAATGATTTAATGTCGCAAAGGTTGCATTTATTAACCTCTAAAGTCTATAAACGTATTTGTAACATTTTCCTACCTCAGCTATAGTTGTGCCCAGTTTTGGTGTAGGCGGAAACGAACACGATGAATTCGATGATGACGAGAAAAGTGCAATAGATGTTGGTACTGTCGTTTCAGCCATTGTCTCCTTACTATGTTTATGTCCATTTGCTCCTACACTAGAAGTTGCTGGAGCTGATGACACTAATGCTGATGTAGTGCTCGAATTCTCGTTTTTGTTGTTCGCATTAGAACTTGAGTTACTTGCGTTTTTCTTCGAACTTTTGCTCGGCGCTGGAATACATTCGGCAATGGCGGAGCTGGACGTATGAATCCCGACCGATGCTGCATGGTTGCTACTGCTGTTGTTGTGTCTCGATTGTTTACTCCGCGACCGACTGCCACTGTTGCTACTGCTACCGCCGGAGGAACTGCTCCCAGCCGTTGTACCACTACTTTTGCTACTTTTATAACGTGGTGTAGCTATATAAGTTGAAGACGTTGTCGAAACCGAAGATGATGATGATGAAGTACTAGAAGAGATCGACATTACGCCGGATAAGTCTGAAGGTGAACCTAAAATTTCGGTAGGTGCTGTTGTGACACCTACATCCCGAACGCAATCTTGGCTATTATCATTGGTTATTAAATTATAAGTTTCATTTGATGTCGCATGGCTTAGTTTTGAAGAGACTGCGCCCCAGGCAGTTGGATGTTGCACCATCATGTGGTTGTTGAAGCCCACCATAGTATAAATGCCGCGGCATATATTGCAAACGATAACATCTGCCGACATTTTCTTGGGCACGATACCATAATAATGCATATCGTTACCACACAAACGTTGCACTTGGCGGAGAGATCGACTACTCTTGGAAGTTGAAGAACCGGATTTTGTTGGTGCGGCAGATGAAGCGGATGAAGTACTCTTTCCATTGTTACTGGAGGAACTCTCGCCTTTTGATCGAAAGTGATGTTTCTCAGCGACCCGGATTTGTTTTAACATTTTATCGAAATCGAAAAATTGTTGCCATTTTTGCCCCTGATGCTTAATCAAAGAATTGTCAATATTTTTAGCCGAATTGCTTAAGGCCTGCGCATCGGCGGATCCAATACCACTTCTACTCGATGCCATTATAGTTGAGAAGCTTGTGATTCCCGACGTAATCTTTGATAGCTTTTCGGAGTTCAATGAAGGAAAGTCGCTATTAGTGGGCATGTTTTATATGGGACGTCCTGGATATATGTATATTTACTTCCGTGATTTACGAGTACATGCAGCATCTGATTTTCCGTCAGCTCGTCTGGATTCGTATACAAATGTTGTTATACAATGATTTAAATTATTACTAATAACTTGTGTTTGTTATAATGAGCAATCGATAATAACCCAAAAATCTGAAATATGTATAAAAAACATAATCTACAAAAAAAATGTTTAGCAAACAGCTGTTCACATTGACAGCTGATTATCAGCATCACAACGGATTACGACAAAAGGCTTGCCGACGCGTTTTTCGCAAAAAAAAATTGGTTTGGGGATAACATGGCCACATCAGCAGCCATGTATACATAAATCTTCCCAAGGAAATCCGCATTTTTCATTGCACCAATAATTAGAGTAAACACAAGCGCTTGAATGTACTAAATTACAATTATATATTTAGATTATAAGTTTAAGCAAATCACGAACCGAACACTAAGAACTTTTTTCCAATGCCAGAGTACGTGTCCAATTAAGCCACACCAAAAGCCGCGTAGGGAACGCTGTCGTTACAAAAAATGCCTTAAAACAAATCCATTCTTTATGGATCCAGTTCATTAAAAATTATTGAAAATATTTGCCCTGCTCCATTCGGAGTAGATACGGCAGAAAATTTTTCCTAATCGTTACTTTTATACGATTACTTTGCAAGGCTGAAGAAAATGTGCTGAATACTGAAGAGTTGCTATGAATATAAAGTACTTTCCATCAAGACCAAGAAAACTCAGTTTCAATTTGAAATTTTTGGCGTTTAAACGTATAATTTCTTTAGATTTTTTTCAATATAAATAAATAAATATTATTTTTAAGAGTGTTTCATTGGCGGCAATGTTGCTGTTAATTGTACATTTAGCGAAGTTAACCGGCTGAACAGAATGGTATAGCTGTAGAAAGTAGTAAGAGCTGCCAAAAGATCTCAACTGCGCAAAATGAGTGGTGCTACGCAGTTGAATTGGTAAATAGCACATATTCAAGACATTCGCAAAAACTGGTTCTTCTTCGTCTTTAATAATTTAAACAATTTGGAATTTTTTTTTTACATAACCTCTCCAAAGAAAATAGCTGATGTTCTAACATCTGTCATTTTGGCAGGAAAACAGGAAAAATGTTTTGTAAATTTTTATGAGTGGGCATTTTGATGTCTTGACATAAACATTTGTAAGATGGCGTCAAGTAAGTTCGGTTTATTAAAGCGCAAATATGCTGAAAATTATAAAAGAAATATGTTATTTCCCTCCCAAATACGTTAATATTAATAAATGCAATAGGAAACAACTCATTTTTTGCTTCTGAATGAAAATATCTTCGATGTTGACCCCACGAAGTTTACGGCCAAATTAAAAATTAGCTGTCAAAGTAACAAAGTGAGAGCTTATTTCATACAATAGATGCCAAGACATAAACGCTGATATAAATGGCTGACATAAAGAAATAAGCGGTCTCCATTGACAATATATTTTCTGACATCTATTTTAGGACATCAGCTATTTTCTGTGGAGATGTCGGGTAAGCTTCACCCAAAAATGATAAATCAGAAGATTGCGACATTTCTACGTCATAGTGTACGGAATATGAGTATGAAACGAACTTAAAATACCATTATGGCGGCGAAATCGTTGAAAAGTTTTTGATCAAAAACAGTGGTAATTTAGCGAATATACAGTAATTGGTACATTAGAATATGTGAAATTGTAATATTCCGGTGTCGTTGACTCAGCTTATGTTGTATATATATGTACAATTCTTAAAAAGTGGATAATGTACATTAAATTATAAAATCCATTTGTTCAAGCATTTTAATATCAAAATAAAGTGAAAATGCAACGTTTTCATGTTGTCGTTACTACAATTTGCCACTGTACACTTCGTATATTAAAATACCCTTAATTAATTGCTTCATAGTTTTGCACGAGAATGTGAATTTTTTGTTTCTTTTCCCTTTTGACTCGATATTTTGGTATGCTCAGAGAACGTACATTACAGAGAAGCTTCATTCCGGTCTATTCCGTGATTCGTTCCTCTACTGTGAATTGAGCTTGATTCTAATAGGCAAGTACACCACCGGTAGTAAGCAAATTCACCAATTTGCAGAAGTCATCAAAAGTTAACAGTTTTGAAGCGAGAGTTGTAATTGAGAGAATTTATGTATATATTTTACAGTACGGTTTGTTGCAGGTGTATTTTATTTTAATTTATTTTATTTTGATTTTCTATTTACCAATTTAAATGTAGTTAGAATTAAAATAACTGTTTTGTCGCAATGTCTAAAGAAAAAAGGCAACGGACTTTAACTACTTTGATAATTTTTGACGCTTGCGATCGTTCGATGATATAAATTTAATACGTTTTAACTTAAAAATCTAAGATTTTGCATAAAAATGCCTAAAATAAAAAAATTTCAAGTTCGCGAATGTGAAAGACGCGATAAACACTATAGATTTTTCGCTTTTCCGAAGGATCCAGCCATGTACAACAAGTGGAAGGAGAATTTGGAGATTCCACCCATACAGGACCTCGCACAGGTCAGTGCTTTTATCTGCATTAAGCACTTCGAGGAAGATGCAGTAGGTGGGAAATTTTTAAAAATTGGTGCAATTCCCAATTAATAATTAATTGGAGTTTTCTGACAAAAGTTGTTATACATAGTTGTAATTTGCAATTTGGCTAACTCCTTATGTATACCTATAATATGTTTTTTTTATCAATAAAGTTTTCAAATATGGAATTTCAACTTTACCGAGAATCTTCTGAAAACACTAATTTATTAAGTAGTGTGAGAAAGTGTCGTTTTATTCGTATGAATAACACTTTCGCAACTCTTTTTCCAGCAAAGCCATTTCCATAATACAGTTGTCTCAAAAATTTTCTAATAACCATATGATTTTGTTTTTTCTTTTCTATTTCAGCATATTTTTTATTTAATTTTAGTATATTTTTGCTTATCTCATGATCTTTTCCATTTATTTCAAATAAATAGTTTTATGAAATTGTGATTAGTTATTTAATTGTTTATTTATTAATAAAGATTTAAAATAAAAAATAAAAAAAAAAATCTATCTCTTATACTATAAAATGTGAATTCATATGGTATGATATCGAAATCTAGCAAATAGCATGCAAACACCACCAAAATCACAAATTCGGTAGCACACGTACATAAGTATGTTTTTATATACATACACACAAATATAAATATGAACAAAAGTACACTTGTTCACGTGCCCGCAAATACCCTCGAACTCTAAATGTTGGCCTCTGCTCGGACTTCCAACAATTCTGCTGCGTGACGAAAGCAAAAAACCACCACCATAAATTAGAGTTGGGTGCAAATAGTTTTCGTTTCGCAGTAAGTACACGGAAAAATAGCAGTAGTACGAAAAGGTACTATTTCACACTCAGAGACATGTAACTAGGAGAAAGTCAATAATATATAGGGGCATAATTAATATAAAGTTAAGATATTAGGTAATAAATATTTAAAGTTATCTAAAAGCAAAAAATGTATTATCAATTTCTGTTGCTACTTTTCTCAAAGCAGTAGACTTCCTACTCCGACTGCAAATTGCAGTAAATGGTTAGCAAATTCAATGATGACCAGCACTGTTGTTCAAATGCGACAAAATTCGGCTACATATTTACATATATATATAAGCTCATACAAATGTACACAGCGCGTATTGAGGTGATGAAGATGTGCTGAGTAATTGTCTTGGGAAGGCCGATTTTGCGAAATAATACTGAATGCATTTATATATTTTCAATCGTTTTTTACAAAATAATGGTTCGTAATTGTTAAATATTGATAAATTATATATAAATTTGGTAAATTAATCTCGTGTTAGGTGAACAATGCCTAATATACGTATTTTTAATTATTTGTTAACTACAAATTTGCCGGACTGGGCCATAAATAGCGAACGCCCCTGTACTTGCAATGCTGAAGACAAAAATCTTCAAATTTATACATTTTTGCAAGATCGCGAAAAATGTTCTTCGCTGGCAGATTTTAAGTTGTGCTGCAATTTATGAATGAAATGAGTTTTACGCACGCGCAGTTTATGAATGAAATCGTTTAGGATTAATGGCGCCGGCGTAACTGTTGAGTTTGCCATTGTGAGGGAAGTGAGGACAGAAGTGTGCACATGTAGATATGTTTGAATTTGTACGTATAATTGTATGTATGCGGACGTCATTTGTCCTTGAATTTGTATGTGCATACATATGTATATTGGCATTGTGATGTAGGTCAGTTAGATAATGTATTATAATATGAAAACATTTGAATAATGTGCAAAATATTGATTTGCATTACGCTGAGGTTTAATTAATATCTTATCTTATAATTATTGTTACTTAGTATATATGTACATATAACATGGGTACTATTTACGTATACTTATATGTACTTACATACATATGTAGGTATTAACTAAACTTATGCCTAGTATATACATACATATGTATGTATGTATGTACATTCATGTATAGGAAATGATTGGCAGTAATTTATCGTAAATATATACCGAATTAAAGTCATAACTTATATAAAAAACTAAAAAATTACCAATATCTGAGAATGTAAAATGCCGTCGGCAAATCAACATTTGCCTTTGTGCACAGCAATTATAGCAAATCTTAAGCAGACATATCTAGTACACACATTAAACATGTATGTATGTATGTAATTGTCAACCTACATATTTTATGAACATGAATAAAGTTTAAAATTCATCATTTAAGGAAAATCGTTTTACTTTATTGAAAATGTGCATGTAAAATGCCGTCGGCCAAAAGAGCTTGTGAACATGTACATAACTTCTAACAAACAAAGTATATTTGTATGGTTTTCAATATGCACATATGCATAAATACATATATGTAATAGAAATCGACTCTTAGGGCAAACATATTTAAATAATACACAATTTCATACATATTTTGTAATTTATCATTATTTTTGTTAATTTCAATCAGAAATCACAACATAATCTGTTAAAAATGTCGGCCTTGCTCAGCTCTGTTAATATATCGCTCTCATTTTTTCGCCGCCATTGCAAAAGTGGTGAACTTGCCTATTGCAATTTTGATGGTTTTTGACAATTCACACCGTCTTTCGGTGTTGAAGCTTCTCTGTAATGTACGTTCTCTGATTCCGACACACATTCCTCTGATTTTGAGGGGTACTTAATTTCTTATCGAGTCTCACCACTATATTTCTTATGAATGCTCACCACGATTCGACAGCGATAGAGCGAAAAAACTAACAGTGCCAGAGCGAGAATTGAAAAAGCGAGAGTTTTAATATATTTTTGTTATGTTATCGGTCGAGCTGGAGATTTATTTAAATTTTGCCAAAATTCATTCACTTAAATTTATAAAAATAATGTTTGAGGCAATATTTTTCAAATTTGGTACAATGCATAAAAAGTAGTTCTTTGTACACATGTAAATCTGGCCATATGAGCAATTTATTTACTTTTTAACATTCAATTTGGTTGGTATAAATTCAGAAATTTTGAATCTTCACAGGTTTCTTATGTATTTACCTAGAATCATAAATATTACATACATACATAAGTATATATTCTCCAAACATACATGCATATATGTACATACATATGTATGTATATACATACATATATGAATGAACGTAAATATGATCTTATTTTATGTACTTATGTATGTACGTATGTATATAGAATGGCGCATATCATATTCTGATTCATACAAAATATATATAATAGAATTTATATATGAACATATGCATATTTATTTGTTGATTTTACTAGATACTTGTTATCACATGTAATATAATTTAGTATGCTTTCCGAAACTAAATTTAATACATATCACCCATGTTTAAAATATTTGATCAAACAAATAGAAGCCTAAAATTCATCTTACTTGCAAGCAAAAATACAAACGCATATTTTTGTGCACATACATACAATAAATACAAACGTACATTTGTTCACGTGCCCGCAAACCACCCTTGAGCTCTAAATGTTTGCTTCTGCTCGGATTTCCGACAATTCTGCTGCAAGACGAAGGCAATAAACCACCACCATAAATTAGAGTTGGGTGCCAATACTATTCGTTTCGCAGTAGGTACAAGGAAAAATAGGAGTAATAAAAAAATATCGTCAGAGACATTTAACTGGGAGAAAATCAATAATATATGGCTGCTTAATACTTATTAAGGTGGGATATAGTGTGATACATTTTTAAAATAAATTAAAAGTGAAAATTAATTATGAATTTCTGTAACTACTTTTCATAAAGTAGTAGATTTCCTACTCCGACTACAAATTGCAGTAAAAGGTTTGCAAATTCAGTGATGACCAACACTGTTGTTCAAATGCGACAAAATTCGGCTACATATTTACATATATATATAAGCTCATACAAATGTACACAGCGCGTATTGAGGTGATGAAGATGTGCTGAGTATTTCTCAAGGCAAGGCCGATTTTGCGAAATAATACCGAATGCATTCATATATTTTTATTAGTATTTTACAATATAATCATTCATAATGATTAAATATTCATAAATTAGACATGAATTTGGTAAAAGAATATCGTATTAGCTTAGGAATGTCTAATATTCATATTTTTATTTATTTTTCAACAACACATTTGCCGGACTGGGCCAGAAATAGGCAGCGCCCCTGTACTTGCAAAGCTGAAGACAAAAATGTTCAAATTTATAAATTTTTGCAAGATCGCGAAAAATGTTATTCGCTGGCAGATTTTAAGTTGTGCTGCAATTTATGAATGAAATGAGTTTTACGCACGCGCAGTTTATGAATGAAATGGTTTAGGATTTATGGCGCCTGTGTAACTGTTGATGTAGTAGTTGCTGCGGGAAGTGAGGACAGAAGTGTGCGCACGTTGATGTGTAAATATGTATAAATATAAGTATGTATGTGCGTACATTTGTATGTACAAAGTCGTCATTTGTCCTTGAATTTATATTTTGGCATGTGATGTATGTATGTACATACATATGTACATAGGTCAAGGTTGATTTATATAATTTTGTAAATACGAGTACATTTGATTTTATATAAGCATTTATATATGTAAATACGTATATATATATGTACATACATATGTACATATGTATGTATGAACAAAGTTACTTCTTTTTTATGCATACATATGTACGCATAGATAAGTACATATATACTTATAATGGATAAAATATTGATTTGTATTATGTTGAATGGGGGTTTATATCAATACACAGATATTTATGTACATATATCAATGTACATGTAATTATGGGGGTACTATTTACGTGCATACATAAAATGTGTACATGCAGACATATGGTACTTAATACCTATTAATTTTACCTAGTCTATTAAATGCTCAAGTATAAACAAAGTTTGGGTGGAAAAACAGTTTTAAATTAATATCCATGCATTTATGAATGTATGTACATACATACATATGTATACACATGATTTGCAGTAATTTTTGCGAATAACTTATTATATAAAAGCGTAAAAATTATGTGCCAAAAAATGGAAATCGCCGCCGGCATTTTAACATTTGCGTTTGCGCACCACCATTATAGCAAATCTTATCATATCATATGTACGTACACACAAATAACACATGAAGAGTCCTCCATTAATTAATAAAACAAAGGTTATTATTATTTTATAAATACAATTCGGCTTTTTAATTTATTTATCCAATATCCAACGAAATTCATAAATTTCCTCATCCGTAATGCCGTCGGCAAAACAACAGGTGGATTATGCTTACATTTGGGCATTACTTAAATCCATATTCATAAAACAAAAAAGGGGCGGCTTCAGCCATTAATTTCACAAATGCACATACATAAGTATGAATATACATTTTATCAATCGTATTATAATTATTCTGCTTTTTATTAAATTGTCAAAATCAACCCAAAATAGGTATATTTTTCTTACATTTATGAGAATATACAAGCTGTTAAATTTCTTTCGGCCTCACTCAGCTCTGTTAACTTGCCACTCTCGCTATTTCCCCTGTTAGCCCTGGCGTGGTGGCATTCTGCAAGACATTCACTTGGATTTTGACAATTCACACTGATATTCGCGTGAAAATCTTCTCTGTCAAATATAAGTTCTCTGCTACGACGTCACACAGCTGTCAAGTCGAAACAAAAAAGATAACGGACCAAAGTGTCGCCATCTTCTAATTTATCATTCTTGAGCTACACCATTGTTCAGTACAGCATTCTGTTCAGCCCAGAGAACGTACATTACAGAGAAGCTTCAACACCGAAAGACGGTGTGAATTGTCAAAAACCATCAAAATTGCAATAGGCAAGTTCACCACTTTTGCAATGGCGGCGAAAAAATGAGAGCGATATATTAACAGAGCTGAGCAAGGCCGACATTTTTAACAGATCATGGATTTTCTCGATTATGTTGTGATTTCTGATTGAAATTAACAAAAATAATGATAAATTACAAAATATGTATGAAATTGTGTATTATTTAAATATGTTTGCCCTAAGAGTCGATTTCTATTACATATATGTATTTATGCATATGTGCATATTGAAAACCATACAAATATACTTTGTTTGTTAGAAGTTATGTACATGTTCACAAGCTCTTTTGGCCGACGGCATTTTACATGCACATTTTCAATAAAGTAAAACGATTTTCCTTAAATGATGAATTTTAAACTTTATTCATGTTCATAAAATATGTAGGTTGACAATTACATACATACATACATGTTTAATGTGTGTACTAGATATGTCTGCTTAAGATTTGCTATAATTGCTGTGCACAAAGGCAAATGTTGATTTGCCGACGGCATTTTACATTCTCAGATATTGGTAATTTTTTAGTTTTTTATATAAGTTATGACTTTAATTCGGTATATATTTACGATAAATTACTGCCAATCATTTCCTATACATGAATGTACATACATACATACATATGTATGTATATACTAGGCATAAGTTTAGTTAATACCTACATATGTATGTAAGTACATATAAGTATACGTAAATAGTACCCATGTTATATGTACATATATACTAAGTAACAATAATTATAAGATAAGATATTAATTAAACCTCAGCGTAATGCAAATCAATATTTTGCACATTATTCAAATGTTTTCATATTATAATACATTATCTAACTGACCTACATCACAATGCCAATATACATATGTATGCACATACAAATTCAAGGACAAATGACGTCCGCATACATACAATTATACGTACAAATTCAAACATATCTACATGTGCACACTTCTGTCCTCACTTCCCTCACAATGGCAAACTCAACAGTTACGCCGGCGCCATTAATCCTAAACGATTTCATTCATAAACTGCGCGTGCGTAAAACTCATTTCATTCATAAATTGCAGCACAACTTAAAATCTGCCAGCGAAGAACATTTTTCGCGATCTTGCAAAAATGTATAAATTTGAAGATTTTTGTCTTCAGCATTGCAAGTACAGGGGCGTTCGCTATTTATGGCCCAGTCCGGCAAATTTGTAGTTAACAAATAATTAAAAATACGTATATTAGGCATTGTTCACCTAATACGAGATTAATTTACCAAATTTATATATAATTTATCAATATTTAACAATTACGAACCATTATTTTGTAAAAAACGATTGAAAATATATAAATGCATTCAGTATTATTTCGCAAAATCGGCCTTCCCAAGACAATTACTCAGCACATCTTCATCACCTCAATACGCGCTGTGTACATTTGTATGAGCTTATATATATATGTAAATATGTAGCCGAATTTTGTCGCATTTGAACAACAGTGCTGGT
Organism: Philophylla caesio; assembly: GCA_963971545.1. NCBI lineage: Eukaryota > Metazoa > Arthropoda > Insecta > Diptera > Tephritidae > Philophylla > Philophylla caesio. Next base: position 94,760,619 of record OZ020609.1, read on the forward strand.
CATCATTGAATTTGCTAACCATTTACTGCAATTTGCAGTCGGAGTAGGAAGTCTACTGCTTTGAGAAAAGTAGCAACAGAAATTGATAATACATTTTTTGCTTTTAGATAACTTTAAATATTTATTACCTAATATCTTAACTTTATATTAATTATGCCCCTATATATTATTGACTTTCTCCTAGTTACATGTCTCTGAGTGTGAAATAGTACCTTTTCGTACTACTGCTATTTTTCCGTGTACTTACTGCGAAACGAAAACTATTTGCACCCAACTCTAATTTATGGTGGTGGTTTTTTGCTTTCGTCACGCAGCAGAATTGTTGGAAGTCCGAGCAGAGGCCAACATTTAAGCGCTGATTATGCATACTTCGCACAACTTTCGCATAACGTTTGAGAGCTTCGCACAGCCGTACGAACTTAACGCTGATTATGCTTCGCACAACCAAACTTAACAGCCTTGCCAACCGCCAAACAACAATTAATGGCTATTAACGTAGTAGAGTCATTCACGGTATGAGCACAAAAACAGCTGATCTTTGTGAAGTATATGCAAATGCATTTTGATATAAAATTTCAGAGCAGACTTATTTATTTTTACAAGAAAATAAGTAAATAAAACATTTCCCCACATCCAATAGAAGATGTATTTTTAAATCGTAATAAGAAAGTCGTGATTTTAAAATCTTCCTCTACATTCCTTTCCATTTTCAAAAATGTTCGTTACTTTTAACAAATATACTAGTGCTCGACCTTATAATATTAGTAAAGGTATGTATTTCAGCAATATTTATTTCGTTTTTTGAAGAAAATAAAACTGACAACATTAGAATTCACATGTAAACATTAAAAAAGTTGTGAATACCCTCAAAAGCTTTTACATACAACTCTGTAAAGGCATTACTATTGGTACCACTGCAGTTGAAATGTCACTTAAGAAAAACGCTAGGAAATCAAAATTCAACAGACTTCTAATTTGTATTAAGTTGAGCTAATTTTTGGGTAATCGGATACAGGTGAAATGCATTGAACACATTTTATTTGACATTTCAAAAGTTATGCGAAAGTTGTGCGAAGTATGCATAATCAGCGCTTTAGAGTTCGAGGGTATTTGCGGGCACGTGAACAAGTGTACTTTTGTTCATATTTATATTTGTGTGTATGTATATAAAAACATACTTATGTACGTGTGCTACCGAATTTGTGATTTTGGTGGTGTTTGCATGCTATTTGCTAGATTTCGATATCATACCATATGAATTCACATTTTATAGTATAAGAGATAGATTTTTTTTTTTATTTTTTATTTTAAATCTTTATTAATAAATAAACAATTAAATAACTAATCACAATTTCATAAAACTATTTATTTGAAATAAATGGAAAAGATCATGAGATAAGCAAAAATATACTAAAATTAAATAAAAAATATGCTGAAATAGAAAAGAAAAAACAAAATCATATGGTTATTAGAAAATTTTTGAGACAACTGTATTATGGAAATGGCTTTGCTGGAAAAAGAGTTGCGAAAGTGTTATTCATACGAATAAAACGACACTTTCTCACACTACTTAATAAATTAGTGTTTTCAGAAGATTCTCGGTAAAGTTGAAATTCCATATTTGAAAACTTTATTGATAAAAAAAACATATTATAGGTATACATAAGGAGTTAGCCAAATTGCAAATTACAACTATGTATAACAACTTTTGTCAGAAAACTCCAATTAATTATTAATTGGGAATTGCACCAATTTTTAAAAATTTCCCACCTACTGCATCTTCCTCGAAGTGCTTAATGCAGATAAAAGCACTGACCTGTGCGAGGTCCTGTATGGGTGGAATCTCCAAATTCTCCTTCCACTTGTTGTACATGGCTGGATCCTTCGGAAAAGCGAAAAATCTATAGTGTTTATCGCGTCTTTCACATTCGCGAACTTGAAATTTTTTTATTTTAGGCATTTTTATGCAAAATCTTAGATTTTTAAGTTAAAACGTATTAAATTTATATCATCGAACGATCGCAAGCGTCAAAAATTATCAAAGTAGTTAAAGTCCGTTGCCTTTTTTCTTTAGACATTGCGACAAAACAGTTATTTTAATTCTAACTACATTTAAATTGGTAAATAGAAAATCAAAATAAAATAAATTAAAATAAAATACACCTGCAACAAACCGTACTGTAAAATATATACATAAATTCTCTCAATTACAACTCTCGCTTCAAAACTGTTAACTTTTGATGACTTCTGCAAATTGGTGAATTTGCTTACTACCGGTGGTGTACTTGCCTATTAGAATCAAGCTCAATTCACAGTAGAGGAACGAATCACGGAATAGACCGGAATGAAGCTTCTCTGTAATGTACGTTCTCTGGTTTAAATGCAGGAGTTATACTTTTTACACTCTTCATAACAGAAAGACATTCATAACAGTAATATTAGATCATAGGATTGCAAATGAGAATTTAATGCACCGTTTAATTCTCGCAGCAGTGAGCAAGTTTTGTTGACTTCTGAAAGCAAGCGACATGTCGCACATGAAGATCGCTAAAAGTAAAAAGTATGCTTCGTCTCGCAAATCGCATTTTTCATTGTGGCAAGCGTGCGACAATTGGAAGCAGGTGAAGACCGCCGGTAATGACATTTCCGATAACCGAAAAACAATAGACTTATCGCTTATCAGCTGATAACTTTATTGCATCACTAATTGTGCCAAAGTATTGAATTGATTTTTACGTTTTATCTGGCGACAAATTTTACACTTTTGTGCTTTCGAATAAAGTTTTAACTAGCTTGAGTTTGATTTGAGGAATACGACGACTTCTCCTTTGACTTTCGGATGAGGTATACAAGAACCCACATTGGGTGGATAACGCATCACGCAGATCCAGTCATCCAGAATCTTAAAATTGCTGATCGTATTGTTGTAAAGATTTTATTTTTGCCTTGCGACTTATATGACGTTATAAAGTCTGCCTAAGTCTTATGTCTTATATAGAGAACCAATACAGAACGTAATAAAGAAAAAGAAATACACAAAACGAAAGCAATAAAGTATGTTACAATTGATGTGTAACAAAATGAATACAACATAAAAATTTTGAGAAGGAGAACCTGGCATTGGGAAACTGGCCAACCAAATCAAAACCCAAAAAAAAAAGTCTGCCTAATGCTTCCCCTCAAACAATTAGTAAAATTTTAACTAGTTTTAAGCATCTTGAATGATAAATTTCTAAAAGTTGCCAATTGAGGTATTATTCAAGGCATTCTAGTTGATACGTTGTCAGCATTGTCGACAGACCTAATTTAACTATTTTAATATCGAGATATATGGAACAACCGCCCGTGTCAATGGCGGAGGATGGGAGAGAATCTTGCTCAGAAAAGACAATGTTGGCCACTGCTGATCTAAGTGCAAATATTAAAAAAGAAGTTGAATTAATAATAGACGAATGTGAGGATGAGGAATATTACGATACGGAGTCTGAAAGCAATTATAATTTTGACTATGAACCGGAAGTGAAACATTTAGCCGAGACTGATTTGAATATAAAGACAAAGTCAAAAATACGTTGTAGAAACTATATTTATGGTAAATACGTTATTCGACAATGTCCAATTTGCGGTTTCGAGTTCAGTTCTGCTCATTGCTGGACTAAACATATTACTTTTAAGCATCACCTAAAAAAACCAGAAGATTTGGAATATAAATACAACGAAGCCGGAGCAAAATGCAAAAGTTGTGATTATCATACGCCAACGCCGAGATACAACAGATTACTGGAACACCAATTTACTCATATGCCCTTCAATAACTATTTAAAATGTAAATTATGCGATTGGAGAACTACAACACATTCAAGTATGAATTTACATTTACGTCAACAACATTCAGAAAAACTGGAAGTAACAACAAAACGTTTCGATGTAACAATTTGCCCATATTGTAAGCAAGAGTTTGCGTCGCAATGGTATTTGCGTAAGCACATGATCTATGAACATGAAAGAAATACCGAAGACAGAACTTGCTTTGTTTGCTTGGACTGTGGCGAAGAATTTTTAACGAATGTCAGTTTACGAGAACATGTATTTGTTAAATATGCAGACAAGTCTGCGGATGAATTGGGTTTCAGAGAAATGCCAGGCAATGGCGATGATGACGCTAAGATTATTTGTACTCAATGTCCCACAGTTTTCCGGAAAATTAGATCGAATGGTACATTGATAAATATACGAGAACATTACATGTTGCATTTAGGAGAATCCACGGGTAAACACGCATACAAATGTAGATATTGCGATGAAAGTTTCCGACGATTTGATAATATCCGCTTACATATTTGTGAAGAGTTACACACGGTTTTGGAAAGTAGCGTGGGTAACAAACCTGTCAGCAAGACTGCATTTAAAGGTAACAAAGCCGAAAATATGTAATTATCTATTATCACCCCTATGCTGGAATCCGTCGTACGTTTGATTACGCTACGAATCGTAAAATCGGTATGCTCAAATCCGCTTTTTATAATCGTAAATTCGAAATTCGTAGACTGTTTTCGCAATTCGTAATATTGGTATGCCAGAATCCGTCGGAGCTGTCATTTGCGGAATTTTTGTACGAACAGTCACTGGTGTCGGAGCGAAATAAATTTTAGAAAAATAAACGTTTATAAACCCAAAAATAAGCGAATATGCATGTATGTATGTATATACATGTGTACATTTGTATTTATGTACATATGTTATATAAACTATGCAAGAAAAACTAGAATTATTACGTGTGTATATATTTGCGAAGATCACAAACAAATCGTACGCAGTATGTTTCTTGTATGAATGCTTCTTTGTTGAGGCGAAAATTGTCACAAATCTTTAAACCATTAAACATTAATTTATCTGAGCATTGAATTCGACAATATTACACACTTCATAATTTAAGAAATTTGTATTTAGATCAATTCTTAACAATGTACATACATTCGATGCATATTTATGTAATTCTGCCTTTAATTAACGAAAACTTCTTATCAAATGGCTTATAAATGTTGATATTAAACTTCATTCTTTACTTGCAATAATATCGGTACATGTATATTTCTGCCAACATGCGTAATTACGAACTTCGAAATTCCTGTTTTTGGTTGGCAACGCGGTTGATAGTTACGATCGGATTTCAGCATGCCAAATTTCGGACTTTCGGAACGGAGCTACGAATTCATAACTACGAACATTCGGATTACAGCATAGGGGTGTATGTTGTCCAAACATTGAAAGCCGAATCTAGTCAAATTTTCGGAAGTATTTAAAACATTGTTAGAAAAACGACAATTGATTGTTTTCATTTAAAATTCAATAGGAACTATAACCGAAACAATTTAAATAAAATTTTCAAAGCTTATACGAAATTCGAAAAAATTAAACATATTTCTAAAAATTATTAAAATTTCAAATTTTTAATCAGAGTTTTTTTTTTGGAAAATTCTGGGTAATTAGATATATGTACATAATTCAGTTATTATTCGGCTTTCATCGATTTGTTTACAAAAATTGATTGAAAAAATTAATTAATTATTCTTAATATAAGAAGTATGAAAATACATTCAAACATATTTACTTTCCTCTTGTGTATTACAGCTCGGGTGCTTAAACGAAAGCTTAAAAAGGTCAAAAGTGAGTTATCAAAGCTTAATAAAAATTGGTAATTTTTAAATATACATACATATGTATACTATATATATATTTTTTTTTTCCTTAGAAAATGAACGGAGAGAACTCTTCGATCTGAAAAGTGAATACATGAAAAACATACGATATGTTTGCTTAAGATGTGGAATCTCTTTTGGTAAGTCCTTGTATTGCAAGCGACACATGTTCCAAACGCATGGTATGAACAAACCCAAGGGACTTGATTTTAAAAAACTATGCAATCAAGGCGAATCGGATATTTACGAATGTAAGATATGCGAACAATTCACTTGCGATTTCGATTTGAATACAATGTTAGTACACGCACGTATACACACCGTATTTGATCCTTTCCAATGCAAATTTTGTCAAACGTCTTTCGCCTACGAATCGGATATACCCAGACATGAGTGTATAGATGCGGAAACAGTGAAGTCGTTAACTGGTAAAATTGTTACATTTATATTTAAAGTAAAAAATCGTTTTGAACCCATTTAACCCCCTCCCCACCCTTTAGAAACCAAATACCCAAAGGAAGCTCCCATGCCTTATATGGAAAGTTTTTGCCCGAAATGTATGCAAACATACACAAGGCCCTCCAGTTTAACCAGACATATGAAAAAGGCGCATGGTATGAATGAACCTTACGGACTCGGCTTTGAAATTTTTGAGTCAAAAGAAGCGAACAAAAAAGTGTACCGTTGCACTGAATGCAAGAATTTCACTTTGATTGAGAAGAATTTGAAGGATATGCTAGAGCATGGGCGATTACATTTCCCATTTGACAGTTTCAGATGTACGATATGTAAAGAGCGATTTCGATTAAAGGAACACGCAAGGAACCATCAATGCACCACTGTTGCCCTCAAAGTTGATGAAAAGTTTGAAGAAGAAGTGTTGACACGAACACGTTTGAATAAAATGGGACGATTTTGTCCCAAATGCGGGAAATCATTCAAAAAGGCATATGTATGTAAAAATCATTCAAACAAATTGCATGGAATGGATAAACCTGATGGACTTGGTTTTGAAAGAGTCATATCGAATGATGATGATACGATTGACAAGTCAGAAACATATCGCTGCATTGATTGTTTAAGCTATACGATACCAAAACTCGATTTGAGTCTTATGTTGGAGCATGCCAGAGAGCATTTCCCGTTTGATAGTTTTTGGTGTATGTTATGTAACGAGAGTTTTCGATTAAAAATACAAGCGACAAAACATAAATGCTTAAAGGCATCAAACACGGGAGATGATGATAACGATGAAGAGATAGACAATATTTCACGCATAAGATATCCGAAGACATTTGACAAGCGCATAAGAAAATTCTGTCCCGAGTGCAATATCGAAATGTCAACGTTGAAAACTTGGCGTTGGCATTTGAGTAGGTACCATGCGATGGACACTCTTCCAGGACTACATATGGAACAAACTGAAGGTAATTTAGTAGAATGTTTGATTTGTCGTGTTCAAACGACATACGCACGACGACAGGAGCATAGATTCATACACTTGCCTTTTAAACCATACCAATGTAGATTTTGCTTAGAATATTTTATGGAAATTGAAAAGGCAAAATCTCATTGCAACGAATGCGCTGAAGCGCCATTAGAGCTGCCAGAGATTGAAAATGTAAAGGAAGATGTAACCACTTCGAAAAAGCGTAAAACTCCGAGACGTGTGGAAACTGAAGTCGCGGCGAAAAAAGTTAAAATAAGCGACGAAACAGAATCGGAAAGCAACGAAAGTAATAGTGAAAACGACGACGCCCCAAGCAAAGGCATACGTGTAGTACTCGCCGATGATAGTGACTTTGCAAAGTTCGTAAGAATAAGTTGTCCACTCTGTCCCGATACTGAATTCGAGTCCAACCAAGTGTTATCACATCATTTCTACGAAGTACACAATAGTTTCCGCGAACACTATACAATTCATCAGACCAATGCGGCAAATTGTAAAACATGCAACAAATATTTCAATGTTGTGTATAAAAAGACAATGGTAAAACATTATTTAACTGACATCAGCGCTACATGTTTCTCTTGTAGACTTTGCGATAGAAAAATATTATATTATGAGACAATGCGTTCACATCTCTTGGATGATCATCAAGCCGTAATTGCCGGACAAACGCAGGATCAAAGCAGCTCATCAACCAACACCACAGATCCATTAAAAGTAACGTCCGTTGATATTTCGAAAGTATCGCTTACCACTATGGCTATACCCACCAGTAAAACAGCTGTATTTAATGAGTTTAACGAGTACATCTCGTACGCATGCCCCGAATGCAATATTCCATTCGACTCATCCGAACAATGGCATTTGCATATAAACGGTGAACATGATTTCTTTGAACATCATCAGCTGAATATCGAAGCCACAACGGATGGCTTTAAGCGTTGTAAACAATGTAATGTTAATATAAATGGTGGCATATTAGCAGAACAGCGTCACAAATTAACTCATATGCAATATAAATCATTCATTTGTACACTCTGTCTGCATCGCTCAACTACGTTGGGTGTGCTCACGCAGCACTTTCGTCGTCGTCACTTTGCTAAAGGTAGATTTGAATGCTGTTTGTGTCCATCGGTTTTAACAACTTCATGCGAACTAATTGAACATATGAAAAATGTGCACGATCCAAGTGAATATCCACCAAGATTGTGTACGGTTTGTTTTAGTTTGCTCAGTTCGACGAGTTCACTAGTTACACATATGGAGTTGCATAATCCCAATAGGGAACTTTTCCAATGTGATTTTTGTAATCGCAATTACAAATATAAAAGAGAATTAAATTTACATGTGCAGGCTAAACACCCCGAGCAAGAAGTCAAAAGCGGTTAGAGAAAGTTGTGTATATAAAATAAAAATATGTACATTCACATTTTCTGAATAAATAATTTTTTTTTTTTTTATAAAATCGTTTTCTGGAGCGAAATACCATTATTTTATTTCAATTGTTTTTGCTCATCTTAAGTGTATATAAACAGTTTATTGTATAAGGTTTACTAACGTACAGTGTCAAGCACACTTCACATACATAATAACAGTTATAAACAGAAAAATGACACTAAACTGAAATTCGTTTCAAAATCAATAATTACACACCCCGTCGGATGCAACAACAACAAACAATCAAAATATAAACAGCCATATTTTGAGTAAAAACTCACGGGGAATTTATCTCCCTTTCCCATGTAAAAGCAGAGTTGGCTTGAAAATATTATAAAAACTTTTTTTGCGATACTAACACTAAAATTTGAATACTATAAAAACGCAACAAGCGCACACGTATGGATTTACTATCACAGGAATGAAAAAAAAAACAAACCGAAAAGCCCATCGTCGTTTAGCAAAACGGAAAAAGTTAAAAGAAAACTTGATGATTTCTTCTCGCTAAAGTCATAAAATAGAAATTTCTGTATGAAAAAAAAAAAAAACACTTAAAGCCCGTTTCTCTGGTATGTATTTGTGTAAAGAATTAAAAAAATAAAAAAAATAAAATCATGAAATAGTAGTTTTAAAAAGTATTAGCTTTACCATGTAAAATGCATACCGTGAATGAGGCTTTAATTGGTTGTTCTACATAGAAATATTTCGAACTACATTAATATACATATTTGAGGGCACATTCATTGATTAATTGCTTTTACGCGTTAAAATGTTTACTAAATATAAAACATGATGAGTTTATGATATTTAAAATATAATACACATACTTGCATATAATATATAGTTTCTACTATTTCTGTAAGTAAACAGTGGATTCATATAAGATGTTTAACACTGCAGAGTAAAAAGGAAGTTTATCTAAAAAAAATTGCAAACAGTTTTTAAATTTGTCAAAGTTTTTGGGTTTCCAGCGCAATGTTCCATTTAAAGAAGTCGTACAAATTCTTATATATATTTGAGACCACTTTTTGAGAAAAACTGGGTCGAAAGTTGCGTATTTTTATTTTCTATTTTCAAATTCAATGAAGTGATTTTTTTTTTTTTTTTTGAAATTTAAAGTTTTTTCTGAGTTACATAAAGGTTTTGTATTTTAAGAAAAAATAAATAAAGTTAAATATAAAATTAAGCACACTAATTGAGTTATAAATGAAGTAAATTAGTTTTAATGTTCATATTGTACTAACACATCAAACAATAAATGAATAAATTAGATGTAATGAAATGTATGAATATATTGTTTATTTCTTGGAAATATTACCAAATTAATATTATCGAATTCACTAATTCCTTTTCGATGATGTTCGGCAGTCTGCAAATCCGATGTTAGTGTTTTAGCTAATCGCTGATCGCAAACGAAGCAATTCTTCCTTTAACTGACAATAAAGAGAAGACAATTAGCATTTATGTGCAGCTGTCTGCAGGACTTGGGCCCAACCCGCATTTTTATACCCGAGCGTATTTGTACACAAGGGCATATTAACTTTGTTCGCATAACGAGTTTCGTAATGAAACTCTCTGAGTTTCGTAATGAAACTTGGTACATAGATTGCCTTTGGCCAGGGTGAGTTGCAATTGAAAATGGTCGAGATCAGTCATTAGCCGGAAATATTGAAAAAATGCAAAAACTTCGTTTTTTCGGTATCTATTAGAGCAAATTGCGTGAAATTTACGAAATTTAGAAAAATAGGCGTTGCCATAAGTCCCGTGTTTTTTTTTTTTTTTAATCTTCATAATTATGTGGCACTTGGAGTGTTAATTAAATATCCTTAAAAATGTTGCAATTTATTTTATCTTGCAAGATGTTCGCAATTGAAATTTTGAGATTTGAAAATAGAGTATGCGTTAGTAACAAAATTGTTGTTCAAAAGCTATAAGCCATACTCAAAAATGTCAATTAAATAAAATTTTAGAAAAACTGCTAAATTTGTGTAATATTTAAATTAATAATCTAAAAATATTATTAATTTTTTTTTAAATTTGTTTCAGCACTATTTTTTAATTCTTGAGTTTTTTGGCAAAGAGTAATCGTTGAAACATACAATCAGTTCTAGTAAGATTTATGCTAAGCTTGGGGGAAGTTTAAAGAAAAATTGTCTTTGGAGCGCAAACTAATATTTTCTTTTCACCGAAATAACAAAAAACAACTCTTTGCAAATTGCATGACATCCTCAGCATGATATCTGAACAAAAGAAAAAAGTTTAAAATTTTAAAAATGTTTCAATTAATTTTATAAACAATACAAAATTTAAATTTTGTCAGCATGATTTCTTAACAATAAAATATTAGGGCTAAAACAAATTGATATTTTTTTTAAAATAAATTTTTTAAAAAACAAAAATCAAAAATTTTTCCTAAAATTGTATATGCATGTTCCTTTTTTTGTTAAACTAATAGTTTTACAGATATAAGTATGTACATACATTTTTATAAAAATCATCTCCTCCTCATTAAAACTTCTCATAAGAAATTACCTTGCAAATTAACACAAAATTAACAAGCTTGTTTAGCACTACAAAGTTTAACAAAATTCTGCGATCGTGCATTTCCTATTCACAAAATTGGTGAACATATTTTTCTCGATACCGCTGTTGAAATCGGACCATAACCACGCCTACCTTCCATTTAACGGAAGTTTTGAAATTACAAATCTAGGTTCAACAATTTAAGACATTTAATATGCTTAAGTCTTGGTAAACACTTTGTAAAAATATCGGCGACATTCTCCGCCGAAGGAACGTATTTTATATCTATATTATTAGACTCGTATTTTTCTCTCAAATAATGATACTTAATATCAATATGTTTACTTCTTTTCTTTGTGACTGGATTTCGAACAAGAAAATCTGCTCCCTGGTTATCACAGTAGATGTTTGTAGGATTACTACAATATTCTGCTAACTTTAATTCTTGCAATAGCTGTCGACAGAAAATAATCTCCTTAGCGCCCTCGCACATTGCTATATGTATATTCGGCTTCAGTTGAATTCAGCGATACGCTACTTTGTTTTTTTGATTCCCAAGCAATAGGTGCACCAGCAACAAAAATAACATATCCACTGTACGACCAATATCGTTGGCACCCCAGTCAGCATCAGTGAAGCAAATAAGTGATTTATCCATCTTGTAGTACGTGAAACTTGCATTATCTGTTTGTTTTAAATAACGCAGAATATGCTTTGCTGCTATAAAATGTTCCTTATGTGGATGGTTATTAAACTGTGACAATTTTGACAGTGTGTGAACGATATCTGGACGTGAAATGACGGCCAAATACATTAAACTGCCAATCAAGGATTGAAAAATCTTTACATCAAAAATTTCGTTGCAATTATCCTTAATGCATTTAGATAATACAGTACCACTCGGATATGGAGTTGAACAGGGCTTACATTCAGCCATATTCCATGATTCTAATAGTTCAGCTATATATCTTTTCTGATGAACAGTGATAGCGCCTCTTGGTTCATGTCTTTCTATTTCCATCCCAAGATAAAATGAAATCGGGCCTCGGTCAATCAAGTCAACAAAATTGTTTAACTCATTAATGGTTTCATTCATAGTAGACTGGATCCGAACAAGCTAACATTATATCATCAACATATATAACTATAATAACAATTTTAACATTTCTTTCCATAATATAAACGCAATTATCCGACGAACATTTTTTAAATCCAATATTACATAATATTTCATTAAACTTCTTATTCCACTCTCTTCCAGCCTGCTTAAGACCATATAGTGACTTCTTTATTTTTCTCGACAAACATTTCAGGTTGATACATACATATATATTTCTTCAGTGATTGTACCATTTAAATAAGCCGCAACAATATCTATGTGATTTATTAACAACTTGTGCTGTACTGCAATCGCTAAAATTAATCTTATTGTAGAATGTCTGGCCACAGGAGCATACGTTTCATGGTAGTCGATGTTATATTTTTGAAAACAACCTTGTGCAACCAATCGAGCTTTGTATTTTTCGACGCTACCATCACTTCTCCGCTTCGTCGTAAATACCCATTTACAACCAATAATATTTTTATATACGGGACGATCAACTAATTCCCAAGTTTGATTTTTAATCAATGCCTCGTATTCAGCTTTCATAGCGTCCTTCCATTGACTTTTATTTTCACTTTCTAAAGCTGACTTTACTGATATCGGATCATAAGTAATAGCATTTAAAACTTCTGTATCATTTTTATTTTCAATAACAAATACTTTTCTGGGTCTACCAACCGCTCCAGACCTATTTATTTTTGGTCTACCTCTTTTTCGTTTACCAACAATGCTCTCAACCTCCGCTTCTTCTGGTGAACTCAAATTGATTTCATTACCAACGCATTCATCATTCTCACCATCAACTCTACATGTAGGCCTCATTTCGTCTGCGCTTGAACATACATTGCTACAAACTGTTTTAGTTGCAACAATACTATCTTCATTCTGCTCTACATGTGCTTGGTCATTTTGTAAAATAACTTCTGGTAAAATAATACTTTCAGCACCATTTCTCGAAATTAAGGTACGATGGGACATTGCAATAGACTCACCTTCCGAACATGAGTTTTCGAAAAAATGTACATCACGAGTGATGACTATACTTCTTCTTTGGCTATCATATAACCTATAAGCTTTGCTTTGGTTCGAATAACCGACAAATATTAACTTTCGACCTTTCGGCATAAACTTCGACTGATTATGTTGCTTTTGTAGTGCTACTGCTTTACAGCCAAACGATCTAAAATGTGCAACAGATGGTTTTCTACCAAACCAGCACTCATAAGCTGTTTTACCTTCCAAAACTTTTGTTGAAGCGCGATTTCGCAAATAAGTTGCCGTATTTACTGCCTCCGACCATAAGCTTTTACAAACTTTCGATTCTTCTAGCATACAACGACTCATTTCGACTAAAGTTCTATTCGCTCGCTCTGCATTCCCGTTCTGCTGTGGCGTATAAGCAACTGTTGTTTGATGAAGTATTCCATTTTGTTTTAAAAATATATCAAACTCACGGCTTAAATATTCGCGACCATTGTCGTCGCTACGCAAAACTTTAATAAATGATCCTGTTTCTTTTTCAGCTTTGGCTTTGTACTCTTTAAATACCTTCAAAACTTCAGATTTTTGCTTAAAAAAATACGTAGACATATACCTTGTGTAATCATCTATGAACGTTACGAAATATAACGATCCACCCTGTGAAGAATTTCGCATTGGTCCACAAATATCTGTGTGTATTATCTCCAATTTACCTTTGCTAAGTACACTACGATATGAAGGAAAAGACTTACTTGTTATTTTACATAACGAACAGGTTATACAAGCAAAATCATTAGGCATTTTAACGTTCAAACCACGAACCATGTCCTTATTAGATAATGTACATAAGTCACGTGCATTTAAGTGACCATAACGCCGATGCCACAAATCGCAATCTGTTGTCTTTTCGCAACTTAACAACGCATATTCTTTTGCCATTAGTTTAACTAAAAATATACCACAGCTCTTTTCTGCTTCGAAAATTAATGCGCCACATCTAGTGTAAGCAAATACATTATTTTTAGTGAATTTAACCGAGTGTCCATTGCTTTTAATTTTGCCAACCGACAAAAAATTTGTCTTCAACCCGGGCACAAAGAATACTTCTGACAGTGTAATATCAGTATTGACTGATTTCAGTTTTATATTACCTATACCTTTTGCCGAAATGCTCTCCCCCGACGCCAATATGACCTTCTTCGATTGCTCTGTAAATGATGTGAACATTGCTCTGTTGTTACAGATATGTGATGATGCTCCACTATCTAAAATCCATAGGTTGCTGCTATCTACTAAGTCATCATCCAGGGATCCAAATACGACTTCGGAGTTCGTTGCTGTTTTGCATTGCGCCCTCACATGTCCTCTCTTCCCACAGGCATAACACTTTATGTTATTTTTAGACTGTTTGCTCCATGGCTTAACCTTTGATTGATGTTTACCCTTCATATGATTAACTGCATATACAACTTGATCGCCTTCACGGACCTTCCCATTGCGTCGTTCTTCTTCATCAAAAATTTTAAGCTTCAGACTATCAATCTTGGGCAAGTCATCACGACTTTCGATGGCCACGACGAAGTTTTCCATGTCGTATGTCGTCAGGTATAGATACATCAATCTCCTTCAGACTTTCCGCTATGGCACAAAAACGATTGACTTGACTACTGTAACTTGTATCGCGTTGAAATTGAAAACGTACAAGCTTCTTAAACAAGTTCACCTTTTTAGCTTCTAAGGTCCTTTAGCTCTATAGGTGTCCGACAATTTCAACCAAGCAATTTTCGCCGTAAGACAGTATTTCAAATTCAATAACACTGATGGACTAACGCAAAGAGTAATTGAAGCAAGTGCCTTTCTATCATCTGCTAACCAAGATGCTTTTTGCTCCGGAATTGCTGTGCTGCTACATGGTGTTTCAATAACGTGCCAGTAATCCAAAGTCACCAACAAACTTTTCATTTGGACCGACCAAACTGAATAGTTTTCGCCATTTAATTTTTCTATCTGCGATAATAGGCTTGCCATTTCTATCGACCAACGATAAAGACTTTGATTTGCAAATATAAATTCTTATGACCACGTGTATTTTATAATAAAGCCAACTCTGGGCCCATAACCAATGTTAGAACAAATCCAAGGAAAGTAATACACGACCGTCTTTATATGAGTTTTATTAAGCGAATGAAAAAATATGAAAATTTTTAACTGACAAAGAATCTACAGTTACATTTTCAAATAAGAGTAAGTGATGAATAAATTGCATAATCATGTAAGTGAGTTGTTTACACAGTAGTATTTAAAATACATTTACAATACTTTAACTATAAATATGTGTATATGTATATTGTATATCCTTAATATCCTTTTCACAATAAAAACTTCATTCTCGCCAAATCCAGACCAGTGCAATCATATTGTACAAACAAATACATATGTACATACACACATCCATATGTACATACGATTACCACATAGATTGGATTCTTTTGCTTGTTGGAGAAGCCACACATGCCAGACTGTTTTTTCGCTAGCGCTTCGGAAGCACGACAACAAACATTCTTACTGGGCTGACATGAATAGTAGAGCGACGGACAGCACCACTGTGTTCTGGCTGAAAATGTAATAGAAAGTTGTTAGACAAAAACCAAAGCCAAAGCGAAGATTAGAATCACAATCATGTGTAGGTAGGTATGTGTGTACGTACGTACATAGATAGGGAATTCCACATGGCATACATACATATGTACATATGTATGTATACATATTTAAAAACGTATACAGATATCCGTATGTTAAGCAAACACAACATTGATTGAGCTAAATGCCATTTGGTAATTTGGTAATTTGCTTGCAAAACGCTGCTTATGTCATGAAATTTAAAAAGAAAAAGAAAAAATGGCATGACATATGGGTTCTACATATTTATTTACTCACATTTTTTCAAATACTTACGTGCAATACGTAATCCTAATGAGCTGTTAAAACCTTCGACCAATATATACATATATATTTTGCTTATTGTTGAGTTGCAAAACAATAGCGCTCAAGTTATTTAAATAAAATCCAAAGCTAGTCCGGTGCAAGAAAGAAAATCACATGCGAGCGAATTTCGGATTTCTTAGCTGATGATTAAACTAAATCTAAACGTATGGCTAGTAGGCGCCCAGAAGCTGTGAGCAAGCTAATCGGTGGTTTGTCTTACCGACCGCAGCGTTAACTATACAACAATGTACATACAAACATACAAGTACTGGCTATAAAGTTTAGTTCATAGATTAGGGTTGCTAAGAATATTTTCTAATTCTTCAATTTTTTTTAGAAATTTAAAAAGTGATATATAAAAAATATAAATAAGTTTAAAGTACTAGCTTAATTATTTATTTAGTAAAATCTTTAATTGAACCAAATGCCGTGCATAGGCAAGAATGGAAGAAAATATACAGAGTAATAGAAAATAAAACTGGTGGCGCGGAACAATTCGCCCATACAATGCCAAAAATTTAATAACATCAAAAAATGTATAGTACTATATACAAAATTTAATTTTTAAAATTACTTTGCAGAGCGTAGGGTTTTCTTTTTTGACACTATATGTATTAATAAAATTGCTTGTTTTTTGCGGTTTGAATATAAAGTTAATATACATATGTATATACTTAATAAATTTTTGGTAGCAAACTCGTTTTGTGTTTTTTCCCCTCAAACTTGTAGGAAGTATATCAGATATGTTCTGAAAATCACAAAATTGATTTAATGAAAAATTTGTATAACCGAGTATAGATTTAAAATGTCACCTCTTCATAGGTGTGCAAATATGTACATACATATGTATGTATGTATAAATAGTAAGACTGATATATAAATAATTAAAAATATTTAGCAAATTGAAATTTTCATATCTAGCCATTTAAACATTTTTTCAGGTTAATAAGTTGCAATATTGTATTAAATTAAAAATTTAATTTAGCGCAACTTTACAAGGAAGCCAAGATAAACTTTATTTTAACTTTTTCAAATAAAAGTGTCGCAATCGTCTTTTAGTCAGATCCTGGAAGAAAATGTCAAAATTAACGAGTTCAAATTATTCTCGCAGTGGGAAGACATACCGCTTTTGGCCAGTTTTGCATAACACAATTTTATTTCTGCACACATTTTAGTATAAATTGTTTACCCCTTTCCATTTGGACCCATATTTCAAAGACGTATTAAAATTGAAAATCGGTAAAAAAGGGCGAAAAAAACAGTTTTTAAGCGATAAAAAAATATTTTTAGGATCTAGAAAATTTTTAGAACCCGTTTTGTTTTCATAAACGTATAACAATTGATATGTATGTATATACGTTCTCTGGCTTCTCTGTAATATATGTTGTTTGGTTTCTCCTGGCTGCTAAACTGTTGGTAGATAACTTGGCTAATTGATGTTTATCAAAATAATGAGAAGCAAACGTGAAACTGTAGATTTATATTTGTAAGCATCGGTGGTTCAGTGGTAGAATGCTCGCCTGCCACGCGGGCGGCCCGGGTTCGATTCCCGGCCGATGCAATTCCAAATTTTTTGGCGTTTACATTTATTTTTTATTTCGCTTGAAATAAATTTAATAAATTTTTAAGAAATCTTCCATTTCAATAATGAAAAAATAGCATTTCGAGTGTCTTCAAGTCGTAAAATTTATAAGCAAGCTTATATGTACATATGCATATACAAACATATGTATGTCTGAACGCAACAACAATGTGTCCATATACCAGCCCCATAATTTCATGACGCTACATTTCAATGCGTGTATGCGTGATTGTGTGTGCGCGCATTCCTTTGCGTGCCATGGCATTCATTCGCCGATACGTTGGCTTGGAATACCAAACATTTTACTTTCGCTGTGTTGTGCTCGTGCGACTGGGCTGACTGCTATTGCCCATGTTAGCCTGGTATAAATGGCATATCATGCAACAATTCTTCGAAAATTTCAGATTCCCCAAATTCCATCATGCGATTTTTTCTCTCCGCACGGATTGTGTGGTAAATTTTCTCTGTTTGTAATCAATTGGAATTCGTCGAACTGTCAGTCGTTGGCTAATGTGAATGGAGTAAATTTTATGAGCAGCGTGGACGAGGGCTGGACTTTTGTTTTTTAATTTTGATGAAAAAATTACATACATACATACATACTTATGTAGATACATAATACATATGTACATACTATGTACATGCATATCTTTTTTGAATGAAATATTTCATTGAAAGCTTTGCATTTACTTATGTATGCCTAAAAAAATTTACATATGTACATACATACATAAATTTACTTAATTCCCGACCAATTCATAAAACCATTTTTGCATGAATTTTCGGACTTAAAAATTTGTAGATCACTTACATACATACATATGTAAGTATGTACATATTTATTTATTTAACAATTTCACATTTTGAAATAGCTATTTAAGAATATGTCAACAAGAGGATTTTTCAAAATTCAAATTATATTCGGAGATATACATACATACATAAGTATGTATGTACATACATATGTAGGTATTATGATTTAGACTGCGAAAAACTTTACGTGAAACTTTAAACGCGTTTTTCTCGAAACTTTCTTTTTCAAATCGATACCCACGATTTCTGAGGTTTTACTGTACCAATTTACCTGAGATTTTTAGAGAGTCTTCTTTATAAACTTTTCTTCGTCTGGAACTATCCCCATCACTAAATTTAAATTGTAACTATTTTTAAAAAATTCGAAAAGGTGAAAAAAGTGGTAAAAAAATGGATTTTTTGTCAGGCAGTCGCCATTTCGTGAAAAATTTGTTTTCCAACTTTTCCGCAGTTCCAGACATTGCGACATTATTCTAGATGAATAATCTTTATTGCTTTTTTTTCTTCAGATTGCTAGGAGGGTTGAAATCGTGGGTACGGTCACGTGCCAATTTTTTTAGAACTCCCGACTTCATCAACTGCTAATTCATTGGAATTTTCAAATTTTATTTTTTGATATTTTTCTGTATTCTTGTTATATTAATAAATAACTAATAAAAAAATTTATAGCAAAAATAGTGACTGCCTTTTTTTTTGCGACACTTCACAAATTACCTCAAATTCATACCTCCACACCATAATACCCCCTTAAACAATTTTTTCTGATACTTTGCCAATATTTTGAAATAATTAATTTTAACAGCGCCCATTAGTAATTAACAAGCATTGACTTACAAACAAACCCTTTCCATGTAATCGTTTAACATGCTTTAAATACTTCAAGTTGTAAATCGCAATTTTTGCTAATTTGTTTTCTTGTGTTTTCGTTCATTTATTTAAACAAATAGTTATAAAAAAAGGCATTAATGTAAAAAACAAATGTAGCATCTTTTTCTAAGTTAAAGCGGTTTTGGGACACGTTTTGCGATTGGCTTAATCTGTACTTTAACCTTCTTGCGGAGTTTTTAAGTGATTCGTCATTGGAATAATTTTGAGTGGTGAATGAATCTAAATAATTTCTGTGTTGAAAAGCAGTAATTCATAATATCAGCAAGTAATATCGGTTGAGTGCGTACGTACATACATACATATGTATGTACTTATGTGAAATCGTAATCTTCCAAACTTTTTTATTGAAAAAGTATTTTAGTTTCCTCATCGAAAGAACATTGTAATCCAAATATTTAAAATAAGGGAGTTCACAAGTCGTGTTTATCGTAATACAACAGTTGTAAACTCGTTGGTTTTTGTTTCACATGTTAAATTTTCGTATTTCAATACAACTCTGTTTATCATCATTTGAGGTTTATTTTTGTTTGAAAATATGTAAAACTAAGTTAAATGAAAATGTGCGTATACATATTTTCTCATGTTTATTACCATATAAGCAATTTATTACTGATTAATTGCTAGATTACCACATACAACAGTAAACGAAATAGCACAGTGTGTTATTTCAATAGCGCACTAAAGAAATATGACAAATAACACGGCTTGTGAACTCCCTAAATGTGTTTTCTTGAATTCAGTTTTTTCGACTTAAGTGGTTGATTTTTTGACCACAAATTTTTTAAAAATGAATGAAAATTTATTTTTATTTTTCCGTCATTCAATTATTATTCCGTTTTCTGATCCGACTATGTTATTTAATTGACCAATGAAATTCTTATAGGACACTGTAGACTGATTTATCACTTGAGTGAATGTACTAGATATATATTTACAAGAACGTTGCCGATTATAGGCAGAAAGTAGAAGAAACTGCAAAACACGTCCCGGAATGCCTGTGCGAATATTTGACAACGGACCGCGTCACTAGCTTCCAGAGATTTAGGTTTAATACTACAAGTTATCTCCCGTAATAATAATTATAACAATAATAATGTTATTTATATGCCCTAAAATCCCAGCAATTTTTTCCTGTTTGGCAACCACTTTGATTTGTAATGAATTAAAGAGTGTACTCCGTTTGTGGTACAACATAAAGATACACATCACAAATGGTATTACTATAATAGCTTGGAAGCGGCTATCGCTTACTTTACCGATTACATGTAATGCAATACTAGTTTTAACGTTGCATATAATCAATACATTCTCAATTTGTTCGCTTACAATTAATTATTATTCAAATAAAATATAAAAATGTATTTAATAATTAAACATTTTTGGAGGAAAAATAAATTTTAATTTATATTTAAATAATTTTTAACAACCAAAATATTGCATTCAAATAATTCAAATGTTCTTATATGGTCCAACTCTGGTACCTTTGTACTAGTGATATCAATTTGGACATTTTATTGATCACGGGATTTTCGAGATCTGAAAACAAAATCGCGGTGCAATCGAATTTCACGAAGTTTTGATTGGTAATTTTTAATTTGTCAAAAAATGTAACATGTCTGTAAATGGTTGTATTATAGAAGTATACAAAATAATATTAATACGAGTATAGCAAAGAAGAACGATTTCTTGTAATTCATGTTGGTCTTTTCAAGAATAAAAAAGAAATTAACGTAAAATTTGGCACAAAAAACAAAAACAATTTATACTCCAAGTACAAATATACATACATATGTATTTGGTACAGAAGCAAATGCACTTACATAAAGTAAAATTATTTTTAATCACTGTTTGAGACCAATATTAAATATAAAAATACCATTCAGTAAAAAAAGTAAAAATTAAATACACCACCCAAACCTTTAAGTGTGTTGTCCTCAAACCTGGACCTACATTTTTGGCATATAAAACGTGCAGTGGAGAATCTCTCTGTAGAACATAACCTTTATCGCCTCATTATAAAAACTTTCAATTACCGAGCCTACTGATATATTTTATGCCTTTCGATTATTGGACAATTGCGATCTGCTCGTTAAAACTTGATGCAATTTATCTTTGAGACTTTCTGTCTTGAGGTGGATAAGCACCTGGTCGTTAGTTCTATTAACATTGCATTCATAGTAAGGCTAACTTTTTACTCGAGGAGGATATTCTACAGCTCATTTAAAATGGCAAGAGCAAAACAAAGCTTTAAGGGAGTTAACAAGCTGCGTTATTTGTCGTATTTCTATAATCCGCTTTTATAATAATAGTGAAACGTATGGATACACTGTGCAATTTCGTTTATTATTGTACGTGATATTCAGGCCATTTTACCCTTGAAAAGAAAATTTGTATGAATGATACAAAATTTAAAAAACAAATGGCTATTAAATTCTCCGCTTTCCTACAATACCGGGATTTGATAGACTTATCCTGGGATATTCGGGAGTTAAAAAAGAATGGGATCCCGGAATTGACATGCATACATACATATGTATATGTATTAGGGTGGGTTAAATTTTATAAATCATTTTAAGCAACTTTTCCAATGGAAGTATGGTTTTATTTTGAATTCCGAGCCCCCCAATTTTTAAAAATAGGTTTTTTTTCCTTTTCTTAGATCTTCCTCTATCTACTCGCTAAATGAACAAAGCCTATTTTTCTCATTTGAAATTTATTATCCTTTACAATTCCAACCTTAAAGATAAAAACTTATATAAAATATAAATGAAAAAAATTCAATTGAATATTGTAAGAAGCGAGAAGGACTTATTCTTGAAAGTCTTTCTTGCTGTCAAGTTTATGAAATTTTTTACGGCTTTCTAATGTCACTGCCATCACTTCTTCTCGTTTCAGTTCTAAAACTCGTTAGGACACGCTAGCTAGCAATTGAACATGTCTTTCCGTTGCTTGTATGTGTAACGGAATTTTTGGATCAGGTAGCGGTCGATGTTCTGTTCATTTAGCGAGTAGATAGAGGAAGATCTAAATTTCTGTCTTCCAGAGGGTTCCATTTTCTATCTGAAATCTATAGTAGTAGTTGCAACATCATAACGAGAACTCTTGAATCTCTCTTTTTAACTGAACTTTACATCTCAGCAAGTTCCAAGTCATTCCGATAGAAAATAAACATATTTTCCATACAAATTTTTCAATTTTTGGCCAGAAAAAGGCTAAAAATCGAAAATCTTGTATGTGAAGTACCCTTAATTTTTATTGTATTGCACTGTAAGTTTCATTATCTTTTTTTTTTTTGTAAAAAAAAACTTTGTGCAAAATTTTAAGTCATCACGATGAAAAATGAGGGTACTCTCCATACAAATATTCCGATTTTTGTGCCATTTTCGTCCATCTTAAGCCTTTTTTGTTCAAGTTGAGTATCAAAACATAATTTTATCGCCGAGCCAATTTCAAATTCGGTTTTTTCGTACCAAAAAACCCCTTTACACATACATAGCAAAATATTGTAATCCTTTTTTCAATGCTGTGTCGAATCTTGAAAAGGATGAAAAAATACCTATTTTTAAAAATTGGGGGGCTCGGAATTCAAAATAAAACCATACTTCCATTGGAAAAGTTGCTTAAAATGATTTATAAAACACAACTAGGGGGTACCAAACATCGACTTTTTTTGACCCACCCTAATATGTATGTATGTATGTATGTATATTTTCTCGTATATGAAGTACGATCAAATTTTGCTTATAAGATAAAAAGTGATAAACTCCTTAAAAGCAAGCTCAAGTTAACTCTTCCAGGCAAAAGTAAATCGCTGTGTAATTTAAATAGGTATGTACATACATACATACATACATACATTAGTGTACATCTTTATCAATTCAAAATAAACTTAGCCGGAGTTGTGTAGGCTTTAGTACCTTTAACCCTAGTATTGGAACTGGGTGGGAGCGAACGAAGCCAACATTGCTCTGCTATGGGTTAGGTCAACAAATTTAGACGCACTATTGTCCTCGGAAAATCCTAAGTGTAACAGGCTAACAGAACAATTGTAAATATTTGCAAGGGTAAAACTTACTGCAAGTGTACATACATATACATATGTAGGTATGTATGTATGTTTGCATGTGTGCTTATATAATACGTTTCCGTAATCAACTTCATAAAAGTAATATAAAAATAAAATTACAACGCACACGAAAGTGAGATGCTGTCAGTGGCGGAGACGCAAAAAAAAATGCAATTTAAACCGGACTACCAATGCAATACTCAGCAACTGCAGGCAGCAACATTCGTTGCGTTGATCCTCCATGTGAGAAGGTGCATCATCAATTGTACATACATACATATGTATGTATATATGTATGTATATATCTTTATAGTAAATACATACATACGTACTCGTCAAAAGTTGTCTGCTTCCTTTGTGTTGTCGCTGGTTATCAACATGCTATCTTGCGAGTGATGATTGTAAAAAACTGGGAGCAAAGGTATGCAGCAAAGTGTTAAAATAAAATACGGAAGAAAAATGATTTAAGAAATCGAGCTAACTGACTTCTCCTAGTAGCACAAGAGCCAAGCAGAAGTTGAAATTTTTTTGAACCTCTGAAAAACTTTTAAAATTTATCGTAAGTAAAGTTTTTGCTTTTATCACTCCTGTGTTTCATTCTAGAGAGGTTTTTTTTTGAAATTTGCTGCATTTCCTCCTTGCTTATTAAATAGTCAGTGTGAAAAATTTAATATTAAAACAGAAAAGATTCCTTGCAATACTTTTATGAATAGCTTTGTGCTAAAAATTTTAGTAAACATATTTTTCCAACGAAGAGAAATGTTTACTTCCTTTCGTGGAATGTTTTCGCCGCACTCGCACTTGGCGGAATGATCTCAATTCGTTACGAAGACGAATGAAGCATCTATGCAGTTTTCAGATTGCGGATTCCAAATGTTGTTGTTGCAGCAGCACATACCATACAACAACCTCAAATAAATATTTGACAATTACTGCTGAAGTGATGGCTCTTAGCAGGAAAATTGTCTGGGTTGTTCCGGTATCGTAGAACCGACTGTCGTAGATTTCAAATTCGCGTAGTTCGCCTGCATTGTTTACTCTCAACTTTCATTTTGGTAGGCTTCAAGCAAAAGTTCGTTCGCCGCTAAATCTCTAATAAAAATTTTTCTCGAACAGCCTTTTACGAATCGTTAATTGGTTTGTTCGTTATCCTCATAATTTTCATAAACTATTACATATGTATGTTGCAAAAATGGCAAGTAGGGTGAAATTGGGAATAAAGTTAAGTGGTTTGTTCAACATAATTATCATCAATTATCAATTTAAACTTTTTTACGGGACACTAATACCGTACCACTAGCTGTTCGCAAAACTTGTAGGTTGTCGAAAATAGCCAAACAAATTTGCGGCCTTTTATTACGAGAATTGTTGATAACAAGCTCCCACATTAGTATATGTATCATTAAAAAAATGTTCTCGTACATACATACATACATTTATATTGCAGATATTCAAACAACTACAGTACACTCTCCAAAACTCGAATACGCCATAACTCGTACGTTCGGAAACTTGAACACTTGAATAGCGGGTGACCGCTATTAGAAAAAAAAACTTTTCTATGATTAAGATTTTGCTTGTCCTGGTTGAGATTCGAACCTCGAACTCACCGGCATATCGAGTTATAGCACGCACCGCTAACCACTCGACCACAGCGGCCAACATTCTCTATTAACTACTTTAAAACTCGAAAAAAATATGATGGCTCTAAAACTCAAGCACAATTTTTCTAATATTTTCTCTGCAAAAACAGTAGAAACTATTATTAGAGACTTTTTTTTTAAGTTACGGTACTTTGAATGGCGGCTGTTTTCCTACGTTGGCATTCTTCATTAGCAAAATACGAGTAGGTTTTGCGCGGTTAAACTGGAAAGTATTTTTTTAAAATGGGACGAATGTTGAATGTATTGAGTTTAGCAAAAAAGCTGAAATAATTAGCATAGTCAAATATGTTAAAAGCTCTCTCCAAAAAATACAATATTGCTAAAAAAAGAAAAATTTGAGTTTTCAATTGACCTTGAGCCGGCTAACACAATAAATTTAATTAAAAAAAGAAAAACTAAAAAGAAATAAGTTTTAGAATGCGTTAATAATACAATATTGGGCAATGAACCATAGAATTCCAATATTTTGAAATTTGCAAGAAAAATGAAATAATTATTTGCATAAAAACCGTTAAAACCAATAAATAAAATAAAAGTACATAAGATTCGAAAACTAGAACATGTCTGTCGCTAGTTCGAGTTTTCGCGAGTGCCCTGTAGTTCAGAAATACCGTATAGAAATTAAAAACATTGAACCATAACGAGATATACTCGTACAAAACAGTTCATTTAATTTTATTACGCTCATCGCCACGCTCAGCAGTAAATACAACCGCCATAAAAAAAAAGAATAGATTCTCAAAATAAATTTCCATATAACGTACCAATAAAAATTTAAAATAAACAAATATGTTTAGTAAACAAGTCATAGTAAATTGTATATATTTTTTGTTTTGAAAGTAAAATTATTTTTAATCACTGTTTGAGACCAATATTAAATATAAAAATACCATTCAGTAAAAAAAGTAAAAATTAAATACACCACCCAAACCTTTAAGTGTGTTGTCCTCAAACCTGGACCTACATTTTTGGCATATAAAACGTGCAGTGGAGAATCTCTCTGTAGAACATAACCTTTATCGCCTCATTATAAAAACTTTCAATTACCGAGCCTACTGATATATTTTATGCCTTTCGATTATTGGACAATTGCGATCTGCTCGTTAAAACTTGATGCAATTTATCTTTGAGACTTTCTGTCTTGAGGTGGATAAGCACCTGGTCGTTAGTTCTATTAACATTGCATTCATAGTAAGGCTAACTTTTTACTCGAGGAGGATATTCTACAGCTCATTTAAAATGGCAAGAGCAAAACAAAGCTTTAAGGGAGTTAACAAGCTGCGTTATTTGTCGTATTTCTATAATCCGCTTTTATAATAATAGTGAAACGTATGGATACACTGTGCAATTTCGTTTATTATTGTACGTGATATTCAGGCCATTTTACCCTTGAAAAGAAAATTTGTATGAATGATACAAAATTTAAAAAACAAATGGCTATTAAATTCTCCGCTTTCCTACAATACCGGGATTTGATAGACTTATCCTGGGATATTCGGGAGTTAAAAAAGAATGGGATCCCGGAATTGACATGCATACATACATATGTATATGTATTAGGGTGGGTTAAATTTTATAAATCATTTTAAGCAACTTTTCCAATGGAAGTATGGTTTTATTTTGAATTCCGAGCCCCCCAATTTTTAAAAATAGGTTTTTTTTCCTTTTCTTAGATCTTCCTCTATCTACTCGCTAAATGAACAAAGCCTATTTTTCTCATTTGAAATTTATTATCCTTTACAATTCCAACCTTAAAGATAAAAACTTATATAAAATATAAATGAAAAAAATTCAATTGAATATTGTAAGAAGCGAGAAGGACTTATTCTTGAAAGTCTTTCTTGCTGTTAAAAACATTGAACCATAACGAGATATACTCGTACAAAACAGTTCATTTAATTTTATTACGCTCATCGCCACGCTCAGCAGTAAATACAACCGCCATAAAAAAAAAGAATAGATTCTCAAAATAAATTTCCATATAACGTACCAATAAAAATTTAAAATAAACAAATATGTTTAGTAAACAAGTCATAGTAAATTGTATATATTTTTTGTTTTGATTGGTATAATTTAATATATAATACAAGTGCACGTCATCTACTTACAGCTATTAGCCCGAGGGATTACTAACACCCTTATAAATTAAATGGAAATAATTGGAATGCACACGCTAAAACTCTTCAAATAACTATCAATTATGGAGTGAAATATGTTGTATGTGGTTAAGTTTTTTCATTATATATTGTATATGTACATATGTATGTATGTATAAAAATTTGGTCTTGCTTTAATATTCAAACTAAATATGTATGTACATATTAAAAACGATTATTATTTGAGTGCTACTAGGTTTGGAAAGCACCTCAATACATTAAGACATAAATACATATGAACGTACACTAAATTGCTAAACATTTCGATCAAATATTTGAATATTAATTTATGTATATGCAACACCATTAAAGTATGTAAAAAAAAACATGTGTGTATATACAAACTAACATAAAAGCACAATATTTCCGCTTTCGTTGCCGACTAAGAATGAGCGATTCAATGGTAAGACCGCCAGCGAGGTCAACACACCGCGGAATGTTTCAGGGCGCAATTTTGTCACTGTGTGTGTGGCATGAGAGCTAATTATATCCGCATAAACGCCTACCCGATTTCCTGTCGTAGCATAAATCAACTCCGAGTCGATGGTTTGAAGGAAGTGGGCGGGTTCGGCGGGTGGTCTGCAAACAAAGCCAAGTGAAGAAGGAAATATACAAAATTATCAAATAAAGTGATAACAAAAAGCAACTTACTTTAACTGATAGTGCAAAATGCCATCCGTTGCATGCCACACCGCCAAGCTGTGATCCAACGCCGAACTAATCAGCTGCTGATCATTAGGCGCGGCCAGTTGTAGCAAATCGCATTCCATTGGTCGCCAAGAGTTCAAAATGCAACCCGTGCGTGTATCCAACATGACAATACTACCCGAAGACAGTCCTACGGCGAGCCAATTGCCCGAGGGTGCGACCGTTAGACAGCGCACAGTAGCATTGCCCTGAGTTGCCGTATTGCTTACACGCCACTCATTCACATATTGCATACAACGTGTATCGATTATCTTCACCGACGATTCAGCTGTGCCGGCCATTATAAGTGGGCTGGGTGAGGGCAGTGCTTTAACTACGGTTATTGGATTGTGTTTGGGTGCATCGAGTACACCCAATGGACGTCCGATGAATGGATCCCAGATGTGTACGCCCGAATCGCAGGAGACCACAAAACGCATGGCCTCTAGGAAGGCAAGGGAGTGTATGGATTTTTTGTGTGCTGTGTAGGTGAATTGACAGGAGGTTGTCTTGCGTCCATCGCCTTCGCTGCGCAGTGACCATAGCTTAACGGTTTTGTCCTGAAAATTAATATGCATTTGTTTCTCTGTTCAATATTCTAATTCGCCACTAAGATTTTATTATCCAAAAATCAAAAGCCTACATATGTACGTATACGCTTTTAATTTCCCTCCCATAATGGCTGTGTAGCGTGGTAAATGTTTTTTCGAAATACGAGGGCGGGTCAATAAGTCCGTGGCCTTTTGAATTTTTTTACCTCTTTACTGAAATGGCAACACTGCTACTATCAACAGGCATCTTTTAGTTGACTCCTGTCAAAATTTGAACAATCTGCGATATTTAGTTTGCGTGATTTGAGGAGAAAATGGAAAAAAAATGAATTTCGTGTGCTTATTAAGCATTCTTTTTTGCTGAAATAGACCATCACTCAAACCAAAACTAAGCCTGATAAATACTATGGGGACTCTTCACCATCAATTTCAAAGGTAAAACAGTGGTTTAATGAATTTCGTTGTGGCCGTACAAGCACGGATGATGCCGAACATTCAGGACGCTCAATTGAGGTTGGAAAAATTTACGATATGGTGTTGACCTTAGGCATCTCACATGGCTCTATAGTTTAAATTTTAAATGATCACTTGGGTATGAGAAAGCTTTCCGCAAGATGGTTGCCGCGTTTCCTGACAATCGACCACAAACGCAAACGCACACATGTGTAGTTTCCATGGCAAAAATCCATGAATTGGGATACGAATTACTCCCTCATCCGCCCCATTCTCCGGATTTAGCCCACAGTGACTATTTCTTATTTCTAAATCTGAAGAAATGGCTCGGCGGAAAGAGATTTGACTCCAACGATGAAATCATCTTACAAACAAATGCCTATTTTGATGCCCTCGACAAATCTTATTTTTTTGAAGTTTTAAAAAAATTGGAGAAATGTTGGACAATGTTTATAGAACTCAAAGGAGACTATGTTGAAAAATAAAATATTTGTTTATCCAAAAACTTGTGTTTCAATCGAAAAGTCACGAGCTTATTGACCCGCCCTCGTAGCATAGCTATGTATGAAGTTAGCGATGTGGTGCAAACAATATTCATATTAATTAGAAGAAAATACTTTTTAGCCTTATTCAGTTGTTATTCAGACTTCTTTAACTTTATTTATTACACCCTCCCTGATAATTTTTGTATCCTAAAATGATCAGAATTAAAAGAGGGATCGATTAAGCTCTGACTGTCTGTCCGTCCGTCTGTCCGTGGTCACGATAACTTTAGTAAAAATGGATATATCTTAATGAAACTGGGGATATATGTACATATATTGCTCTTTAGCCAGGGTAGGATCGTATTGATAGTCAAGATCGGTCAATAATTACGATGAAGAAAGTTAAGTCCAAATAAAGCCTCTATTTATGTATAGTAAAAAGTAACAGAACTGTTAGTGAAATATATATTAATTTATTTCGTATTGATTTATTTTAATTTTCAAAATTTAAGTATTTTTATTGAGCAGAGCTGGTGAAATAGAGATGCAAAAACACATACTTCCGCCATTTTTTTTCTTATAAAACATTTTAAAAGACTGAGAATAATCTCAGCAGCCGCCTATTTTATTATATCCCAAAATTTCAAAATATTAAACATTTTTATTTGCATACATCTGTGTATAATTAAACGTGTGAGATAAATTAAAGGTGTTCGCGATGCTGATAATTGTTACGAATTGTTACGAAATATTACGATTTTTTGTCAAATCGCGTTCGCGGTGTCCAAAAAAAATTTGCAAGGAAGGGGAAATTGAGAGAGAAAAATTACATTTAATTTTGACGGGAAGTTGCAAATTCTTGCTAGACAAATTTTACTCAGCACAAATTTGCAAGCAAGAAAACAGCTGATATTCGAAATTTTTGTTAAAGAGTTTCAAAGGTTAAACTTAAAAAATATGAGTGATAAACATGCAAGATGGAGATAAATTTTCGTTTGGATAAATTTCGTTAATGGAATGTTTCAGGAAAACAATAACGCAATGTTTTTCATTTTCCATATTTGGATGCGGACAAGAATTCAATCAGATGTTCGTTAAACCATGCAAGTTTCTGCAAATTTGGCGATCGCGTAAAAATTTTGCAGGCATCTCTCTTTGAGTATTCTCTTCAAAATTCTGAGAAATTTCGTTGCTGGACTTTTACACGAATAGACTTATTGTAACGAATCAAAGGTATGCAAACTTTGCATTTATAAAAAGGTTGTCACCACACCGGATCTTGGTTTCGAGTTCGTCTCTTAATGCTGAGTTCGGCTTAAATCGAAAATTACCGAATACTTCTTTACTCACAAATTATAAAATGATATAGTCTCCTTGGTCCTACAAAAATTTTCAACTAAAACTTTGTTTAGTTTTAGTACAATTGTTTAAAAATCTTAAATTTTTTCTGATATATGTAAATGTAAATGATTTAACCAAAAAAATATTCAAGTCGCTGAATTCAGATAACTCAAGTTGTTCAGTTTTTTTAGACTAGAACCGGGGTTTTAAAATTCAAGCAACATCATTGTTAAAAAAAGTTTATATTTCAAACTATTTTGTTATAATTTCTACTATTTTTATATACATATAACAGATAAAAAACAAAGCAAGTGTTGAAAAACCGTGAAATTTCGAAAAACAAATCTATTTAGAGTTGTGAAATCTGATTGGTATCAGAACCACAATTGAACCCTTTTTTTCTAAATTTTGAGTTTCGAAATCCCACAGCGCTGATTGAAATAATCAGTTTAAAATGTGAGAAAATTGAATGAGTACATTAAAAATATTGCAAACAAATTTAATGTTAAACCCAGTTGTCCATTTCAAGATTTCTTGATCACTTACCTTTGAAGCCGATATAAAGCTGTTCTCGTTGTCTAACGTTAAAATCGAACGGACCGAATTTGTGTGACCCACAAAAGACTGCAATTTGATTTGTTTCAAATTCAAAATTGTATCCTTTTCGGAACGACTGATTTCGTGACGCCAGTATGCTAGCCAATTACCCTTTAAATGTCTTGAAGTTGGAATTTGATCGAATTTGTAAGCGACCATATCCAAAACCTCCATAGGACCAACTTCCTGTTGCGATTGATTACCAGCGCCAGTACTAACCACTTCAATACGATTACCAATAACGTTTGCACCAAAATTATTAGCGACAGACATTTCCAGATCCGACAAATTTGATTTAGTTCTAGAAGGACTATCAACCACATCATTGTTTGACTTTTCAATGTCCGTTTGCAGCGATTGTAGCGATTTATATTGGGGCTGTTCGAATTCATGGCAAAGTGTTAAAATAAATTCCAAATTGCAGACTGTACGTTGCATTATGGCTTCGCCCAAGAAACGTAAGAATGACAAATAAGAAATATGTGCCAAAGCTGGACTAAATACGTCGCCCATCTCTTCACGTTCACGATTGGAATTCATTTCATTTACAGTTGTTGCGTCACTTGGTGGTGATATCGATAGTTGGCTGCCAATGAAATTTGTAAAATTTTCACTCATACCATATGCTTTATCGAAGATAAGAAAAAATGGCCGAAGCGCTGGCATGCATAAATGCTCCTTTGACATATCAGGACCGATACGCACACAGAGCGTATAAACTGCATCCAACCATTTGCGTGCCAATACTGAACGACCCAAATAGCCGCTAGGCATAAGTACACGCGTAGAGCCGAGTATACGCACTATTGGTAAGAGTATACTGTTGAGTATTGTTTCCTAAAAAATATAGATAATAATTTTAAAGAATACAAATATTATTTAATTTTTTTTCTTCACTCAACACACCTTCAAGTGCTCCATTAGTGTGGCATCCGTTAAACAGGGCACTAGGTACTTAAGTAGCTGTAATGTACTTATAATAGCGCCCTCGAGACTGGTTGTTATTCGCTTCGCGCCCAAAGCAATCAACTCACTTATATGCGGAAAATATTGCACTAGTATAACCTCCTCGCCGAATAAAGCTGTGAAAAGTTGTAAATGTATAGAAATGCAACAATAGGCAAGTGTAAAAATATTGCCTACCCGCAATGGACATTAGACACTCCAACACACGCGCTGCACTCCGATCGCCCACTACACGCGCATCGGCCACCGAGAAATAATTCAAATTGCTTAGCTCCGTTTGCTCATTATTAATTTCTGGCAACAAATTCTCTTGTCCCACGTAGCACAATGAGAGCATCTTAAGCAGATTGCGTGTAATATAGCGCGATGTTAGCGAAGGGCCCAAACGATGGGCGAGCCAGATTAAACTTTCCGCACTCATCTCTGAAATGCGATTATTTTGTGCGGCTTTAGCCTCGGACATTTTCGATATAACCGATGCTTGCAGCGAGTCTAAAGCAACTTGTGCTTGCATTTCACTAGACTCTGTTGTGGCTTTGCTATCGGCCGGCAGCATTTTGTCAGCAGCAATTTGCTGAGATTTTAATTGTTTTTGTTCCTCTTCAACTGCTTGTGTGATAATATCAAATGAATCAATGCTTTTGCGAGAACCAATATCACAATCGATGGTATTTAGTTGATAGCTACGTCTTATGGCGCTGGCAGGTATTTCAATTGTTGGCGATTTGGGGCCAAGTTGTGCGGTGGGCGAATCATTTGCATACTGACTGCTGCTCAACGATACTTTATCGCCATCTTCCAGCGATGTACTGGAGATTTTTGATCCATAGAATAACTCGGAAATTGCTAATTTCTCAGATGCTGTGTCGCTTTGATTGTAATCCTCTTTGGCTTCTTCGGCAGGGACAGGGCGCATATCGAAGGAGTCGATAGATTTATTTTCGCTGGTGCCACAATTCGAAATATAATCCGAATTAGCATCATCATCAAAGCTAAATACACCTTCGACTTCCTGTTTTAGCGAATTGCCAGCTATTGAGTGAGGACAAGGTTAGATGTTAAGGGTCAATATATTTGGATATATTATATAATTTGTCGGACCCAAGCAAGGTAAGTATGTATATTGAACAGGCAGTCTCATTTAAATAAAATCAAAATTTGTGTATATTTTGTCGTTGCTGAACTAAGAGCCTACTGTGAAAAGTTTACAAATATGGTAAATGCCCATGATGCAATAAATGGCCATGATCTAAAACGGCCATCTTGAACGCCCTTAGAAACTGTGTTGCTCCTTTGCCAAATTTAAAATAAAAATCTTTAAATAACAGAATAAAGTTCCTCATGTGAAACTTAAAGAAGGCATCATTGATTGTCTAGGCATTTTGATTTCTTTCTATTCGTTGACAATTGACTTTTTGAATGCGAAAATTTGGGTAAGTTTTTTTTTTTGAAAAATTTCAATTTTTTGTTTAAAAATATTATATTTTTTCATTTATTAGATCTATGGAATGCAGTGGTGAAAACAGGAGCAACAATTTCATTTGAACTTCTCGGCCAAGTGCACATGCAAGTAAGGTCAAATGAATAATTTGTAAGGATATCGTCAGCGCCCCTTTTTGTTCCCAGGTTTTTACAAACTTGTGGGCTTTCCCGCACAAGTGCAGCTCGATCTTTGCGGCTTAAGTGTTTTTCTGCTCCGACATAGTGCAGCGGTTTGATACATGAAAGTTGTTGTGATTTTTTTGCTTAATAAATCTACTAAACGCAGGTTTTGTGAAGCAACTCGATCTTTGAGGTTTGTTTGTTCTAACTGCTGCGTACAGCGACCAAACACAAACCGGTGCAAGTAAGTTCCAAATGATGTTTTACTTTTGGATGAAAGTGTGCCCTATGTGTGCCGAGTTGGGGAACTTTATGCACATGTAACATATGCCGAATTTTTCGTAAAGCAGACCCAACGTAAAAGAGGAAAGCCATCAAAGCGTCTTATACATACATATTTAGTTGTTCATAATGGTCCCATTTTTGGCGACATATACATTAGCATGTACATATGTATGAGAATGGAGAAATTCAAAATAAAATTTGTTAAATGCTTATACATACATACATACCTACATACATATGTGGGCATTACTCCTCGTTAAGATAAAAATATCAAACTTTATACAAAATGTATAATAATCCAAATAATTTTTTGAGTACGCAGTTTTATAGCCTATTAACCTATTCTTTCATGAGTAAATATGGTTTGAATTCACTAAATTAATTTTTTCAACAAAACATTTCTATTGTATATACGATTTTCATGTTTTATGAATAAAGTATTAAAAATTAAAATTTGGTTGTTTTATACATATTATCTTCGACACATAAGCAAAAATATACAACAGTTTATGTGGCCACATTTTCTGTTACAGTAGCAAAAAAATTTTGAGGAACTCAATGGACTTGTATATGTCTATATGATGTAATGTACATTAAAATAATATCGACATCATAATAATATAATTTTGGCGCATATACTATGTAGTTCAGTGTTTGGCCGAGCTTCTCCTACCATTTGTGGTGTGCGTCTTTATATTATACCACAAATGGAGGGACCTACAGTTTTGTGCCGACTCCGAACGGCAGATGTATTTAATGAGAAGCTTTTTCATGGCAGAAATACCCTCGGAGGTTTGCCATTGCCTGCCGAGGGGTGACCGCTATTAGAAAAAACTTTTTCTATGATTAAGATTTTGCTTGCCCTGACTGAGATTCGAACCTCGAACTCACCGGCATATCGAGTTATAGCACGCACCGCTACCAACTCGACCACAGCGGCCACTATGAGGAGATTTGCTATGTACATATGTTATTAATTGAATTTTCTTCTTGGTTTTCTAAACTTCAAATTGGGCCGTTACACCCAAACTAGTATGATAACTAACTCATAAAATACGTTTCTCTCAAATTTCTTAAATACAACATTGAGCTAAGGTCGTTCAAACTGGCGCAGTCACAACGAACATACTTACATCACCTTTCGTTATTGCATCATGGTAAATGCCAAGGCACTTCAAATAGGTAGTAGCCGCAGCAAACTTTTTTTTTTTAATTTTTTTCATATTTTATTTTAATTTGAATTGTCAAATTTTGAATTTAGTTGTGATAAGAATGCTTTCAGTACAATTCAAGGTAGTTGATAAAATATTTTTGAAATTTTAGCATCAGCTGATGAACTTTTATTCTGTAGCTGAACAATTTTGGAGTCTCGACACCCAACAAACTCCGGCCTTTCATGACTCGGCATGCAAACAACAAAAAAATTTTAAATCCGTGCGTCATGCGGATGCGCTCCTCGCCTCGGTTGGGCGGGAATGGAGGGTAAAAACCGTTGGGATTATTATTATTATTAAAAGCAAAAACAAAATATACAGAGCTCAAATTTTTTTTTTTAATTTTTCTACTGCTGCTACCTATTGAATGTGCCTTGGGTAAATGCATTAAAAATTAGCTGAGTTACCGCCAGGTTTTTTTTTTTATTTCATGCAAGTATTTAACCAGGACGGTTTGATAAGTCAGTGAATTTTTGAATTTTTCTCGCCGAACTTTAAATTCATCACTGCTGCCATTTATTGCCATCTATTAATAGACTACTGTCAAATTTTGAGCAAGCTGAGTCATTTAGTTTATGCTCTACAGCCATTGAAAGTAGATAACGTATTGACTTTTAACAAAAATAGAAAAAAGTGAATTTCGTGTGCTGATTTAGCATTATTTTTTGCGTAAAAAAACATCGGTAATCACTATGGCAACACTGTACCATCAACTTCACTGGTTAATAAGTGGTTTACTGAGTTTCGTTGTGGTCGTATCAGCACAAGTGACGCCGAACGTTCGAGAAATTGTCGATAAAACCCTTGGGATGATATTGTATGACCGGAGAATGAAAGTGCGTGAGGTGGCGAAGGCTGTAGGGATCTCAACTGAGCGTGTACATCAAATTTTAAACGAATGTTTGGATATAAAAAAGCTATCCGCGTGATGGGTGCCGTGATTACTCACACTCGACAATAAGCGCAACCATGTGACCGGATTCAAGGGATTGGCAAAAATCGATTAATTGGGCTACGAACTGCTACCACATCCAGCATATTCTCCAGGTTAAGCCCCATGCGATTATTTCTTATGAGAGTCTTGGGAAAATTCTACTTTGTTTAGATTTGTGTGTATTAGTCAGGATTTTTTGCCGAAAAAAAATATTTTATTCAAAAATGCACTGACTTATCAAACCGCCCTTCTATGAAAATTACATTACAGGTGCATATACATAATTGTTACGAAAGATCACGATTTTTGTCAAATCGCATTCGCGGTGCAAACTTGCAAGGAAAAGTAAAGTTTTGAGGAAAAGTTGCATATTCTTGCTGGACAAATTTTGCTAGGAAGAAAACAGCTGATTGCAATTAAGATAAATACGAAATTGTTGTTTCAAAATTTTAAAAGTGATGTTTTTACTTTTCCATATTTGGTTGCGGACAAAAGTTTAATCAGCTGTTCGTTAAACTTGTAAGTTTTGTGTTCGCGTAAAAAATACCTTTAAAATTTTAAATCATTAGAATTTTTGAATTCCCACCGCTTACCTGGCACTTTCACCTGCACTGCTGCATCATCCGCGTTTTGGTGCGCCACAGCCTCCGTATCTGCAGAAGTTAGCGTTAAAGAAATAACATCATCTGCAGAGGTGTAGTTTAAATTTCGGCTTGTTCTCCGACTACCGCCACCATTTGTTGCACTATGATAATGGAAACCATTACCATCTTCAGGCTCCTTGTATCCGCCAACAGCCTCAATAAGTGGCGAGATAAAATTGCGTAGAAAGCATTTCAAACCAAAGCGTACGATCAAACGCAATAGAAAGCTATGGTGGTAAAGTTTAACTGACTTTCGTGACTTAAACGAACTGCTCGTGGAAAAGCGCAGCTGACCACTATCTGCACCACCGTTTGCCTTCGTACTACGCGTTCGCACCGAAATCATGCCGCGCTCAAAGCTTTCCACGTCGTATAATTTCATAATTGGCAGCAACAGGTACTTTTGTGTATTCACAATGCCCAGTGCTTGGGCGATTGGATCAAATAAGTTCCACGCAGTTAAAATCGACGTCTGCTCATCCAACAGCAGATCAATAATGTGCGGTAGTAGTAATTCTACAGGCGTGAATTGCTCATAACCGATTGGCTCCAATAAACGTCCAATGTATGCACAGCACGACATCACCTTACACTCGGCTATTTTGCGTTCGAAGAGTACACGTTGACGATCCATGTCGGTGTATTTTGCGCACTCGCGACCATTACAATTGAAATGTGTGCATAATTCCAGTAGCGAAGCGTTGAAATCGAATTGGTGCAATGCACGTATGAGACCATAGGTAGGATAAAAACTGGAGGGAAAGGGTATTAATTGATTGGCAAAAATTGGTTCGAGCAGTTGTGTGGCTGTTGGCGCTGGTAGCCCCTTTTCGGTGATCAGTTCGACGCGCTGCGATTGTAGCAGTAGACCAACAGTGTAACGCAAGCACTTTGGTATATCTTGGCGATGTATTTTAGCTACGGTCCGACACGCTTGCAGGCGCTCCTCGATGCTAACATTGACGCCACTCATGAGCATTGCACGCAGGCGATGCATAGCAAACAATTCCACGATCAGACAACCCAGCACTTGCAGCTCACGTTCACGTTTTTCCGTTAACAGTTGCTTGATTGAACGTTTCTTCAGCGTATTAGGACTCGGCGCGAGCAGATTTCTTGGTTTTTGTTTTTTCTGTAATGCGCTTCCCTCCGCATTACTCACTGTACCCTCCAAAAAGAGACGATTCGTAAAGGAATTCTCCGAGGAGTGAGCTTCAAACAACAAATCGCTATATATAATTTTCTCCAATGTATTTGTAGCCGGCTTTTGTTTTGGAAATGTGCGCGCGAAAAAAGTTTCCATTGTTTCGAGTGATTGGAGCAGTGCGCATGGATTGTAATCTTTTGGCAAGTCGATAAAATTCGTACTTGGATAAAAACTTGAATTGGTCGTCATATCGCTAGCAGTGTTAATTGCACGCAAAGACATGCGCGGCGAAGAGGATGAGCCACCTGTGCGACGCATTGATGTGGTCGCAGCAGCCAAGTCGACTGCAACTGCAATAGATGTATCGGCTACATTGAGATTCTCTGTGCTTTTGGCAAGACGTCTAGATTCGTTTGGACGTAGCGTGGAATTGGCGGAGCGTGGAGAACGCGGTGGCGCATATAATTGGCTAAAGCGTGGTGGTGCTTTATTGAACCACGGTGATGAAAAACGCTTGCCAGGATGTGGTGTAGTGAACAGTTGTACAACGCCGCGTTGGCAGAGCTCTTTATGTTGATCGACCAAACTGAGACACACATTTTTGGACTTCACAGCCGCCTTGCCTGATAATTTGTAGCTGAAATGGTGTAGAAGAAAATGAATTATAAAACTATTAGAATGTTTATTTTTTTTTTTTGTTGAACTCACCCAAAATTGAGATCAATCCAGTGTTGCAGCCGTTCACTCACATACTGCGATTCCAAAGCCTCTCGATGCTTTGCCACGAAATCTTCGGGACATGATGCCCACGCGGGCAATTCCAAATCGGGTAGATCTTCATGTATGCTCTTAAAGATCATAGGATCTGAGTAGAATTCTGGAATGCATTCATCTGGTGTCCATTGTTGCAAACGTTGTATGGACGCCGGATACTCGGCAGGCACCCAAATTGGACGTACATGCTGACAGAGCACATGTTGCGGGGTGCGACGTGCCATATAAACAAAATAGGTGATTTCCGACAGAAAGTCCGACACATGATGGGGTGCTTGTGGGCGCACACCAACGGCGGCTGTGCTTTCAATAGCGTTTGAATCCTGATGCGTAGCATGTGAAAACATCAAATCCAAATGCACGTCTCCTTTGTTTAGGCGGTATTTGCTTTTGGTCAAATCACGCCAATTAAGCCCATTGCGTGCTGCAAAATCAGTTACCCACGGCATTATATGATGGTATGCCGGGTTACTAAGACTTCGACCCGCTGCGTTGTTTAATATCGTTAGGTAATCATAGTTGGAAAGTTGCCCATTGCACCACATCTCACAGTATTCTCGCAGTGTAAATTGTTCCAAGTCGTATGCGAATTGCAAATCGAATTTTGTGTTGCTCGAACTATCGGTTGTATCTTCGTCGCCATCATCGCTATTTGCATCGTAAATAAAGCCAGCATTTTCACTTTCCTCCACCACTGCGGAATTGTCGCCATCCGCACCCGTTTCGGATGGTGACGGCGCTGCGTTCTCTTCGAGATTATATCGAAGTATACAAGATTTGAGACGTGGAATCACTTGTATCCATAGATTTTCACGCACCATGATGTCATGTAAACGAATATCACCCAAAAAGAGACCAGCCGATTGTAGATCCTTCGAAAGCTTTATGATTTGGTATATGATAAAAAGCGATTTGTTGTAGGATTTACCCAATAAGGACGGCGAATAAGTAATACAATCATAGAGGCTTGTTACAATCGCAGGTGGATAGAAGAATACGCAAAAATGTGTGGAAATCTCTACGGTGATAAGAGCAGGCATGATGTTTGCATGACAGTCCATGGCTAAAAAAATGTAAGTAAAGTAAAGTTCATATAATAAGATTCAAATTGGGAATAGTTATTTCTCTTTGTATGTATTTTAAAGTGCTTTGAAACTTACCTGCTGCGTCTTCGGTCGCCATGTTTACATTGTCAATTCCGTTGTCCAGACCTTCCCGCAATCTGTCTATCTGACAATGTATCACCGGACAGTTGTAAATGCGCTGTATCAATTCCTTTAAAACCACGTCGTAAAGTACGATACTACAAGCAGTAGGAGGACTTAATGTTCGGCTAGCGTTAGAGGGGACTTTTGCATATTTTACATTTGCACCTGGATATCGCTTATATGCATCTTCCCATAAATTTTTAAAATTTGTGTTGGTCACATAGGCTAATGTTTGTGAGTAAGTGAGCGGATTGTTACTACATCCATCTGTACTCACGTCGTTCGTTTGTCTTTGTAGTGGAAAAACTTTTAAATTTGGTTTCTTTTCGTAAGTATGCACTAATATGCGTGTCCATGGGTGATCCAATGGGTCAGTGGGATGGGCACGCTTATCTAACTTTGACCATATATTGAATGGTGCAATTTTGTGTCGCTGCTCCAAAGTCTGCAGCCATTGTTTGTCGCAAATCAACTGATAACGCCCCGAGACAGTAGTTTCACACAAATGTTGAATGTTTATACCAATTTCACTGCAAAGTGTGTCCATTTTTGCGCTTCATGTATGTGCAGTTTAATCTGGCATTTATTTGCACAAAGGAAATGCTACATATCGCAGCACAACGAAATTAAAACAATTCAATGCATCTTGAGCGACAGACTGCATTACCCATTTTTAAAATTATACAATTTATGTATTTCACATTTTTTCCCTTTTTTCGAGGTCAATTACTTTCAACAACTTCTGAAATTGCTATTGAAAACAAAAGCGAGCTGCTATGGGCAGAAAAATATACGATTATTTTTAGTTAGCGATAAAAGATTTTTATTACTATGTCTGACCGATACATTTTTCTATGCATGGGATTAGTCAAAACGGAATTGTTATTCTAAATTAAATATTATAAATCTCTTTAAAAATATTTATTTAACATTTTGATAATATTTATTTCAATTGTTAAGAACTTTGAATAGATAAAATTATAAAAAGAAATTCGATATACATTTAAAAAACTTTATTTATCGAACAATTGTAGACATCATCTCTATTGTTTATCATGCCACTAGTCAGCTGTAAAAAGAAAACAAAAAAATAAACAGAAAAGTATAGATATGAATACAGGATGATACAGATTCTTAGGAAAGTGAAATTTCATACCTAAGCTGACATTGTCAAAATATATGGCAATGGTATAGGCTGACATTTTAAGAGATTACGAAATAAAACAGCGATAATAAATTTATCCGTTTCCATCACAATTTAATAAGAATTATATCTACAAATCTCTTCTTTGCTTCAGCCATTTTTTTCTAATATTTAACTTTAACGCTTTTTATTCGTATTAAATAAATCGATACGAAGAAAACTTTTGTTACAGTCTAAGATAATTTTTTAATAGATAATTTAAAAGTAGATTTTCTTAAAACATGTGAACCTAATATTAAAAACCAAAATGATAGTTGGGTGTTTATGAAATGAATACTGAATTGTCCATATACAATTTTTTGGTTGTATTCCCTAACAAATAACCTTAATGTTTATTATTTTATATTTTTGAGATTTTTTTGCAAATATCTTTGCATTTCAGTATATACATATGTAGAGAGAGTAGTAGGTTATACCATGAATATTTATCTTCAGTTGGAAAAACTAAAATATTAAATATAATTTTTTAATTAAAAAAAAAAACAACTGAATTGATTTTAAAATTCGGTTTTTGGCACGTCCGCTATCTTGCATTTCACCGGTTTAGCCGTTTTTCCATACCCTATTAGAGCCATATATTGACGTATGTACATACATACATATGTACTTAGTCACAAAAATAGAAGTAAATTTCTAAATGCTTTGAAACTTTTATTTACATACATAGTATATGCATTCGGTTATAGATCCTACTAAATTTTAAATGGATATTATCTAAAAGAAAAAAATATATATAATTTTCAAAAAATATAATTTTGTAATTTACTCATATTTTTGGGACCGCAACTGTATGTACATACATATGTATGTACCTACTGCCATTAATCAAAAGACCAAAGTATTTATACATTCATATCGCATTTATTTAATGTCCAATTAAAATGAACTTAATACTCAATTTTTGACTTTAAGATTAGGTTTTATTACTGCACTTCTCCACTTGAGGCTATAAAAATGAACGATATTCTTTGTTTGTGTAAACAACCGTAATGTACAACACACATCAAATTTAATACAATGAGTCAATACAGCAAGTTAGTTCAAATTGTAAAAAAAAATCTAAAGTTTAAATATGAGAATCACGCTTAAAGTTCAATAGCGTATGAAAAATTTGTGTGTAGTTTGCGAATACCAAAAAATTTTCAATTACATAAATTAAAGCTTAATTTGATCAGATTCAATATATTTTGCAGTGATTACGGGATCTCGATTGAATTCCCATACCTACTAACTTTGATAATAGTTATCATATATTTTAAACAAACGAAAACGAAAATAAAAATTCTTATCAGTATATTGATGAACAAGTTCAAGGTAAGTTAGATTTTGCGATTTGAAATTAAAAAAAAAAAACTAAATACTATTGTACACACTTGCCTTTAAATTTAATATTGTGCTTGTGTTGTCTGCCATACTGGCGCTTTTCTGGTTTAATTTAATTTTCTGATAGTCTTATAGCCACAAAACTGTATATTTAAACCTTTTCTTAAAAATGTAAATACAAATTTTTAAATATTGAAGGTTTTTTTTTTTTTTAATTCGTTTAATTTTTAATAGTATTTGTACAATGTTTAACACTTTTATTGACATGGTTTTACTTGCAGCGCTAACTACAGTTTCATAAAAAAATTATTTAAATTAAATAAACAAAAGGAAAACAGTCAAAACTCTTATAAAAGGGGCACACATATCTTTTCTTTGTCCATGAGTGTACATACATATGTAACTGTGTACATTAAATAACTTTATTGATTTCAGTAGGTTTCACTTTAATTTTGATATTTCACAGACAAATGAAATAATTTGCTTCGATTTATTTGAAGACGGCCTGTGAAACAAAATTTTTATTTGATTAATTCTCTAAAAATTGCATAAGAACCTTAACATTTAGAGTTTGATAGGAAAAAAGTACTATGTCGAGTACAGGTATGAATTTACGAGTATTGATATGCGTCACAATAATATCAATAATTAAGTGCTAATGAAGTTTTGACGATAAATTATTTATGCAAGGCAATTGTAAATGGGTAATGCTAAATATCTGTAAATTCAATTTCTAACTAATATATGTATGTACCTACCTACCGCTATGTTCCGGGATCGAATCTCAGTCAGGGTAGGTAAAATCTTAGTCATAGAAAAATTTTCTTTCTAATAGCTGTCGTACTTCGGCAGACAATCGCAAACCTCCGAGTATACATATTTCTGCCATGAAAAGGCTTCTCACAAAATACATCTGCCGTTCGGAGTCTGCATAGAGCTGTAAGTCCGTCGCGATAAATACTTTTAAAAGAATTTGTTTAAAAAAAAATGAAAGATAAAAAAAATAAACTTGACAAACCGGCTATTTAAAGCTTTATCATAGATATTCTTGTCAAACAAAGTGGAATGTTGATGTTTGTTGGAATGATTCCCTCATCCCTGTCAATTTTGGCGCAATCCTGAAACCAGTTTGTTTCCAAGTCAAAGTTTACAAGGGATGATGGAAAGTCGGTCCAACAAAGCATATGTATAATGTCTAAAAAAATATACAAACAAATTTTGTATAAGTTATTTGTAAATATTATTTGAATGAATGTGACTGGTGGGACACTAAAAATATCCCGTTTTTTATGTTTGCACACGCAAAGATGAATTTTGCCGAATCAAGGGGATTTCCAAGACAGACTTTCTTGTGTTGTAAAACATATACACTTATACAGCTTTACAGAAATATTAAAATAAAATGTTAATTATGACTGGTAGGACTTTACCTTGTGACGGAATGAAATTTTAAAATTTATGTTGCATCCTTTTTAACATACAGTGTACTTTTTGTTTACAATGGTACAACTTGCTAGTTTTACGATCAGCTGATTAAATTCTTGTTCGTAACCAAATGTGAAAAATAGAAAATATTGCATTTGTTTTTTTCTGAAT
The DNA here is from genome assembly GCA_963971545.1 of Philophylla caesio. NCBI lineage: Eukaryota > Metazoa > Arthropoda > Insecta > Diptera > Tephritidae > Philophylla > Philophylla caesio. The sequence continues at coordinate 94,804,979 of OZ020609.1, forward strand.
CAGTATACTGAGGAAGCTTAAGCAAATTTTCATTTATTTGCTTCTTGCATTTTTATAATTTTCACCTTTACAATTTTCAAACAAAAAATTGTGATTTGTATGTTGAAGATAGCAACTTCCCCTCCATGACAACAGGCAATTCTCACTCTCAATTTTCCTTACATTAATGGTTATTTGCGTGCTCAAAAGGAAAAAGTTGATAATTTAATAGAATTATCAATAATTAAAAGTTCTTGAACAAAGCAAATGTGTCTCGCTCGCATGACTTATCTTATGAAATTTTTATATAAACGAAAACTCACTAACCCATGGCGTTGAAGGAGTATATAGTTGTCCGTAGATATATTCTTTCTGTCCTATCTACAGCCATTTGACATGATGACACCCACAAACACCATACTTTCAAGGACATTTTCGATGGATTGAAAATTTGAACTTATTTACAGGTATGAAATAATCAAGTGTTTTGTGTTATATTATTCAATAATAAGGAAAAAAAATATACCAGAAAGTTTTGCTGAGATAAGGTTTCAAGACCACAGAAAAGCCAAAGATTACTTTTAAAGACTTGGGAATTTTTATGCATAGAGCAAGGGTTGGAATTATTTTTAAATAACGAAGTCGAAGTTCGATGGAGAGCAGTCGGCACTGGCGTTATTTGCTGGGATCGCTTCAGCAACCTAAAATTTAGGCCTCCACATCGTAAAAGTGTTTAACAAGCTTGCTAGATGATTACGAAGCATTACAAAGTCAAAAGGGTTTAACAGGATACTGTCTAAAAGATAGTCGCACTCTGAGGCTAATCAAATCAATTGCGAAAAATAATTTTCCTGCAAAAAAAGCGTTTTGCATCGAATTGTGGAACATTATTGCTTTGACAGCTAAGTTGAAATATCAGAATTTGTTTGAAGCGTGCCACATAGAACGTTTTAACGACCCATCAGGAAAGACAGTAAGCTATTTGATAAACCGAGCAAATATACATAAACATATAGATGTACGCCCACAAAAATAAATTTTTTTTTTTATAGATTTAGTAATGAGCTGCCATAAATATGGATATTGGAATGAAATGCATGGAGTTTTCGGCGGTTTTATGGACTACATGTTGTAATTCATGAAATGATATCAGATTATTCCATATAAAATATCTATACATACATAAGTCATGGTGAACAGATTGACTTTCTGCAATAACTGTTGATAATTTTAACAAAAACAATAATAAATACTCTTATCTTTTATCTAACACTTGTATTTTCACATTTGCGTAAATCAACCGTTATGATGCCATAACCCAATTGGCTCTCACATGATTTTAAAAGCGTACAAGCCACAAAAGCATACGCCAGCACAAAGTACTAATTCACTAAGTTCCCGAAAAATTTGTATGAATATGTCCTCGTTTTACCGAAAACGCAATAAAATTTTAAGTGCTCAAACGTCGTTTATGCTTCGATAAAATTTTGTAGTCATTATTGTGATCACAAAAAATCCACAAAATCAAGATTACTGCAATAACTACGAGTATGATAATTTCTATGTATGTATGTACATACATTAGGATGTCCATTAATTAGCGAGTAGGTCTTTTTTGTCGTCGCTATAAGAGTTTTTAATTTTATTTTTAGTTTTTTCTCAAGAATAAGAATATTACACAGTTGAAATCATTATCAGGGGAATGATGAAATCAGTTCTGGTCCTATCAGAGATCTTTTCTAGGTTAAGTTTGAATTACTGCCGATGAAGATTTCGTCGTCAAACTGAGAAGCTCTTGTTATTTTTAGGTCGAAACCTCACTTGGAAAATAACGTACACCCCAATGTACATACATACATACATAGTCATTCATATGTGCGTAGTTTTGCATCTATTTACTACATACAATTAAGCCATTAATTTTATTTAGAAAAAGTTGAAGAATTTTATAATGAAACCTTGACTAAATAAAGAGTATGCAGGTAAAACCAGTATTTTTGGTTTTAGTATGACGGATATCAAGAATTTAAATTATGTCAAACAGTAATGAAATTGCGAGCGCGAGCGTGCCAAAAAGAGATGGTTATTAAAATTATCAGGAACATAACTTCTGCGAATTAAGTTAAAATTTCTATTATCTCAAAGATAAGCGTGTTTTTTTTAAATATGAATTTCATTGTTTTGCTACCAATTAGAAAATACTATAGTTGCTTATATTTATTAGATTTGCCATCAAAAATACTCTCATAAAAAAAATCTGTCATTCGGAATCGGCGTAAAACTGTGGATCCTTCCATTTCTGGTTAGAAGCTCAGCCATACTTATGTCCATCTAAATGATGAAAGCGGAACTTGTTTATTTTAATAAAATCAGTATGTATGTATGTACATACTTAAAAATAAAATCATGTGAGTTGAAAAAAACCACACATAAATACCTATGTACATATGTATTATTATAGTATTTTTGATTTCAATTATTCGAAAAATTCAAGTGATTTGTGTTCTCCAAAAAACAACAAGATAACGTGTAAAGGGTCATAACTTGAGTATGAATGATTAAATAAGTTTTAAATGGATTCCTTCAAGTTTCTTCACGGTAAAACGTACTGATAAGCTAATTAAAAAATAATTGTTCCGCAACTAAGATAAGTTGAATTGTAAAAAATGTCAATAAAATTGTGAAGCAACGTGCCGTTGTTATTATTTATTTTGCTTTTGTACATTTCATAAATGTTTTATACTCGTACATTAAAAAAAAAGGAATGGTAAATGTATAGGAAGTGTTATTCATATGAAACAAAATAAATGGAAAAAGGGAAAATTTGGGTTAAACTGCTCTCGCAGAAGCTGGTAGTTAAAGAGGATTAGCAACCAAATCGACCATAATACTTTGTCTTTTGTGAGTGTTTTGAGCTAATCGTGAGTTATGTAAGATTTATATTTTGACGCTATCGCCATCTATCGGACTGTTATTAAAGACCGTTAGCTATTTAATCTTCAACTCTCCTTCAATATAAATCGTTATTTACGATTTCTCTCGCTCTTAATGGCCATATCAATTAGGATAGGGAACCACTCGAACCCGAAAGAACATTGAATTGGTTTGGTTATGAGTTGGTGCAATCAGTGATTCAGTCATGGTAACAAACTACTTGCTAGCTGAAATGCAAGTTTGCGGACCTGACGATATGTGCTTTTTGCAAGACGGCTCCACTTGCCACAAAATGCCTGTAACTGTGGCTTTATTGCGAAAAAAATTAGGTGAATAGCTGATTTTAAACAAGATCTTCTGCTATTGCACATTTATAATTTTTCCTTTAGGGCTACCTAAAGTCCAAAGTTTATTGATTGTTCTATTAAGATGTGTTAACTAAAAGTGTAACGATTTACCTGCGGAAAAAATGGTACTCCAAGCATTTTCATGATAGCGAAATTTGAGAAGTTGGAAATAAATATGTATCTGAAATTATTCACACGTATATATGTATGTATGTATATGTATTTATATGTACTTCTTTCTTATGGACACATGTTGATTATTTTATTAGCAATAAAATACATGTTTTACGCGAACGAACATATGTGCATATGTACCCTCTGTTTACAAATTATAGCTCTTCCAGTTGTTAACACGTTTGGACAATTTATTTTTCTTTTAATACCTACTTAAAACTATTTTTCCATTAAAGTACCGTTCATTTTCTTACAAAAAACTATAATTTTTTTTTTAATTTATACAGAATGTGCAGAAAACAAAATTTGATTAAATTTCGAAATTAAAAAAATAAATAAAATTTTTTGAGTATGCAATTTTGTATCTCAGAACCAAGGCGAATTCAATAAGGTGGCGGTAAACGCATATACTTAAGTAAGATATCTACACCAATTTGGTTTTTGTTTTTTGCTGAGCATGTTGCCAAATACCATTAGACATTTATATCGACAGCCAATCACAACGAAGCAGTTTGACATTATGTTCATCAAAACGAAAAAACCAGCTGACGGTGGCGTTTAGGCGTTTTGCATTCGCCTTGCTCAGTACGTACAATAACGTAAATCCACGATTAATTTTTTATAGGAAACGAATTGCGAAAGAGCGTTGGCAAAAAAAAATTTTAAGTGGTATTCCAATACTATTTCAATGAAATATCGAGTTATTTTACGACTTTCATGTAAATTAAGTATGTTGTAAGAAAATCTCATAATATAAGACTGAACGACTTTAAAAATCTAAGGTGTCTCGACGTAAGTCATTGTTTATCACTTCATAGCTCGCAAAATATTCAGTTCTATCAAAAAAAAATATTTAGTACTTTTTTGTAGACAAAGAGTCAGAGATTTATAAAAAAATTTTTTTTTTGTGTATTTTTTCATACCTTTTTAAAAAACAAAAATCAGTTTGCTGAAAAATCATGTTTGCAGAATTAAAAGAAAAATGTAAAGAAATATATGTAATAGAACATATGTACTTCGAAGAATAAACTGACCAATTTTTGTAACGTATCTCCTTATGGGGCCTGAAATATAAATTTTTTCGTGAAGCAATGTCTAATAAAATCAAGTTTTTCGCTGAGCGCATGCATGTACATACATATGTTTTAAGCCATAAGTTGTAACAAGAAATTGAATGAGCTTCATACTCCCAAAATTTCTAAGATTTGTTTTATATAGTTCGTAATTTTTCGAAATTTCTGTTAATGATTGTACGTTCTATAATTTATGAATAGAGTGTATATTTTTATGTACACATTGTGCAATATAATTCATACAATATGATATTTGTTTGCAAATGATTACGAGTTTACAAAATTCATCAATTTTCTTCGCATACTCGCACGCACTCCCTCCATCCGCTTCATTGTCACTGACAGTCGTCCAAAAATAAATGTGGAAGTAGAAGTAAATGCGTCCCGTCAATTGCCACAGTAATAAATATCTATATAAATAAATAATAAAAAATCACATAATAAACAAAGCTACATATGTATGCACATACACACGCCCATACACATGCATGTATGTAGTATGTATGTATGTATAAAAATCCTGCCAAAGAGTTAACGCAACAACGTTGTTAATATGTTTGGCATATTTGTGAAATTATCATTGAGCACTTAATCGAGGCGGTAAATACAAATATGTATGTACATATGTATGTGTAAATATGGATGAGCATACCAAAAGTCATAAAATGCATATGTATATACATACATATGTATGTATGTACATATGTACGAATAAATCTGGCATCGATTGGCAGACTTTGAGGATTTGGGAATTGTGTGCGTTCAAGCCAGTTGTGTTGACATAACACATCGTTTGCCGACCAGACGTTAATTGACCCATCGACCGAGCGTGTATTCGTAAGTATGTATGTATGTATGTATGTCGTTTGGCTAAATTCGCGTGACGTCCATCTATCTGACACACCCGCATAGGCTTTCGCTCTGGAGATCTTCCGATTTCCGCGACTTTGCATCTTGTTACACACCCAAAAAGTGATTGCTAATTTACAAACACACATACCTGAAATAACAAATGGGAAGGCATAAACATACATAGAGGCGCAAACAGATTTTTTTGTAAGGTTTTTATTTAAAAAATACTCTCAAAAATACGCTGTGGTAACAAATACAGTTATGTGATTTTTGACAAATTTTGTTCTTTTGCATTTATTTTTAAATATATTAGTACATATAAGTTATTTGCCCTAGTAGCTTTCGCTATACTGAAAAATACTGAAAGACACTTTGACGCAGCGACAATATGCGTACAGGCAAAAGCAAATATTATCCATATGCTTGCAAACAAAATTTAATTAGTTAAATGTACTAGTAAATATGCAAATACATACATATATTCTTATGTTATGAAACACTTGTTTAAACTTTTTTTTCTACTAAAACTCAATTCATTCTCTAACAAAAACTATATAAAACCAAGTTAGAAACTTTGCACAAAATTTGTAATAATTTCAATAAATTTCAAACTTGTTTTCAGAAATTTTAGAGCATATTGTTGACAGGGGCGCACAGAAAAATTTTTGGGTTCGTGGCAAAAAACTGCGTGCTCTTCAATTTTTAGAGATTATAAATCCTTATTATAAGAGTATGATATTGAAAATAACACTAACAATTACCTTGTTTATACGAAGCATTCGGCGAGATCGTATCGATTTAATACACTTTATTTGTTTCTTTTTATACATTCGACTTTAAAGCGTGCCCAGCGAAACCGTATTGCAAGCTTATCAGCTGATTTGAATTTTGCATTGACAAATCTAGAAATTTATATGCTCCTTCTAACCGAAACGTGAAATAAAATACCGATTTCATAGTGAGTGCGAGTGATTTCACTGAAGCATTCCAAGGCGTATTTAAAATCAGTTAATACTCGTACATGCGTTTCGAAGTGATGTGTATTCTATATAACTGTATACTACGATACGTTGTAGCACATGACATATATTTTTATTTCTAAAATCATATTCAATACATTTTTGTTAAAAGGTTTTTATTGCAGTTACTCAGCTAGAGTCTTTGGTCATCAAATTTTTTTTTCGTCTGATTTGGCGTGGAACGCCTTATTTTATTACTATATATAATAATAAATCATATGAAAAATATAAATTAAAATAAATTATAAAAAAATGAACCTTTTCAATTTGTGCAACAGATTCGAAACAAAATTTGCAAACTTTTATTTCTGCATTGAGAAATTTATTTTAAAATATTATTCTTCATGCAAAGGACAGAAAAAGTGCAATAGAAAATATACAAAATTTCATACTATGTTTTTATAAATATTTTAATTAATCAAACATTTACGTGCAAAAAAAACGTTATTCAGGGCTCATATACATAAATAGGCAACCTGTCAAAATGAAGTCTTTGTCATTTCTAGAAGTAAACTAGCCTATTAACTCAACGTTCTTACAAAGTTTTGTGATTATATGAATAAAAACGTTTGTATGCCTCATTTTTAACTTAACCAGTGTAAGTTTAAAGCATCAAGCGTTAAAAAAGAGCATACTCAAATGGCTTAAATTATATTTTTTTGTACCAAAGTAATGAACCTTTTGTACCAGGAAAAGTTTAGATTCTTTGTATTCTAATTTCAATTGCTTCCTTCGTATGTAGTATATGTAATATTCATCCATAATCAATATAATACTGACCTTCTTACAGATTATGCTTGAGCATCATACATAAATTCATGTATAAATAGTTCTTTGACACTGTTTTCTATTAAATCCAACGATACAATATGACATTACAACTTTGCGCCAATCAGCATATTAATTTCGCACGCGCTTTCGATAAAGTTGAAACTGAGTAAAAGTCATTAGATTATTCCTATATCGTGTGACAATTTACAGTGAACCAGTGAACCATAATATTGACATAACAAATATTGTAATAAAATTAATATAATTTGCGTGTAACATTGAAACATGCTATTGAACCCCCTCCCTCTGTGCGCCTCTTATTTTTTAGTATGCTTAATTTAATACATTTTAAAACAATAATAAGTTTCAAGTTTCTGAAAGTCACCCCTGGTTTTTGAGAATTCTAGCCTCAAAAATCCTCGACCTAAAAAATGCAAAAAAAATAAAGTTATACAAATTTGCAGGATACATGTGTATATAATTGCAACAAAATTTTCCAGCTTTGTAAAACTTTAAACTATTTGTGGTATCTTATGCCTTGAAAATGTCTTCAATGTCTTATTTGGGTGGATTCTTTGCAGAGAACGAGATGACTAGGAAAGCTTAAATTTGGACACATTCGTGAGTTTGATACAAAATTCGAATAAAAGTAACAAAAAGCTCAATTATTTACAGCAGATCCTTGGCTTTTGTTGTAGAAATTTTCATAGAAGTTATACATTACCATAAACGTAAAAACGATTGAATATCGGTGTTCATATTTCTCTGTGGCTTCTTTTACCCCCGCCCCCTATCTCATAGGTCACCCATGCCCTAATATTTCATCAAACTTAGTGATCAAGTAAAGCTAATGTGCTCAAATCAAGAAATCCGATTATATGAAAATTTTGAAAAAATACGCTTATATCAAGTTCGGTTTTGCCCGAACTTAGTCTCTGCTTTATTAATTTAAAAATTTAGCTGAAAGCGTGCGCCGGGTATATACAGTTCGATCGGACTTAGCCACTTCTTTACTTGTTTCCTAATAATTTTCCAAATAAACCAATCGGCCTTAAAGCTTAAAAATATTTAAAATAAATAGTTATATGGCCAAACAATAACAAATATTCGGTTTTTATTTTAAAAAATAATCGATTTTTTATAATCAATTTTATTAATAGTAAAAATTGATTTTTAATAAATCTATTATATAATTTTTTTTAAATCGATTTTGGTAAATAATGCCATCTGTGCGATAGATGAAAAAATGGGTAAGTTCAAGGAAAAACTTATTGTGTTTTTTAGTTTTAAGTTATACAGACCATTTGTTATAATTGCAGTTCTCTTTAATTTTTTTTTTTAAGAAGACTGAAAATGTGTGTATAAATAATTATAATCTGTATATATAATATAAAAGTCGTTCTTTCGGTTATTTTGTTATACTTATAGTATTATCTTGAAATGATTTTTATTTGAATCTATTGTTTATTATATACTATCACTAATATGTCGAACAAGCATTTTTCGAATAAAAATTCGAAGTATGAACAAAAATCGATTATTTCATCAAAAAGCGATATTTCAGAAATCGATTTTTTCGACTCTGGAGGCATTAATTTCATAAAGATATATATCTCCCAATCAGGTCTCAACACTTTTAAAAATACTTACAAAGAAGTGCAGTTAAAAAGGCTCAGTTTACCTGCGTATATGGGAATGGTCATAATCCTTTTTCAAAATTTATTTCATATACATATGTACATACATACATATATGTATATCCTTGTACTGACTCCTTCTCCAACTACAGTCATTTCCTTAAAAGCTAACTTGTCAGCATTCATTTGTACATATAAGTCAAGTTGTGATTATCATTCGTTCATGATGATATCGCGACACTAAATTATGTTTTAAGCTTTAAATCGGATTACACTTCTTTGATCATATTTCTCTGATCAGTTCAATATTTTTCTTTGTTTCTTTATGTGTTTCGGAAGTCGTTTCCATTCATTTACTTCACATTAATTCCATCATATCACATACAGCCAACATAATCTTGCTGCTAATATGAATAGCAACTGTCAAACTCCATTTAATCGCAACATATCCAATCACATCACTATTAATTTGTTAGATCACATCGCATCAACGGTGGCATTTAAGTAGCTGCTGTGCAGCAAGTCAAGGCCTTTTCCCAATCGACTTGTTGCCAATAATAAAAACAAAAAATCACAATTATTATTCAAACCCAATAAACATTTAGGCTTGAGCTCAACTTGAGGTTAAGTTGAGAACTAGGGTACTTCTCAAACCTCCAACGTTGTTTCTCAAGTGCATCTCAAGTTGAGAATCATAGCGTTCTCAACAAAAAGGGCATTTTTTTTGTATGGCAATAATTATGATTCTCAAGTTGAGAAAAAGTTAGTTGATCTCAAAGGTGATTCTCCAATTGGTCTTAAACGTTTAGTAGCAGTACTGAAGGTAAAAATCGAAAATATATTTTCTTCCTTTTGAATTTAAAACACCGTGAATAAATGTATGTAAATTCATTATACTCGTACTTTATTGCTTTTGATAGTCATATAAAAATACCAAAAAAAAAATGAGAAGAGTTGTAGAAATACGTTGGATATCAACTTGAGAACTATGAATTTCTCCAAGGTTTGAGAAAATTGGAGAAATACGTTGGATATCAATTTGAGAACTATGAATTTCTCCAAGGTTTGAGAAATATTTTTTTGATGTTTGTTGGGAATGTTTGTTGATCGTACTCGTATACTCGTATACTTGCTAAATATCTGCACAGTTGGATTTCGAACAAAACATCGTGATATAAATTTTTTAAAAGTAAAAGAAATTTAAGTAGTTTATTGTCTGAATTTGTTATTTCAAATATTTCGTAACTATATAAGGTGGCCCTAAAATAATCGTCGAATGTTCTTAATTTTTAACATCTTTTATGAATGAAAAGTTTATGTTCTGCTTTGGATTGTTTCCGCTATTAAAATTAAAATTGCACACAACTAAAGCGAAGGCATAAGTCCCCTCGGCTTAAAATATTAATCAAAGAACAAGTTTTTTTTCTAATAGCGGTCACCCCTGGGCAGGCAATGGTAAAACCCAGAGGGCATAAAACTGTAGGTCCCTCCAGTTGTGGTACATAAGCAGCTCGCCCAAAACACTGAGCTAAATAGTTCAAGCGCCAAATTCATATTAATAAGGACATACATATAAACTTATTAGTATTGGTTTGAAAAGAAAATTAATAATTTGTGAATCTATAAGAATTTCCCATCTTTTTACCATTAATATTTACTTGATGATGATTTTTTGCCAACCGAAATACCAACCGAATATACATACTTATGTAAGTTAGTGAAGCATTTACATGTACTTTGCTTTCGCTCTTTGGTGTTACCTTTTAAATTTATGTATGTAGGTGCACATAGTAGTTCTAAAAAGTAGTAAAAAGGTATAAAGTATTTAAGACATAGTTTCCTTGGATTTTTTTTTTTTTGTTTTTTGAAAGAGAGAGAAATTAACTGGTACTTTCTATGCAATTTTTAAAATAGCAGTAAGATATATTTCAATTAAACGTAACTTAGTTGTTTTTTATGAAGAAAAAAGAAAAGCAGTTTTTACTTTAACGTTTTAGTTGTGATCTTTCATATTTCCTATGAACATGGCTTTCAGTTTAAATTAATAAACAGCTGTTTGTTGTTTAGTATAAACGCAGAGTTGCACTTCACTGATTTTTCACTCATTTTAACATTTTAGCTCATTAAAGTGCCTCGCTGCGTAGCATAACAATTCTTTGAAAAGTGTTTTTCTAACAGAAGTCACCGGCAAACTCACCAGGAAAGTTCTTGTGGAAATCAAATCTGCCCACTGTCTGAAGCTGTGTCTCGTGATTGGTAAATTTCCATAGCTCTTTGGTGACTTGTTTGTTGCAGAAAAAAAAAATATATATATAGATAACATATGTATACATATTTATATGTATGTACATATATGTAAGTATTGCAAACCAAAGCGCCAAGATAAGTTACTGCAAAAAAAAAAACAATAACAAAAATACAAGGCAAGAAAAGAAAAAATCGCAAGGCAAATGAATTTACTGATTGTGATTGCGGTCGCTAAGAGGCCAAACTTGTTGCATTGCATTGCAATAAAAAAAATAAAAGATCATTAACAACAACATACTTGCGCAGATACATATGTTTGAATATATGTACATAAAAATATCGCATAGCGCGCCTAAAAACTGACGGAGAAACTTTCCGAATCATTTGGGTATCAGCTAGGGTGTTCGATTATTCGACTTTTTTGTAAAACCGATTTTCAAATTATTCGAAAAATGGCATTTTGAAAAAACCCGGTTATTAATTTTTAAATGAAGAAAAAACCGGGTTAACCGGTGTTTGTCCTAAATGTAACTAAATGCAATTATTTCTATGAAAGGAATCTTTTGAAAATAAAATGCAGTTTAATGTCCGAATTCAGTAAGCAGTATCAGTCTCTAATAGACAAGACTCACAATTTTAGATGAGTTGGCAATAATTGGTGCCAAGTCCTCTACTCTTTAAAAAAAAAGTCTCTCAATTGTCATCAGGCGATAAGCAGGTAACAAAAACTAAGACAAACACAAAAAATAAAAACGTTAAAGCGAGGAAACTCTTACATAGACTCAAATTTTAAAACTTGAGATTATAGATAATTACTGAATTCCATACATATTTAGCACATTGAGCGAGCTAGTAGGCATTACTGTCAGTAAGACCTTAAATAGTATTTCAAGGTTTTACTGTCCTCTTATGACATTTTTCTAAATAAAGAAAATCTTTTTAAATACAATTGCTTCGTTTTTTTCTGCAAATTATTTTGATTTCGAATATATGTAGGTATATAATTGTCACATAAAGGATGTAAAATTAATCGATGTGCTGCCGTAATTCTATTATTTATCAAAAGCTTTAAATTTACAACTATGTAAAAAACCGGATTTGGAGGCTAAAAAACAAGATTTCGAAAAAACCTTACAATAATTATGAATTACAGAAGAAAACCGGTTTGAAAAAACCGAATCAATCACCCTAGTATCAGCAGGCGCAACAAGTTCAACTCTGAGTTGCCTTTGATAGAGCCTTGTATGGAGTTTTTGAAATATTCGCACAATACATACTGATAGTCATACCGGTTTATTCTGGTTTAATGCAAAGGAAGGCTGGTCCACAACCTTTTATGGAACACAAGCAGTTGCAAGATCAAATGTATGGTATCATCAAATATGTGACACACATTACTCACAATATTTCAATATTTTGTCATGCTCATATTTACACATTAGAGTGGGTTAACGCTGTTTGCAGAAAATATAAAATTTATACAATCGTACAAAAATGCTATCTCCATAAGCTATCTTTTCTAGCTCTCAAAGTTAAAATTTTGATTATTTAACATATTTAGTCTGGAAAGTTTATTCCCCGCAGGAAAATTTTTACCAGAGCAGCAAGTAAGTCTGTAGTTAAGTAATCAATGAGCTCAACATGAATAGACATAAACTTCTAAGCAGGATTTATTAGTACCGAAGAGCTAGTGTAGTTAGCTTCCATTTTATGACTAGGTTATGCTTGGATAGGTTTGAGTTGGTTGCTTCAGTTTGACTATTTTCCTGTTCTTTATGATACCATTGAAATTTGAAATTTTACTTTAACTGCTTCCGTCAGGTGAAGAACCTCTGCGCAACTAACAACATTGTTTTACAAGCAACTTAACTAGACCATGTAGATCTCTACCTCAGCACTACTGAAGAAGCAAGAATCAAGTTGGTTTCTTTTCGTAATCTCACAAATGCTGTGCAATTTCGGAGGAGCACTCCTTAAAATTAGTCTCACCAAATTATTTCCAATGGAACAATGTAATGTTAATGCTACAGCTTTGAGTACATGAGAAAATGCTTGGAGAATGACTACCTTATATCACTAGTGACCGAAAAAAAATTCTCCACCGACCCTTCCGTCTAGCTTTACTTCGTTCGTGTAGAAGCTCACCGATCTTTGTCTCTACTTAGGTATGTAGATAAAGAGTAGCTCGGAGTCATTCAAGGCACGCTGTGTTTCGTGTTGACAGAGGTGAAATGGAAAACTCTTGAAATTTGTAAATTGTTTAGACCCTGATTCAGATACGCATCCAATTTCACAGACTCTGTACGTAGGTCTTATGTCAGGGATGCATTTTTTTTACATTTTAGCACCAAAATCCATTGGTACATTCATACATTTTGCTTTAATAGATTTTCATAAACACTTGGCAGTTAATTAACAATTTTTTTTATTTTAACAAGTTTATCAGCAGTTTATTATTTTAGATGTATGGTATGTATAATCCTATCGATTTCATACGTTGATATTTCTTTGCTGCCAAACATTTTTCACTCACTTTCGACAAATATTCTCTAAGTGGCAAATGTAATAATCAAGATTGTTAGATATATTAATCTATGATTATTGTATATTAATAGAGTCTAATCTGCGCGACTCAAATATTTTTCAAACTTACAAACCGTTTTTCAAATAAAGTTGTAACATTTACATGATATGTATGTTTTCAGCCTAGGTATAACACCTACATACATAGTAAATATTACCGAATAATTTTGGATTGACTTAAAAATATGTTTACAAATATTATAAATATGTTTATTTTACTCTAATTTTTACAAGTGTTTTAATTCATATTTTTATTTCTTTTTTTGACTAAATTTTAATGCAAATTTGGAAGCAAATACCAATAAAGGCCATAGAAACCTCGCAACACCTTAAGCGGAGGTTCTTTCAAATTTGGTCGAGGAAATCGATTTAAAAAAAATTAAAGCTACATATTCGTAGAATATGCGTACAAAAGGATTTTTCGATACAATCGTTATTTATAGAATTAGAGCGTTTTGAACCCACCTAAGTCGCGCTCACTAAAAGACGCTTATGCGCCATTTCACCGCGCGGTCGTACGATACCAAATGCGAGGTGGTATTATTACATATGTATGTATGTACTTCAATTTGTTGGAATGCGCTATAGAAATTTTTTGGAAAATTTTGAAAATCTCAAAACTTTTGGATTTTCAGAAATCGAATACAAAAGTGTTTGAGGATTTGGACTTTAAAAAAAAACTTAACATTTAAAATTTTTTTGATAATTTCAAGAATTTCTAGAAATTTCGGTAATTTTTGGAAAATTTGGTAATATTTGAAAATTTTTAAAGTTATTTAAACTTTGGAAATTTTAGTGATTTAGAAAGTTTTTTCAACTATTGCATATTTGCTGTATTTTTTTTATGAAGAATTCGTATATTTCAAAACTTCATAAAAATTCATACTTGTAGTGATAACTGATCAAATAAGACAATTATTGCACGGAAAACTGTCTAAAAAATTTTAAATGCGTTTTTCTCGGAATCATGTTTTCCATCAGAAATTCAAGCATAGGTCTTGATCTTTGAAAAATTATAATTTTTTGTATGTCTTAACTAAAAATATGCAATTTAAATGTTATTTAATTTTTGTTGTTGAAGGTCAAATAACAAAAAGGTTAAAAAAAAAGTAATTTTTGGTCAAAACTCATTCTAATTAAGTATAAGGCATAGAGAACTTCATCAATTTCAAGAAATTCAGGGACATTGTTTTGCGTGCAGTAGCAGACAAGAGCCGCCATTTTTCAGCTGCCATTTTGAATTTTATCTCGATAAAAATGTCTAATTACTGTACAAATAAGATTGCATTTAACAATGGAAACCGAAAATTTTTAGGTTTTTTCATCACGCCACAAATAATTCCCAAACTTAGCCTTCTTTTCGGCCAAATTTAAAAGATCCTCCCTCCCCTTGATAGAGCATTACTTTTCTTTCGCCTTTCGAAGAGCTTTACGACTGAGGCATTTACTGAGAATGAGGTTTCAACACTTATGCTTATTCCTCACAGATCGAGCCGGCCTAATGTTGCATGGCGCGTACAAGTGGCTTTGCAAAAATTACGAACTTATGTATATTTAAATATCGAAATGCATATGTTTCACAGATGTCAAATGAACTATATAATGAAAAGAATTAAGTAAAACTCAAGTAGATATAACTTTTGCGAATACACACATACTAATACTCGTAAGCATGTGCGTGTGTAGGACCAACACAGAGACTTGCAATGGAAGCGTATCGAAATACTCGGAAACGCATCACATCCTGCAATTTAATTATGTATTGTATTATTCAGCGTACGAAGTGCAATTAAAAAAAAATTTAAAAGTATGTTGTCATAAATTTATTTATAAATTAATAACTCCTTGATTTGATTAATAAATGTATGTAAATATGCAATCAATATTTTTATTAATTAGTGTATTAATCATAAAGTTTAAAAAAAAAAATTAAGAATATGTGAATGCATGCAATTAGAGGCATTTTATATACACACAAACATATATGTCCGTTAGTGATAATGTACTTTCATATACGTATGTATGTTTGTACACAAAAATAAAATTGAAATTCAAAATTGTATAGTTTTCAATTGCTATTTATTTATTTTTAATAATTTTGACTTTGCAGCCTATTCAAGTGTAATATTTAGAAACACTCCTTAGATTTGTGAGAATTTCTTTTTTAACATATAAAAAAAATGACTTTGTTGATGTATTGTCAATGGATGTAGTCCACCGCCAAAAAAAAACTCTCTAAAAAATCGATTAAACTGGTACTTCACAATACTAAATTATAATTGATTATATTGATGCACGAACATTTTCAGAATAAAAAGTTTGCATTTTTTTTAAACATATTTCGAATTAAAAAAAAATTGTAGGTTGCAGTTTGAAGGACCTACAAAATTATCACTGCTTTTGTACAATTTCTATCTGACGAAAACTTTAATTGGCAGAAGCCAAGAAGAAAGAAGTTTGTTGAAGAAATGTGGTGATTTCCGAAATAGTACTATAACTTTTACCGCTTTGAGTATTGTTGTTTTTTTTTCTGATAATTTTTTCCAATAACCGATCGGCCTTAAGGTCAAAAATAATGAAATTTAATGATTAAAGTCACAAATTATAGAACGTAAATTTTTTAACAGAAATTTGAACTTTATAAAAAAAATCTTAGAATTTTTTTGAGTATTCAGTTTTATAGCTCATTCAATTTCAGTTTGATAAAGTGCAATTTTTAAGTGCTTAAAAATTTTTTAAATAAAAATTAATCGCCATTTTGCGTTAAATGGAGAATATTGCCATTAAAAAAAAATTCCAAAAATTAGTTGTAAATACTGTATATACTTGCAATTTATTGTACAAAAATTTAGTGAGCTGTAAAACTGCATACAAAAAAAATTTTTTTTTTTTAAGTTCGAATATTTTATTAAATTTTGGAAAATCAACGTGTAGGGTGTATAAAGTTTAAAAAATGCCTTTCCTTATTTGAAAAAAAAAATCATATAATTAAAAGAAAATAAATTTGGTGCTCTAAATTGTGAGCAGCGGGTATACATACATACATATATGTAGCTTAAATAAAAATTATTAAAAATAAAAATAATAAATCACTTTCAGTTAAAGTTTCCTTCTTACATATCTGCGCATGTAAATAAGGGTGTCCGTTATTTACCAGGGGTTATTTATTTGCTGTCACTCCCTAAGTGTTAGTTTTTGCCCTAAAATGAAATATGCAATACAAAAAAAGTTAAATTTTCCAATTAAAACTTGTCGAAATCACATTGCATTTCTATCATATACATTTATATCGGATTTTCGCATTTTTTGCATTTAATTTTTTTTCTCAGTAAGCTTTTATTGAGAATTAAAAATTCTACATACGAGTATATTAAAACTTAAAAAAAAATTTCCAAAATTTTTCTACTCGATCAGGCTTTATATGGAAAAAATAGTAAAGGAGAGTCTATACAAAATTTACAAAAATCGGCGGTAATTCGTTAACACTTGAAATTTGCACACTGTTGCATTAAAACTAATTGAACTACACAAATTAATTGAACTACAAAAATGAAATTTTCTTTGACAAAGTATAATTATTTGTATGGAAAATGTAATGTAATTTGGCATATTTGTTTTTGGAGTAAAAACGAAAAAAATTAGTTGATGGCGGCAAAAAATAAGTATGTATTTGGTAAATAACGGACACTTTAATGTACATAAATGTATGTACATAGATGTTAAAATTGTGTCAATGTCCTCATTTTGTAAACCGTTTCAATTTACATTCACATACATATGACACATACCAGTATATATATGTAGGTATATATTTGTATATTATATAACTTAAAATACATATGTACATATGCAGCGCAAACATACATAAGCTCATCATCAACATTATCTATTATAATAGGTAATCACGCAGAAAAGCAATAACCCCGCTTATTGATAATTACGACAGACGAAAGCAGTGCTGCTATTTATTTACTTCATTCTTGTCAGCTTACAGTTGAGCACATTACTTATTAATTTATATTTTATTCAGCAATTGAAAATGTACACACTTACTTATGTATGTATGTATATAAATTTTTTAATTACTTGAAATCAATTACTAATAGTTTTCCTTTCTATATTTTCTAGGAGACTGTCTCTTGTTCTCTTCGCATCAATGACTAAGAAATCGTATAATGGATTATTTAGACAGATGCAGAGGGCTTAACATATTTACTTATACAAAAGTGGATTGTATGAATTGGTTAGTAATTGAGTATATATGTATATACATATATATGTATGTATGTATGTAAGTGAAACCATCGACTCTCTGGTTTTAGCACCACTGGACAGTTGTAATTCCCACATCGACCACCTAAGAGCTTCTCTGATCACACAACTAAGTATTGTGATCACACAACTAAGTATTGTGAAACTCAAACCATATTGACATTTATCATTCCGAAAAAAGATGCCATAACTTTTTTTTGGAGGGCCGAAATAATTGCTATATCTGAAGCAATAAACCAAGTAAAGTACCAGGGAAAAACATCGCTGTAAATTCAAACTCACTCCGCTCCGCTCTTAACTCCATAGCTGATATAAATAGCACTTATCAGCCCCTTACGCTCAATCTATATCATTAATAACCAATCTATGTACATATGTATATCATATGATCTAAAATAACATTTTGCTACATTTAATAATAAAAATATAAGTACATTATTGTAAATATCGTGCTTAAGGCCTAGCTGATATAGCTGTTAGCACAATTAGCTTATAAGATCTATGTTACATATAAGCGAATGTTTTATATAAAATAAAATAAAAATTATTTAATTTGAATATTCAATTTATGAAAGAGAAATTTTTCTTAAGAATGACCTAAAACTAAGAAACTTTAATAAAGTTTTTTTTTTTAGAAACTTTAAAGATGATTTTAAAACCACTTTTAATTTACGATCAGCGATCTATGCAAGCAGTTTAGGGTTTCACTCAATTAAACTGCTTCTCTGTATTTATGTAGCAGTGGTGTCTATTTAATGCAACATTTGTACATTGAATTAATGTTGTCATAAGTACATCACTTATTTTTAATATATTTAATTAATTTTGTCAAGACTGTCTGTTGTTAAAGTTTGCATGTAGTGCAATTGGTAAACAAAGTTGGTTTGGTAAACGGAAAGACACTGGCATGTGTGCGATTTTTTTTTGTATCTCACACATTTATTATTTTAAAGTGCAAGTTTATTAATGAAAGAGTATCAAGCTTTACTAAGATTACATGATTGTACACACATCATACACATACATATATAACTACAAACATATTAATTACTCATTTCTTGTCGCACTTTTCAATGAAAATCCATGACACTCAAGTACTATTTATATTAATTACTCGTGCAATAATAAAATGTTGACTTGTGACTTAATAGAGATATAAATGTAAGCTTTTGTTTCCTATAATGTGTCAAGGTTTTCTGTTCTATGTCCTATGTCCTCAAGTATGGCTTGCTTCTTAATTTTAAACTACTCGGGACTTAATAGTAATGACACAACAATTAAATCATAATTCTCTTTTTATAATTTTTGGAACATTAGTCGTACAGTACAACCTCAATATAAAAATCCAAGTGTATATATGTATAACGGAAAACTCAATCTGACGAAAGTTTTAATGAGGCTCGTTATTGTATTAGTTTTCATAAGAAAACGTGTCATTCAGGCAACGAAGAAAGTTTTCTTCTTCTTACATATGTATGTATGTATGTACGAGTAAATGGCCCTCATGTCATGTGTCAGTTTGGGCCGAGACCAAAAATAAACTTCACTTGTTCCCGTTTCCCTTTGCGAAAGGAGTTTTGGCGAAGTAACAATTTTCAGATACTCATTTCATAATACATGCATAAGTATGTATATACATTGTATAACAAAGATCTTATCTTATAAGATGGTCTTATAGATGGGTTTTTTCTATCGAAAGTAATACTGCATTCACGTTGCGGCAACAACTCGAGTTAAAGGTTTCGTGTTTATGAACAACTTTCAAGCGTTCAAAAAAGTCGCTTTTTTGAATTTATATTTTTAAAGTACGAAACATTGTACACAATTCGTTTAAAGAGTACTTATATTTTAGAGCATATCTGAAAGTTTTTTTTTTGAATGATTGAACCACTCAAAAATGTTGAAAAATGGCGTAGGAATCCATGTTGCAGTGGAACGTGTCGCAACTGATACCGTCCATTGGCGTGCAAAGTAGCGTCCGTAATTCTTAACTGTAACAGTAAATATAAAGATCTTGTTAGTTGGTATACTTTTTTTTACTCTTTATAAGCCTCAGTTTGCCACCGAAAACTGAAAATTAACAATTTTTTTCTATGTTTGAACTTTGAAATCGATTTTCAATGTTAAATTTGTGCATATTTTCTCTTATGAAAATTACAAAAATCAATTTAATTGTTCATATCTTTGGTTCTTATAGAACAGTTTTTCAAACATTACGAAATATAAGTTAAATCAGATTGATTGGTGATTGATTTCCTTAAAACTCCAAAACATGTAATCAGAATTTTGAAAAGAAATTACGGTTAAGTTTAAGATAAAATGTCTGCAAGTTTGAACTTTTTTACTGCAATGAAAACTTGCACTTTATTGTAAAAGGCTTGAATGAGCTGTGTAACATTGCGTACTCGGAAATTTCCAAAAAATTCTATATAAATGTTTGTTATTTTTCTGTTGACCTGTTATTAATACGCCTAAAGACTTAGTGTTTTACTGTACTCATAAAGTAAACAAATAAAACAAAAATAAATAAATAATAAATGTTAATAATTGACAATTTTATTGAGCTCAAGGCCAGTTTATGAAAGATTTTTGTGCGGAAAAAACAACAACAGCTTTTTAATGGTAGAAGTTATAGTACTATTTCGGAAATCATCACATTTCCTCATCAGACTTCTTTTTATTAAATGAATTAAATTTATTCTTTATAACCACTTCTCCCAGGCTTTGAACCTTGGAGCTCGTTAAACAAACCAACTACAACTGATCTGCCGCTATTTAAACTTGTTTGTGTGGTTGTTGTTTGTATTTTTGCTAATTCTGTTTTATTTTAGTTTATATTAGAATGCATTTAAGGAGTGCTCAACCTTGCATATAAATGTTTGTAATTTTTCTGTTGGCCTAATAAATGTTAATAATTGAACCTTCAAATTTTTAATAAGCATTGAATATGTAGGTAATATTTATCGAAGTTTAACTGTAATTATTAATTCCTAGAAATTACGACAAAAGCAATGTTTATATGCATGTGTTTTTATTTCCAAATCATTGAAAATAAAAGATTTTGCAAGTCACTTTGATTCGCTTAGTCGTTAACAAAATATAGCAGTTCTGTGAAATTACTTTGTTGCTTTGGATTAAAACAAGTTTTGCAAATTAAGTTCTTGTCAAAAATTTCAAAAGCGTACAAATTTCACTAGAAATGCGAAAACCCCCGAAGCACTGCTACTACGTATGTAAAAATCTATCGCAAAATTAATATAATAACTGTAAATTAATGGAAAAAGTTGCTTTGCTAGAACGGAATAAAGAAAAAGATCACCAAACTCACAAGAAAAGATTTATCATTTTTCTTTTACTAAATCGGTATTATCTAGTCCTTATTTTTCAAACAAAAAAAAGCCAATCTATTTAATAAACATATGTAAATATATTACTTTCATTGAGTTGAAAAGTTTGACACTCAGCGCTGGACAGCCTAAGAAAAAGTTCTGAGATATTTTTAATTGTCGCGTTCGAACAGCGGCAACAGTACGGACCGGATATACATACAGTAATCTTAACTAAGATCGTAACCAAGGTCGATGGAGCATTCTGATTGTCTCCGCTCACGCGGACTCAGATAGATCTTGTGGTTTCGCCAACCACTCGCTGAGTTGCCAGGCAATTGTTTTTGGCCGAGTTTTAGCAAGCGTGTCATCATTCATTTCTGCTTCGCGTGGTAATTAGCGTTAATAATAAACTCGAAGAGAAACTTAATTACTCTTTACCTGACCCTGCCAAAGCAGAGGAAGTCTTTATTTTACTCTGTTACATCTGAGGATCACTCCTCTTGTAAACAAATAGATAATATTTTGATTTCAATAAACAGTTATATACATACATACATACATACATATATGTAGCTATCCGGCATAACCGAAAAATTTATTTTTTTGCAAAATCGAGTTAATGCAAAATTTGAAATCTGTGAGTGTTAATCATTCAAAGAATGTAAGTAAGTACTTTTATATTCAATATTGTGTCTGAATTCTCGACATTTCGAATTCGATTCCGGATATACCCGAATATAAAGACATAACAAGTTTCAAATGGTGGTCTTAAAAAACCAAAACCAGAGCTTTTTTAAATTAAGAATACCGAATCAAAACATTTTTTTATACCTGTTGAATATGCTTTATAATTAAGTAGATAGGTATTTGATAGCACATAAGTACATATGTATATATATATCTAAGTAAGTCAATTTAATTGCTAAAAAAAACATTTCGGCGAATAAAAACAAAAAAATTACCAAATCGGTTTATAAATTTAATAGATGCATATGAAAGGGTTAATTACTTTGTTTACACTCTTTTGACAAAATGGTCATGTAGCACTTCTCCAGTCGGCATCTCAAGATCGTCGCACTCGCGCCTTTTCGCCGACCCTTCATTGTATCCCTTCCATCTACAACTTCCCAGTCGGACTATGCAGAATGTCGTTCCCTAAAGAATGCGATTTTTCACGATAATTTCGAAGCAGATTTAAGTTATTGTACTAAAGAAAAATTCACAAAAACCCACATATAAGTACATATGTATATTTTCACTACCATGGCAGAATAAAAATCTGCTATATAAGCCTCACTTCAACCTTCTAACGATCTGAAATGACCACAAGACTATGAAATTCTTCCATGCAAAAATGGCTTCTAATAGAATCGTCAAATCTAAGTTTCACGCCTGTATGAAATCGAATTGAATACTTCATGTGTTTGACACTACTTCTGTGTGAAAAAAAAAACGTCGCTCTTAGTACGCTTAGGAAGCAACCAAGACCGACTGGGTAAACGTCTCCCTTCCTTCTTTACTTTCCATAGCGATTGTATGTAATTTAATAATTATTTTGCGTTGGTCTTTATTAATTTGTGCTGAATTCCAAACAATTTGGTTTTTATGAATTCATTTGTGATACGCCTGTCATTCTTTATATTGACACTTCTAACTGTCGTTCCTAAAGAATTTGCATAAAACGCATAAGAGCACGCACACACTCGTAGTGTTGCTCCATCCCTGCAGTGAAACACCAAACTAATCAGAAAAAAATACTATGTATGTAGTTTACAACTAAAATTTCTTGAGTGAAATCGAATTAGTCCGCCAAATACAAAGCAATTTATTCATGGTTTATTTTATTTGACATTATACTTGTAAAAAAGAAAAAACTTACTAATTAAGAAGAAAATACTGAAATGTGTTAAAGCACCTAGTAAAGTAATTTAATTTTAATTAATTTCTATTTAAGTGTATGCAATAATTAACTAGAGTCATTTTGATATTAATAACATTTAAATACAAATGATTTTATTTGTTTTCTGGAATGATGCCAACTTTGAAGTTTTTTTCTATCAATTCCTAGAAATTGTAAAACTTATTATTATCAAATCTAAAACTACTGAATAAAAATGTGTAATATTTTATATTATACTTAATTCATGAATTTATTTTACTTAACTCCCCTTTTTAATCCCAAACTAGTGGTCTGGGTCCACAGTCGGACTAGTATTTTTTTGTCTATTTTATATGTATTAGTAGTATAAGGCAGTCACATTTCTGATCCAAATCTGACAATTGCCATCTCGTAGGGCATCCTCTTGTTAAAAATACTACTTGCTTGCATGGAAAAAATATAGTTGGCTGTCTAGATGGGCTTGCGATGCACAACTAGGTGAAGTAGTTTACAACTAGTACATTTGACTACAGGGTTTACATACACCAGTGCGTGTATTTGTTTGGTCACAATTGACGCCTATCTTCAAATGATGTGCGAGTGATGTCAATTTGTGTACTCCAATGTACACACTCGTACATATGTACATACATACGTTTATACATGTATGTAGCCTATCTCTCATTGACGATCGTCATTTGAAACCTTGTACATGATATTCATTCGGTCTCAATAAACATTTTTATTAGTTAATTCTTAAAATATCGCACCATTTTAGAGCAATTAATATGTTTGCTCCCATTTTAAGTTTTACAAAAAATGTGATAAACTGAAATTTTTCAATTAAAATTACTCGTATTTTTTGTATTGTTTTTTTTTTTTTGGCATTAGCATAAGTAATATTCAGAGAAAAAAAGAGTTAAATTTTACAAATGCCTTTGACGGCCGTTTGGCTTATTGAATGTCTGACTGATCGTCTGCAAGAGGATGTATTCGTTGTTATTGGAATATATGTATGAGTACATCTGTATATATCCATGCATGACAAGACAATATTTTTTGTTTATTTTGTAGTTTTCTTTTCAATCGAGAAACAAGTAAAAATGTATATACCTTAACTTGCACGCACTATCCTTATGTTTTGGCTGACCACGCAAATTTCGATGGGAGTGCGAATATGGTGGCGATGTTTTTAAATACCCATGTAATAATTATTCAATTGAATAATTTCAATTGTAAACATTCGATTGAGGTCATATTCCAATTTCTGAAGTACATAAAAAAAAATATACTCCTACTGTATTTTTCGGTATAATTTACCAATAAAATTCTAGCCCATTGCGCATAAGAGAATATTGTCAAATGCATACTCGTAGAGCTAATTCAGTCAGACTATATTTTTTTTAAAGCAAAAATTTGTTGGTTTATTTAGACGATATCATCGGCGTCTGGTTCTTCCAAACTTTGGTAAGAACGCGAATCTAATAGACCAGGTGGTGAAACTATTTTCACTGCCAGAGTGAGTTATTAAAATTTTAATGGATATGGCATTAAGAGTTTTCATAAAAATGCATACAAATTTCAATTTTTTCAACTT